>JANJGK010000005.1:32803765-32863765 GCA_039081455.1 Macrobrachium rosenbergii | reverse complement strand
GCAACAGGCAAGTGGATAAAAATGGGGCCAATCTGCAATAATCAGTTCAATGATAATAATTACATTCAGTCTGCCATAATTGGTTCAATGGTGATAATTACATTCAGTCTGCCCTGATTATGTGGACAGTAATGTCTATGATGGTGTTCCAGGATGGAGGATATACTTCATGAAAATAGTTGGCCACAACGGGAACTTCTCTGAACTACGACCAGGTATAAATTCAATTTGGGTGGCAGGCGAGGTATCGAAGCAGGATTGCGACCGCACCACGTGTATCTCGTCTCCTGAAAGAGAGGTTCGTTAGCCCTGCTCAAACTAAGGGAAATGAAGTCTCCCTATAGAAGATTTTGGGAGATACGTTCTTAAATACAACACATAACGTATCCTAGAAGGTGCTTTGATGAAAGCACGTAAATATGATCTGAGGATTGGAGTTGCGTGTGCGTTAACGATGAACACGTAATTATACGTGCCCAAAGTTAACTAGCTCCGGTTCACTTAACTTAAATCTTAGATAGCCCTTAGATTGCACTGGTGGAGGGATAAATGATTGTTATATCGGGATCTTTACTCGAATTCGAAGTACGTAAATGATAAGGCAGGGGATACAGGCAAGATTGTGACAAAGGGAAGATTGTTTCGTGGAGGAATAGGTTAAAAGTTTAAAAGAAATGGAAATTAGAGAGTTAAGTACAAGGGACAGGGCTGGCAATTGACAACTCGCAACGTACAAACCTTTAATGGTGGTTACAGGCGCCTGAAATCGGATAGGCTGTAGTCGGCGATCGCCACACCAGCGGAGATGGAAGAAGCGTCCGCTCCGGACGAAAACAGTGGAGAGTCTCTCTTTTCCTGCTTTCGAAAAGCAGGCCTCATTCGGCGTTGGGGGGGCGGGGGGCAGCTGTACCTGCAAGCATGTCAAAAGGCCAGCAAAATCACAGAGAAAAGGAGTCCTTAGGTCTAAGGCCTGACAGAACAAAATCCTACCGCATCCCCTAATTTTGATACGCCTATAGGGCTGTCTGAACATTAATTGCTACTCCCGCTCAGGCGATGGGGGAGACGGGGTTGTGAGTATGGTTCCCGCATTGTACGATCTTTAAGGGGGAGAAATCTAGGTGTGTTCTGGTAGCAGGGGGGTTTTAAGAGGGAGGCTCATTGTCTTACCCGGCGTGGGCATTTCCTGTAGGCTTGGGAACATGCGTTCTCTGTCCCTATGTGTGAAAACAATGGAGTTCCGCCATATTGGCGCCAGCTATAAGCTAACGGGAAATATATCCTCTAAATAAGTTAGCTAGATAGGAGCTAAATAGGAGGGGGGAATGGATATTCTTAACAATATATATGTATGTATACTGTATATATATACTTACTAGCTGACCAACCTGACACTGCCCAGGAAATCTGAATAAAAACTGGTAAACTCTCTCTCTCTCTCTCCTCCCAACACCCCCTCTGCTCTCTCTCTCACTTTCTCTCCCTCTCACTCTCTCCCTTTCCTGTTGAGATAGTTGCTTCAGTTACATTGCCCTGCATTTTTTACATTAATTTCACCACACCCAATTCCTATCAGGCCTGAACTTAGACTTAAAGGGCATCGGAAGTGTCTGTATTCATCCCAGTAACCTCAAAGACTATCGTTTAGACACTAGTATCTGTCATTTTTTACATTTTATTTTTCAACCCTTCTCACCCCACTTCCTATCAGTGCTGAACTTTGACCTAAAGGGCGTCAGGAGTGTTACTATTCATCTCAGCAACCTCAAAAACTATGGATTAGACATTAATATCAGTTGTTTTCAGTTTTTTGTATATTTAACCACCTTCCCACTCCTTTTCACCCCCGTTCCTATCGGAGCTGAACTATGACTTAAAGGGCATTGGGAGTGTCACTGTTCATCTCAGCAACCTTGAAAACTATGGATTAGACACTAATATCTGTCGTTTTCAGTTATTTTTTTTACGTGTCACCCCCTTCCCACCACCCTTCCTATCAGGGCTGAACTTGGTCTTGAAAGGCATCAGGACTCACTATTCATCCCAGTGACCTCGAAAACTATGGATTAGACACCATTATCTGTCGTTGTCGGTTAATTTTACATGTCATCCCCTTCCCACCCCTTCTCACCCCCCTTCCTATCGGGGCTGAACTTGGACTTTAAGGGCATCAGGAGTGTCACAGTTCATCTCAACGATCTCAAAAACTATGGATTAGACTCTACTATCTGTCGTTTTCATTTATTTTTACATCAACTCCTTCCTGTTGGGGCTGAATTTGGACTAAGAAAGCATCGGAAGTGTCATTATTCATCTCAGTGACCTTGAAAACTATGGATTAGACACTAATATAAGTTGTTTTTGGTTACTTTTACATATCGGCCCTTCCCACTCCTTCTCATACCCCCCTTCCTATCAGGGCTGAACTTAGACTTAAAGGACATCAGGAGTGCCACTATTCACCTCAATGATCTCAAAAACTATGGATCAGACACTAATATCTGTCATTTTTGTTTATTTTTACTTGTCACCCCTTTCTCTCCCCATTCTCACACCCCCCTTCCTAGGATTCAACTTGGACTTAAAGGGCATCGAGAGTGTCACTATTCATCTCAGTGACCTTGAAAACTATGATGAGACAATAATATCTGTGGTTTTTGGTTATTTTTACATGTCACCCCTTCCCACCCCCTTGTCCTTCCTTCCCTATCGGGGCTAGACTTAAAGGGCACCGAGATGTCAGTATTCATCTCAGTGACCTCAAAAACTATGTATTAGACACTAATATCAGTCGTTTTCTGTTATTTTTATGTTACCCCTTTCCACCCCCTTCTCACCCTCCTCCCTGTCGGGGCTGACTTTGAACTTAAAGGGGATCCAGAGTGTCACTACTCATTTCAGAGACCTCGAAAACTATGGATTTGACGCTAATATCTGTCATTTTCAGTATATTTACATGTCACCTCCTTCTCACCCCCCTCCCTGTTGGGGCTGAATTTGGACTTAAAGGGCATAGGGAGTGTCACTATTCATCTCGGCGACCTTGAAAACTATGGATTAGACACTAATATCTGTCGTTTTTGGTTATTTTTACATCACCTCCTTTCCACCCCCTTCTCACCCCTCTCCCTATGGGGACTGAATTTGGATTTGAAGTGTGTCGGGAGTGTCACTATTCATCTCAGCGACCTGGAAAGCTATGGATTAGACACTAATATCTGTTGTTTTCAGTTATTTTTACATGTCACCCCTTCCCACCCCCTTCTATCCCCCCTCCCCATCGGGGCTGAGTTTGGACTTAAAGGGCATCAGGAGTGTCACTATTCATCTTGGCAACCTCGAAAACTATGGATTAGACGCTAATATCTGTCGTTTTGAGTTATTTTTACATTTCACCCCCTTTGCACCCACTCCCACACCCCATCTTTGGTGGCAGTGATGTCTTACCCCCACAGTTTTCTTTCCAGATGGTAAGTCATATGTATACCAAAAAGCACAAAATTAACTTTAATATTTTTTCAGAATACCCAGATCATGTCAAGAAGATTCTTGTGTTTTCATGGAATGAGTGACTAAAACTTTACATCTTGTGAAGTAATTAATTTTGAAATGATATATGGATGCCATCTTGAATTTCCTGCCTGTTTGTCTTTCCGTTCTTGGCTGATAAAGATTATTTTTTCATTGGGTGAAACTGTGCAAAAAAGATATGGTTATTTATCTTTGTAATTTCATGTAGATAGGTATTCATTGCGATTGTGTCGAATAATTTGTATGCAGTTAAGTTGTAAAAAATATCACAAATGGAAACAACGAATGTAAAAATTGGTAAGAGTAATTATTTATGTAACTAAAACCCTTGAATTTTTAAACTATTTGCTGGATGGCTGGAAAATGTGTGATTGTATGTGATTAAAGCATTTACTATTAAATTTTTCCATACATAATTTTTTATAATTTCTCAGAAAAAGGTAACTTTTATTTGTTCTACTCAGTGTCTGAAAATAGACCGAAATATTTCTCTTTGTTCGAGTCTTGCGTTGGAAAATTGATTTCATGTTTACGCTGTCGTCTCCCAGATGGATGAGAAGTTTTTGTAACGTCACCAGGTAGAGCAAATACTAACAATCTCTGGTTTCTCTGTCTCGGTACATAGTTTATTTTTTCCCCCTCGCACCTTATCTTCTTAGCTTACTCTTATCAGATGCATCCGGAATTAAGAGATGCTTTGTTCATGGCACCAGATTTAGGTATGTACTACATTTTTTGCAATTAGACGGCATGAATGGAAGCAATTATCTTCTTTTGAAAAGTTGCCGGTTCTATTTTGTCCACAACATTTCCCATCGCATTGCCGGTCGTGTGTGCCATGAGTGCTTCTTTTCGGACGCCTGTACCCTTGCTGGCGCACTAAGTTATAATTCATAAACTTGTAACAAAAGCGCCTTGCTGGGGAACGTAAGGAGCGAAGCGAGTGCTTGCTGAATGCCCAAGGATTTTCGTACTCTGAAAAGAGGTATGTGTGCTATTAACTGGGATAACAGCTCGCAGTGTGCCGAGATAGATAACTATAAACAGGATGACTTGTGGAACTAAGCACGAAGTTATTTGACACCCGCTTAGATAGCATAATTTAAGGTGATTCTTGTTTCGATAAAGCTTATGGGAAATGCTTTGGAGAACAGACCTACCACGGCCTAAACTTGAAGATATGAAGGAAATATGCAATTTTGGGTAACTTAAGTTGTGCATAGACAAGTTTCTCAGGATATTGCCCTAAATGCAAAAAATTGATAGTATATTAACGCTAAACGTATATGCATTCAGACATGAGCTATGTCTCATTTAAACGAAAATGAATAAGTTTTTAAACAATATTTGACGACGTAGTATGCATAAATTTTCACACCTATGTGACATTTATTAACAGCTATTGGTCTCCTTCTCAGCTTGATCCCTATTCTGGGTTGGTGTTTCTTATGATCCTTTCCAGGTGCTTCTAGCGCTCATTGAAAGGCTTGTTTTCACAAATTCTCGTTCACCAGACTTGCCTTCCGATTATTTGTTACATGTTGTCAGTGCTGAAGAGTATAAAATCGGAAAACTCGTAGAATTACTGCAACAACTTATCAGGTGATGAATATTGCGAAAGTACCCCGCTAATTGGTAGTGTCAATTTGCATGTAATAAAGGTCTTAAAGAGCAGCACAAAAATCTTAAATGCATACTTTGGTTACTTAAAGATAACTGCAGAAGTTAACGTATAACCAGGGCACTGTGGTGTAATTTTGGATTCATGATCTCATCAGCAAAAAAAAAAAAAAAAAAAAAAAAGAGCTTATGTTGGAGTGTGATTTTTTCTCTAGTCATGTATTCATAGATATTACGAAAGGTCTTTGGGAAGGATAAACCAATGACCTTATCAAGAAAAGCGCTGGCATCTGAATACAAAAGGAAGGGTAATAAAGATACCATATCAGAAAGACTTACGTACCTGCGTCTATTTTTACATATTATAAAAACGCCAGTGCGTTTAAGAACGAATGTTATTCGTATTAAATAAGATCAAGCTCCCCTTGTTTTCAGCACATTTCAGTGCACATATACATAGTTTCTGCAAAAACTGTGAGAATTTATTTAGTCTGCAAGGTTTGCTACCTGTAAGAAGAAATTGTGTGCATGAGGAGATAAGACACAGAATAAGCTGAAGGGCGCTGTTTTTACCGTGTATGTTTGCGTTAGCTATCAGAAATTGGCGAAACCTTGACGGACAGTCTCAAAACATGACCTAGAGTTTATTAACTCTCTTCCACTATAAAAAAAATATACAGATCCAATCTTCAGAAGTGAAAATGCGTCATAACCGGTAACATATTCGTGGATTCCTTTTTACCCGAAAAAATCGTAAGGCATAACCTTGGTGAATTTTGCCTTGCTTGCAACATTGGAATAATACAAGCGGATGGCAATATATTGCAATTTTGCTTGATATTCGTTATCATGAGTCCCGAAGACTATATTTTATCCAGTTTGAAGGAAGAGTCCAGTTGGTCCCTGAAAAAATGAAAACAAAGTTCACAAAATTCATTGTTTTCATGTATGCGCTCATATCAGCCTGAGATTTTTAACTCTTATGTTCATTTATGTGAGTTGATGTATTAAATGTTGATTGGCTCTGGTTGTGCCATCCGCGCTCCTGAGCGCTGTTTGTTTGTTAATTTGGTGTCTTAAGATCTTGAATAGGTGTTGACTATTTTGCCCGTTTCATTCTTTTTGGTAAGAATCTGCTACAACTTCCATAATGACTAATTTATACCCAGGATTAATTCATGTTTTAAGGTTTCCTTTGAGTGAAGAAGCATAAAGTGAACGTCCTCTGGTTTGGTGTCAAATGAATTTGGATTAAAAAGTGTATAGTTCTGATTGCATCATTTTTGTTAAATATCAGAGTAATTTAAATTTTATTAGTGTTTATAGTTCTTGAACTTGCAATTGAAAAGTGCCTTGGTGTGTTTTATGTATTGGAGAGTCCTCTGGCCACTCGGGATTACAGAACCGACCAAGCCAAGTGGGCAGTATTAAAACCTGTAAGTCTGCCTTGTCGTATATAGGCTATACACACACATTATATATATATATATAATATATATATATATATATATATATATATATATATATGTGTGTGTGTGTGTGTGTGTGTGTGTGTGTGTGTGTGTGTGTGTGCATAACTGAATCATGAATATATAACGTGTACATATATATGTATATATATATATATTTATATATATATATATATATATATATATATATATATATATATATATATATATATATATATATATATATATATATATATATATATATGGTACATATATACATATATATATATATATATATATATATATATATATATATATATATATATATATATATATATATATGTATATATGTACCATATATATATATATATATATATATATATATATATATATATATATATATATATATGTATATATATATATATACACACATACAAATACAACCGCTTGTGAACGATAGCCCTTATTCAGAGTCAGTGAAAATTGATACGCATTTCCCCCATTTTTATTTCTTATAATCCTTTCTTACACTCCGAACTTAGGTGTTACTCGAAGAAAAGTGTTTTCCGGTAGATATAGTAATGGAAACTTCTCACAACTTTTTCCTTCGGCAAATAGTTTTCTTTTGACGATGGACGTAGGCAGTGCGAAGTTTGGAAAAAGATTCTGGGATTTCATGGGACTCAGCATTAGTACACCCGTTGGTGTTCTTGTTCCTAATTGGCTGGCTCTCTCTCTCTCTCTCTCTCTCTCTCTCTCTCTCTCTCTCTCTCTCCTTCTCAGTACTTGGCGTTCTCTCTCCTCATCTCCGTAGGGGGGTAGCGCCGTCAGTGTACCTCATGTGGTGCACTGTAGGCATTATTTAAGGTTCTTTGCAGCGTGCCCTCGGACCCTAGCTGCAACCCCTTTCGTTCCTTTTACTGTACCTCCTTTCATATTCTCTTTCTTCCATTTTACTCTCCACCTTCTCCTAACAGTTGACTCATAGGGCAACTGCAAGGTTTTCCTCCTGTTACACTTTTCAGACCTTTTATTGTCAATTTCTATTTCAGCGTGAATGATCTCATAGGTGCCAGTGCTTGGCCTTTGGCCTAAGTTCTGGATTCAATTAAATTCAGTTCTTTCCTCATTCTCTTCCGACTGGCATTTTGGGTCCCGGGGTATGAGAGGGCCGCGTCTCCTTCCCGGGTTGGTTGTTCTCGTTCATCTTTAGAATAATCATATTTGACGTTCTTAGTCCGTTTAACTTGATGTTTTCCTCTTACATTTGTTGGGTGTATCTTTCCCTGATGCTTGGGATTCACTCTTTTTTTCTTGGCTTTGGCAGTCTCTATTACTTGGTGTTTTTAATCTCTGTTACTGGGTTTCCTATTTCGCTGTTGCTTGGTTTTCTTAGTTATTGGGTTTTTAATTTTCATGGGATTAAGTTTTATATCCATATTCCATTCCTCCTCCCTGACATTTTCATTCCATATTGCTCGGTGTCCACATCGTTTATTGAAAGGCTTTCTCCTTCCGTATTAATCACCAGGAGTAACATTAAGGCAATCTAGAAGCTAATGCATTCGTAATATACAGTGGCATTTCGGCACCGGTCCAGTGGGTCTTGAAAGCTTAAGCGTGCTGTCGAAGATAATCATACTCCTTCAAAGGTAATCCTATCGATTTTTTTAGTATTTTTTTTTTCATCTACGACCATTAGCTAAGGATTTCCAAACGCATTTTAAAACTACCTGGAGCTCTCATCTTTTAAGATTGAATGCAAGTCTTATCCGCCGCCAGATTAAATAACATTAAAGATGCATTAGATTTTAGGAGTACTTGGCCCGACGGAGATTGAATGGATGCTCCTGTAGGCGAGAAGGAGGGAAAAACTCAGGGAGGGAAAAATGCGAAAAGATGTTTACAACACATTTTCATTACGAGCAGCGTCGTGAAAGAGCCAATGATAATGATGATGATGAAGAGAGAGAGAGAGAGAGAGAGAGAGAGAGAGAGAGAGAGAGAGAGAGAGAGAGAGAGAGAGAGACGATAAGGTAATCGAAGTTTTCAATAAGAAAAGGAATATTATAATGTCGAATTTGAGATTGCACTTTTCATTCTAAATATAGAGGAGATGGAAAGATGGGGACGGTAATTATGCGGAGAAGAGAAATCGGCAGCTTTAGAGACACTAATGGTTTTGCCCTTATCCATTCTTATTATTGTTGTACAATTTGCAAAATGCATGTAAAGGTCATCGTGTAATGGCGATTTAAACATTGAAGATTTTGCTGAAGTGCGCTCGTTCTCGTGCGAATTTATAGCTTGTTTACACGACCCCCCACCCCCACTCACACACGTGTATATACTATATATATACAGTATATATATATATATATATATATATATATATATATAATATATGTATATGTATGTATATATATATTAGGTGTCGGTATGCATTTATTTTCCCACAAAGAACGCATTGCCAATGACAATGATTTGTTCTTTGTGGGAAACAGTAAGAAACGTGATATATATATATATATATATATATATATATATATATATATATATATATATATATATATATATATATACATACATACATATATATATATACATATATATATATATATATATATATATATATATATATATATATACACATACATACATACACACATGTATATGCAAATATATACATATATACAAATAAACAAACACACACACACACATATATATATATAATATATATATATATATATATATATATATATATATATATATATATATATATATATATATATATATATATATATATATATATATACATAGATATATGTGTGTGTGTGTATGTATGTAGGCTACTGTATATATATGCGCAAAGAAACAGCCATATAACTGAAAGGGGAAAGGTTGAGCGCTAAATTTCAGGTAGTATCTCGACTCCTTTACGAAAGAAAGTGGTTTTGTCAATAAGCAAGGAGTTTCTAAAGGGCAGACAATAAGCAAAATATCCTTTTCACATTCAAAATTTCATCTCGGTGCAAGATTGTTTAACTTATCCAATTGTTAAAATCTCCCAAGATCGGATTTTCCATATAGTTAAAATGTAGTGCATTTACTCATCCAGACCACATCTTGAGGCCTAACTGGATTTATTAATGAAAAAACATTATTGCAAATATAGTTCCACGAGGTTATTACTTAGTTTCCCCATAAAGAACGCACTACCATTATTGCCAATGCGATCTCTGTGGGAAAATAAATAACAGCTCGTATACATACTTTTTCAAGCTCAAGGACAAAGTTAGTCCGTTGTTTACATCCAACGTCGTTTACAAGTACACTTGCCCCAGGTGTAACCAGGGGACTTACGTTGGATGTACCAAAAGACTGCTGAGGGTACGCATAGACGCCCATAGAGGAGTTAGCTTCCGAACCGGGAGCAGATTGTCCAATCCAGAACAGTCCAACATAAGGAACCATTCCAAATTATGCAAAACACTCATAGACAACAAAGACTTTCGAATAATAGGACAAACACAAAAAGACAGTGACTTAACAACCTTAGAATCCATAATGATAAAATTAACAGTTCCATCATTGAACACCCAAACATCATCTACTCAGCTGTTTATTGCTTGAGGGTCCTATTTGCCTTATCGTTATCTTGTTTTCTCCCTTTCATCTAATTTTGTTTTAATTTGTATTTTTCTCTCCTCCTTTCATTAGTCTTGTTTTAGCTCCCGTCTGGGTAGGTCCTTCTTTTAGTGCCATGGTGCCTCTGATATTTTTAAAGGAATTAGCATTTTAAATGAGACAATACTGTGGTGTTTTTAATCAGTTGTTTTAATAAATGTTTTTATGATTAATTATTGAGTCAGCTCGCTGTATTTCAGCCTTGAAAATGCAACAATGTAGTTGTGAAACGTCGGCATTAGGAATAAACTATCAACTGTATTGAGTGCCTTTCCCTGGACGCCTACGAGTTATATATATATATATATATATATATATATATATATATATATATATATATATATATATATATATATATATATATATATATATATATATATATATATATATTACTAAAAGGACCTCATTCAAACTGGATGGTATTTAATGGAGTTTTTATTCAAAAAGTTACAAGCTTTCTTGGACAAACAGTCCACATTATCAAGTATCCGTACAATGAGCAAACGCATAGTCCGGCTGTATTTATATCTGTGTGCTGGGTACTTTTAATCCTATAATCGCCTAGCTCTTCCTGTGTGACCTCCACCCTCTCTTGACCTTGGTCTTTCTCTGATCCCTGGTTCCAGATGTCCGTTTTCCGTGCGTTCTCTTACGTTTTTTCTTCGTTTCCTTGCTACTGTGGAGTATATGATTTTTCTAGATATGCTGTCTTCAAAGCCGTTTCCGGTGTTCCCTGCCATCGTGTTGTTGGCGCAAGTTATGAAGGCGTTCTCTACAACCAGTCCAGATGTTTTGTTGGTGTTCCTGTACAGAAAACTCATATTTTCCCAGTCTATTCTGTGATCATTTTCCCAACAGTGTTTGGCAACTGCCGACGTCTGATTATAATGCCTTATGTTCTGCAGATGTTGTTTGCTTCGCTCTTTACATGATTTGCCAGTTTCGCCATAGTACCCTTCTTCACAGTCTAGACACGCTGCCATATAAACCCCCCCTCTAATCTCTTCCCCCTCTACCGACTTTTTGTTTCTAACTATTTTATTCCTAATGGTGTTTTTGTAGCTGCCTATCAATTTGAAATTATTTAGCTTCCTGTTGATGGGTGCAATAGAGTTGTTGTCCGGAACTGTAATTATTTTCTTTCCTACCAAATGTTCCTTTTCAATCCTTTCCCTCTCCCCAAAATAGTTTTTCCTTGCTTTGATATGTGCCCACTCCCACCAATACTTAGGGTAGCCTAATCTCCTAAAACTGAGGGAGAGTTTTAGGAGATTAGGCTACCCTAAGTATTGGTGGGAGTGGGCACATATCAAAGCAAGGAAAAACTATTTTGGGGAGAGGGAAAGGATTGAAAAGGAACATTTGGTAGGAAAGAAAATAATTACAGTTCCGGACAACAACTCTATTGCACCCATCAACAGGAAGCTAAATAATTTCAAATTGATAGGCAGCTACAAAAACACCATTAGGAATAAAATAGTTAGAAACAAAAAGTCGGTAGAGGGGGAAGAGATTAGAGGGGGGGTTTATATGGCAGCGTGTCTAGACTGTGAAGAAGGGTACTATGGCGAAACTGGCAAATCATGTAAAGAGCGAAGCAAACAACATCTGCAGAACATAAGGCATTATAATCAGACGTCGGCAGTTGCCAAACACTGTTGGGAAAATGATCACAGAATAGACTGGGAAAATATGAGTTTTCTGTACAGGAACACCAACAAAACATCTAGACTGGTTGTAGAGAACGCCTTCATAACTTGCGCCAACAACACGATGGCAGGGAACACCGGAAACGGCTTTGAAGACAGCATATCTAGAAAAATCATATACTCCACAGTAGCAAGGAAACGAAGAAAAAACGTAAGAGAACGCACGGAAAACGGACATCTGGAACCAGGGATCAGAGAAAGACCAAGGTCAAGAGAGGGTGGAGGTCACACAGGAAGAGCTAGGCGATTATAGGATTAAAAGTACCCAGCACACAGATATAAATACAGCCGGACTATGCGTTTGCTCATTGTACGGATACTTGATAATGTGGACTGTTTGTCCAAGAAAGCTTGTAACTTTTTGAATAAAAACTCCATTAAATACCATCCAGTTTGAATGAGGTCCTTTTAGTAATTCTACTAATGCACAGAACAATTGTGTATGTGATAAAGTTAATATATATATATATATATATATATATATATATATATATATATATATATATATATATATATATATATATATATATAATTTATAATTTATACAGGCTGAGACAACGCAGAAGAATTAGGTGAGACCTCCCTAGTACTTTAGTATCCTTATAACTCTGAGTTGTGAAGCATTTATTTGTTATTATTACCAGCTCTATTTAATTATGGTTCCAATTCCTTGCAGTATGCCAATTGTACATAAGTATTTTTTTGCTATGGAAATTTTGTTGTCAGCATTATTGGTTTTTAGCATGTAAGTGTACATTATGAAATACGATGACAACCTCTGTAATAATAAATACAGTGTATTGTAATACTAAAAATCTTCAAATTGTCTTAAGACGCTCACGGATGCACTAATTTAATGCGCTGTAAGAATGAAATTTATTTAATAAAATTAAATGCTTTAGGTTCTAATTTTATATTCTATCACCGGCTTTTCATCGTAAAAGTTGATGAAAAACAACGAACACTCACGAAAACCGACCAGTTTGTTTTTCTTTTATCCACTTTGGAATTTGCTCTTGTTTATTTTCGATTTCCAAACGTGTGTCCTGTGGAACGCATGCTGGAATTGGCATTTAACGTACCAACTGCTTGCCTATTGAGGCAAGTATTCGATTCGTGTCCCTCAGCAGATAGCTGGATGGATAGATAGATAGACAGATAGATAGATAGATAGATAGATAGATAGATAGATAGATAGATAGATAGATAGTCTCCTGTAAAAATAACTAATGACAAAATAATTAGTCAGTTCAGTGTGCAGTTAAAACCTGATTGTGTCATTGTTGAAGGATTTCCGACATCGCGAATCGTAACATATCTACTCCCAAGTTTATGGAACCCGAAAATTTTCCCAGAATATTGTAGTTGCAGCAATGTTCCCGTCCAGTTTTGGATCACATGGAAGTTTTTGTTTGGCGATATACCCCTCTTTCAGAAAGTTCAAGTTCAAGAAAGAGTCCAGGGATTATGTATAAAAAAATACAGGTGAATGCTGTAGCGTATACAAAAGGGATTAATTAATGCTTAGGGTGTTCCTGTGTTAGATACAAGAATCAGTGGCTGTGACGCTCTAGAATTTTTCCTCCTTGTTTTGCCAGCGGTGTTATGCTTTGATTAAATATTTTGAGGGTGAATGCGATAGTGAATGCTGGCTTGATATTAGAAGAATCATTTAGTTTTGGAAATCTAGTTTTCTGCACGATCACTGTTTTTTACTGTACGACTTTAGATAACGAAAACTGCGCAGTTGGCAGTTTGAGCCTGGGTTCTCACAAGCCATTTTATTTTAATTGTTTTATTTTTTTTATGTGTTTCTGTTATGCAATTATAGGTAAATTATGTCGATTTGGGGAGCTTAATGCATAGGAAAAAATTTTTGCATCCTAAATTTTAGCCTCCTTATCTCCGGATTCGACGATTTGTAGGCCCACTGTCCCATTTGGAATGTTTACCTAGGTCTTAAGTGATCGGTAAATACCAAATGCCTGTGCCCTGTTATCTTCTCTCTCTCTCTCTCTCTCTCTCTCTCTCTCTCTCTCTCTCTCTCTCTCTCTCTCTCTCTCTCGTTTTGCTTGTAACATTCTCTCTCTCTCTCTCTCTCTCTCTCTCCTCTCTCTCTCTCTCTCTCTCTCTCTCTCTCTCTCTCTCTCTCCACACAGCCAACCGGGAACTGTTTCTTTTCTGTAAGTTAATGTCAGCTAAGCATATTATTTTCGATTTCACTTGAAATTTTGTTTTCCATTCTATGTACTACTTTGCAAGAAATATTTGGCCAGTATGCTTTGATTTTTTTTTTTTTTTTTTTTTTTGACGGATGGAGGCATCAGGTCAAAAATGGTATTTCTCCACTATCTTTCTTTTCTTATTGTCCAAAGTTTATCCGACGAAATGCGGAACTGTAACTATAGCAAATCAATCAAGCAGGGTGGTCTTCGAAACAATAATTCGAGTCGTCAAGCCGCGAGTTTCACCTGGGTTTAGTTGGGAGTAAATGATGGCTGACGGGTGGTGTGGGGTGGGATGGGCGGTGGTAGTAGTGTGTGGGGTTAAAATGAGAGTTGCCCGGGTGCGAGGGAAGGGGTTTAGGGGTTAGACATAGTTTATTCACGCCACGACGAGGCACTACCTTGCCAAGTTGTGAAGGTGTGTAATTAGGAGGACGGAAATTGGTAGCACATCTCAAACTCCGGTGCCCCTAGTCGACTCCCTTAATTCACCGGTTACTGAGCAGCATATTAAATGGGACTACTGGCTTCTCCGCCGTTGCTTTTGGTGGCAGCACTTTTCAAAATGTGATTTGGCAACTTCTTTTTTGTGGCGTTAGCAGATTTAATCTTCCTTATTCTTCCTAGCTCGCTCCTGTCCTTTCATAGGTCTTTTATTGGAAAGAATATGTTTAGGATACCAGAGGGATAATGTTTTAAAAGTGTATGCGCATTCGTGCGTGACTTCACGTGATGTTCTCGCACATGCGTTTGTGTGGTGTTGTTATCATGCATATCAGTTATCTTGATATTTCCTGTTCTTGGCACTATAGTTGCATGTTATGACACTTCCATAATATTCAGTCCCCTGATGCGTACTGAGCGCACATGTTACGTGTCTAGACGGGTTGGCATTAGCAAAAGAAGTCTGTTTACTGTAATATACTCAAAGCCGTGGGGATTTATCTGAAGGTGCGAATCCATGTTCAGAATTTTCTTGTTTCCTGCTTTCATTGCTTTCATATAACCTCTCTCTCTCGTCTCTCTCTCTCTCTCTCTCTCTCTCTCTCTCTCTCTCTATTGTATGAAAAAGTAATTTAAGTAAGTGCTACTTTTGTTGTTCCAAAAGAGATGACTAATTTTTTTCAAAAGAAGTCAGAGGGAACGGACAACTTTTGTATCTCATAAATTAAAAATGAAAAACATTTGGAAACAGAGGAGTCCTAATCTTTATGGATGCCTAAAGGCATTATAACTCAAACAGATATATTGTATTTTATGCGTTTTTCAGGCGTTTATTTAATGTTCAGCACCCATTAATACAATTACCATCTGAATTAGTTTCCCGTTTTTTTTTTTATTGTAAATGGTAGAGCTGATAATGGGAATAGTACGCCAAAGCATTTATAGTAAGGTTAAATATTGCCGAACAATTTTTCGTATTGCACTTTAACAGCCACTTGAACGCAGAAGTGCTTTCCCTGCCAAAATGTTACGTTTTATGCTATTTTTATAAACGTATTGTAATTTGCTGCATTAACCGCATCAAAGTTATTGGAAAAAAAGTACGTTTACAAAGCCGTTCAACAGCTCATATTAGTATATGATATTTTAGGCTTAACTCGCCTTTTTGCATAACTTTACTCTCTTCATTCAGTCAGGGCTATGTTGCTTCCTGTCCCCTTTAACAGTATTTCAGTTTTAGTTTTCTGTAAAAGGAAACTATTGAGTTGGCTTCTGCCCGTCCGCGCTTTTTCTGTCCGCAGTTTTTCTGTCCGCCCTCAGATCTTGAAAACTACTGAGGCTAGAGGGCTGCAAATTGGTGTGTTGATCAACCACCCTCCAATAATCAAACATGCCAAATTGCAGCCTTCTAGCCTCAGCAGTTTTGATTTTATCTAAGGTTAAATTTAACCATGGTCGTGCGTCTGGCACCGCTATAGGTACCAACAACACAGGCCACCACCGGGCTGTAGCTGAAAGTTTAATGGACCGCGGCTGAGAGTTTCATACAGCATTATACGCTGTGCAGAAAACTCGATGCGGCGAAGAAGGTTCGGCGCATTTACAGATGAAGTTTCAACTGTCCATCTACGCAACATCCTTTCGGGGAACTAAAGTTTTGAGTGTATCTGTTGCTTATATTTCCTCATACGCTTGGAATTTTTGTTGTGTTTTGAGTTTTGATTTGTAATAGTTCCTTTATTGCACCTATGGGAAATCTTCATATTTAAAAAAAAAAAAGTTCACATACTTCTATGTAGTTCATTCAGAGGCTATGTGCTTGGGAAAGAATATTTTGGGATCATTTTGTGTTTTGTAAAGACATATACAGAGGTTCTTTCTTAATCCATTTTCTCATTGTCCAAGACACCAAATTGTACTTTCTCAGGTTGATTACATTTTGTCATTAAAAAATTAAGCTTTTACGCTCTTTTGAAGTTTTAAGAAATGCTGACTGATTGCAAACTGCTGATTAGATTAATTATTTCTTCTTCCCCTTTTCAACTAGAAAATAACTTTCCTATTATTAGAGTCAAATGATAAACCAGAATTAGTTAAGAATAATGAAATGAATTGATTTGCTAAAATAAGAACGGTGAGAAATATATGTAATTTCAGTGTTTCACAAAGGTCTCTTACATGACATGATTTTCATTAGTTAACTACATAATTGCTTACGAGTATATGATTTGGAATATTTGAAAGCGTGCTGAGTTTTACTATTGCTCAGCTGTCAGTTATTTCGGCCACATTGTGATAAAAGGTATTTATCAGTTTATCACACAACTTTGAATTTTGGTATTTTACAGTTCACAATCAAAATTTATGACTATGCTATAATTCTTAATGCAGTGTAGGATGCATTATGTAACAGTTCTTAACACAGATCTAATATGCATTTATTGATATTATGAACATCTTATGAAAATTGTCACACGGATGACAAACACTTGCAGATTGCCTAATTTCAATTATTTGATTAGCCACTTAATTAGCATGCTGTCGAAGAGGGACTGCACTGACAAAATAATGAAGCACCCGTGAGTGACCGTATAAGGCTTCAAGTTCTTACATTGGATGATGAAGACTTCATAAGAGACTTCATAAGGAAATACTAGATCGGACGTTGGTTTTATAATCTTGACTTTGTTAAAATCACAAGGTCTTTCGTACATGAATACTGAATGACTTAGATTAACGTTTGCTCAGTATTAGTATAGGTGATTACTTAAGACTAAGGTATTGGCTTTAAGTAATTAGTTATTAATTAAGAGGGCAGGTAGAAGTTAACACAACGAAATAAGAATAATGGATCCTGTATCTTTTTTGGAATTTTAGAGAACGCACTGCTCCAGGAAATTTGACCATAATAGTGTATTTGCTAATTAGAACACCAATCTTATGGCCCTGTGAAGTTTCTCTCGAAGGTTTCGTTCCCCAGATCAACATGCATTGACTAGTCTATATGTAGACTGACTAATTGCGTTTGCAGAGGGTCATCTGTCGGGGATACACCTGATTCGACCTTTAGGTCTTGCTGCGTGGGACATCAGCATATTGTTTTGCATTTGTGGTAGGTCCTCCATCTAGCTCGCTCCCACCAGAGCTCAGGTGTTGCCACGACTCGTCCTGTGGTGGTGAACAGCAAAGAAAAATTCTGATGGCACAGTTCGAGGTACGACCAGATAGGCAACATTCTCTTTCTCTCTGGAAACTGTTGATGCACCGTCGTTTCTCGCCTTTGTGAGGTTTTCTTGAAAGTCTGGTTAGGGTGGTATCTGTGGTTATCGGATGCTGTTGGTATGTGTGCTGGACTAGACTGGTAGAAGATGCTTGGTCACAGAATGTGTCCTTTCTGCCGTGGGGCTTTCAACAGAGAAGAGGCATTTTTTCACGTTGTTTGTTTTCTCTTCGATATGGTGCTTATCTTTGTGTTGACTAGTGTATTCTCCTACTGAGAAGCGACTGAGGTTGTTAGACTTCGGACATCATTTTGGCCAAATAAAAGGGAAAAAAGTGGTTCCATAAGTGACTTTTGCGTCAACGAACTCCCAGTACTGTGTATAGGCTGCGAAAAAAGAGCATTCTAGTAATGTATGAAGAAATTTTTGAAAACAGAGTGGCAGAGGGAGAGTTCAACTGTCAGATCTCCTATGAGTTTGTCTTCTTTGTACCATCTTGGTTCATCGTGGGAAATTAAATTTTAATTCTACAGTTTGTTGAATATGCTAATGTCAGGAATACAAAGAACAATGCTGAATATTTACAGAAAATGCGATTCTAGATAAATGAAACTTAATGCAAACTGTATTCGTAGCAAATAATAAGGTTTTATATGCTTTCTTTTGGTGCAGAAGGGAACAAAATTTGTGAAGGGTTTTGTTGTAACTGTCCACAAAAATTTATGTATGCATATTTATATATATACTATATATATATATATATATATATATATATATATATATATATATAATTTATATGATATATGTATATAACATATATATACAGTATATATATATATATATATATATATATATATATATATATATATATATATATATATATATATATGTGTGTGTGTGTGTGTGTGTGTGTGTGTGTGTGTGTGTGTGTGTGAGAGAGAGAGAGAGAGAGAGAGAGAGAGAGAGGGAGGGAGGGAGAGAGTGTGCGCGCGCGCATTTGAGTGTGTCTACTGAGCAAATTGGGATACGATAACTAGTTTCATGTAACACTTACAGAGTGCGCTTAGATTTTTTGGCTTAAACCAGAAATCGATCACGGAGCAATCGCTCTTGTTAGGTTGAATGTCGTAACCACTTCACCACGTAGACCCATATACATGTATTACACACACACGCACACACACATTTATACATACATATATATATAATACGAGAGAGAGAGAGAGAGAGAGAGAGAGAGAGAGAGAGAGAGAGAGAGAGAGAGAAAACTTTGCCTCAATTTCCAAATGATACAGAGTTAATATTACAGTCACTAGCAGCATATGTCACAATATTCCGATTCTTATTAGCCATTAACATTCCATAGTTATGCATTAGAATCAGTTTTTCAGCACCTGGGCCCATTATTACATCGGCCATTGAACAAGAAATGACTGGAATCCAGTTTTCCTAAACATAAGTTTCGTGAATATATCCTTTTGATCTTGGAACTACGCGTCCATTGGAGCCTATAGCCGTCGGTTTTAGACCAGGAGTAATGGCCAATCTTTGTTTGTAAATCAAGAAGAAAATTGCTGTCGTTCATTCGGTATTTATGAGATTCCTATGCGGCAATCATAACATACCTGGCATCGAGAAATGGCGTCGTTATGGCGTCATTAAATCATTGTCTGGCGCTCAGTTTCTCGCTAAGAGCGTGTTATTAGTTTTGTACTTCAGTTATTAGCTTCTCGCCAACGTGATATGTCTAAAAGTAAAAAGTACGGAACAGAGAGCCATATCATGGAATATGGTCTGTTCAAGTCTGAAAAGTGTAATGGGTGATTGATATTTTGGTAACGTTTATACGAGTTATGTTTGCATGTTCCAAGTTCAGTTTTTCCAATGAAGAAGTTTTATCCTTTTCCCCCCCCTCTCCATCTGTATCGATTTAAGGAGAGGTTGGTGTTATACCCCATGTCGTTCTTAGGTATACTTAGCTGTGATTCATTTTCAGCAGAATTCCGTCCTCGTAAATTTGCTTATATTCGAAACGTAAGATTGAGTCTTCACATTTCCAGCAATCTTTCTTTCCTTGTAACGTAGCTTTATCACTTATTACCTTCGGGATTATTGTTGCTTAGACACCCGATTATTTGTTTTCTTGGCCTTCGCCTTTGAAAAATTGTCTTTGCTGAAATATTCAGCGTATATTCCAATGAAAGTCATTTGAGTTTAACATTATAATTTGAATATTTCTTCTTCTCAGATTAAAGGTTGTCTAGAAACACGCACCTTGAACCTTTACTTATACTAATAACTGGGGCAAACATGAAACCTTACTGAATAGATAACGACGCGCTGGCAGATCAGGCTTGTTATTTTTGCCAATAAATCCCGCACTCACACCCCCAGAGTGGAATGCAAGATTAATAACGTGTCGAAATTCATAGCCATTGTAAACTAATACACTCACTCCATATGTGGCAAATTTGTCTCATATTTGACTCAGGAAGAGTTGTCTCATACTTGACTCAGTCTTTTCTTTTTAGTTTTCTGTGAAGGAAAACTATTGAGATGGCATTTTGTCTGTCCGTCCGGCCTCAGATCTTAAAAACTACTGAGGCTAGAGGGCTGCAAAGTGGTATGTTGATCATCCACCGCCCAGTCATCAAACAAACCAAATTGCAGCACTCTAACTCAGTAGTTTTTATTTTATTTAAGTTTAAAGTTAGCCATGATCGTGCGTCTGGCACCACTATAGGTACCAGCAGCACAAGCCACCACCGGGCCGCGGCTGAGAGTTTCATGAGCCGTGGATGAGTTTCATACAGCATTATAAACTGTACTTGATCACTGGACATAAACAGTGCGCAAAAATGTGAAAATGTAATCCCGAATACACCGATCCAAAATGGCATACCACTAATATATTGTCTCAGGAACATGACAAGAATGTTATCATTGCGAGCATTTACATTTGCTCGGTTTCCGCTCTGGCAAAGAGCTTTCACAACCTACAAATACATAGTCAAGATAATGTGAGAAGATCATTCTCACACTTCTTCAAAGTACGCTACTTCCGTCATGTGACAGAGTGGAATATTACGTTTCAGTAATACAGATTTCCCTCACCAAAAATATCTTTCCATATGTGATATATCACACTGCCACACCTCATTCAAAAATCATCTCCATAATATAACAGTACTTTTCATGCTCCACTGAAGATGTCTCTGAAAATAATATTTTATCATAATTCATTGATGTATTACCTTCATTTATGAAAATGTCATTTTCATATCTCATCAAAGCTCTTTGTTGGTGAGTCGGTAGAGCTGCGGACTGTCACTCGATGGGCTGGAGTTCAGTTCCCCGGCCGGCTGATGGAGAGTTAGAGGAATTTATTTCTGGTGATAGAAATTCATTTCTCGCTATAATGTGGTTCGGATTCCACAATAAGCTGTAGGTCCCGTTGCTAAGTAACCAATAGGTTCTCAGCCACGTAAAATAAGTCTAATCCTTCGGGTCAGCCCTAGAAGAGCTGTTAATCAGCTCAGTGGTCTGGTAAAACTAAGGTATACTTAACTTCATATCTCATCAACTGACTGTTTCCATAAAAAAACTTCCATGATGTGAAAAAAAGTGTATTATGAAAATTAACTTATGGACCACCTCCATAATATGATGAAAAGCACTCTCACATCTCACCATTTCAGTCCCCATCATGTGAATAATATTCATAATCGCACTTTACTGCTGGCGCCGCTATTTGAAAATATAAGTCACGGCAATGTTCAGTGACACACTGCCTCCATGCTAACAGAAAGTATACTTTCGCGCTTCACTCTGTACGATTTGATCATGTAAGTTCTCACTCTTCTCTCATAGATTTTATCCATAATTTTAACATTCGTATTAGCACTTTGGCAGTACAGTGTTCATCATCAGTGTCATTTTGTACGTCAAGAAGTGTGATTCTTACTGACGTGAGTAAATTGTCTTTGTTTATAACTGCTGCAGTTGTAGTTCAGTAACAATTCTCACTTTTAAAGATGCATAGCATTCTACGCCGAGGTTCCTTTTGATGTAAAAAGTCAATGGTTGTCAATGTCATCCTGGTTTTTGTTGCATGCAGGAGTTAAGAGTTACGCCACTAAAGTATGTAAATTAATGTATTGTTTTAATGATGCTACAGTACTTACAGACACAGGTGTAGAGAGAGTAAGTTGGGGTTTCTCCTTAGGGAGCGAAGTGACACGAAAGTACCGAAATGTAGAATAAGAGAGTAAGCGGAAGTGCAAATAAAATCCAAAGTCGAAACTTCTCAGATAGAACGGGGGAACGACAGAATTCATCTGGTTACAGCTGACGCGATCACCCGAGTTTCTGTTGCAGCTATGGCAACCCACAATTACGAAGACCATTGATTTAGAAAAGGAAGTACAAGGGAAGGTGCGAGGATTCTGAATATTGTAATAGAGGGGGGAACAAGAAAAATATTTATAACTGATGGACTTAAACAGAAATATGTAAGTCATAATATGGCATCTACTGTATTTAGAATTTTGTTTCTTATTCTGTGTTCATGTCAAGAATATTAGTTCCCGGGTTAAGTAAGTCATAATTAGAAAATAAAATAATAATTTTTTTTATTTTGTCCCAGTCAAGTGGGTTGGGATGACTTCAGTTTGATTTGGACTTCAACTCATATATACAGTATATATATATATATATATATATATATATATATATATATATATATATATATATATATATATATATATATATATATATATATATATATATATATATATATATATATATATATATATATATATATATATATATATCTTTTATCGATATAAACTGCTCATGACTAGTGTTACCCGGACATCAAAAGAACACATGCCAAACTTTTATTATCTAATACATCCAATATTTTATCACGATTGTTTTCATCTTTGTTTTACCTGTTTTCTTACCAGTAGTCAACATTCATAAAGAAAATACTTGAAATAAATACGCCATAACTTCGTTTCATAGGGCCATTATCACGTGAAAACTGGTAATTATTTAACAGTTTGAAAATTAAAACCCTTACGCTCAACACACCTTGTAACAATCTCTTTTTTATCTATTACTTCAGTTGCATTGAAGCCTTAAGTTTTGAATTATTTTTGTTTTTTGTTAAGTTACTGCAGTATTTTTTTCTGACTTAGTGTGTCGCTATTGAGATGCAGTTTATCATCAGTATATCAAAAGCCTTTACTTATATTTTAACGTACATCGTATTTCCTTCAGATATTGCTCAGTTAAAAATTAAATCCATTAGTGATATAAACATAGGTTGGTATGCACAAACACACACACACACACGCATATATGTATATATATTCATATATATATATATATATATATATATATATATATATATATATATATATATATATATATATATATATATATATATATATATATATATATATTGTGCATGCATACACACACACACACACACACACATATATATATATATATATATATATGTATATATATGTATATATATATATATATATATATATATATATATATGTATATATATGTATATATATATATATATATATATATATATATATATATATATATATATATATATATATATATATATATATATATATATATATATATAAGCATGCATAGGGGATAAGGGACGTTCAGTTTGCATGAAGGTAGAAAATAACTAGAAATGCCATTCGGCATGAGGAAACCGAGGTGAAACCCACTTGCTGTTGTCGAGCCCACCTGAAGATATTGTTCTGTATCTGCTAAAGGGAGGGTAAGGAGGGCAAAGATTAACATGTTTATGTTGTAAACTGTAATGATAATAACTTTAAGGACTGAGCATGATGGCGAGTATTCAACGTGTATATTCTTGTTATTAAATAAGTTTTATATTTGCTGTTTATTTATTATCATGCATAAGAAAGTGATGCGCTCTCTCTCTCTCTCTCTCTCTCTCTCTCTCTCTCTCTCACAAGGAATTTCCAACGCATTTTGTTTCCCTTGTCTATGTATTTTGCAAGATATGTAATACTTCACAGTAATCTGGAATTTATAAGTGATGAATTTTAAAAGAGCATTTAGGTTATGCTGAGGGTTTTAAACTTTGTTCAGGAAACTTTTAGGAGTTTTAATGTCTGATGAAGCAGTAACAATTTTAATTTTTCCGCGGCATTACCTTTTAAACGATATGCAAAGATAGGTTTTTATTTTATTAAAGGTGAGATGTTGGCTAGTTCCGGCGTAATATGATGTGAATTTCTGTTTGACGCCTTAAATCATTTGATTGTTTTCAAAAATATGTTCGCTTCATTTTTCTGAAAATTGATTTGTCTGTGCCATCATCAGCAGTTTACCTTAAAGTTCTACATGTTTTGTTTATACTAATTATTTTGCTTACAGCATTGATTTTTGCTGCTGATAAATATGAAGTAAAACGTTAGCTTGATTTGAATACACAAATATGACATTTTTTTTCACTTTACAGGTAAGGTAAGTGATTACTTTATCGCTAAAAGGCACTGGCGACATCCGTGGTAAGTACAGAAATTTTCAAATTTTTTCAGACCACGTAAACTTCATTGCTCTCTATTTATTCCAAGGTAGAAACGCTTCTCACCTGAAATTACATTAAGAATTAATTGCAAATAGTGAAGACCTTTTCAATGGACGTATATCTGAGTTTAGCAACGGAACCAATTTGTGGATCAAGAAGCGAACCTGAGAGTCAAACGAGCCGTTTAAGAATAGGTTGGGGAAGGAAAATTCTGTCGAAAACATCTGCTCAAGGGTAATTGTCTCATAGCCTACCAAATTTCTCCTTTTTTCTGACCAGAAACCGCCCCGCTTGACTGTGGACTCGGAGGCAGATTTGCTGTGTGATTGGCGTCAAGATAGACATAACGGGTACTTTGTCTACATCGCGATAAGTAATGAATCATCGGCATAAGAAAAGTTAGAGAACTGCTGCTCGTGTAAAATGTCGCCTGTCTGCATCGCTGTTTTTTCATGGACATTTAAGCATTCGGTCTAATGGTTCCTTTGTTTAGTGCGATGGCCTACAATTTCACTTCGAGGTAAACGTTACGTTTATATATATATATATATATATATATATATATATATATATATATATATATATATATATATATATATATATATATATATATATACATAATAGATAGGTAGGGTGAAGGTATAGGTGAAGGTATAGGTGTAGGTATATTTGGTGAAACTTGACTTCTTCTTAACAATGTATAATAATTTTGTTTTTTTGAGTTTGCAAGGTCATGATTGAAAAATTAGTTATTTTGCGACTGATTCCTTTTACTTAGCGGTAGATTGTGAATTTGTGCGCTTCTCAAGGATTACATATGAGCAGTATTTTTCAAAATGTACAACTGGTTTCCAATGGAGTTTGTTTCGGCGCCGATGACCATTGGTGTTTTGACGCCAGTTACATGTAGTTCTGTATGTATATAGGTGTCTATATGTGTACGGGTGTGTCTGCGTGCATGTCGAATGCAAATTAATGAACAAACTTGAAGCTGCTGAGGGGATTTATTTGAGTAGCACATGTGACGTAATACCTGGGAGAAGTGTGTAATAAACCAGCGTAGGGGAAGTGATATATTGGAGTGTTTTTAGATGGTTTGGTCATATGAGAAGAACGAATTATGATAGGTTTATTGAAAAGAAGGTATATAATGCTGTATGGTTATAGGAGGGTGGAGGAGAAGACCACCAAAAACCCAGTGGGTAGATGATTTGAGAGTCTGAATAAACAGAATATGGCAAATGTTGTGGAAGCTTTCTGTAGCGAGGGTAGTTACGCCACTCAGTTATTATTAAGGTAATAATATTGCAGAAACATTGTGTTCATTTCCGGGGAACAACTCTCTTTTAAGGTAAATAGTTAAATTTGAACTCTCTCTCTCTCTCTCTCTCTCTCTCTCTCTCTCTCTCTCTCTCTCTCTCTCTCTCTCTCTCTCTCTCTCTCTCTCTCTCTCTCATAATCAAAACACAATTACGTGTGGAACAGAAATAAATTTCTGACTCACATCAGGATCGAACCCACGTCTTTCAAGTGAAAGGCAAGACCGCTGCCAACTAAGCCATACAAGGCATAAGAGATGTTGAAACCAAAGTGCAACTGTACCTAAGTCTTTACTTGGGCTGGCTAACTGCCTCGCATACCACCGTGTTTTCCCCAACTTCCCGACTCAGCAATTGAAAGACCTGGGTTCGATCCTGATGTGAGTCAGAAATTTATTTCTGTTCCACACGTGATTGTGTGTTGATTGTTTCCGTCATATATTTATTCAGAAGGGATAATTCGACTGAAATGCTGTCAGCTGGGTCACTGCTGATTTTTTTATTTAGGTTCCAATTTCTTTTATAACCTGTATGGCTTAGTTGGCAGTGGCCTTGCCTTTCAATTGAAAGACCTGGCTTCGATCTTGACGTGAGTCAGAATTTATATAATATATATATATATATATATATATATATATATATATATATATATATATATATATATATATATATTAGCTGAAGCCACTGGGAAAGTTCAAAATGAAACGGCAGGGTGCCAAGTACTTTCGTGTATTTTTAGGACTATATACATTTATATAAATATATATATAATATATATATATATATATATATATATATATATATATATATATATATATATATATATATATATATACTCACTTACTTGTGACTTTTTAATTTTGACAAATCTGAAGCCACCAATATCACTTAATATCAAAATTATTTTTGCTTTGAACACGACAGTTACATTACATCTTCACCAAATTAAAATATGATTGGTTTTTAAGTTTTCGTATTTTACATGTGATTGTTTCTATTTGTTAAATGCATTATTACTCTATAAGTTTCTCTTTTTATCACATCTTAAAAATTCATGCCTGTACGAATTGACCGGATACCCAAGTGAGAAATAACAAGCGCTATACCTGTCAGGGAGACATCTCTTTTTCTTATAAATGGAAGAAAACTCGCCAAGTCTCGCCCATTTTTTTCTAGTGATTATTTATGGAGCACTTTGTCTAGTATTCAGGATTAATTGGGTGAGAACGACACTGGCCGAAGAGGTATTACTGTTTAAGGAAAAGTATTGATATTTCGCCTGTCATACGCATGCACGCCAGATCTGATTTATTGCCGTGATTAAAGTTGTTTTGCTGCATGTTAAGTTTCTTGCTAAGAGGTTGGAGTTTTCGTTTCTAAGAAATACTCCACGACAAGAAAAAAAAACCTTACTGGGTGGAATGATACGTCGGCTTCTTTGTTTCTTTATCTTTTATCGTGAAATTGCCCTACCAGGTAATCAGCCTTGATTGCAATTTTCAGAAATTACTTGTGCATGGGCCAATACAAGTCCTATTTAACGCTTGGCTTTATATCCACATGTATTGTTAAGAAATTTGAATGTTGTCGAATATTTTTAAGTTTGTTCGCAGAAAGATAAAGGCCCCCATTCCTCATATGCTTTACTTCCACATATGGAATGAGGTAGAGTTGAAACTACGAAAATTATAGTGGAAAACTGCATTCCTTGTTATAACATGAATTTTTTTTTATTACACGCGCTTTGTCTGCATAAGTATATGTATTCCACCTACGAATACCTTCATATGGTCGAATAACAGGAAAAGTCAAGTCATCAAGAGGAAGTATTTTTCCTCGCTGCTTATTGAATTAATATTCCTTTTCACCATTTTCCCAAATTATAGGTGCTTAACATTACATGATATATACAAGGGAAGATGTATGGTATGAATTCGATTGAAAAAGCAAAACAGATGGACAGAGGATTGGTGGAGAAGAAAAATGTGGATTTAAAGAAGGAAGAGGGCTTGTGGAGGGTCTGAAGGATGCAAGTTATAGAAGGTAAGTCGTTGAGAACGGATATAGTTTTCATGATGGAGACGAAGAATATGTTCGAATCTGTAAATGGGAGAGCAGCTGGTTTGGTGCAAAATTTTTTAGAATTGTTGGTATAGAAGTTAAGAGAGAAACTTACAATACTACAACGTGTGCACTGGACAGTGACCGGTATGAATATGTCATGTCTCTATAGCCTTTCACTATCCTTGTGGCTGGAGTAATGCAAGAAGTCAGAAAAGGAAAGCAGATGTAGGTGCAAAGTTGTGGACCAGAAAATGAGTCGTGATTAGAATTAGGATTTTGTGTGTGCAGATGCTGAACTACAGATATGAGGATAGTAAAAAACAGCAGTAACTACTGAAAGAACTTGAAAGCGTATGCAGGAGGAGAAACTTTAGAGTAATTTGAGCAAGAGTAATGTTATGAGGGTAAATGGTAACCAAGGAGATGGAAGAATGAATGTTGATAAGGATGTGGAAGAATAAAAGCTGGTGATTCTTACAGGTATTTGGGATTGAATATTATTTATGACGGTAGGATAAGTAAACGGTGTTTGGTTAGAATAGGAGAAAAATGTATGTGCAAATGATGGGAACAGGCATAAAAGTGTCTATGGAAAACAAGGTGGGAAAGTATGATGGGATTATTGAGGCCACTCTACTTTATGGAAATGAAGGCCACTCTACTCTATGGAATTGAAGGCCACTCTACTTTATGGAATTGAAGGCCACTCTGCTTTATGGAATTGAAGGCCACTCTACTTTATGGAATTGAAGGATGTGGAATGCAGAAGAGAGAAAAAAGGTTAAAGCTTTTTAGGCAAACTGCTTGGTAGTTTGAAGATACATAGATGTGGTGTTAACGTTCAAGTAAGATAAACTCTACGTCACGGGAATATATATGGGATGGTCATGTGGAAAGAATGGGAGATGATAGGCTGGGTGAATAAGTTATATGTTTGTATGTATATATATACATAAATTTATACACATACATACAACTTACTTACCCAGCCTATCATCTTCCATTCTTTCCACATAACCATTCCATATATATTGTCGAGACGTAGCCTCTCTCTCTCTCTGACAGACAGACAGACAGACAGACAGACAGACAGACAGACAGACAGACAGACAGACAGACAGACAGACAGACAGACAGACAGACAGACGGAAGGCGAGATAGATCGAATAACAACCTTAAAACACAAACTAGTTAGTTAGCTTTGCTACCTTGTCTTACTTGCCCATTAGTTTCGCTTATCTGGTCTCTCCTGCATGTCGGAAGAATGTTAATGAAAATAATTTTTCATGAACCGCATATGTCTAACGTTCAGTCTGTCGAGGTCTATAGGTTCTTTGCCGTTGTATTTGTTTACACACTCGACTATCATTTTGTCAGTCAGTGTATTCAACTTTCTGTCCATCTTCTTATTCTCTCACCATCTTTATGTGTGGCATGATTTTCTTGAGTATAAAAATGGAAAAATTTCTCCGTGTTCTGAAAGGAATTTCGGGGAAAATTTTTTTCTTCAAGGTCACAATCATGTTTTCATCTATATGTCGGGTTGGTTGCTTGTTTAGGGTTAGGCAGGCATTATGCCAGCACGGACCTATGCACAGCCATGATGACAGACCCAGAAAATAAAGTTGTATGCTCTTCTTTAGCTATATGCTTGAATTACTGAGTATGCGAATAGCTTTTGATCTTTATTTATCTTCTCCGATGTACGATATTCCATAATTATAGTATTATACAGTTTTATGCGAAGTATAGTTTTAGTGACAGAACAGAAACTAGTCTAGATCTGACTCATCCTCCTGAGTATTTATATATATATATATATATATATATATATATATATATATATATATATATATATATATATATATATATATATATATATATATATATAAATATACATGCACACACACACACACACATATATATATATATATATATATATATATATATATATATATATATATTTAGGTGTTTATTTATATATACATGTATATAATATTATATATATATATATATATATATATATATATATATATATAATCTGTTTTATTATCATGCCGTTGTTTGTCTGCCCGTCTGTCAGGAGGAATCCTTTTCGATTAGTTAAGACGGTGAAAAAAGTGGTTTGTTGTATGATCTGTTTATTTATCTCTCATCCTTGATAGAAAATATTTTTGTGCTCAACAAACAACACTTTATTTCACTTGCTTTTTTCTTGTACTACAAATGTGATATGTGCACGAAGGTCATGGGGTCACTGGCCCTGGCTCACAGATGTGCATGCCGTAGACAGACTTCTCTACAGGTGTGAGAAGGGTCTTTTTTTTTTATTTTTGTTTTCATATTTCTTTTACTAGGGAAAATATATTATTTACATGAATATTAAATAATATAAAGAAGATGAACATGCTACAGCAGGTGTAACATAACTAATGACAATTATATTTTAATGCGTATTAAAAGTAAACGACAGTTCTTGTCATTAGACTGAATAAAACTTATGGCGTATTTGATGCAATTAATTTGTTGGTATGAGTGTGGATATGTATGAATAAATATATACATTATATCTATATATAAAACTGAATGTTTGCATATTTGTTTGTCCGCTATAGAAATCCGAACCGCTTGACAGACCTAGGCAAAATTTTGCAGACGGCCTCTATGTCACCTCAGAAAGGTTTATAATTCAAAATCAAACCCCTACCCCGTGACAGACATACAAACAGACAAAACAAATTAAATTTTAGTTTTTACGTCACCTTTTCCTTCATTTTTCTGGGTTTATTCTCATTGAACACTTATTTTGGTTTAAACGTGGTGTACAATCCTCGCCACGGAAAAAAGTAACAGACCAAATGCTTCTGCAATAGACATATCCCTTCATTAAAAAATTACTTGCAATGAAATTACCACATTTTTTTCAGTGTTCATTTTAAGCCAAACGTATCTTAATCATACCTTGCCAATAAAATACAAATTCTTCAGTACCCTGTGGTATTACCATCATCATATCTAACTACTTAATCCACAAAAAAACTTCTTAGTTATTAGCCCAACTTTGGAGATCAAGAAATAATTCATCGACGAGACGAAACAAACCCATCGCCATCCACGCATGCGTATTAGCAGACTAAATGCTTCTGTGATAAAACTACCCTCTCATTAAAAAATTAATTGCAACGAAAATACCATATTTTTTTCAGTGTTCATCTTAAGCCAAACATATCTTAATTGTACCCTGCCAATAAAATACAAATTCTTAAGTACCTTGTGGTATTATCATCATCATATCTAAGTACTTAATCCACTAAAAAATCACCATTTATTGACAATTTCTATATTAAACCATTCAGATTTCAGCCTACACTTTCCCTCAGACACATCAAAGGAAACTGAAATGCGTTCGTTAACACATACAGGCAACCGAAAACAGTTGCACCTCTTTTTACAGTGTCTAAAATTACAACTGTGATAGTAATTCAATATTTACAGTATATAGCCAACGCACACTGTATCTAAAGTAGCTGCTGGCTAAGACCGACGTTAACATCTACGATACTCCCTTTTTTTTTATTTGTTCAAATGCGAATTTCCTCTTTGATTCGTTCGTTTCTTCTTCGTTTTACCTTCAGAATTCACTATAGTGACTGCTTCGTGACGTCACGGTGACGTATTCCTTATAAAGTCGCTTTAAATGAGGTATGAAATTAATTATCTTGTAGTTAGGCAATACCACCACCACGCACACCAACTTCACCATACCACCTCTACCAAACGTTTTCCCTCTCTTTTTCTCTATCTCAAGGCATCAGTCAAACAATCTGGAGCAGAATTTCAATCAGATAAATGCCAGGATATATATATACATGTATGTATCATGTTTACTGAATTATTAATCAAATGAAAGAACAGCACTTTCAATGACAGTACACATAATTTACACGACAAAACAATTAAAAAATGATGAAGGAAAGTTTTTCTGAGTTCTTCAAAGTTCTTCCGGGCAGCGCCGGGTTGGTCAGCTAGTATATGTATATATATATATATATATATATATATATATATATATATATATATATATATATATGCGTGTGTGTGTGTGTGTGCGTACGTAAGTATCTATGCATGTATGTATTGTGCGTAACCATCCCAATCACTCTCTCTCTCTCTCTCTCTCTCTCTCTCTCTCTCTCTCTCTCTCTCTCTCTCTCTCTCTCTCTCCAGGTGTGATCGAGAATATGATGCATGTGCTTTAGCTCTAAAGGTTCAGGTTCACTTAGCCTTTATAATCCTCAGCTTTCTCTTTTTCTTCTAAATTAATAAGAAATGGTTCAGAGGAGCCGTCTTCGCATGCAGGAAAACACGAGACCAATTTATTGCATCTGTGATAACGCTTTTCTCTGGCATTTTCAGAACAAGAAAGACATTGTTAAAGAAATAAATTGACCGAGCGAAATTTATGACGACGCGAAACATTCCTGACTAAATGAATTTCGATTTGTGGAGAATGTTCCCAAAGTATCGGCGAATGTTTCTCGCGTTACGGAACAATAGGTGGAGAAATCGCTGGGAGGCGGAGAGTCCGGATCTATCATTCAATACGACTCAATGGCTTTGATAACAGATTTCGACAAGTCAATAGACTGACCTCTTCACCTTTTCCTTCCCAGCAATTTTATTTATGTGCTGCCACGTGCCATATTGCATGCCCCTCCTCTTGGGGTGACCATGTTGCTTCGGTATGGCTGGCGAAGTACAGAGTATTCCTCTCTCTCTCTCTCTCTTCATATTATAAGATGTTCCTAGTATAGCTGAACGAATGCTGTTTATATATATATATATATATATATATATATATATATATATATATATATATATATATATATATATATATATATATATATATATATATATATATTTGTGTGTAAATTTTTTATCACATCGTGATTTATATGCAGTCATGATGCTACAAATGTCGCTTAATATCAAATTCACGCTACCTCGGGAATATCCTCGATGGTGATAATCGGGGAGCCCTTCGTTGGCTGAGTCGGTTGAGCTTCGGACTGTCACTCGATGGGCCGGAGTTCAGTTCCCCTGGCCGGCTGATGAAGAGTTAGAGGAATTTATTTCTGGTGATAGAAATTCATTTCTCGCTATAATGTGGTTCGGATTCCACAATAAGCTGTAGGTCCCGTTGCTAAGTAACCAATTGGTTCTTAGCCACGTAAAATAAGTCTAATCCTTCGGGGCAGCCCTAGGAGAGCTGTTAGTCAGCTCAGTGGTCTGGTAAAACTAAGGTATACTTAACTTTTTTTCCCCCATCGGGGGTATTCCCGAGGTGGCGTGAATTTGATATTAAGCGACATTTGTAGCTTCATGATTATATATATATATATATATATATATATATATATATATATATATATATATATATATATATATATATATATATATATATATATATATATATATTCTTCGTTTTAACGTGCTTTTTTTCCCATTCTTATATGGGGTAAGCACGATGCCTTCATTTGAAGGACTTTCTATATATATATATATATATATATATATATATATATATATATATATATATATATATATATATATATATATATATATATATATATATGCTATTCTACTATAACTGGGGCTCCGTAACATTCCTTGGTACACGCATCCCACTTGTACTTAGTAGAAATCTGAAAGACGTGGATTCTAGTATTAAAGGTTTGATTTTCTAAAAAAAAAAAAAAATCAAGGTATGGAGCTTGATCATTTTTCCTTGCTCTTGTTTCCCCCGCGTCTTATAATCTTTTCTGATTAAAGGGCAAGTTTGCCGCTTACTTTGTTAATCTTTCTGTGCTCATGGTAAAGGGGGTTTTATCATGGTGTAAAGCCAGTGCTCCTTTCATTTTGATTTTACTTACGGAACGTTAGATGCTCTAAAATTGATGAAGTGGGAAGATTGAGGGTAGGTATTTATAAATCTTTGCACTGCAGGTGACAAATGTTCGTGTATTTATGCGAATATGTTTGTATGTGATCTGATGGATTTGTATTTGAAAGAGGATATGTCAAGTTACGCCTGCAAAGCCTGTGATGTGTTGGTTGATGCTGTCTTCGGATTTACTCTAAAACGCATTTGAAGTCCGGAGGGGGGAGGGAAGACAAGATTATAAATGTTACATTCAGTTGAAGCTTGAGAACTGGGTATTTTAACTAGTCACAAAACAGCAGTTGGGTTTACCACAGTTATTAATCATCTGCTCTGCTCAGTGTTTCCCTTTCCTTCACGAAGCCAAGAAATCGGTTTTATTTTATCTAGTATAAGTCGAAAGCAAAGCCGAATTCTCTAAAGCCGATTACCTGGATGCGCCCAGGGGTAATTTATAACTGCGGCAATATTTTCTTGTTTGGTAGGTTTATTTTGAATTCACGCGAGCATGCTTTACTTTTTTCGTTGGAAGTGAAAAGAGGAAATTGCTTGAGGTTTTCCTAATTTTAGTGGGAGGTGATTTATGTTGCTTCAGTGACTAAGGAGTCAACCACTTCAAAGACAGATTCAGCTCCGGTTTGCTCTGCCTAGCGTGAAGATTGTACGGTACTCCTCTAGCGACTACAAATCTTGCAGGTTATAGATTTATGTTTGTCTTTCGCGTTGCATAGTTAAGCTATTTTCAACACACTTGTCGTTTTTCTAATTTAACATCTTGATTCTGTTTCTTTACTAAAGAAAATTCCAACTAAACGCTGCTTATGTAAGTACTTTTTATTTGTTTTTTTTTTTTACGTAAATTGTCGTTGTGGTTTTATATTGAAAGTTGTTGTCCATGTTGATGGGGAAGTATTTTGTGCTTACAAACTCGTTCTAGTGTCTTCAATAAGCAGAATATATGAAGCTTTGTCAGCGTGTTACGCAGTATTTTGGTGGTATAAGGCTATACAATTCAAAATTCAAAGATGGCACTGAATGCATGTGTGAAAAGGACGAGCTGTCACCTAAATAACGATGTTTTTATTCAGTGACAAACAGAAGTAATAAACGGTAAAATACTAAATTGTAAACCTTCCTTTTATGGTTGATAAAATAGCTAACAGCAGCCCTGTGTAAATCTGGTTCCATGTAATTCACAGTGTATTGTAATGGTGTGATCATATATATTTCGAATTGCCTCTGTCATTTTGTATACACTAATATAATGTTTTAAATAATAAAAAATAAAGAATAGCAACTAAATCCTTTTTTCATGCTCCGAGGCAGTAAAGATCAAAACCGCAAAATGATAACTTTCGTCATGATTAAACCAATTAAGAAATTCTCTGCACCACAAGTGTAAATTTCTCTCGGCTTTCAGTAGGAAGTTACCGCCTACTGCGACTCTTGTCTGAAGCTTTCTTGGTAGTACGGAAGCTTCTTCCTTCTTGAACCTGTCATGCCCAGTTTCAACCATCACTAAAAACCAATTCCTTCTGGCCATCCATATGGGAGTCAGGAGATGTTGATGAAGGCCTGGTTAAAATAATAATAATAATAATAATAATAATAATAATAATAATAATAATAATAATAATAATAACCCGGCTCTTGTTTCTCCTGAAAGTTTTAACCATTCCTCGTACAGAGTCGGCCTCGATGGCAATAGGAGTTGTAACGCTAGAATACTCAAATAAATCGGTTGAGTGGAAATTCTTGTAAGAGGGAGGTTTCTCGCAACCCCTTGCGATAGGTTTCATCACGCCCCGCCCTTATCCCAACACCCACTCCCCGCCCGCCCATAATTCTTTAACCCCTCAACTCTGGGGTGGACATTAAATTTGCTTGTCCCGTCAGCTTTATTATCAAAGTATTATATAAGTATAGATCAGGAAAATCCATTTAGATACATAAATGTGCTTTAGTTCTTCCTGACAGTTTAACACTTGCCTATTTGCTATTTGTTCGGTAATAATGAATCGGGAAACAAAGTGCACCTGCAACATTTTGGTTACATCTTCTTGCGGGAAGTTTCTGCTTTGTCGGTATCTTGTCATTACGATTTTGCTGGCGAGTTTATATTAAGCGAATTTTCGTAGATTTCTCACTGGGCAGTTTCCAGTTTGAATCATAAAAAAAAAAACAAAAAAAAAAAAGACGAAAATTAAAAGAAAGACAAACCACATCTATTGAATGTTGACGTAGTTCATTTTCATTCTGGGTATGTTCCCCACAAGTGTTTCTGTTATTCAGTGTTAAATTACTCGCTCATTCAATACGTTATCTTCTCAGAACAATGGTTCATATGCTCGATTCGATCGTTTTTACAATATCTAAAACGTTAAACAAATGATAAACAGCGCAGTTTTAGATTAGTATTCTTCCCGTGCCTCCCTGTACGTAACGTACCGCACTCAGGTTTATTTTTTATTGTTGGCATTGTTGACGTTTTTTAATATCAATTTTAGTTTTGCGTTCTCAGTGCCCCAACGTTTCTTTTCGATCATTTTACGCTTAAAATATGTTTGAGATTTATCACGTTCATCACTTGTGAAACCTTGTAATTTTGAAGCGATCGTAAGATTACAATGTTTTGTCTATTGATTTTGTTTTTCCACCTATGAACTTTGTACATTTTTTCCTTGTTAGTAAAGGCGTAACTTAACCCACAAGAGCGAAAAATGTTCTTGAACATACAGAAATTACTAATCTGTTGCTGTGTTGGAGTTATATCTTTGACATTAATTATACAAGTAGAACTAAATACTACATAAGGTTAGGTTAGATTTTTCTTCTCACATGCTTACCTTCCGACTCAGTATATTAATAACGGTGCTATTACAGTATAATTTCCGTAGTTTCTCTCGTCCGACAGATTCCCTAGATGAAGCGAAGATTTAAAGATTTCAAAGATTCAAAGATTTTGTTATAACCTCTAGCGACCCCTTTCGGGATATGAGAGTTATATTCAAGAAAAACAGAAATTACAGAAAAAATATATGAAATATATCAAGATGACGTGGAAAGACAACATGCATAGATTCAAATGCCTTACGCCATTCGAAATAAAAGTCAAGGACTTATAGTGCAGTTGTGCCTACATAAAATTTAACAAACTATTTACCAGAGAAGATTATAATTCTTTTTTAATGGTCCAGATGTACTAGCTACGTCATCAACAAAAGGAATTCAAAATGGGTCTATTATGATTTTTACAAAAATTTGTCAAGATCGCACCTTTCTTTCCGGCTCTTTACATTAAGCAACTGATTAAACTTCATACTCTTTGGAATTGTAAAGTAATATCTTTTAATATACATTTCTCTCAGCCCACTAAAGGCTGGACAAGCCAGGGTATAGTGGTATTCGTCAGCCAGATTCTGAGTTCAAGCACTGGAGGTAAAAGAATGAAAAAGTAGGTGATCCCTGAGGTGAATAACAGTTAATTAATTGCTCTAGGTGACAAGGCGAGTGCCTATGATTCCTGGACACCTGGCTTCTTTGTAAAACAATTCATTTTCTTTCAACATTTTTGGCATCCTCCCCAGCTCGTGGTTGTCCTTAGTCATAATTCATATCTATACCTGGAGAGGTAGCTAACAGTTTTTTAAACTTAAGGTCGTGTTTTTCTTGTCTTTGATACTGTTGTGATTGTCGCTTTTTCTTCTATCTTGACCTTTGTTTAATTTGATAATTATTTGACAGAATCTTGAGATTCCCGGAAAATTTACACGTCGAAAAGTATTGTTGTTGAATATTTTTATGTAGATTATATTAATTGATAGGATAACGCCAAAGGGATTTTTACCGAAGAGCGTGATAAGATTAAACGAGCATAGTCATCATTCTCCAGGTGGTGACTTACCTCTATATTTGTTTCTTATTTTCAAGCAGTAACTCTACGAATTTCATTTTTCACTAATCATTCCTTTTTATAACAAACACTTGAATTTAAAGTTTTTGCTGCTTCAGGGAGAATCCAAACCTCCAAATACTCTAAACTGATAGGTTTCGTGAAAGTATAATCTAGTTTTGTGAACCATATTTCTGTATCCTTCCAGCCAAATTTTCTACATCGTTTAATGTTTTCGATTTTTCCGTTTTTATGCCGGTGTAATTTGACGATTTTAGTTTTGTCCACGATTCGCTTTTCTAGGTCACTTGTTCATATATTCAGTTATAATTTTGAGCAGCCTTGTTTACTGATGCGTGGAGCAACTATCAGTTTAAATACAGTACATATTGTTGCAAAGAAAAATATGTACTGTAACATTTTTGCATTATCTTAGATACATATCCATCTGAAACGTTACACACACACACACACACACACACACACATATATATATATATATATATATATATATATATATATATATATATATATATATATATATATATTATATGTGTGTATGTAATATATATATATATATATATATATATATATATATATATATATTATATATATATATATATATATAGATTGGTAACTTCCACTACAGAAAATACATTTGCTTTTCAATTTTTGGCCGAAGAAGAATTTGTACAGCTTATTTTGCATTGTGTACATGTGATTTAATTTTCTGACTAGTTTACTTCGTCGTGTATCTAACTTTTTGTAGTGAATAATAACGGTCTTAAACTCATGCACAATACGTATGAAAGAATTTTGCTTGTCTTGTTTGATCGTTTGAGGAAAGTAATGATATTCATGTAAAAAAAATTTTTTTCCTCTAAAAGTAAAACCTTTTTTATAAAGTACGTGTTTGGAATGGTTCTTTAATAGCGTTGATGTACTTGAAGGTCTTTGACTTACATGTATTCTCTCAGGACGTTCATCAAAGATTTATTATTAATGCTCAAGATTATTAAGATTAAATACTAATTCGCTTCAAGTTTGTTAGGGTTAAAGTAAGTAGGTGGACAAGTATCCGTAAAAAACATGACGATTTTTCAGCAAGGTTGTTATTTGCTTTCATTTATTATTTTCTTTGTCCAGACCGTGACTCGGTAATTACAGCATAGACAAACAGTAGTAATTATGTCGGGACATGCTGTTTCATTTCAGAGAAAATTAAACCAGTGCAGTTGAAAGTGGCAATGGGGCTCCAGATATGTAAAGGGAAGTAAATAGAACCCATGAATTATTAAAAGTTAGTAAAACTCTTGACATGTTAGAATAGCGTACCATGAAAAACTAGGGTTGGGGATTGCTTTAAAAAAGGAAAATAGGAAATAAGAAAAAAAGTATTGCTGTTGAAACGGTGAGACTTTTCATTATTTTACTTGAGCCTCCATAATTATATTTTTAAATAATGCATGTGATAAATATGAAACACTATAGGGTAGTGTACCTGGACTCAAACATTGTCGAATGTAGTTACAAAACAGCTCATGCAAATAATTATAAGAGCAGAATACTTGCTTGCAGCACACAAATAAAACTATGTTATGATGATGATGATAGTGCAGATGGGAGAGTGAGGATTCCAATAACTCGTACTGGACGTTGCAAGATACTCTTAGTTCAACAAAGTTGTCTAGAAATGTTGGAAATTACTTACCAGATAGTGACTGTGCTAAGCAGTAAAAGATAAGGGGCTTTCTCCACAGTAAAGCCTTCATCACATCTTCCTGGTGAACAGGTTACTTGAGTTCTTCCTTATGATTCTAGAATTTTTAAGTTTGTTTCATTTTTATTCTGGTGTAAACCCGACTTTGAAAGAACGATGGCTTTTCCCCTGCCAGATTCGTTGCCAGAGCATCCATTAAGAACAGTAATATGAGAAGACAGAGCGTTTTCCTCCATGAAAGATATTTACCTGCTATAATTATTGCTCGATCATTTAACATGCTGAATTATAGAGAGCATAGAGTATCATAAGTTACGGAGTAAACAGTTGTTTGATTAATCGTTCTAAGAACAGAAATTCATGGTACCTCTCGCATTAATCAGAGCCAGAATTGCTGCAACGGAAATTGCTTGCTTGGTGACACGAATTAGTTTAGATAAATGTTTGAAGGATATAATACAATCTGTGTAAAGGATATTGTTTAAAATGCGGTTTATATGAATAGCAGTGTTTGCTAGAAATTCGGAGCGGTGAGAAAGTCCTAATTCTTTATAGTTGTTTATTTCTTTTTCTGAGAAACCTTTCCGATGATTGCAATGTAACGTATATGATTCCATGTTAGCAATTTTTCTTATTGATTGAAATAACACTATTGGGCAATATTTCCTATGATTATAAGATACAATTCCCATGGACTATAATTTCCCCAAGATAAATACATACAAAACGCAGACACACATATATACAGTATATATAATATATATATAGATATATATATTATATATGTATAGATATATATATTATATATGTATAGATATATATTTTTATATATATGATATATATATACACATATATGTATATATATAAATATATACATATACATATGTGTATATATCTATATATATTGTGTGTGTGTGTGTTTGTTGTACGTATTTACCCTAGGGAAATTATGGTCCATGGGAATTGTATCTTATAACCATAGGAAATATTGCCCAATAGTGTTATTTCAATCAATAAGAAAAATTGCTAATATGGAATCATTTATGTTACATTGCAATCATCGGAAAAGTTTCTCTGAAAAAGAAATAAACAACTACAAAGAGTTAGGACTTTCGCACTGCTCCGAATTTCTAGCAAACACTATTCATTCTTGATTTATTACACCAAACTGTCTTTCGAGTGATCGGAGGACGTTCTTAAACATTCCTGGTGAATAACGTGTGGTACAAAGGGAAAAACACATATATGAGTGCAAAAGGAGTATACTAAAGGGTAACCTAAACAGCCATTGAAAGCCAAGCAACCTTAATTAGTAATTAAATTATTAAACAAGATATAGTCATACCAACGGTATTCTGACATGAGACCTTCAGGTAAAGAGGAAAAAGCCCGCAGAGGCTGATCGATCAATGAAAAATGATATACACAAGCACGCACACATACATAAATACATACATATATACATACATATATATATATGTATATATATATATATATATATATATATATATATATATATATATATATATATATATATATATATATATAATGTCTTTGTCTGTAGGTCACGCGTCAGAATTCGCTTGTTGTGACTGTATCTTGTTTAATAATTTAATTACCAATTAAGGTTGGCTGGTTTTTAATGGCTGTTTAGAGTACCCTTTAGTATACTCCTTTTGCGCTTATATACTGTATGTGTTGTTCCCTTTGCACCACACCTTTATCACCCGAAGTGTTTAAGAACGTCCGCAGATCAGTCGAAAGAGTTTGGTGTAATAAATCAAGATGAAAAACAAGGAATGGAAATAAACAGAAATACAGTATTAAAGGAAAAACAGGGCAGATATTCTGCCAGAAATAGTCTCTTGATGAAGTAGCCTATTGAGGTCTATAGGTCTGTTAGCCATTACATTGAGGGAGTAATAGGAAAGATCTATGACTGGGATAATAAATGGTCTGTGAATGTTCCACTGTTGCTCCCGATGTGCAGTGAAAAAGTTATTTTTGTGACAGTAGTTACCAAGGGTATTAGATTTCTGTTGTTTTTGTCCACTTCAGTCTACGTCGAAATACCATCGAGGAAAAATATTATATAGATAATAAAATATCTGGCTGGATGCATAACTATCTATTCCACCAAGAATGCATCGTATTAAATATAAAGGAAAAAAGTGAGAGGTAGTTATTTAAAATTTTTGCCATGTACCTTATACTATATTAGACTGAACTGTTCGCGTTTGTGACAGACCAGCTGGAGAAGGATAACGGACGTACGTCGTAAACATTAAAATTTTTACTGAGATTTTGAAATAACCTTTGAGCTATTTCAGGATTCCTGTAGTTCAGGGAGGGGCTCTCTGTAGGGCGTCATGCCAATTGAATGATGTAGTCGATGCAGCATCGTTACTCGGATGTAATCAATGATTTAGGTTCACTTTACGAACAGGAGACCTCTGCGCCTTTCCCACCATTGTTGGACTCAAGTGGAACCAAAGTTACTAATGTCTATGGTAGTGGGTTGCATATTAATCTTCCATTCTCCTCTGGGCCCGAAGAAACTTGTGCCTGTTTTTTTTATCTCTGACATTATTTTTGGATGGATCCTGTACTTCCGGTAATGTTTAGGATCAGGGATTCGTAGGTGATTTAGGATAAATTTTATTGCCGTGTTCTGGGCAACAATGTAATTTATAGTTTTCTTTTACTTATGATATTTTATGGCCCTGTCATCATCCCCGTTGTTGATCACGTTATCGGTCTGATATTGACCGTTTTAACTTGTTCGTTATTGGGCCATAATATAGTTTTGTTATTGGTTCTGTTGCCCGGGAAATTTTGGTACGTTATCCATTCATATGTGTGATATTTGTGAACAACCGTAATATTCTGTATTTTGTCAGTTATCATATGTTTTTATTCATCGACCTATGTTATTTTATGTGTTATTTTATCAGTTATAGTATTTTGTAATATACTAGTGCTGTCATTCTGTTCACTGAGGTTAATATGTTCCGTTTCCCTAATGCCCCTGTTATATTATATGTGTATGACTAAGTTATATGATGATTAACAGTCATGATATTCAGTCTGATCATGCATTTATTACCTTCTCTAGTAAGAGCCATTTTTTTCTGTCCATGAAGAATATGATATACAAACTGTTAATAGTCATGTATTCTTGCCCATGACGGAACATGTTAGCCCTTGTTACTGTATCCTTTATGGCCACGCAATCCTTAAGGTCATGTTGGTCGTCTACTGTCGATATTGTTATTCTGTTGGTCATGTTTTATTGTTCTTAGAAGTATACCTTAGTTTTACCAGACCACTGAGCTGATTAACAGCTCTCCTAGGGCTGGCCCGAAGGATTAGACTTATTTTACGTGGCTAAGAACCAATTGGTTACTTAGCAACGGGACCTACAGCTTATTGTGGAATCCGAACCACATTATAGCGAGAAATGAATTTCTATCACCAGAAATACATTCCTCTAATAACTCTCCATCAGCCGGCCGGGGGAATTGAACTCCGGCCCATCGAGTGACAGTCTGAATATTGTTCTTATAAGTTTATGCTAATCTGTTCATTAATGACCATGATGTTCTGTTAATAAGCTGCTAAATTATCGCGTCAGCTAAGGACCACAAAATAATTCTGCTCATTATATGCCACGTCACCCTGTCCTTTACAGTCTCCTGCCCAGCATGCGCCATCCTATCCAGCGACTGTATCCTATCAGTTATAATCCTTTATTTGTATGTTAAAAGCAGAGGTATTTCTCTGTTATAAGCTGTTATTTTGTCCACGTACTTTTCGTTTATTATCCGCGTTATCCTATGAGATGGTGGCTACATTAACCTAGCCACTGATGGCGATGTTGTCTTGTTTACTATCGATCAACACTGTATAGGCTGCTGGATTCTTTTACCGGGTGAGTCGAGATGTCTATTGAGGAACCTGTCATCGCTGCTACGATTGGTCATGTAACTCTATCGCATTTTTGGCCGTATTACTTGTTCTTCTAAGGGAGACATGACCTTGTCTCATTGGCCTTGAGCTGTAGTTCTTAACGTGTCTCTTATCGGAGGTGGTATTCAGTTGGTTATTATTTATTTTACCCGGCATATTGTAAGCTGTGCTATTATTTTCTGGTGAACTAACCTTTCCCTCCCTGCCAACTAAGCTTTTTTAATATTCTTTATACTAATTACTTATAAAGCATTGTTTCAACACACTTTATGCTAGTTACAGTTGCGTCGTACATAAGATTATTACCGTTTAATGATGAGGTTGCGTGGAAATTGTTTGTAAATTTCTTTCTCATAATCGATATATGTAACATTTGCCATTTTAAATAAATAATCTCTCTCTCTCTCTCTCTCTCTCTCTCTCTCTCTCTCTCTCTCTCTCTCTCTCTCTCGTTATTTGTCAAAGGTTTTGTATATAATCATTAATTTTATATTAGCCGTTTTATACTGTACACCCAGCACTACGTTGTGGCCCCCCTGAACAGGAACACACTTCGTCCTTCACCCCCTTCTTGCATGCATTCTCAGTTTCCCTGGACAATAAGGCTCTTCCTTTCCAAAACCTCTTTCACACCATGTATCCAAGCCTTTCTAGCAAAAAATTGACTTCTTTAATAACAGCAAAGCAAAGCAAAGCAAAGCAAAGCAAAGCAAAGCAAAGCAAAGCAAAGCAAAGCAGGGGTATCTATTGAAATTGGGAGTACCGCGTTACTGTAGTAGCAAATGTTCTTCACTCTTTGCTGGAATTGATTGTTGCTTGTAATGATGGACATTATTGCACATTCTTGTGAACAAACCAAAAAGGCAGTTTATATGCTAATGCTCATTTGTAAAAAAAAAAAAAAAAAGGAAAAGCACTAAGAAATAGTCTAAAATAAAGTTAAAAGCAAATAGATAAATAAAAAATTAGTCAGCACAGGTGTTCGGAAACTAAATAAGTTGAAGCAGTGGTGCTAGGTACCTGAAGTATATAGTATTACAGCTGTTTTTGTAACTAAGAACAGCAACATTCGCATATAACTATGCAATATACAGAATGAAGATCCTCTGGTACTGGGTGGTATGGGATCGTGGTACCTCAACAAAGTATGGAGGATGACGCTGCGTAGAACTTGTGTCGCAACGGATACCAAATTATCTGTTGAGCGGTCGCTTAAGAAATAATTATACTTTTGCAACATATGTTCTCTTTCCTGTGGAATGATTTATAGGAATACACGATGTATCATTACGTAGACAGAATCTTTAAGTATAATTCTACCAATGAGCTGTACTGTACATCAGTAACTCGTTGGACGAGTCGGTAGAGTTCTCGGATAGCACTCCGCTAGGCCCGAGTTCGAGTCTCCGGCCGGCCAATGAAGAATGAGAGGAATTTATTTCCGTTAATAGAAATTCATTTCTCGGTATGTGGTTCGGATTCCACAATAAGCTGTAGGTCCCGTTGCTAGGTAACCAACTGGTTCTTAGCCACGTAAAATAAATCTAATCCTTCGGGTCAGCCCTAGGAGAGCTGTTAATCATCTCAGTGGTTTGGTTAAACTAAGATATACTTAACTTTGTACTGTACATCGCTGTGGGGGAGCAGAGAACTAGATCGACTTAGTAGTCATTTTTCTGGAGTTCAGCCAAATCCCACAGCATATGACCAGTTTTGAATTTAGGAGAAGCAAGACGGCGTGGATAGTTGCACCTGAAATAGCACGGTATCCCGTGGAACACTAGGCATGATAGGTCTTCCCTCACTGCAAGCACTGCCAACAACTGTTACTGATAGTGCTTTCAGTGAGAGTAGATTTATCAGTATGTTCCGCTTACGTGCATACACGTATAGACAGATAAATCGATAGGTAGATAGAACCAAGTCAAGGGCAGCATGGAAGTCAGTGTTAAATACGTTCGAACTCGTGTTGCCAAGTTAGTATGAAAAGCAGGTAGTTGCGTTTCGCAGGTCATCACAAGAACATAATTGCTTCCCTTATGCATACTAGAAATATTTTCAGAATAATTTTTCATCAGTCTTAATGTCTCACGTTTAGAATTAGAGGAACTAAGAGTTAATGTACGAGTACCATAGACAAATAGTCTAGAGCTCCTTGACAGCGTTCCTTGTATGCCATATACTTAGTGAGACAAGGCTGAGTAAAAATGAATAACCTTAACATAAGACTGCATAGCTTTTCTTTTATTTATTTATTTATTCATTTATTTATTTTTTTGAGATTGGTACATAAATCCTACCATCGCCAAGTAAAGTAGGGATGACAAATTTACGATATCCAAAAATAGAGGAGCTCCATTGGTCACCAAAGGTGACACAGAGGTATTTATTTTAGTTTGGCTTTCAATTATTATTATTATTATTATTATTATTATTATTATTATTATTATTATTATTATTATTCTGTTTTATATTCACGGGGAATATTAGCAGGGCTCTCGCGTTCACCAGGGAGCGATCACGTTGTCGAATGTTGAACTTCGTTTGTTTATCCTGGTATGGCCTTCCGCTTTAAAAGTCCAACCAAGATTGATCTATTTGACGAATATATATGAATTTCATTCAAACAGAACCCGCAAAAATTCATTTTAGTGTTATTCGTTTTCTTGATTGGATGAGGGGAAAGTGAATTTGAATACGTTCTGACTTTATCACCACTTTCTGCTGTTTGCCAACTGGCCCGAGATTTTTTCAGGTGTAGCAGTGGAATATATATGCATATATGTATGTATGTATATATATATATATATATATATATATATATATATATATATATATATATATATATATATATATATATATATATATATATTCGAAATGTCCTAACGTTTCGTATTTGTCGGAATCCCCTAAATCAGATTTCATTATTTCCAGATTAAAAGGAAAAGTACCTTCGTAATTTAGTATGATTTTAAAGTACGTTCCTGAGATGAAATGCTCACGGAGTCATTGTTTATTATTTATAGTTTCTATTTTATGTTCCTGACGACACTTTGATCAGAATTTAGATTCGCTTCATTGCAGGTGTTGTATTTAGATTAGATTCATAAACACCTTTCCACCCGCCGTATCGGCTGCGTGACGTCATTTTAACAGTTACTAGTAAATTTACCACCACTTGTACACTTTTGTAGATGAAAGTAAACGATTCAACACTTACGTTTGAAGTGATGAGACACACTTTGTCCAATTCTATGACTGATTGTGTTGGATTCCTCATGTTGATATTAATCCCGAGTTAAATGCATTTTTCATGTTTTATTTTCGATACGTTAGGTTGCTAGCCGTTGAATGAAAGTGTTACTGTACACTTGTTGCCTGTGTTGGAAAAATAACTGACGTTATCGTTTTTAATACAGAAAGCTTGTTTCCTACGTCGTAAATGATTTACAGAACTCAATCTAGAAAATTGTCCACATCAGTTGGTTTACAAGTTTGTCTAATGATGAAACGTGGGCTTTTCTGTGAACTAAGGACATCTGCACTCTTTAGTATGTAGCACCTGATACGAAAAATGTATCATGTTATTGCCCCTGCTGTGATGCCTGGGGGTTAGATAGGTAGATATTCACATCTCGAAACTTAGACCCGTTTTCTCTATTCCTCCATGGGGGGAATGAGGCCTTTGCAATCTCGTCACAAACAGCTATTGCTGTGTCGTTTCGGAGACTGTGCACAGGTTTTGATGGTTTCGTTTTCACGTGGCATTTTCTTTTTCTGCCTGTACATAGGTGTATTCAAGAGATATGGTCTTGAGAGTGTGTAGGTTCCAAAATCTGATATTATTGTAATTGAGCATACATTCTTGCCTTGATGGGCGGGAAGTTGTCAAACAAGCATTCTCAGAATACCAAAGCCAAAATGTGAAAAATTAAATAATTGCCAAAAAGAAAAATAAATGTAGGTATATTATAAATAACAACCAATAATTTAAATACATTCAGTTGATGGCAAAGATAAGTATAAAACATTATTTTTATGGCAATTTATAACAAAAGCCACTTGTAGATATATGCAGTAAGTATCAGTAAATGAACCAAAAGTAAAATAACACATGAAATTGCTTATTTTCATATCAAGATAAATAAACATATAAATTACATAGGTGTATCTGAGCTTATTTAAATCCTTTATCGTAGAATGTCATGGCACAGAGGTAATGGCACAGGCGGATACGCGAAATCAAGGTCTAGAGAAACATCCTCTAGGCTTTGGTCGAAATGTTCGTAACCGACGGCAAACGATCGTAGTGCCTGTGTCCGTCGTGGATGAAATTCATCCGATGCTAAGGGCACGAAGCGACGCTGCTGCCAGATGCACAATGTAGGCCTAAGGTGCTTGTAGAGTACGGACATGATTTTACAGTTCTGGTAACTGCGAAAATGACTAGCCTCTGACGTCAGAAGCGAGTGTCCGTCGGACACTGTCGGCTCGTGTAGACGCGCTCTTATGAGTCCAAAAACAATTAAAAATTTCCTTGTTCGTAACTCCCAAACGAAAATGCTGGTTGTGTTTACACGATTCCTTTTCTTAGAAGTGATAGGAAATATTTCGGGTATAACTGGGAAAATGAAATGTAATTAGGGAACTGCTGGGGTGTTAAAGTTACTGATATGATAAGTGTCGAGACTGAGATGTATGGGCATGTGGAAGGATCAGTGAGGCGGGAGGAATGAACAGGGCTTCGGTAGGAACTGTTACGGGTCGAGATCAAGAGGGAAGCAAAGGATCAAATGGAGTGATAAAGTGAAGGAGGATTTGGAGAAGGGTTTAGTGGAGGAAGATGCTTTCTATAGGTATAGTCAAGGTTGAGTATAGAAAGAGAATAACAGGGGTAGCGGTTTGGATGGAGAAAAACATTATGTTCAGAGAACAGGACAAATGTTGGGTGCTGTATTTATATTTAATCATAATTTTAATCACTGTATAGACTGGAGGACCCATCAGAGCTAGTATTTTGTAGTATTGTTAAAAAAAAAGTTCTTTAACATTTTACTAAAGCAGCTTCCAAATCGCAGATGTGGTCTCTTTGAATTAGGTAATTCTCTCGTTTGTAAAAGTGGAGGAAGTACAATATCAGCTTTTGGCTATTGCTTATCAAATTGCAGGCTTTTCTAGAGTGTTCAGTTATTTGTAAGGTATTCGTAGCTGTTATATGATAACCGCTTGAAATCTTTACTCTATAAAGTTTCCTTTTGTGAGGCTACTTTTTACTGTACTGTGTACCGCGAAGATGTTTACGCAATACTCAGCAACGTTTGGTCTTTGGTATAATATAGATATATATATATATATATATATATATATATATATATATATATATATATATATATATATATATATATATATATATACATATATACATAATAGATGTTTACACGGACTATATATATATATATATATATATATATATATATATATATATATATATATATATATATATATATATATATATATATATATATATATATATATATATATATTATAGTACTAGCCTAGTATTTCGTGTAGAATACCGTTCAAATATTAATATTGCTGTATAAAATCTTTAAATGACTTCAGTTCAATTATCATTATTAATACTATCATTATTTTTATAGTTTTTTATATTTTATGACAAGTGGAATATATACATTTTTAAATAACTTTTTCTTTTCCACTAGGTTCGAGTCCTTGACGAGAAAAGGGCTGGGACTAATAACCTTTTTCCAAATGTACAGTACTTACTGAGAGAACGGTATGGCTAGTATAGTTTAAGAGAGAGAGAGAGAGAGAGAGAGAGAGAGAGAGAGAGAGAGAGAGAGAGAGAGAGTCAGTCCGATTCTTCGTTATATGAGCATTTGATGGTGTGTTCAAAACTTTAAGGCCACTTCCTTCGCTCATAAAGAGCTTCACTTCATTTCATCCTCTCCATTCTCTTGAAAATCCACCACATTTTTTTTGTTTTTTTACTTTTTTCTTTACCTGTTTGCTCTACTCGCTATCAAGGGTCGAATCGCAAGCGGAACTTTGTGAAAGGTTGACCTTGGAATGTATTAAAGATTGGTCAGTGAATCATGACTCAAGATTTGCCAGACTTCTTGAAAAATGGCTGGTAGAATTTTACCAAATCTCGTGCCAATTTTTGATGAGACTGTCGACGAATGGCTTGTGGAATTTGGGTACTGGCTGGTAACAAATTGAAAACTAAACGCTGCAACTTTTTAGAATCAAGTCCCCTTTCATGCTGCACGTTTTAGTATAGCTAATTTTAATTTTAATGTTTCCAGTAACAAGATAAATAATATTATAACGAATACTATACAATAATAATCCAGCATCACTACCACTTCTACTTTTATTAATATTACTGCTATAGTAGAGTATACTTTGAATTATGTATTTTTTTCGTTGTAAATAAAATTATTTCTTTGTTAGTTCTGGATAATTTATTCCACCATAATTACTGTACAGGACTTGCGTTGTATATATAGTGGACTGTACAAATTCAGTAGCGTTAGGAAATAAATGTGACAGAAAAATATGAATAAACAGTAATTTTTTTCCGGAAGCAGGTAATTATAAGAACAAAACGAAGATGCAAGGATAAACTTCCCTTAATGAAACAGTGATTGAAATCATGAAATTTTTACTTAATTTTTGTAGTTAGACGCCGATTTTTTTTTTTTATAATGAAACGAATATTTAAAGTTATAAGAATGCTGAATAAAGGTATTTGTTCTCTTCCTGACATCTTTGATGATTTCTTTGTATGTTGACGATCATTCTCCCATTTACTGAGGTTAACAAGTAGCTATTATTATTTTAGGTCGTGGGTAGTATTATTATTTTTAAAGATTTGCGGGAAGTATATTCACAGTGTAAGAATGTACTGAAAATTAAATTTTCTTGTTTTTACTAATTTAGAACTTGTTTCTTTACACATTTTACTTTAAGTGGATTCCTTAAGAGCCCTGACCACGAAAGAATCTACTTTGACCTATGCTCTACGATTAGGATGACCACATTTCATGCTGCTTCACGTGCGCGCGCGGACCCACTCACACACAGACATATATATATATATATATATATATATATATATATATATATATATATATATATATATATATATATATATATATATATATATATATATATATATATATATATATATATATATATATATATAATATACATGTGTATTTATGCATATTTATATAATATATACACAGGTGTGATATCTATCTATCTATCTCTCTTTCTATGTATATATGTATAAATTGTATATATGTATATATTTACATACCGTACATAAGGGATACATGCATATTTACATACATATACACCAGTGATGAGTTCGTTGATTTTGGGAAGGTGACAACATCGCAGGTAACATTACAGCAAATGAAGGTGGAGAATTTTGAGCTAATCTTCCCATTACTCAAGTCGTAAACATTATTTTTATTAACATTCATAGATATGACGCTTTACCCTTCAACATTCCTGAACACCTGTTTAAGTGATTCCCAGTGACCCGCACAACGGAGACGCCATTTTCGTCACTCTTCTTCTTCCGTATGGATGTTGTAACAAAGTTGCTGAACTGTGGAACAGCCTCCCTTCAGAGGATGTGGTGCAGTTGGAACTTCAGAAGTTCAAGCGAAAATGCAATGCATTGTTACCCTAATACTATTCTTCTTGCATTTCGATACATTTTTATCTATTTATCTACTTATTCGTTTATTTTTTTCTTTTTTGATAAGTGAGACTCTTCTTACTGTATTTCCTTTTACTTCTCCGTACTTCTTCCTAATGAACACCATATTCTTTGGAAGTTTGAATTTCAAGTCAGTGTCCCCGTGGGCTTGTTCCATATGAAGAGGTTTCATCTACTGAATAATAATAATAATAATAATAATAATAATAATAATAATAATAATAATAATAATAATAATAATAATAATAATGTGTCCTGGGAGAGAGTCTTCTGGGCAGATCAAACTTAATATAAATGCCACCTATATCAGTGATACGTTTATCATCTTCAGGAATAATTAAGAACTTCATTTTCTTCTTGTATTGGATTGGATTGGAATATAAAATGTAGGCTATTGACCAAGCGCTGGGACCTATGAAGTCATTCAGCACTAAAATCAATGTTGAAATAATTGATAGGAGAGGGTGGAAAGTGAGATGGAAAAAAGAGATTATGAACGGAGGTACGCTAAAAGAAATGATAAGGGTTGCAGCTAGAGGCCGAAGGGGTGCTGCAAAGAACCTTAAGTAATGCCCACAGTGCACTGCGTGAGGTGCACTGACGGCACTACTTCTGTTTAGCAGAATTTTAATTTTAATTTTTATAACATACTCACATTTAGTATTCGGCGTCGGTGACCCTGGTAGTTGTAACGCCAGATAACCCACAATTAATCAATCAATCAATCCCTAGAGGGATCTTCATACATCCATTTTCTGAGGTAGCTGTATTCTTTGTTTCACGACGGAGATGATGCGTACTAAAAGAAGTCTTTCTTTTCCCTGGTAATTATTCCAGAAGAATTAGGCAATGTCCTGACCTCAGTAGATTTCAGACCCGCAAATGACATCGGATTCTTGAATCCTGAAGGAGAATTTAGTGAGTCTTCCCAACACTCGGCCATCTCCGCCCACAAAAGAAAATTGGAAAATTCTTTGTAGCGTAGTGGTTCCATTGACCTCTAATTTTCTTATAGCGCATGTGACTTTAGTGAATGTGATCTACATAATTCAGCCTAATAAAATGTGGCTGAATTAGACTATACATACATATATATATAGACATATAGATATATTCATTTATGTATATTTGTGTGTGCATATATGTGTATATACTGTATATGTTGCCATGTGCACATGTATATGCGACTGTGACATAGGATGTTTTTCGCTATATATATATATATATATATATATATATATATATATATATATATATATATATATATATATATATATATATATATATATATATATATACATATATGTATGTATATAGCGAAATACATCCTATGTCACAGTCACACACACACACACACACACACACACACACACACACACATATATATATATATATATATATATATATATATATATATATATATATATATATATATATATATATTATGTGTGTGTGTGTGTGCATATATGTGTATATTTACACATGTATATATGTGTATATATACATATATATTTATACACACATACACACACACACACACACACACACACACATATATATATATATATATATATATATATATATATATATATATATATATATATATATATATATATATATTAAATCGCAATTATCGTTTAATGTCAAATTCGATATACCGTGAGAGTAATATGATCGCTGTATCTAAACCGAAGGCCTAGGTTTAAATTCTGGCCGAAATAAACGCACTTATCAAGCATAATTCCCTTTGGGTGTAGGTTATTTCCAAGGTAAGGTGAATATGATGTTAAAAGGTATTTGTTGCTTAGTAGTTGTGAGTAATTAAGTCAGTCTTGCGTAAATGAGCATTATATATATATATATATATATATATATATATATATATATATATATATATATATATATATATATATATATATATATATATGTCGAATCTACTGGTCACTTTTACCAGATACATATGTAATTGTAATAGCCAGAATGCTCTCTTAACTTCTCGAATTCTTCGCGCTTTTTTTTGGATACGGTTGTCACTACAAAGCCGTTAAGATCCAAGTACAAGAAGCTGAAGTGGCTGTGATGTCCGGTAGCGGGAAACGAACCCTTGTCACCATAAGGAGGTCGCGTTGCCGACCTGACCACGAGAAGGAGAAAAATCTGTTGCCTCTCCTACGTACATGTACCTGTCGTTTTCAGATATATTTGTTAGAGCTGGAACAGACCCATCCTCACCATCGTAGCCAAGTGGGCAATCGTTTTTATTGCTTTTTAGGCTGAAATATATACGTAGAATTTACTGGTCACTTTTACCTGATACATATGTAATTGTAATAGCCACAATGCCCTCTTAACTTTTCGAATTCTTCGCGCTTTTCTTGGATACGCTTGTCACTACAAAGCCTTTAATATCCAAGAGCAAGAATTCGAGAAGTTAAGAGGGCATTGTGGCTATTACAATTACACACATATATATAATATATATATATATAATAATGTATATATATGTATATATACAATACATATATATATATATATATATATATATATATATATATTTATATATATATATTTATTTATATATATATATATATATATATATATATATATATATATATATATATATATATATATATATATATATATATTAGGAAAATTCATGGGAATTTATAGGACACGGCAGCCGATGTATATATAGAACCGGTGAAAATGACAGTAGAACCCATATAATTCAACGTCTAAGCTAATTAATTTGAGCTTGATATCACATTACCACGGTGAGAGTGGGTTTATTCCAACTCTCATGAAGTATATCAGAATTCTAGAGATATAGCCTGTGCAAGTATTGATTTGAATAAATTTTCACCTGTTTCTTATTTTCTGAGTGTTATACTAGCATGGATTTGACAGTTTACCAGAATTTCGCCTCATGATTCTTCGAATGTGTACAAACTCGAAGTAAATGACTAGGTCAGTGAATTCTGGGGTCCCACAGAACTCCTTTGCTGGGTGGGATCGGATAAGAAGTCTACAAGGATAAGCACTAAAGTCGGTCCTGTGAGCAGTGTGGGTTCGAATCGCGTTTGGGAATGTTAATATAGTAATTTTCCGATGGGACCTCGTCTTGCAGAGAAAGGCATACCCAAGGATATTAGGAAATGGAAATTTGATAGCTCATATTGGCCATAACAATTTGCATGTATATATATATATATATATATATATATATATATATATATATATATATATATATATATATATACTGTATATAGTGATATAGTGTATATATATATATATATATATATATATATATATATATATATATATATATATATATATATATGTGTGTGTGTGTGTGTGTGTGTGTGTGTGTGTGTGTGTGATTTCTTTAAAAATTGTCATGGCTCCAAATGCTTTCAAAATAGAAATACCTAAATCATATGGATGCCCCAGTGTGGTCATATGTAAAAAAAAAAGAAAAAAAAGAAGACATCGCGGTACATCACAACGAACCTTAGGAGGACGAGGAAAATGTCATGGAGAAAAAAAAATGGTTTGAGTGCGTGTCTTGTTTAATCGTTACGGTCTAAAATTGCCCTTTTTTACCAGGACAGATCAACTTTGCGTGTACATAAAGCTCTTGTTATATTGCCGGAGCAAAACCTTATGCTGTACTCCATGGTCATGTTCAGGAAATCTTTTACGACGTCGAGAAAAGGCTACGTTTATGGAAACGTTTGATCGTACTGCGTATGAAAGGCGCAATGGTTAGACTTTCAAAACTGCAAAAAAAAAAAACAAAAAAAAAAAAAATTCTAAAATATCGTAAAGAACTGTTTCGTATTATTAACTTCATATTAATAATGTACATTAGTCCATGGTAAAAAGATGAACGCTGTGACATTCCTAATTAAATGTTAGATATGGAATAATTTCTTTCAATTCATGCTTTTAATCTTTTGATCTAAACATATACCAAAGAAAGTATAATTTCTTTCAATTCATGCTTTTAATCTTTTGATCTAAACATATACCAAAGAAAGTATCTGATTACTTGTCCTTCTCTTCAAGCTTGACTGATGGTCAAAACTATAGCCCAGAGCCATTATGCACCTATTTTTTTTTTATCTGATTGAGCCATAAGAGAACCGCTCAAGTCGATGAAAGGGAATTTTTACTTGGATGGGGTCCATGAGCGAGGCAGTTCATTATTTACTGACCATAGATCGACGTGACGATCAGTATCATACTTTTATTAAGCTCAGGTCCGAAAGAAACGAGACACTGAATGGAAAACGAAAAAATTTAAGTTAACTATTTAGGCAGGATAGATCCTCCTTGTCATCTACAGTGGCCCAGGCGTCTGTACTGAATTAAAGCATTGGCAAAGGAGGGGACGGGGCGGGACCTCACAGGAAAGCTCAAAGCCATTTCATCACAGCTCAGGTCGGCCGACGGTATACTTTACTTATGGCACAAGGCTTTTGTGCGACAAATCGGCCATCTGCAGTTTTAATAATTTTAGTTGTTTAACTTTATAACTTGGCGTTGCCTTAAGTGATTGCTGTGTCAACAATGAAATAAAAGGTGTTGTCTCAGTAGCCAAAAGTATATTTCCATTTGAATAATTGCTCCACCAAAAAATAGCTGTCAGTAACCAATGATATGAGACTTGGAATTCAGTGTGAGATTTAAATAATAATTTAAAGCCATACAGTACTTAGTTGAACCATCACCCTCTCCAACTCATTTTCAGCATTGCACTAGCAGAAACTGGCTTCTCTGCAGTGAAATACATCAGGATTGCATAAACTATCCATTAAACATCCAATATTAACTTAGTGTAATTTTCTGTAAGTGATCCGGTCATCGATATATATCCCATAGTAGTGTTAAGTAAGGGAAGGAAAAGATGCGTGAACATTATAATTACTGGTAAAATTGTAGTGACCCTTTGCAGTAATAATATATTAATTAAGTTCAGTGTTGCATAGATATCCTTGCTATTATGAAATTTGTTATTATCCAAAGTCATCAGAGCTTCTGTTTACAACCATGTGTATTTTCAGGCTGAAAGAACCAGATTGTGTGAAAGCAAACACCAGTTACAGCAACATGTTCGTATTACTGATTGAGCAATCAGTTATGTGAAAACAGTTTGATAACAAAAATTTAATTTTGTTCTCACTTTTCATTTATGTAAATTATAGTTGACTTTGCTTAGATTACTTTGGCCTAGACAGGAGATAACTATAGTAGACCTTAAATACCCTGGTTTCATTTATTCAGTAAATGAACAGACGTATACATTTTATAGAAAAGATAGAATCAAGCGAAATCTCAGACATTGATTGAATCTTGCGTGATCACCGACATTCTGTATTTTTTTCTCCGCTTCTGTTAACAGACAAAAATTATACCCATCTTCTATGCTTCTAAAGAAGATAATGTAATCGATTTAGACTTAATTCTTCCTTAGCCCCCTATAAGGATATTGGTCTCCAAGCACATTCAGTCTTGATGAATTCGTGCTGTATAATGATACAACGCCGTATGATTTTAATATTTAATTTAATTTTGTGTGTAAATGCATTAGAATAGTAAATTGTCTAATTGCTTCCGATTTCAAATCATACAAACGCAATTACTAAAGTGAAGGAAACAGAATAAAAATAAGTAATCTTCCGCAATTTACGTGTATGTATATATATACATTATGTATGTATGTATATATATACATTATGTATGTATGTATATATATATATATATATATATATATATATATATATATATATATATATATATATATATATATATATATATATATATATATATATATATATATATATATTATATATATGCGTGTGTGTGTGTGTGGGTGAATAAATTGCAAAACCTCTGGAAGTTGACATTTTATAGGACCCTTATATGAATCGCTTTATCCAGAGCCGACTTTTGGGTTATTATTATGAAAGCTCCCTGTCAGACGTGAGTTCTCCTCCATGCAGACCCACCCGAGTGACTGCCATCTCTCTGCTTTCGTAATTGCTTCCTTCCATATTTGTATTTTCATGCAAAAGTGCGCTAAGTGCTTTCATGTAAGTGCGCATAAGTGCTTTCGTGTAAGCTTCCGGACTTTAATGTTTTCTAAGAGTATCTATTTCAGAATTTTCCTTTGCATTTAAGACCAAGGTTACAGCACAAATTGGAATTTTAACTCTCTTATTGTTGTCCGAGCCTCAGTTTGAAGAAAGATAAGGACAGCACGATTATGAAAGAATTGGGCAGATCTTTATGTTCTGGTTATGAGATGAGTATTAACCAGGCTAAGCAAGTGGAAGTATCGTTGAACTCTACATACGTTTGTATATACGAACGTTCCAGGCATTTGAGTGTTCAGGTTTACAGGTGGGTGCAAACGTGTTTTGAGAGAGAGAGAGAGAGAGAGAGAGAGAGAGAGAGAGAGAGAGAGAGAGAGAGAGTTCAAATATTTTGAAAGTCTCAGACTCACCTTTGAATAAACCCAAAAGTTTTTCTTTCAAGCTGATGCGTCTCCTCCTCCTCCTCCTCCTCCTCCTCCTCCTCCTCCTCCTCCTCCTCCTCCTCCTCCTCCCGCCAGGATCTGTTGGAAAGACCCTCCCAGATTGATATAAAAGACAATTGGATCGTAAAGACACCCTTGATGCCCATATGACGAAGGGCAGGACTGTCGCTTCGCTACCATTAAATAAAGTTCTTTCCAGAAGTTATCAAAGGTCCCGGTACTGAGACAGGGATTCCTGGACACAAAACCGGATTCCGTCTTCGATTTGCTCCTTTTGTTCCTTATGAGCAAACTTTTTTTCTTCATCTTTTTATCTGTCTGCCTTTCTTTTCTTAGAGCGCTTGACTCCGGAGAATGTTACTGATTAGATTCATAGCCACTGGCTTTGTATAGTGGATGAGGCTGCTCGCCCTACGCCCTGCTCTCCTTCCTAACCCCACCAGGCAGTATTTCGTTGTTACGGTGTGTAACCTCCAGAACTTTGTGTGTGTTAGGGGTGGGGGGAAGGTCATTGGATGGTTATGTAAGACAGCGTCTTAAGTTTTAAACCAGTCTTAGACCGCTAGAAACGGGACTATGTTTATGTATATAAAACAGTCTCTTGAAAATTGTTGAAATGCTTCAGAATAATGATTATCAGAATCAACAACAGATTGTCGGAAAAAAATTGTCAAATTGAGTTAGTTACCAGAGATAAATTTTTGACCATGTACCAGAGTACCTAGGGTAGGTATATATTCGCGAGTGACAAAGTAACAAAAATGCTCTAAGTGTGTTGGAAGTTTCTGTTATAGCTTTTCGTTGAAACTAGATGGTTCATGAGAGTGTAGAAAGTCGTCGTGATTTTGTCACAAAATCGTATACTCATTATTTTGTGTGTGCGCGCGTTGTATAGAGGTTAAAGTACATCTAACTTTTCAGCGTATTTAGACAATTTAATTGCTTTATATATATATATATATATATATATATATATATATATATATATATATATATATATACTCGTATATATACAGTATATATATATATATATATATAAAATACAAAGTATGTGTGTGTTTTTGTGGTTGAGTGGTGCAGTGCTTATCTCACCTTTGCAAGGTCCATGGATCGATTCCCCTTTGCTGTCCACCAGTTTACCCAGCTGTAAATGGGTAACAACATATGCTGTAGTAAAAAAAAATGATATAGGCCTGCCGGTGTCATGTATTAGGACGTCAAATAAAAAAGCTTCAAGACAAAATAAGGATAAAAGCCTTCAATTTCTATAAAGATTTTACTCAAATTTTGCCTGATTACTTAACAATAGCTTAAAACTGTTATTATTGTTCATGCATTTAGGTTGCCATCGACTTGAATCATCTATCAGAGATCTTCTCGAAGTTCGATGGTCGTTAGGTTCGTAGTATAGTGGTTGGCAGATGGAAATGTTTGGTTTGTGGTAGCATGAATACCTGTGACATGGGTGCCACCATTCAGTGCTAGTCAGTAACCTGTAAAAAGAGATGTGAGACAGCAGTGTGAAGTAAGGATGAAATATATTGTCGGTTTCTGTTTAAAATCTGAATAAATCGGATAAATGATTATTTCGTCATCTTGAATAATTTTTTTTTATTTGGTAATTGACTATACAACCATGACTAACGTATCTTAACTTTAGCTTTACAGTATATATCATTTTGGAATGATCAAAACCTACCCCTTAATCCTGCGACTAAGCAGTGCGTTGTTGTTATTGCTCTTGTTCGAGTATTCCTCAATCACTTTTGCCTTTCTTTGCCTAAAAATATATCAGTTTTATGTCTCGTTAAGGACAGTTTAAGATCCGCCCTCAGGTCTTAAAAACTATGGAGGCCAGTCATTAAACATAACAAATTGCAGCCCCCTAGCCTCAGTAGTTGTTATTTTATTTAAGGTTAAAGTTATCCATGATTGTGCGTCTGGCACCGCTATAGGTGCCAACAACACAAGCCACCTCCGGGCCGTGGCTGAGGGTTTCATACAGCATTATAGCTGTACAGAAACTCGACTGCGCCGAAGAAACTTCGGCGCACTTTTTACTTGTTATTTCTAACGCACAAACTGTAATGTTCTACTCATGTTCTTGGTGTGAATGCTGACTGTTATTGTTAGATTGATTGTAGTCGTCGTTGCTTCAGTTATTTGACCACTCACATTCCTTATATTTATATAACAATGAAATAGACAAATCCCCACGCCCTTTGCTTAATTTCTCTAAAATTTAGAGATGTTTATTCTTAATTTAAACTGCCTGATAGAATTTATGGACATTGAATTTCAGCTAAGAATTATTA
>JANJGK010000005.1:32791265-32798765 GCA_039081455.1 Macrobrachium rosenbergii | reverse complement strand
GCGCGCGCACACACACACACACACGTAAATAGAGAGGAGGAAGAGTTTTTTTTCACATTTTGAATTGGCACAGAGTAGATGGAGGAGCAAGTTGATGGATGAAATGGTGAGAAGAGGAGTGGTAAGACGTTTATCTAATAATTTCTTGGTGGTGGTGAACGTGAAGACTGAAATTTTAGTAAAAGGGGAAAGGGTGAAATGTGGCTTTAAATGTAATTAAGCTAAGTAATTCAGATAAGAAGGAAGTGAGAAGAGCGTATATGGAGAAACTAGAGCTGTTTGTTTGGGTTAAAGACATGAAGATGGAAATAGTACATGGGGAGTTTGTAAAACTCGAGGAAGGGTCACAGTCAGTAGTGTTTATAGTATAGTAGGCAGGAAGATGGAATAGAAACTGTATGTCGTGGGACAAACAGATGAGAGTTAGCGAGAGAAAATATATAGAAGCACAGCAAGGAAGTAAATGAGAGAAATGTCAACAAGACAAACTTTAAAGATACATTTCTAGACACACTACCTGAAGTCAACTTCAGGCGAGAGTTGAGGTAGAGTTATTCTGAAAGTGTTTGGAACTGACTGTGGAGAATATCATGACTGCAATAAGGGGATTCAAGAGGGCATCAGGAGTTAAAGATTGCAAGAGAAATGCTTTAATACCGTTGTGAAAGTGTGATTTAGTGGCTGTCCAAGGAGTTGTAAGCTATGGCAGGACTAAGGAAAAGTTCCAAAGAAAAGGATGAGACTAAGAATTATGGGGAAAGTGTACCTTAGTATACTATGGAAGGTGAATCTTATTCAGCCTTCTGGACCTGACTTCTGTGACCACCTAAGGTCCCTAGCTGGAAATTAATTGTATGCAATCTGTTTTTTTTAATTATCATTTTTAATACTTTTTTGCTATTATTCTCGATATAAGTACTGTCATTACCATTATTATGAATACTATTTTTTCTACTTCTTTAGCAGCTGTGTGGATATTGCCGATTATCATTTTTATCATGTTATCTCATGTATCTAGATTGTGTATTGTATTTGTATGTTCCGTGTATGTGGCCCTGAGGTGAAATAAAGGATATTATTATTATTATTATTATTATTATTATTATTATTATTATTATTATTATTATTATTATTATTATTATTATTATTATTATTATATGGGTTTTCGATTAGGAAATTAAAACCGAGTTTACTGAGGGACTGATAGCAGAGGAACAAACTGGGTTCGAGCAAGGAAAAGGGTTTCCAGATCAAAAGTTTATTATGAAATATTTTTTTAGTAGTTTGAAAATAAAGGGAAAGACCTACATCGCATACAGACTCAGTAAAATCTTATGGCAGAACCGATAGAAAGGCAATGTGGTCTTGGACATGAAATGCCCATGGGTGTTCAGTACATCATAAGATCGGATCCCTACTGAAGAGCCTTGAAATGAGTAATGGATCCTCCTTTTAGACGAGCGAACGTTATGGAAATCAAGAAAACAGAAGGCAGGAGAGCATTCCAAAGCTTTCGTAGTTGAAGGGGAAGGAGTGATAATGCAGATGTCGCTGATCTCCGCAGAGTGAGGAGGACGATGCGGTGGCCTGATGGAGACTTTTTCCTTGTTGCCATCTTTGATGCAATATAAACCTTCGCAATGTTCTCTTATTTAAATATGTCGGTTCGTTGAAAATTTCGCTCCTTGAATTTAGGCAACGATACTTTAACTATGCTACTATAACGACACTGTATTATCAGCAACACAGTCGGTTATTTGTAATGTAATTTTCGAATAGTTACCTTATTTTCCTTGTCGGTGGATAAAGCTTTGATAGTTATGAAAGTCATTAAATTACTCCTGAGTTGTAGAAAACTCGGGCTGAACCGTGAACGATTATTCTTTTCCTAATAATTCTGAAAGCCTTTTCTTTTTTCTGTTTCCAGTACTTGTAATCTTTCTATATACAAAAAATGGGACTTTTCCTTTCGATCTACAAGATCCTATTCTTTTCTCAGCTGTCTTTCTTCCCGTTTCAAACTGTTAATCGAGAAGGCCATTGGATGACCTTAAAGTAAAACATATTTTTCTGCAAATGCCAGGAGTCAGATCATTCTTGCAAGGCCAGAGAATAAAAAAAAATTAATAACATTTCATACTGGTGAATTGTCCATGCTAATAATGTAAACTTAAAAGTAATGAGTTTTCACGTCTCTGTATTAGAGGAGTAAGCTTTTCATATTAAAGTGTAAGTACCATCGTGTGTTTCATGTACTGTCAACCGATCCGTGGATACAGCGAATGTTTTGTAAACAATGACTTCTTACGATAAAAAACGAATTGATTTTTATTCCTTTGATAATTTTCAAGGTATGTTGTTAGTGCGAGCGAACTACCGGGGTCCGCATATTTCAGCGTAATTCCGTAATTACCTGTTCTAGTTGGACTTCGCTTGCAAGTTCTTTGCGTGAAGGAGACTTGTCTCTCGCATGCGTTGGTGTTGTGGTATGTGCGTATGTTTGGCGGATAACTTATATGGAAGAAATATCGCCTTCATATTTCATTGTCTAAAGGTCGTTGCCGTAAGTGGCAATTATTTTTTTATAATTAAAGAGAACTGCAATGGATACATTTCCTGGCCACATTTCGTGCGTAGTGCTTAAATGTAATTATTATAGATTATAGGGTGGCAAGCCCCCAGATAGTTACTTTGTGAGTTTGCTCATTTGTGTTTGAAAATCCTACAGCAAAGTTTGTGTTAGAAAATTAACGGTTGATAGCAACCCATTTGTTTACTTATTTCAAGTCATTGTTATTGCCTATGGTGATGGTTACTCCATAGTGCCTACAATTGTACATCTACGTGTTTTTTTATGGCTGCAGTTCCTTCAGCCAAAGTTACAGTAATGCATAAGCACAGTTTTGTTAAATAAATCCACATTTATTGGATCTAAATATTCAAGTTTTTTTTTTCTTTAGTACAATGAGAAATGCATTGACGGAACGTACAGAGACGTGGAACAGAGGTACAGGGATATGGGATAACAAGGCGGAAACCACAAATATCGGATGAGATTTGGGATACATTATAGAATAGACAAAAGCAGAGGTACACGTAGGCAATTTTCAGGGGCGAGATGAAGAATACAAAGAACGTGCTAAAGTACTCAAGTCCAGATAGTGAGGTTCAACGAAGATCAAGAAGAGATAAGAGACAATACTTGGACAGGCAGGCTGATGTTGACAAAGCCATGTATTCAGGGAGAAACATTGGTGTTAGGGTAGCCCCTAGATTTATTAATGAAAAAATGTTCGTGTGTGAAGAGAAAAAGAGGAAAATGCCTCAGGAGGAGGATGTGTTAGTAATAACATCATAAAATGAAGAAAGACAACACTGGGCAGAACACTTTAGTGAGGTCATGGAAAAGAGATGTGAGGTGATATTTTGATTAATATACCAGAAGCTGAAGAAAACTTGGACGGTGACTCAGTGAAAACAGGAGGGAAACACCAGGTTATTTATTATGGAATCACAGTTTTCGAAGGGAAATCAACAATGAAGGGACTTGAGGGAACACTGGGTTTTGGTGAAATCACCTCTAGCACATAATGGCAAAGATGTATTTCCAGAACATGATCAAAAATAGTCTAAAAGCAGTTATCGTGTTGAAGTTTATGTTTTCGAACATCTGAAGTGAGATTCCTGCTCTTCCTGTCAAGCTCCGTAGGGGGGTATTGCCGTCAGTGCACCTCGTGCGATGCACTGTAGGCATTGCTTAAGGTTCTTTGCAGCGTGCCTTCGGCTGCTAGCTGCAACCCCTTTCGTTTCTTTTAATGTACCTCCTTTCATGTTCTCTTTCTTCCACCTTGCTTTCCACCCTCTCCTAACAATTGATTCATAGTGCTTCTGCGAGGTTTTACTCCTGTCACACCTTTAAAACCTTTTACTGTCAGTTTCCGTTTCAGCGCTGAATGACCTTGTATGTCCTAGTGCTTGGCCTTTGGCCTCAATTCTATATTCGATTCAGTTCTTCCTGTTAAGGACCGAGGACTAGCGTCAGCCTCTGAAAATAGCATCTACATCTCCAGGCGAGTTACATTTGTATCATCAATGCCATAAATACAAGTTTACGCTCAAATGGATGGCATTGCTTATTTGACCAGTTATATATGCAAATAGGAACGAACTACCGCAGAGTATCTTAGAGAATAATTGCAAATCATCGTACGAATGAATTTGGATATTCATCCTTCTACTTCTATACTTATATTGTATATGGATTTCCATGAATTTTATATCTTTGAGCGAATGCCATCCCTGACTTCATGCTTTTGTTGTGCTGAATATTCAAGTTTCAGTACAACCGTCGATAATGAATGTTTGTTTTTGTTTTGTTCAAAATTGTCTTGAAGAAACGGCATATATAAAGGTATATTTGTTAATTATACCGCTAGAAACGAGAGGTTTGTGTCTATGCCGTATGTTCTTTTGTTCGTTGTATCATCCCAGTTGATAAGACTTCGACCGTTCCTGTCTGGATCATTGCTCTCGTAATTGCTATGCTTCGTCCTTAGTTCTCTCGACAGCTATGATCTAGAAGCAGTTTGTCTAAGTATAGAATAAAACATTCTCTCTCTCTCTCTCTCTCTCTCTCTCTCTCTCTCTCTCTCTCTCTCTCTCTCTCTCGTCAATAGGTCTTTTAATCCAACTGTTCCGTTGGCGAGAAAGAAAGGGTTCCTGTTCCTCTCCTGTTGTCTTACAACACCCACACTTACATATTTACATGTAAAAGTAAACACTCATAATTATGAACTGCCGGTTTTGTGATTGTTCCTCTCCCACTTCATTTTATTCGGTTAGCGTAAGCTTACGTCTTTCAAGAGGTGGTTATGGCATGAACATTTTTCCTGGGTGGGGCATCACTTTCCTTCCTCCATACTTTTTCCTGTTTCCCTCAGGTTTTGACTAGATTAAGACGTTACATTCGTAATGCGCAGAAGAGGCATAAATTAGGTCACTGTCCGGGTAACCTGTTATATACGGACTTTGACCTGGATAAACATATCCACGGGATTTTCTATGTTTCTTGTTCTTGACTGCCATATTTCGGACATTTTCTTCCTGAAGTTAGAAGATTATTTAGTAATATCATCGAAATGGTGTCTTATTTTTAACTAAAGAGTGTGGTTAACATGGTTTTATAACCATATGTTTGTCATATATTTTCCCTTGTCTTGGAATAGAAAACCTACTTTAACTCAAAGATTTTGTTCCTGATATGATTATTCATTCAAAGATTAATAAAGGTTGTTTAGCACGACCTGGTCGTGTGTATTCTGGTCACAGGTGAAGTTATCAGTAAACCCACAGCATAATTTTGCAGCTTGGCAATTTGATTTTTTGATGGTTGAATTTGTTTTTGGTTTTAGCTTTCGCCTTCTCCCGTCCATAATAGCCCGATTGCGTAGCTTCATAAAGGCGTATTGTGGGTTTCAATTTTACGCCAATACCTCTGTCAACTTTCGACTTGAACTTATGAGTAAACCTAGAAGGAAGTTGAGTGGTAAAGTAGCTGTCGTGGTGTCGGTACGGAGGGTAACTTAATTACAAAAATAAGATTTAAAAAATAAAACTGTAGCAACTACCCTAAAGGATAATGCTGAAGTCTGAAAACAGGAAAACAAAGTAAAATACAAACAACTTCATTAGGGCGAGCCCACTAACCTTGCCAGCCATGACACCTGCAGATAAATGGTTGCTCATAAGGGGCAGATGTTAGTATGACAGTTTAAATGCTTACCTGATGTTACGTAGATGTACAGGGACTCACACACACACACTTGTGTGCTGTCCCTGTTCTATCTACTGACATAGTAGGGTAACTGTTCTCCTAACCTTCGTATTACTTTTTTTTCTGATTGTTTATCCTTAGTATGTCAAATGACATTTTCGTTTACATGACACATTCTGTCTATCGTGTATGCTGGAAATAGTTTATATATATTTCCATATAAATGTACTTATATATATATATGTGTGCATACATATGTACTATATATATATATATATATATATATATATATATATATATATATATATATATATATATATATATATATATATACACACACACACACACACACACACACACACACACACATATATATATATATATATATATATATATTAGAGAGAGAGAGAGAGAGAGAGAGAGAGAGAGAGAGAGAGAGAGAGAGAGAGAGAGAGAGAGAGAGATGGGCCTGAAGCGCTTCTTCCCCCGCCTAGGATCGAACTGTGAATTCTTGCTTGTATAGCAAAGGTATTGACATCTGACCATGATCCTGTGCTTGTGTGTGCAACGAATCTAAGTCTACTTAGACATATATGTCTTGTGCATGCAAGTACGTATATAAATCCTGTAGTGCGCAGTTTAAGCGCATCAAGTAAGGCCGCTAGCACGTAACTCGATAATCCTCTGGGTTAGAGGGTTTTGTATGTCTCTAGAGAAATTTCTGCTTCAGTAATTAGTTCGCACCGCTTGAATATACCGACCTAGCTACCATTTATGGTGTCTCCTCAAGTTTCCTAAGAACAGACAACTGAATAATGTTAAACTACAACATTCATCCCCAAGCCTTGGTAATTCAGCTTCCTACAGCGATCTCTTCTCTCTCTATTTTTTGTTTAATCACATAAACTTACATTCTCTCTCTCTCTCTCTCTCTCTCTCTCTCTCTCTCTCTCTCTCTCTCTCTCTCTCTCTCTCTCTCTCTCAGCACCATGTATCTTGCTTTCTTTCCTAGCAGTCCGAGAAAAATATAATTAGGTTTCTTCCGAACCCTTTTATTAGTTTACATAAGTCTTTTCCGAGAAGCAGTTTTCTTAAATTCTTAGGAACATCGATCTCTCAGCTTCATCAGTCTCAAAACCATATTAAAATTGTATAGGTGTGGTGTGTCAAATGCACTGGGGGAGCGTTATCAATAAAGGCTAGGAAAGTGAATGAATATTTCTGCGTTATTGAAACTGAATTTATTGCTGACATTTACATTATGTCTGAACCAATTAAATCGATTTTAACTGCGTTTTTATCCGAGTAGCCTGGCAGAGCAATAATGGTAATGCATAAGAAATTGCCTTGTAATTTGAGGTCGCTGTGCATCACTGAAGCACTAATTTCTCTTGATACACACGTGTGTGACTTTTTTTTTTACTTGTCGTGTTTAATTGTATATATCCATTTTTGCGGTTGGGGTAGATAACTAACGATTTATACCTTTGATGCAGTGTGCATAAATGAGGCTCACCCTCGCAGTTTTTCAGCAACAGGGGTATTTGGTACTACACGCATTATCTGTTAATGGAAAGTGTGGGCAACAAATCCATATTTGAGTTTGGCTTCGTTGAAGATAATTTTTTATCCATTTTAAGTCGAAGACAGTTGTTCTTAGATGCCCTGTTTTCAGTTTTGAGCTCGTAAATGTAAATATGAAATGTATTAAGAACTGAAATCCATGT
>JANJGK010000005.1:32763765-32781265 GCA_039081455.1 Macrobrachium rosenbergii | reverse complement strand
AGCGCTCGTATAGCCTACTCGCTGCAATTAAAAGGTAATGGTAGGATTCAAGATTTTGAGGGCAAGCTATTATTTACCTACATAATATCAATCAAATGTAACACGATTTACATTGATATGCATGGAAAGGAAAATATATTGGAATCAGTTTGAATGTATGAGGAACATATTGTTATAATCATTGTGTTTTAATAAATATGTTTTTAGATATACAAATAAAACGTCTAACACTGTACATAATTTATTTACGAAATGTCTTCATCGTCACTCTCGAGGAAGAGGTCGGGAGTGTCTAACAACAGCTCCTACCCATACTTCTGGGGTGGCCAAGTAACTGTTACCCACTATAGAAATAATTACCTATTCACGCTATAGTAAATCTTGCCACGGGTCTTCTCGCTTGTATACAAAGTGACAAGCTGTAGCACAAATGCAATCTTGCAATCTTGCTGGCCATTATCGAATTTATTGAAGCCTAGGCTGTAAGCATATCCATTCACCGCCTAGCTGGTGAATGGACGGAGCCTCATGATGTCATATTACGTTTACGTAACGAATTGTTTTGGGATCATTGTTCGTGATTTTCTCGGTTCCGACATTGGCAACTTCATTTTACTATATAAATATCAAAACTATTGAACTTAGGTACTAAATAATACTTGCAAAAATTAGGTAGGGTTATAAAATATTCACTTGCCAACTTTCACCTTTATCCGATGCTTTGGTAAAAAGTTTTTGCCGTAAAACCGTGTTTCATCGGCTCTCAATCCCTTAGTAGTGGAAAAAAAGGCCATTTCATGACTCACGTACAGCAGAGCATCAGAGGTGACAACTAAGGTTGATTTTGGCTTCAGGGTAAGAAGCTCATCTGCCATTTAGGGCCATTTCCTTCCACCAAAGGTTCCACAACCTTTTACTGGGTGCTCCCTTGTCGTGAGGTATATATTACCTCAACTCTAAACCAATATTGATACACACACACACACACATATATATATATATATATTGTTACGTGTGGGGCTTGGCTGATGAGTTTATTAATTAATTAACGTAATTTATGAGGCCCTGAGTTGCCAATGACCCACGTAACCTGTCAATTAAAGTTATCGTTAACCTCAAAGACAGACAATTATTTAATTAAATAAGGCCACCAGCTGGGGAAACACAATACAAGGGATAAAGGGTTACCCTGCAACTCATGGATTACATCAAACCCCCCTTACTTCCCAGCTGGTCCCAACAAAGAAAGAATGCATAGTTATAGCAAGGAAATTACATGAACTATCGCCCATGTCGGACACAGTCAATTTTCCCTTGCTTTAAGTGGAGTTATAATGCAACGAAGTATGTGAGATATCGTACGCACTTCATATTATTGAAGGCTAATTCTCTTCCGAACAGTGGGATCAAGACACAAGGCTGCCTGAATGATGAAAATTACTTACTTATCCTTCCCTAATTCCTATTTACTGCATGGGAATAGTTTACACAGTCGCTAAGCAGTATTAATTATTCTTACACTAGACTTCATAAAAGTAAATTGGTTATACCAATCGTAGATGGTGGCGAAGAGGGAAAACAAAGGAACTGGAAATACAGACAGAGATACTAGCGAGTCGACGAAAATTTAGCAAATTTCAAACTTACCGTTGACATGGGTCACTGCGCATTCAACTGACGATCGGAAGTCTTAAAAATAGCCGTTGTCTCACTAATATCAATGAAACAGTAAGAGGGCAAGTACAAAGAATTAGTTATACCCCAAGCATGTGCATCCTGCGACGGCAGGTCTCTCTCTCACCGTCTCTGGTCAAACAGGGCAGCTGGAAGCATCAGTACACCTATGCCTCGGGGCAGTCTGAAATTTTGACAAATATCACCGAATGCATAGGACAATGCAGTAGGAAGCTTAAGACCACCTTTACTAGAGGTTACTTGGTGAAACCCTCCCTATGGGTATAGGCCCTAATGCTAACTAGTCCTGCTAAAGACGTTATTTTTTGAAATGCCCAGCCCATCCCTGCATATACGAAGACGCCTTCTTGTCTTTGTTCGCGTTATTTTTCTACATAAAAATGCATAGAGGGTGAACAGCAGAATATTTATAAAAAATATATATATGTGTGTGTGTGTATGTATTTGTGCGTGTGTGTGTATGTGTAAATGGTCCCAGTATTTCCGTTGGTTAACGATCTCACTTCACCAGCAGAAGACCCGAGATTGATTCCACAGGGAGAAACATCTGTTATTCATGTTTTGAAAACTATTAGAGTTCATGTTGGCCTAAAAATTGAAATATGTACCTGATGGGGAGTCAGCTGTTACGGTCTAGCAAACTAATAACAAACAAGTAAAAAATGAGCTGAAGTTTCTTCGGCAAAATCGAGTTTTCTGTACAGCGCATAATGCTGTATGAAAATCTCAGCCATGGACCAGTGGTGGCCTGTGCTGTTGGCACCTACAGCAGTGCCAGACGCATGATCGTGGCTAACTTTAACCTTAAATAAAATAAAAACTACTGAGGCTAGAGGGCTGCAATTTGATATGTCTGATGATTGGAGGGTGGATGATCAACTTACCAATTTGCAGCCCTCTGGCCTCAGTAGTTTTTAAGATTGGAGGGCGGACAGAAAAAAGTGCTGACGGACAGGCAAAGCCAGCACAATAGTTTTCTTTTACAGAAAACTAAAAAGACTAGCTGAAAACCTCAACATAAAGGCCCTTGTTCGAATCTTGGGGAAGGCTTTTGTTGACTTATATAGTGAATTACACACCCGGTAGTCAGAGAACTTGCGGTGATAGTAGCGAGGTTTTTAAAAAGATCTTGATGCCAGAAACATCCCGAAGTCTACTGAAAATTATATATATATATACATATATATATATATATATATATATATATATATATATATATATATATATATATATATATATATATATATATATATGTGTGTGTGTGTGTGTGTGTGTGTATATATATATTTATATATATATATATATATATATATATATATAAATATATATATATATATATATATATATATATATATATATATATATATATATATATAAATATATATATATATATATATAAATATATATATATATATATATATATATATATATATATATATATGTATATATATATATATGTATATATATATATATATATATATATATATATATATATATATGTATATATATATATATATATATATATATATATATAAATATATTATATATATATATATATATATATATATATATATATATATATATGTATATATATATATGTATATATGTATATATGTATATATATATATATATATATATATATATATATATATATATATATATATATATATATATATATATATATATATATTACAGTATCCTTGTGTATATCCAATAAAAGAAGGCAAGATAGTTATTTTGTTTGGGATATTAAGATGGACTTATTGCCCTGTGTTGTAACCTGGATTTTAAACTATACTTTCGTATAGAGGAAAAGTAATGGAAAATCTACTTTTAATGTATTTGAGATTACTCCAAACAAGGGTTATAAGATGGCTTGTACTTTTAACTTTTCGTAGTATTACTAAATTGATATTCGAGCAAAAAGCTGATCTTGAAATGTTTGTCAGATTATATAGACTGAGACAGTATTTATATGTGAAGGATATATAAACAGCGTCATATTTTACTTTTATGATAACATCACGAACCTGGAATGGTTTTCGGATAACCAATGCCATTTTTCAAGGAATTTGACCTTATTCAACCATATGCATGTCTTGTAAAGGTGGAGAGGCAATAATATCAAATAAGCGAGGCTGCTTTTGAGTTTATTAGGAACTTTATTGCAAGCTTTTCAGGATCGACTGCCTGCTTCCGTTTTATTAATGAATCAGTAATAGAATATCATTTAGTTAAGAATTACTATTTCCTTTTTGCAGAATGCAACCGTCCTATTTTTAAGGAACTTCAAAGTTTTTTTTTTTTTGTAAAAACACGTGCGATTTATAATAAAAGTTCTATTAGTAATATATATGACCCAGGTGAGAGTTTCCTGTCCATGGAACTTTGATAAAAGGGCTGCAATAACTACTTAATGGTTAGGAATCTTTTGAATGTTATTTTACACACGAGTGTGAAAATAGAATATTTAATTATTCTATTTTTTTTTTTTGTCTAAACTCATAAGCTTACATTCTCTCTCTCTCTCTCTCTCTCTCTCTCTCTCTCTCTCTCTCTCTCTCTCTCTCTCTCTCTCTCTCTCTCTCTCTCTCTCTGTGTTATTTATCCGTCTGTAACGAATCATGAGATTCCGCTTATATGACCTTGTTACTATAGCAGCTACCTTCTGATAAATACCAAAGGTGTAATGCTTAGTGTACTCAACAAGTGTGCTTCTTGCTTAACCAGATAAGACTGAATGGAACCGAGTCCCGGAAATAGTATCATTGGCGTATATCTTAGCTAAGATCTCTTGTTGGGGTGATTAAGTACAAGTACTCTATTCCTGTTGTTTTCCTAACGATTTAAATTTCTGCATTTTAATTTACTAAGGTGCCATTTAATATCTTGGTGTTCCCCATAAGGGCGGTGTGTGGGATAGTGCCGTCAGTGCAGCTAACGCGGTGCACTGTAGGCATTACTTAATATTTCGTGCAGCGCCCCTTCGGCCCGTAGCTACAGCCCCTTTCATTCCTTTTACTGTACCTGTGTTCATGTTCCCATTCTCTTTCTTCCATCTCACTTTCCACCCTCTCCTGACATTTGTTTCACAGTGCAACTGCTTTGAGGTTTTCCTCCTGTTAGAACACTAAAACCTTTTTAACCTCAATTTCTCTTTCATTACTGAATGACCCCATAGGTTCCAGCGCTTGGCCTTTGGCCTAAATTTTTTATCTTATTCCAATATCCCGGTGTTTCACGTTATGTTTTCTGTTTCGATTACCGGTAAATAATTTAACTTAATAATGGTATAATCTGACTAGTTTATGCATATGCCATCCAGAGAGTATTTTTCCTGTTCCGGGGAATAAGTTGAGGAACTGGGCAATCCATAACAAATGTTTCCATGTGAAATGATGATTTTCCACCAGTCCTGAAAGGAACCTTAAGTTTACTGGAAGCAATTGAAAACAAAGTTGAGTGACTCGCGTGTTGAATAAATCCGTGGCCGGTACCACTAAAAATTTACTCTTCAGATTTTTCAAAATGAACCGTTTGTAATTCTCTCCCGCTGATGAACCTAGTCTTAGAATAAATGACTGATAGAAATCTCCATGCTGCCTCTGCTAACACGGGACCACTGTGAAACCTTGGTCGAAGCCATTGCGCGTCGACTGTTTTGGATGTCAATGCTGTTATTATTTTCCCCTTTCCTTACGTAGTCCTATCCTCATGTGACGTGATAACCTGATTTGAAAAGAATGATATACTCTTGAAATATAGGCGGCGGTATAGCATCACAGACATTGAATGGAAAGTCCTGCTTATGATATATTGGTGAGACCGTCCAGCAAGGGAGCTAAGCTTATAATTCCACCGCTAATATCAAGAAAGAACGGTAAGAGAAAGGAACGATGTGCTAACCAAAAACGTTTCCTTTGTCTGTAGAATGGAATGAGACTCTCAAAAATAATGGTTTATGGAGCACATCACGTTCCTAAATTTAAGAAAGGTAATGATAAGCCAGCGGTCCGTTTATCAGCCGCTAAAATTAAATTTGGCTATATTACAGGGAGTTAATAGTAGACTTAATTGTTCATCAAACATTAGCTATAGTTAGCGTCAAATCCTAGTTCTTGAAGAAATTTTGTGCAGTTATTGCAGTTAACTAAAAGAACAGACTGAATGCATCGACATGAAAGCTTTCTCAGTAAAAAACCGACTCATTTTTTTACCACTTTATACACTGAAAAACTTTCCCCTCTGAGACGAAGTAGTCGTAAATATGAATGAAAAAAGCATTCGCGAATAGGATTGCCATTGTTGTTGAAGTGAGCTCTTAATGCCATGCACCCCAAGACAAGAGGTTTTATTATTTGGGTCCCGGCAATTTCCATCTATCAACTCGTGTTACTAATGCGTTATTTGTGTTGGTAACAACTTGGCAACCCTCCTTGTCGAACGGAGAGAATAAGTGTGTCTTGATTTGCAATGTGCTTGTGGTGCTGAAAGCCAGCCGGTGCTGATTTTGCGCCGATATTTATTTGTGCATCGTCTGACGACTTGTTTAAAGGACACTTTACTTTGTCGTATCCAAACTTGTTTCTTAGAAATGGGTTGCGCTTTACTTCTCTATTCATATATCAGTCTGCTTTTTTTTTCCTACTGTACCTTTCTGTAATACTGAGTCAGTTTCATGTGAACGATTATTTTTAGTATGCAAAGTACATTTTGATTTGTATGTAATTATGAGTGTGCATGGCTCTTTTTAATACCAAATACATATAACATTAAAGTTTAGTAATGATTGACATGTATCCATCTGAAACAATGTAAAATTAAGTCGACTAGCTTTCCATTGACCGTGACAAAATGCAAGCAGAAATTCTGTTGTTTAAAAAAAAAAAAAAAAAAAAAAGAAACCGGTCTTAGATGGGTCGGAGGATATCTAATTCAAAGAGAATATATTATTTATTACTGCATCTTTGAAAACTTGTGGTTTAATCTCTACTGTTCATTATTCTCTCTTCTTTCTTTCATCAAAACTGGGCTAAGTAAGGAGAATCGGTTTTTTCATTTCTAGAAGTGCTTTTAACTATTTAAAGAAGGAATTGTAATGTGTTAACCTTCCGTGTCCTTTGATCATAAAAGTAGGTTTAATAGCAAGCCTGACACCCTCTTACTTGTTGCTTAAGACAATTTCGTGAAGAATTCAGGAATTGTATGAACCCTCGTCCATGGCGGCTGACCTGCGACTCTCTCTCTCTCTCTCTCTCTCTCTCTCTCTCTCTCTTCTCTCTCTCTCTCTCTCTCTCGTTTGCTTTTTCCTGTGGGGGTTAGTGCCATCAGTTCACCTCATGCGGTGCAATGTAAGCATTACTTAAGGGTCTTTGCAGCGTCCCTTCGGCCCCTAGCTGTAACCCCTTTCGTTCCTTTTGCTGTACCTCCTTTCGTATTCTCTTTCTTTCATCTTACTTTCCACCCTCTCCTAACAATTGATTCAGAGTGCAACTGCGAGGTTTTCCTCCTATTACACCTTTCAAAGCTTTTACTGTCAATTTCGGTTTCACTGCTGAATGACCTCATAGGTCCCATTGCTTTGCCTTTGGCCTAAATTCTGTATTCAGTTCAATTCAATTCATTTGCTTTGTCTGCATTTAGAGTTCCTCCGAGAAACCTTTTGATAATCCTTCCTACAGTCACTGAACTTCTGGCAAGTTTTCCAACCTGTCGTGCAGCATTTGTCTGGTTATTGTTGTCACTGAATTTCAGTTGATTACTGAAGGTTGATGTTTCACGTTCATAAAATCGTGTAGTCCCGACCCTTGGTGTTAAGTCAGAATGCTTAGTTGGCGAGCATTCTTTAAAAGAAATGTGATCTTTTCTATTTTTTTTTTTTTTAATTATTTAATGTTCTTGTATGATTTCTCTTTGCACAAGCTGTATTTTACTTCGCGGCTATGATGAGTGACATCGCTTCACCAGCAAGTAGTGAGAATTACTGCTTTATGATCTTTCTAGTGAAACTACCTTGGGTCATGTTAAAAGACAAAATATTAAATTTAACTGATAACGGAAGCATGCTTATCTTAAGTGTCACTTTGAATAATGCTAAAAAAATATTCGGTGACAGTATTCCAGTGATAGTTAAAAATCATATTCAGTGACGATATTCCAGGAACTTGTCGAGCGCCGTAGATAGAAATAACTGAGCCATGAGCAAGGAAATAGCCGCCACTTAAAAACATTTTATATCAACAAGGGTGTATTCACCTTTCCACACGGAAATCGATAGATTCGCTTTAGAGAGCGAATGTAATGAAAAGAATTTTCATCGGCAGACAGTCATAAACGGAACTGACCGATAATTTGACCTGTGTTCACATCAGCTCGGGATTTGAAGTTTCATGGAAATAGCAGAGTTTTTGTTCGATTATTTTGTGTGTTTTATTTGAGTGGAACTATGAAATTGTTGTGATGGATTGACGTTACTAATGATTTGTTGGCGAGAACCACCGCGGAAAAATGTAGCCGGTTAATTCGTGGAAACATAACTCGGAGAAATTGTTATGTTTTTCAAGATAAATTGGTCGTTTGTTTGAGTGAATGTAGCTGGCTTGCCGTATCGTATGAATCAAGAAAATTATTGCGAGTTCAGTGTTGCAGCTCGAAATTATAAGAAGGCCAAGGTAAAAAAGGTGCATATTATCATAAGTGGAAGAATAAGCAAAGAAATTATTGCGTTAATATGAAAAAAAAATGTATGTTACACCTGTAATGATAACATAATGTATGCTCCATTACCGATTATGTATTATTCATAAATTGCTTGAATATTCTAGCATTTTTTTGTTAGAGAAATTAGATATTGTAATTCGGTCACAATTACTGGAATGATTTCTTTACAGATTTTATACATTTTCTTACCTTGGCCTTTAGTCACTTTTGTTTAGCCATCATGCCGATAAAAAATGACGAGATTTCATACTACTGATTTAAAAACTGAAAGCAAAGAGCGCAGCTCGGTAGTTCTTATATACCATATATGGAAAAACAGCCTCTTGAACTGAAATATTAGACAAATGACGATTAAGCTGGCCTTATGCCTACCCGGCCTTTACTCCTGGACTCTCCGACCGGCCAATGAAGAATTAGAGGAATTTATTTCTGGTGATAAAAATTAATTTCTCGCCATAATGTGGTTCTGATTCCACAGTAAACTGCAGGTCCCGTTGCTAGGTAACCAATTGGTTCTTAGCCACGTAAAATAAATCTAATCCTTCGGGCCAGCCCTAGGAGAGCTGTTAATCAGCTCAGCGGTCTGGTTAAACTAAGGTATACTTAACTTTTTTACTCCTGGATCAGCCCTTAATCCAGAGAAGGTAAGTAATAAGGAATATGTTATGAACAAGACAGAAAGCAAGGAACTAAGAAAGTGCTGAATGTAAAAGAATGCATTACAAGGATAGTGATGATGATGAAGGAAGGATAACAGATGTTGTGACTCACAGAATAGGTGAAACAAGAAGAGTAGCAGGTTGTGTGCTAAAGATTTGGAAGAATTGAATTCTCAGTGAAAGCCAAGGTACTGGTATATGGAGGATTGTTGAGTCAACTGTCCAGGAGCTGTGGACGTTGAATGCAAATAACAAAAAGTAAAAAATGCACCGAATTTTCTTCGGTGCAATCGAGTTTTCTGTAGAGCGTATAATGCTGTATAAAACTCTCAGCCACGGCCCATGAAACTCTTAGCCGGGGCCCATGAAACTTTTAGCAACGGCCCGGTGGTGGCCTGTGTTGTTGGCACCTATAGCTGTGCCAGACGCACGATTTTGGCTAACTTTAACCTTGAATAAAATAAAAACTACTAAGCCAGAGGGCTGCCATTTGGTTTTTGATGATTGGAGGGTGGATGATCAACATACCAATTTGCAGCCCTCTAGCCTCAGTAGTTTTTAAGATCTGAGGGCGGACAGAAAAAAGAGCGGACGGAAAGGCAAAGCCATTTCAATAGTTTCCTTTTACAGAACACTAGAACAAGTAAAAGATGCGCCGAAGTTTGGTCGGCGCAATCGAGTTTTCTGTACAGCCGCTACAGCTTATAATCAAGGCCACCAAAAATAGATCTATCTTTTGGTGGTCTCGGTATAATACTGTATGAACCGCGACCCATGAAACTTTAACCACGGGCCGGTGGTGGCCTATCCTATATCATTGCCAGAAGCATTATTATGGCTAACTTTAACCTTAAATAAAACAAAAACTACTAGGCTAGAGGGCTGCAATTTGGTATGTTTGATTATTGAAGGGTGGATGATCAACGTACCAATTTGCGGCCCTCTAGCCTCATTAGTTTTTTAAGGTCTGAGGGCAGAAAGAAACAAGTGCAGACGGACGGACAAAACCGGCACAATAGTTTTCTATTTCAGAAAACTAAAAAGCATGAAGCTTTTTAGATGAACTGTCTGCAAGGCTATATAAATCACAGTAATTAATAATTAAACTCATCAGCCAAATAACCCACGTAACTATATATATATATATATATATATATATATATATATATATATATATATATATATATATATATATATATATATATATATATTATATATATATATATATATATATATATATATATATATATATTATATATATATATATATATATATATATATATATATTATATATATATATATATATATATATATATATATATATATATATATATATATATATAATATATATATATATATATATATATATATATATATATATATATATAATATATATATATATATATATATATATATATATATTTATATATATTATATATATATATATATAATATATATATATATATATATATTTACATATATTATATACATAATATATATATATATATATATATATATATATATATATATATATATATATATATATATATATATATATATATATATATATATATATATATGTTTTTGTGTATGTGTATGGGTGTGTTAATATCTGTGGAAATGTTTATGAAGTCTGTTGTCTTTAGTCTGTATTAGCGACATCAGTGTTGCTCTGAAAAGTAAAATAGTATAGTATGCAGGTTATGCTGCTCTTGTTTCAGATATACATTCTCCCTCTCCGCCAATGCTAAATGAAGAGGATATCAGCCTTGATTCCGAAAAGAGGTGAGGTCTGTGGAGCATGAAACTGCACTCCAATAGTGTCTGCCTTTACTGAGTAACCGATTCCGTACCGATTTCGAACCCCATGATTCAGTACATAAGGGTAACGCGTCATTTAATGACTTTTGAAAATATAGTAATACGGTGTTCCAAACATATTTTTTCGTTGTAACGCGTCATTTAATGACTTTTGAAAATATAGTAATTACGGTGTTCCAAACATATTTTTTCGTTGCTATATAAGCATAATAATTCTAGAAACTAAATTGCTGTCTGTAAAGAAGTAAGGGATTAGTGCCACTTACGTTCAGCATTTTAGATGGGAACCCACTTGGAATGGCTGCAGGCTCCCGGAATTTGCATTTGCCCTTCGAAGCAAAACTGATCCAGTTTTTCCATATACTTATCTATAAACTACCTTGTCATGGGAAAACTTAATCCATAACCTTGCATATTTGCGGTTGTAGAATTAGCTGTTGGTACCCGTTATTGCTGAGCAACTTAATCCATATTCTGTTCTGGTGCCACGATTACACAGTGCCCTATGCCAGAAGTTCTTTCATCTCCCTCGCACAGAACTGTGAAGCCGTCTGTTCGGTCGTGTTATGGTGCTGATGCCCCCTTGTTTTCGAGTGAGGCTGTTAGCGCCAGTTTTAAAGCACCCTGCCTCATTTACTTAATTTTTATGACATTTCTCAACGGCTGCCTGTGTATGTATACATTTACTTCTTTGTTTTCCTCTTTAGGTTCGGTTTTATTGTGTTTTTATTCTAATTATATTTTCTTAGCTATGTTTTTCAGTTTCTCTCATACATACGGTCATTTTTCGGTGGAAACGTTCTTTGCAAGTTAGTTGGCCTTTTGGTATGTTTTACGTGAATGTGCTATCATGGGTAATAATTATCATGGGTAATAATAATAATAATAATAATAATAATAATAATAATAATAATAAACATTTATATATGAAAAATTAAAATACCCATCGAAAATATATAACCTGATGAAACGACATATATATAACAAACGATAGTGTAAGCGACAGCTACGACCAAAAATACACTGTATTTAGTGCCATTTTAGATTTTTTATGGATTTTTTTATTGCAGATCCATTTTCCAAAAAATAAACTTTCACAGTCCCATTTTCATTTCGCTCAGAATAAGTCGAAGATGAAGAAACAAGTACACACCACCACCAATACATGTACCATAGATTAGAAAATAATTACACAGAGCCTTCAGATCATACCCAAGATGCAATTACAAGTATCATATACAGCACCAAGGAAGTAGTTTATTTTCGCTGCTCGGCGGGCTACATGCTAAGATGAATTAATCGGTCCCATTCATTTCAAAGTCGACCCATGATGTACGAACATGTACACAGCACCTTGTAAGTGGACAGCAAATTGTATAATCGTTGCCGTGCATTTTTCTTACCCCCTCCCAACGTGGCACTTGAGAAAAGCCTTAGGAATAATAATCTGTCCTTCCGGCCCCATTAGCGGGGTTGTTGGGTGTGCCCTCATGCCCATGCCCTCCCGAATTGTCTGTGAGTCATTCTCTGCTAGCATTACCTCACACTGAGAATGTACACTCATAGGGTGGCGCTGTGTGGGCACCCGTGACACGTGGTCGACCCTTGTCTAAGGAAGTCGCTTTTAGTGGTGGAGTCATGGCTGTTGTTGGCTTGCTTGTTTTTAAGTCGCCGTTGTATTGCTAATTGGACTGCGCGATTTCATGACGATTTTGAAATTGACCCCTTTAATTACCTAGGTTTTACAGTTTCTTGCTTATAATTTTTTTAATTGCTCCCCAAGACTTTGAGTTCAAATTACGCTATTTTGTGATGGATTTCCATTGCATATAACTACAATATTCGGCCACGACGCGACGTTTACCTCTGTTACTAATCTGTTTGCGAGTATTATACTGAACTATGCTTTAGCAACTGTGTGTTACATGCATGCAAACACACGTTTCTCCTCGTTGGGACGAGGATTGCCTCGACGAATGTTGTTATACATTTTGGAGTGACAATTCTTGTCTGTTGATTCATTCTTCTCTTCCTTCCCCTCCCATCCCAGTCTAGCCATAATCATAGCAGCTAATCACAGTAGCCGACTAAAAACCAGTTTATGTTTCACTACATAAGTCAGCAATTAAATACAGGATTTTTAGGGCAAAGAGCTCTTAACCAATCCTCTCCTGCTCCGGCTCGAGGGATCGAACGCGGGGTCTCTAGGCTGTGAGCCGTAATGGTACTTTTGCGACACGAGGACCGGCGAGAGAGAGAGAGAGAGAGAGAGAGAGAGAGAGAGAGAGAGAGAGAGAGAGAGATAGGAGGACTCCAAGTACGTAAGGTTGTGAATATGGTTTTCCATATTAAATAGATGTTCATTTATAGACGGCAGTCTAATCATATTTTCCCATTATTGTGATAAGCAGAAACGCCTGAAAGTCATGACAGTTTGAGGCCGTGTGGAGACTCGCAGTCGCACACCTATTTCTTATTAGAAGACTCATCGTACCACCGTCGTATGACAGACTCATGAACTTTGCCGAGACTGGAATGTTCATATAAATGCATGGTATGCGTAGACGAGAGGTGACTTCCTCTTAGGCGAAATATGATCTGAATTTAACATATAAATGGGCTTTCAGATTACTCAATATTATTCTGATTTTAGCGTGCGTTGAGACGTGGAGTGGAACACTCTCCAACATACACCAGAACCTTTATTGGAAAAATATAATATTTTAGTTACTTATTATCTTATTATCTTAGATGGAGTAAAATCTGAAGTTGAGTACAGTGACCTTGATTGTGAAGCGTAATGCGGTTTAGTATTTAGCATACCTTGACAATCAGGCGAGAAAGAGTTTTAACTTTAAAATAATCTGCGGAGAGAAACTGATGGTAATATTTTTAGTAAGAAAAATAATATTAGAACGTATTCAGTCATACGATGCCACATATCAGGATGGAATTTATACTAATATGGCACAAAAGCACTAACACGATTACTAGATCCATGTACTTAAAGGCTTACGTATGAGTTTTATTCATTTGCGAGTATGCGACTGTAAATAATATTTGTCTTGGCTGTTATACGTTTCAGTAACCAATTTTACGTTCCCAAATCTCGCTAAGTTTAGTGGTCTTGTAATGTAATGTTACATGAAAACGTATAGACAAGTGCCGGCAGAATCCAGTTAGTGGAGTGTCAGGCGAACTGAAACTTTTTATTCGCGTGTTGCCATGAAGCGAATGAATCCCGTATCTAGGGCTTCGCTAGTTGCTGGAGAGGAATCCGTCTCACATGCTCGTTATCGCTGCTGTGGTGGTGGTGTTGTCGTATTTTAGCAGATGATACTGCGGTTGCCATATTTTTTCAAATCTAAATATTGTTTTTTTCTTTTATTTCCTACGAGTGTGATAAAGCTGTTTGTGTTTAGTTGGAGTAAATACAACGTCGGCGGACATTTGCGTTTCAGTCGATTCATATGTCCGTGTCCTATTAAAGTTTCATTATGTAATGGTTCCCATCTGGGGTTTCAAAATGCGACTTTCATTGTCTGTACCATTTTGCTCAGAATTAATCTATCAAAATTTTCAGGGTGGTACAATGCAGTTCTGTGGGGATGACATCTCCAGGAACATGGGCCGACGTCCAAAGGAAATTGCTGTGAGGTAGTTTCCTCTGTCAGCTTTCCTCGGGACGAAGCAGCTTCGAAGGGTCTGAACGGAGGTCTGACCATTCTTCGGAGTAATGTCGTCGGCAGTTGAATAGGTTTCCAAGAGTTCAAATGAAGGTCTTCTCCTTTTTTCGAGAATTCTTGTGGTAAAATAGTTTTCAATAGAGCTGGAAATTCGTCTTCTGAGAAATTCCCGTGCGCGATATTCATGAAATATTTTTGTTATGTTCATCATCTTTTCTACCAAATCCATCTGTGTCATTAGTTTCGAAATTCGTTCCTCTTCATAATTTGTGTTGTAATGATGAAAACGCTAAATTATTAAAAGGTGAGTTACTTTTGAAAGTATCTACTCAATCCACGGGAGCACGTAAATAAGCCCTCGTTATACCAACCACTAATCAAGTGTAAGTATTCATTCTGTCGCTGTGTACTGGATATATCGTTAAGCAACCTGCAATTAAACCAGTATTAATTTCAAATCTCAGACAAAAAGAAAAAAATAATTGCAGTTTTTTCAGTCCTTTCTGGAAGTATTTCTTTGTAGTTTTACCTTGTTTTCAAAACTACGCTACTGTATATCTGGGGATTCATTTGTAGCTTTCATAGGCTTTGCAAGATTTATCATAGTGTTACTTTTCCGCTCGTAAGCATGAATCTTCGGATGAGGCTTCTAGCTTCATGTGTCGACATACCTGGCTTTGCGTGGCGGTCTTTTATACACACACACACACACATACACACACACACATATATATGTATATATATATAATGTATAAATATGTGTATATATATACATATATATATATATATATATATATATATATATATACTATATATATATATATATATATATATAATGTGTGTGTGTGTAGTGTGTGTATGTAACATAACTGTATCTTAAATTACTTGAGCTCGAAGATCATGTTCCCACTTGGATTCAGAAGCACACTTATATGCATGCTTATGTTATCAGTGTTGACCGTTTATTCGAATCGAAGGTAATGGAGACCAGCTAAGTAGCCAAAATCACCTTCTTCTAAGACGAACTCAAAATAAATACTAGCAAACCTTAGCGGTATTTATGTTGCAGTACATTACAAAAATCATAACTCTGCATAGGAAATTTCCCAGTGATTTTACAAATAAATCAGATCTCCGAGAAGATTGTAGAATTACTTTAAATACTTGTATCTTTTGAAAAATGTCATGAACCTAGGTTATTTTGCAAAATCACCAGTAACGGTCAGTTTAAAAATCTTCCAAAATTGTGAGAAAAGAGCCCAAGATCTGTACAGGGGCAGGTTGTACTTTTAAAAACAAAAGCCTCCTTTTCGCAGAGATTATTAACCAGGGTGGTGAGCAACCTCCTCAGTGCACTTCGTTTTCAGAGATGGACGCAAATTTACCAAATATAATCGCTATTTTAGCCATGCAACTCCATAATTCGTAGCCAATGAGTAACACCGATTTTTTCATGGGTTTAATACTGGATAATGTGTTTTATTAAAGGTTTTCACATAATTATGTAGCAAAGTATTTTCAGTATTTGGTAAGATAAATTCATACTTTGAGAGAGTGATTGGCTTTGCAAACCAGTGGCTCCAGGAAACTGATATGTTTGTAGTTGAGATCCTCATAAAGTTGCAGATATATTTTCTGTCATTTCTCTTTTAACAAAAGCTTTTGCAGTTTTGTTCCTTTGACTGACGTTTCAGTAAAACCAAATTTCGAGGTGATATTCAGTGAGTCAAGGTCTTCATTCGGTTCGCAATGCTCTTGTATCTGCATCTTCGTATCAAGCCTAGGGCATCGCTCGATGTACTTTCCCCAGTTGTAGCCAACCTGAAGTCAAAAATCAGATTTCTTTCATCACTGGTCCGCTGGTATAGTGGTTAGTGTCGTGCGTGGCATGACACTCAGGTGTCGCGGGTTCGCGTTTCCCCCCGGGCGATGAAAAATCACTGGCTCTATATCATGATCAGTTACTGCTGCAGTGTGGGGTCTGCGGTGGGAGGTTGAAACCAACATTCTTTGGAAGCCTGAATTTCAATTCAGTGGCCCCTGTGTGCTAGTTCCATGTTACATCTACTGAAATAATAATAATAATAATAATAATAATAATAATAATAATAATAATAATAATAATAATAATAATAATAATAATAAAATAATAATAATAATAATAATAATAATAATAATAATAATAATAATAATAATAATAATAATAATAATAATAATAATATAGACTACACTACTACTTACTCTGAAGAAAATAAATCGGGATGCTCACTGATTGGTCTGGAGTTGAGTTCGGCCAACAATATGGATATTTGCAAAATGAATTACAGGAGATTCTGCAAAATGACATTGGTTCGTGCAGTTTTTTTTATAGGTAAGAGGCATTTAAGGTGATTTTGTTAACTTCTTATTTTTTTTTATTTGCTAAACGTCCAGGAACTTGACAGAGTTAAATCTGGCCAGGAAATTAGATAAAACTAGTTTGCGCCTCGCTGAAGATAATTAAAAGAATGCGAGCTCGTAGAAAAGAGTTTCGAATTTGGCGTCATTTCAGGAGTTGTTTCAGCCCAGCCTAGAGAAACCAGAACAAGATTTGAAATTCTCTTCTGTTTCCGAAGAATGGTTTTCCTTTCCAAGATCTTACGAATCAGGGGAAGAAGGAAATTGCCACTTTTATTTGTTGAAAGTCCTTTTACAATGTCCCTCGGTTAATCCTTTAACGCAGTAAATGTTTTCCTTTGCTACCTCTGTCGGACTAATATCCGCAGAGGGAAGGCGTTTTTGACGTTTGGAATGAGAAAAACTACCAGATCCAGATTTTAATTCACTGAGAATATTCGTACTTCCTGTCTAGTGTATATAAATTGCTACCCTTTAGATACCATGATCTTTAAATGCAATTGGTATTTTGTACTAAGAACT
>JANJGK010000005.1:32746265-32758765 GCA_039081455.1 Macrobrachium rosenbergii | reverse complement strand
TCTCCTCAGCTGCCCTCTTACAATAACTAAATTTTATTATTCTGTTTTTTGGTATTTAGGAGCGGTACAACGTTAATACAATGGTTTTGTTGAGGATTATACTAATTTCTGTGAACAGAGATTGTAGCAAGAAAGATATTTTGCAGAGCTTTGACTAGCGTAAAATTAAAGTTTCCCCCTCTCTCTCTCTCTCTCTCTCTCTCTCTCTCTCTCTCTCTCTCTCTCTCTCTCTCTCTCTCTCTCCCCGTAAGTAAGAGCGTAAATAAATATGAGTATTTTGATTGCTGGTGTTTCAGCGTTATTTTTATTCTTGATGCTGATGTTCCAGCCCTGAAATAGGCATAAAAAATTCAACAGTTGCTTGAATAACTTACATTTTGTTACCCTCCAGTGTATGTCACTGGAGGAAGGAGCTCCTCGGGGGAGGAGCTCGTTGTTAGGCTGGAGCAATGCCGGTTCCCATAAATGAGGAAAGCCATGTATGTTTTGCCATATATTAAATATATATATATATATATATATATATATATATATATATATATATATATATATATATGTGTGTGTGTGTATATATATATATATATACATATATATATATAATGTTTGTGTGTATATACATACATATATATATACACATATGTACATTATATATATGTATATATACTGTAAGTGTTTGTGTAATATTACATATATATTTGTATTAGCCACAGTAAACCTTAACTCATAACACGTTCAGAGTTCATTTTGCCATGTAAAAATATATATATATATATATATATATATATATATATGTATATATAGACTGTACATAAAGACCCTACTGGTCACTTTTGCCATAAGTTATATATTTTTAATTGCCATAATGAACTCTGCACGTGTTATGAGTTGAGGTTTACTGTGGCTAATACAAATATATTTATATATAAATGTATATATATATATATATATATATATATATATATATATATATATATATATATATATATACACATTTATATATAAATATATTTGTATTACCCACAGCAAACCTCAACTCATAACACGTGCAGAGTTCATTATGGCAATTAAAAATATATAACTTATGGCAAAAGTGACCAGTAGGGTCTTTATGTACAGTCTATATATACATACATACATATATATATATATATATATATATATATATATATATATATATATATATATATTATATATGTATATATATGTATATTTTTACATGGCAAAATGAACTCTGAACGTGTTATGAGTTAAGGTTTACTGTGGCTAATACAAATATATATGTAATATTACACAAACACTTACAGTATATATACATATATATAATGTATATAAGTGTATATATATATGTATGTATATACACACACATACTATATATATATATATATATATATATATATACATATATATATATATATATATATATATATATATATATATATAGTATATGCCTGCAAGAGGTATTCATCAACTGTATTTTACAATGCTGTTAACATTGAATGCTAATATGCATATTATACATAAAAGCATTAGTATGCAAGCACATCGCATGCCATGTAATGAGTACATAAATATAGAGTAAACAGTGCACAAACATCACTTTATATACGTATATATATATATATATATATATATATATATATATATGTGTATGTATATATATTATATATATATATATATATATATATATATATATATATATATATATATATATATATATATATGCATATATAGACGTATATACAGTGATGTCTGTGCATTGTTTATTCTATATTTATCTACTCATTACGTGGAATGCGATGTGCTTGCATACTAATACTTTTATGTATAATATGCATATTAGCATTCAATATTATCAGCATTGTAAAAGACAGACGATGAATGTTATCTGTTGCAGGCAGAAGAAAATGTTAAGTTCTTTTGCTCTTGTTAAGAATTGGCTTGTCTCGTCTCCAGAGTATTTTGAAATTGTGATGAGTTCGTTAATCAGATGCTGACAACTTTAACGAACATGCCCCATTTCTTGGTTTACATGTTGGAAATGTCTGTTCTCTAATACAAAATAGTCATCGAAATCAAACCATTATTCTAAAGCAGAATAATACTCTTTGCACAGTCGCTCAAGTGTATCAGATATTCATTAAAAAGCAAAGGCGCTTACCTGCAATGTCAGAAATGCTATTTTGGAAATTCGGTTATTTTGGAAAATTCGTAATGTAATTGTTGCACTGATTTGTGAAATTCGGGTAATTCTCATTAAACAATGCTTATGTCGTCTGTCAAAGCATTCAGATTTATTTAATAGCCGAGCATACCTAATATCTCATGAACAAATTTTTCTATTATTAGACTTTTCTACAAATCGAGAAAGCAATATAGTATTACGATTTCTTTTCATTCGGTTTATTTTTGCACGTTTGGAATGTACATTCCCATTTAATAAATTAACTTCAGCATATTTGACCTTTGGTGTTTGAATGTCAGTATGTGATGAAAATGAGATCCATGTATTTTCGTCAGGGATTCTCGGCAAGAGACGTTCTTTCTCGCACGTGACGTATGCAACAGAATTTCGCCATCGCGCTCTAGCAATCCATGGAGTCCGTGGCGGTCTCATTGCTGGTTCAGTTCCACACTTAAACTACAAGCAAACTTGCATTGGAGATCTAGAAGGCCCCCCTAACAGCCTCGTGGACCAGTCGCCTTGAAATTCAAGTACCTGACAATGGAGTCTTTCTCTATGCATGTGGATCTTGTTCTTCAGTTTCCAGTTTCTATTGAAGAGGAAAAAGGGTGTACTCATTCGATACCCCTCACCCCGCTACCCGTTTGATGGTAATTCACGCCAGAGAGAGCAGGTAACTTCTTCCTTCCCTGCGAAGTATCGTCTTCCCGCCAGAGGTGAAAGTAACGTCCTCCCGTCAGACGCAGTGTCACAGGTGAGTTTTACTCCATCGAATTAGAGGCCACTGGTGGCCGTATCTCTCGGTCGGTATCGCCGTCTAAGTCACTTACACTCTTAAAGATCCCTGCTTCTACTTTTCTTGGTCATTTAAGACATGAACACGATCGGGTCCTCGTGTCACAAGGGTGAATCCGTTTGACCTCCTCTTGTTTTTCATGCACTTTGCCCTTCTGGAGGCATTGGCGCAGGCGGAAGAGCAGCTTCTTGGGCCGGTGGGGCTATCAGTATTGTCTAGGAGCTAAAGAAATCGCCTGAAATAGTATATGTCATGTAGCCATTCACGTGGAAAATAAAATCATTCATTATTTAGAGTGATAATATTACTGTGGTGAGGAAAATACCGATAAATTCCAAGCTCTCATTGGGCTTCCCACAAACTATCAAACGTAATAAATGATATAATACTGGTCCGCTGGTATAGTGGTTAGTGTCTTGGATTGCCGCTCAGATGTCGCGGGTTCGCGTCTCCCCTAGGCCGATGAAAAATCACTGGCTCTGTATCATGATCAGTTACTGCTGCAGTGTGGGGTCTGCTGTGGGAGGTTGAAACCAACATTTTTTGGAAGCTTGAATTTGAAGTCAATGGGCCTTGTGTGCTTGTTCCATGTGAACAGGTTTCATCTACTGAAATAATAATAATAATAATAATAATAATAATAATAATAATAATAATAATAATAATAATAATAATATAAGGATATTTCTGACCCCCGGGTCATCCGAGTCACCGTCAAATCAAATCACAGAGGGAAGAAAGAAATATATCTTTCTGTGCGTAGCCAACCCAGCTTTCAGAAACGTATTGCTCCCGCATGACTCGTAGAGCTTCCTGGAATTTTCAGACTCCTCACTCACAGGTAAATCTAGTTAGAGCTTAAATAGAATTGCATTAGATATTTTGCTTGAGAACTTCCCGTCTGAATTTACGTTTTCTATTTTCCGAGATTGCCCTGGATAATCTCTTTGCTGCATTTCATGAGATGCTTATCTCTAGTTCCATGACGACTAGTTCTTACTTCTTTCGCATGGTGAATAAGTAGACCAATCTTGATTTAAGTACGTAAAATTATCTTATCATTTCTGAATGCATAATATACAGGATGTACACTTGCCCGTACGTTCTTTACGTTCCTGGTAACATTTGAATGTGTGCTTGCATTGTTTATGCGCGTGCATCCCTGTATGTATGTGTAATATAATATACAAGCACATTTTTCTCCTATATATGCATTATTTTCAATGAGATATGAAGGTTATTGTTATTTGACTATCATCTACATCCTTTTTGATATACACTTCGTTTATATTATAACATCAACCGTGCAACCGTTCAAGAATACTTATATGATAACATGATCATATTTCTGTACAACTTTAACGACATTGAGCAGATTGCTAATCTTGTTTTTTGGATTACAAGCACTGCAGAGATTTCGATATAAACTGGAAATGGCCAAACGTCGAACTTGTAAGACTTCCACTGTGGTTCTTTTATGCATATGCAAATTTTCCTTTGGCTTGTGTACATCCCACTAATCCATGACGTTCCTGCTCATGTATATTTCTACAGTTATACATATTTATTTATAATTGAGAGTATATGCGAATACTTGCAATCATTTTTAAGAATTGATAAACAGTAATATGAAATAAAAGTGAAAATGCTTGCATATGTGCGCATGTTAGTCTTTGACAGCGTGAATAATTATATTCGTTGTGACGCTAGGTTACATTTACAAAAAAATCTTATTTTATTTCTTAAATGTATAGTTTAAAGAGTTGTATATAAGAATGTGTTAAGCTTGTCGTTTTCAAGTGAAAGTTGTCTTTAACGACTAAACAGATTAAAGGGGGTTGAACTCAGTGTTCAATATTTCCTGCTTTTCGTTCATTCAGGTCAAAACAAGGTTGTTAGACTCAGCGTTTGACAGAGGTGAGCGCTTCCGTGACCCCTGAAGAGCATTGCTGTCGACTATGGAGATGAAAACAAGGTCGCCACGGACTCTCTAAATCTGACCTGTGGCCTCTCGCGGAGTATAGCTGTCAAGACCAGCTCCATCAAAAAGCATTGTACTCGAGAAGCGGCCACCAAAATATCGCATTAGCTCTCAGACCCTGTTCCTATCGGAGCTGATTCCCCGGTGACCAAGCTGAATAGATTGTAACTGGGATCTGGGATCCTAAAAGCATCCAAGGTGTTTCGGAGGGCTGTCCAAAGAGGGATTTGTCTAGAAATTGTATGGAAGTTACTCTCATTCTGGATGTTACTTTCGGTTTCAGATTTTTCCACTTGAGTAATCTCATATCTAGACTTGTAACTGGAACTAATTTCTTGGGCTGATCTTTCTGAAAGATAATTTCATGTCCCTGTTTCTTTTTAGGGTCTGATGGTAGCTCAGGTCTGTTTTTATGGGATTTGCACTTAGAGAGTGTTAAGTGTTATGGTCCGCCTGCAATGATACTCTTACCTAATTTTAATGGGGTTCAACTTGACATTTTTTCTTGTGTATATATGTGAAAATTAAGACGATAAGTATGACGGTGGCTATGTTATTTTTTTTTTTTTTTTTATTAAAAATAGCATGCGAGCTGTAAATGCAAAGATATTAAGTAGATCATCTCAGCTCTTATAGGCAGTTCTTGGATGTCAATCAGATCTTCGGTATCCTCTTTGTATAGTGTTGAGACAGAGACTGCCGTAGAATCTAAGCGTCCTTTATGGTAACTGCAAGAAGCGAGAGAGAGTTAGAAAGTTTCTGATACTGTGCCACTCCTGTGGGGTGGGGATTCCCTCACCGAGGCCCGTATGTTATTCAAATATGATTTGATTGTACGTATTTTGATGGAGTAACGATCTCTCACGTCTGCCATAATCCTATCGTTTTTCCCTTCTCTCTCTATACTCACCCTCTGCTGAGACCCACAGTAATTGACTAATAATCAGATTACTTAATACTCTGCTTCATATAACAGAGATAATGCTGGTTCATTCAAGAATATGCCCGCACAGTTCCGTTGCTTTCCAGATTCGGGGCTCGAACGGAGGTTCCTTGTGTGTGAGGAGAGCCTGTCCATTGGCGGCCACTCGTCTCGTATACACTGGATAGATGATTAAGAATTCTGGATACAAGGTGAAGCAATGATTGATATATTTTACAACTAAAGGGTATGACTTTATATTTTAAAAATTCCACTTAACTTCTAAGGATAAACAACCGAACACGACACCTTAATGGAAACCCATAAACTACACTACACCACACTAGGAAGTAGAGAAGGGAAAATCCTCCGGCTAAAAATAAAAAAAAAGGCTTCAGTTGGCTTAACGGGGAAGTGTTCTCTGTGCTCAAAGTCTGTTAATTTTTCTCTGTACTCTTAAGTAACACGATGCTGGTGTATTGAATTTTAAAGGGTAATAGAACAGGATACTGTGGAAAGAATTGAAACATCACTAACCGCAGGTATCTTCCAGCTAACACTCTCCTAACCAGAAATATTTAGCACCAGGAATTACTGGCCTTTTATCCTTCAAGACATCTGAGCTTACCATTTTACAGGGGAATGAAAGGTTTTTCCTAGAGCAAAAACTCTCTCTCTCTCTCTCTCTCTCTCTCTCTCTCTCTCTCTCTCTCTCTCTCTCTCTCTCTCTCTCTCTCTCTCAGTATGAAAGCTGAATATACCTCAGATACCTTAATATACGCATAGTTTATGGATGCAGTTATAATTGTTACCTGTGTAAATGGACTAAACATAGAACAACAAAGCTGTTGGCCTTGAAAAAGGGTTAGCAGTTCAGCAGTATGGATGAAAATATAAAATATGAAAAAAGAGGAAACGTTTACAAACTACGCTATAATTTAATGAGTGAAGTAACTAAGAATAATATTTGGTTGGCTTGATTCATTTATTTCTTTGTTCATGTGGGTCGACCACGTGTTCTAGGGCTACATTCAAGGATGAGGTCACAGGTCAGCAAGGAGTGTCTTGGTTATAAAAAAAGGTAGGAAGATTGAATATAATCAGCAAATGCTAGATTGATAAAATATTTACTGAAGGAAAATGAGTCTGTGAAATGCAGTTGCATGACAAGAAATAGTCATGTACTGGTATAAAAGAGGATGAATTTAATTTTCAAGGCCACTGAGAGAAAAAAAGTTGATGTATGCAAAAACATTTATGGGAATTTTGATCATACATTTCAAGGGGAATATTTTGAAGGTTTTTGAGTGAGAACAATTAAACACGCATATGTGAATGGCACAAGAATTGACAGATGAATGTAAATATGACAATGCTAGCGTAAGTAACTGTTGAAGGTGTTGAAAAATGCTGAAGATGTTTAGTTTGATTTTTTTGGAACGACAGTTGAGTAAAGATTTAAATGCTTAGAAGTTTATAGATACACAGTTGTGTAATAAAAAAAAATGTGATCGTATGTGAAATGTTTTAGACGGTTTGGTAATGGAGGGAATGAAGGACTAGAACTTGGTGAAAGTTGTTGGAAATATGAGGAACTGAAGACCTATAAAGTCCTAGATAGATTGGGCTTTAGACTTATTGACATAAAAATACTTTTGTAGGAAGTGAGTGAGTGTATGCTAGATAGCGAGTAATGGTGTAGTGAGTAGGAAGTTTAATGCGCTGCTGATGAGTCTTCTGTGGAAATAAATGGGGCGCACAAATTGGAACTTCTCTGCACTCTTGAGTTCAACCACAGTTCAGCAGTTAAAATGTGAATGTGGTAGTGACTATTGTTTTTTTTTTTCAGATTCACCTCCTCTTACCAAGAATTGCTTAATCTTAATACACACACACACATATATATATATACATATATACATATATATAATTGTAATAACCACAATGCCCTCCTAACTTTTCGGATTCTTCAGACGTTGCAGATACACTTGTCACGTGTCATGCTTCTCGTGGTCAGGTCGGCAGCGTGAACTCGTTTGATACTCTGGATACGGGTTCGAAACCTGCTACGGACATCGGATTAATTCATATTCTTCCATTTGGATCCAAGCCTTTGTATTTATAATTGTATTCAAATAGTGCTAATAACACGAAAAGTTAATGGGGCATTGTGCTTATTACTATTATATATGTATTCGGTATAAAGTTACCAGTATATATATATATATATATATATATATATATATATATATGTATGTATATATGCATATATGTAATATATATGTATATATGTAATATATATATATATATATATATATATATATATATATATATATATATATATATATATGACTTTTTATCACATCACCGTGATTCATATACAGTCAGTAAGCTACAAACGTCCTTTAATATCCAATTCGCTCTACCTCGGAAATAATATATTTTCATATATGTTACCGAAGGGGAATTTTTTAGTTGATAGTAAGTTCGTCGTCCCGTGGGCTCGAACCAGCGAAGTACAAGAACTCAGGACTACATATATTTATATATATATATATATATATATATATATATATATATATATATATATATATATATATATATAAATACAGGGAAACCAGACCCGATAAACCTCTCAGGCTGAAGAGGTGAGGTAAGGTCATGTCTCTTATGTAATAGGTTGATTTACCAACGTTTCATATCTCATGATGTATCTTCAAGGCTAGAAAAATTACACATTTAATATAAATACATAAAAAGTCACTAATATACCACTGAAACCTTTTAAATTAAAAAAAAACCCATAAAAAATACACACACGGAAGACTAAAAGAAACACCTACCAAGGCAAGAGTTGAAAAGTGACTAAAAGAGAAAGAGAGAAAATAAGCATGTGAAGATAACGAATGTTCTCTTTTCGTCAGTTTTTAGTTTTCTGTAAAAGAAAACTATTGAGATGGCTTTTATTTTATTTAAGGTAGTTTCCATTTTATTTAAGGTTAAAGTTAGCCGTGATCGTGCGTCTGGCACCAACCACCACCCAGCTGTGGCTGAAAGTTTCATGGGCCGTGGCTGAGAGTTTCATACAGCCTTTTACGCTGTACAGGAAACTCGATTGCGTCGAGGAAACTTCGGTGCATTTTTTACTTTTTAACTCTTGTCTTGGTATGTGTCTATTTTAGTCTTCCATGTGCTTTTTATGGTATTTGTAAAAAAATTTGAAAAGTTTCTGTGGAATATCAGTGACTTTTTATATATTTATATTCAGTGCGTAATTTTTCTAGCCTTGAAGATACATCATGAGATGTGAAACGTCGGCAAATAAACCTGTTACATACATACATACATATATGTAAATATATGTGTGTATGCTTATGTGTATGTGTGTATGTGTATGTACACACACGTACAGACATACACATAAAGCACTCGCACACTAACACATGCGTTCAAACCCTCACGTATCAAATCGTTGTGTGCTTGTTTATGAATATAATTTACATATGAGTATATTTTCCTTCGTTTGTACTGAATAGGAATAAAATTCTGTTTGGAAATTTTTGACATTTCTGGCTGTTGGCTCGCAATTTTGATTGCACGAGCGCCGATAAACAACTGGACTATATTGCAACACCCCGATCATGAATACTGTATTTCTATTGTAACGACCTATTAACACCCAATAAATATTTCCTTTTCATCTTTTTTTTTTATTCCGTATGACTATTTTAATAACGTATGGGAGCTATGAGTTTCATGCATATCGATATATGAATATGCAGATGGTATTGGTGTCCCAGTTTGCTTTGTTTCATATTATTTTTACGACTTGCTTATTCAGATGTCACTAGATTCGTGCTATGATTAATATTGCATTTGCTTCTGTTATTAGTTTTCTTTTGTTTATTTGTAAGTAGTGGTTGATCAGAGGGTTCCAGTTTTTAGTGCAGAAGCACATACGTTCACATTAGCCTTTGAGAATGCTAATATTGCTAAAGAATTTTAGACACAAGAGAGCCCTTGTAAAACACGTTAGACAGTTACAGCGAGATAATTTTGTATATGTTAGAACATCACCTGAACCAAATTGATATAATTGTGATGCTTCAGAGAAATCATTAAGTAACTCCAAAACCTTGTGAATCTCGACTAAGTTTTCTGAAAAATCTGTGTACAAGATAACAGGCAGCGTTAGCTGTGGTTTAATATTGTGAGGCTGCTGTTCCTGAAATCGAATTCTGAAAATGTCTGCTGGAAAGGAGAAATAGTTGACAGATATCATATACGAAATTTGTTGATATTATATTTGGGTCCCACTGGCATTTCACGGAATCCACAATACGAAATAAGAACTGCTCCAATCTTTGTTTAATCACTAGATTTGGGATGAGAACGCAATACTCTGTCGAAAATTACTGCTTGGGAAGTAATTCAAGATGTGTCAAGAATTAATATTGTCAATAGCTCACCCAGGGCGAAAGGTCAGGTTAGTTTTGTTGATGAAAGTGTGTCCAACGTATTCATGTGTTTATGTATGAATTTACAGATGGCTGCCATAAAATTTCACATTCTGTACTTTTCAGAACCACTTGACTAGTCTCAACCAAACTTGGCTCAAAGAGTAAACAGACTTTTGTAGCAAGTGTAGAAATAAGAAGTATAAAAAAATAACTGAAAATCCTTTGTTATTAAGTTTCTTTTTATGCTGCTAAAACAAGCAAGTGGAATTTTGCATAACCTTTTCTTTTATGTATAATTTCCACAAGGCAAATACTGTTTCAACATATATATTGCATGAAGGTATTTGTTTTTAACAGTATTTAACAAAATTCTATTACAATCGTTTGGGCAAAATATGGATTGACTTTCCATCTATTTTAACAGGCAAATATAAAATTTTTATTTCATTATAATGTGTGTATGTATGTATGTGTAATTTATTTACATATTCATTAAGTATTTATATATATCTCAGAATTTACAGTTTTATATATTTAGTATACGGATTTGGTTTTGTAACATCTCCATTTGTAAAATATTCAGTATAAAAATTACCTATCAAATTTCATCTCTTCACGCACAATATTGAGGTTGCATGACTGAAGTTATAACCACTATGTAAGTGTGACTCATCCATGAAGACAAGGTTGCTCGTGATTCCAAGCTGCTATATTTCCAATTAATGACGATGACATTAGGAAATATAATGAAGTTATTGTATTACTCTCTACAAACAAAAATAAATTACCGACTGATACTTCCTGACGGTTTCTCAGCAAATCTTTTGGGGTGAGGTTGCAAGGCCCACGCCCATTGCCTTGACTCCAGCATGAGCTGCTGCCCATTTATAGCTGGGTGGGCGGTAGGCCGTAAGTGACCCATAGACCTAATAAACATGAGTGGAGATTTGCGCCCGCTGCCACGACAAAAAGAACTAAGTTATATATACGAGATATATATATATATATATATATATATATATATATATATATATATATATATATATATATATATATATATATATATAATTGGATGATCGTTGATTAGCAAGGTGAGAACAGACTTCCCCAAGAGACGTATGATGCCTGTGATAGTGCCCAAATGAAACATTCCAAAAATGTTCAGCTAAAACTACAGTAATAGTTTGTCCGGCCTGGGTGGGGATGGGGTAGGTAGGGAATTGGGATGGTAAAGTAGACATGACACATCCACCCTCCTCCTGCAAACCTGTTTGTCCGCCCGGGTGGGGTAGGGTAGGTAGAGGAGCTGGAGAGTAGGGGAAACATGGCGGGCAGCGCCGATTTCCAGCGTAAGCGTAGCGCACGCCATCAACCTCGTGTAAAGAATACACTGGAGGGAGGAATAGCCTCACCTCTTGAAAGTGGGCAAGTTATAGGAATCGAATGAAACGGAAGCTGAGAAAGAATGACATAGTCTGGTATTAATTGGAAATAAAATCAACGAACGAGCTGATCAATTCGGGAATTGCTGAATTTTGGCATGTGAATGATAGATGCAGAAACCTTGCATGTCTTGCGTGAAAATTGCATTTCTTGTTGGTCAGTTACTGATAAGAAGGAAAATGACCACGCGTTGAACATATTTCCTCAGTCTTACTCCTTATCAGTTTGAGTTTCCGTTATTTTATCACCTGTGTAAGTTACAATAGAGTGAGTTAAGAAACTAATCGCTTCATTTATATATTTCGAACGTTGCATTACCCTGATCATTTATAATGTTCATTAGCATTAATTAACCATTATTCGAGACATATATGAAAAAATTAACTGAGAATTATAAGAGACCACCAATAACGCACACACACACACACACACACACATATATATATATATATATATATATATATATATATATATATATATATATGGTATTGATGTTCTCTTATAATTCTCAATTTGTTCATTTTTTCATGTCTCGAATAATGGTTAATTTATATATATATATATATATATATATATATATATATATATATATATATATATATATGAAATTTTTTATCACACCGTGATTTATATACAATCATGAAGCTACAAATGTCGCTTAATATCAAATTCACGCTACCTCGGGAATATCTCCGGTGGAGAATTATCACCGAAGG
>JANJGK010000005.1:32733765-32741265 GCA_039081455.1 Macrobrachium rosenbergii | reverse complement strand
TAACTTTGGGCTTTTCTGCACATTAAGGTGTCGTTGATTCAACTGTTAAGAACGTGGCAACAACAGTTTTGTTTTTCTAGGGCATCTCTTTTAAAAGACGTTGTGGGTGCTAACGTATGACGTAAGAAATTGAGAAGTTATGGAGTTAAGAATGGTTCAGTTTTGCAGATGATACAGTGAAGAGTTACTGCAGAAGCTAATAAAAATTGTGGAATATTTTCTAAGAAAAGAAAGTTGGAAGTAAATGTGAGAGAGAGCAAGCTTCTGAAGAAGAAGAAGAAAAAAAAACAGGATGTTAGAGCGATGAAGGTTGAGATTAATGGTAGGAGAATGGAAGCATTTAATTTCTCTAGGTATTTAGGAATAAATATAACAGATGACAATAGGATGAGAGAAGAGAGGAGTCAGAGACTAGAAAAGCATGAAAGATAACTAGGTCTTTGTTATATATTTGAACGAACTTGGAGTATCTATAGAATCCAAGGTGAGATTGCGTGGAGTGATTGTTGAACCGTCTCTCATTTATGGAAGTGAAGTTTAGATGTTGAATGTTAGTAGAAAAGTAAGGTTGAACCTGGTGAGATGAACTGTTTGGTTAGTATGCGTAGTATAAGAAGAGATGAAAAAATGAGAGATGGAGGATACAAGTATGTAGATATATATACAGTATATATATATATATATATATATATATATATATATATATATATATATATATATATATATATATATATATATATGCATATAAATTTTTAACTCACATCAGGATCGAACCCAGGTCTTTCAATTGAAAGGCAAGGCCACTACCAACTAAGCCGTACAAGTCTTAAAAGAAGTTGGAACTTTAGTACAACTGCACGTAAGGCTTTACCTGGGCAGGCTAACCGCCTAGCATACCTGGGTTCGATCCTGATGTGAGTCAGAAATTTATTTCTGTTCTACACGTGATTATGTGTTGTTTATTTCTATCATATTCACTCAGAAAAGATAATTCGAATGAAATGCTGTCAGTTTGGTCATTGCTGAGTCGGGAAGTTGGGGAATACACACTGGTATGCGAGGCATTTAGCCAGCCTAGGTACAGCCTTAGTATAGTTGTACTTAGGTTCTAACTTCTTTTATGACTTGCATGGCTTAGTTGGCAGCTTCCTTGCTTTTTAATTGAAAGACCTGGGTTCGATCCTGATGTGAGTCAGAAATTTCTGTTCCACACGTGATTGTGTTGACTATTTCTATTTCTAAATATATATATATATATATATATATATATATATATATATATATATATATATATATATATATATATATATATATATATATATATATATCGTTTTCACCTTAAAATGATTGGTACCAGAAGGTGCCAGTTTTCCCGCTATTCATCAGCTCTCTTTTATGATGCGGTTGATAGCCCATGCTGTTTTCTAACACTTGCTGCTGCATCACAGTCGTTTAATTGCCGGTTACATAAATTCTTTCTTAGGTCAGTTGAAGCCCATCCACTTTTCTTTGTCCAGTTGATGAACCTGGATCTTCTCACTTGTAGCAGAGGTCCGGCGCTAACATCTACTTGTAAATGATCAAATTTACACTTAGGCTGTAGATATTTTAGGGAAAGATTTCTCTGTCTGTCGTTTTATATTTGCTAACATTGTGATATATATTTTTCGCTAGATTTGATTTTTGTATATTAAAGACTACCTTTTTCTGTTGATTTTTATTTTTATTTTTTTATACTATTTGTAATAGACTTGTGGATCTGTTTCTTTTATTTATTTTCTTCGTTACTCTCATATGCTGCGGGCAACTGAATTAATTTTTCTTATCTGGTTTGCCTTAACTTTTTCATCAATACCATAGAGCAACTGATCTTTTTTTATTTATATTTTTTTTAACAGTCCATACCCAATATCCTTTTCTGGAGAGCAGGACTACCCTACCGGTCCGGTAATGAATCAGCAGATTCATCTAAAGAAACCTAGCTGCCAACTAACGCCATCCCTATTCATCTTGCACACGACTGGGCTCCAGGAAGCTTGGGTACATCCTTAAGAGAATCACGCTGAATGGCTGAGATGTTTATCTCGGCTGCCCACCGTGAACCGGTTAAGGTTTCGTCATGTCAAACCCCATAATTCGACTGTGAACAAAAGCTTAGTAGATTGCTGCCGAAGCTTGCATTCTTTTTGCTATTTTCGTGGTAGGCACTCTTTTACCTCGATCAGCATCATTTTCTTTGCAATTAACATCGTTTTTAACACTTCACTATTATTATTAGGGAAATTAAATTCACGTATGGATTTCTGTAATGTACCCTTTGTACTCAAAGGTCCTATGAATGAAAAACTTGACAGGTAATCTTGGTCAGCTGGTTCCAGCATTATTAATGGAGCTGATCTCAGTAATAACTCCACAGTAAAGCGCCCAAGCAATCAATAGACTCATTACCACTAACAAATAACTCCGAGCATCTCGCTGATGAATACCTGATTTGCGTTGATTATACATATAATATATATATATATATATATATATATATATATATATATATATATATATATATATATATATATATATATATATATATATATTATATATATATGTATGTATGTATATATAATATATATATATATATATATATATATATATATATTTATATATATATATATATAATATATATATATATATATATATATTTATATTAATATATTTACAGCACATTTTTAATAATATATAATATATATATATATATATATATATATATATATATATATATATATATATATATATATATCATGCTCGCATTTGTTTGTGTGTATGTTTGCATCCGTGGCAAATTGATTTGATGTGTTATTATATCCAGTACGTTATTGAATAATTTTCATGTATATCGTTACGCATAAAATTGCGCACAAAACTTCATGTTTGTTAACTTATATTGTTACCCACGAAATTCAATGTTTGCTATCGTACATTATTGCGCACAAAATTTCATAAGGTATGTGCGTATCAATCTTGTGCATAGGGATTTTACTATATAATCTCCTTTATGCTTGCGTTGTTTGGAATATTCCCATGACATAGTAAGAAAGTGTATTTCTACCTATCACAGAGAAGATTGAGTCGATTAGAAGCTTAGAGTTAACATCAAGAGCAAGGCTAGGACTGTAGAGCTCAGTATACGCTCATACCGTGGTCAGAGGTAAGTGATAGAGAATCCGACCCCTTAAAGAGTGTCGGTTGAGTGGCATTCGATCCTCTAAGCCGCCAGTCAGAAAGGTTGTTCGGGGTTGGTCGTTACTCGCTTTATGGTACTGTTGGGTGCATGGGAGATCTATTCAAACAACAAAACCCATACGTTTCCACCGCGCTGGATATGGTTCCCCTAAAAAAAAGCGGGAGTGGGGAGCTGGTTGGGAGGGGGTGGGGGGGGGGGGGGGGGGGGGGTAGGGTGAGGTGAATTTAGACGGGGTGGGGGTTAAGTGTTGTCTAAGGTGTTTGCACACAACCTGCAACATGTACACGTTTGTTTGGTTTTCTTAAATTTAATTGGCTGATCAATCAGTACAGATAGCATCCCCATTATTTCTAGTATTGCGAGGAAATTATGTATATGTATGTGTATGTGTAATATATATATATATATATATATATATATATATATATATAATATATACATATATATATATATATATATACACATACATACATGCAAATACTATATATATAATATAATATATATATATATATATATTATATATATATATATATATATATATATATATATATTAATTATTATAAAAGAGGAAAAACTGGTTTACAGGTACGGGAGATGCAATACATAAATGTACAACAAAAAGGGATTAAGATAGATTATTTCTAAGACTAAGCGTCCGAGGAAAGATAGTGATTCAGTTATTGCATTATATAAGCAGAATGGATTCATCTGATGCAAAAAATATTTGGAATTTGTAAATGTGTATTACTTATGACTCAACATCCACAGACCTTAACTGGGCGAGGGACTGAGACTTTTGATTGACGAATGAAATTGTTTAAAACTGTAACGTGCTCTTACAACGTAACCATATTTTTTCTCTGCAATGACGTTATAAACTGTATTTGGCTGATTGGGTAAGGTGTTAATAGAGTGAGGGAAAAATATTCACAATCACCTTTGGTCATTATGGCCGGGAATACATTTTTTGAGGTTTTGTAACTTCAGAAGTTCGAGAGAAGGTGCAATTCGTTACTACCCTAATACTATTCTCCTTGCATGTGAATACATTTTTATCTGTTTGCTAATTTATTAATTTATCTTTTTTCTTTTTTAAATAAGTAGGATCTCTTTTTTTCTGTAGTTCCCTTTAGCCCCTCTTACTTCTTCCTAATGAACACCATGTTCTTTGGAAGCCCCGAATTTCAAGTCAGTAAGCCCCTGTGGGCTTGTTCCATATGAATAGGGTTCACCCTCTGAATAATAATAATAATAATAATAATAATAATAATAATAATAATAATAATAATAATTGATGATGATGAGGAATTCTGACGAAAAATGTAGAATAGGTATTGATTTTTAAGTACCCGTTTCATTAACATTGTATTTTTTTTCTTACCTACTGTGTTATTATGAAGATGATGAATTATTTTTAAATGTTTAGCTTGGCTTTCATCATTATGGAGAAATTACTTTTAAAGAAAATGGACGAATAGGAAAATTAAAAAGTAAGATATTATAACGCATAAAATGTTGACTAATATTAGAAGCTGAAAGCTAACGTATAGATAAAGATTAGTATTATTTCGGAGAAGAACTTACAGTTTCAAAATTCCTCCCAAGGCAGGCCGAATAGCGGCATGACGGACAAGAAATAAGAAAATGATATAAAAATCGGCCCGATGGAATGCTCCTAACAACGGTACTCGGGAAGATCTATTCGAACTTTTATGGTGTTATTTATAGAGATTTAATGAGGACGGCCCCGATGCGGAGAAATGAAATAGCTCCGCTGAGCACAAGCCATTTCCTCTAAAAACGTTTATTATCCTGAAAATTATTAGACCGAAGATACGTATAAGCTACGAGGAGGAGAGAGAGAATTGCCCTCCGAAACACTTCATCTTTTCGCCGTTCTCTGAAATATGTTAAGTGATTACACGTTATTTTATAAAAATGCGCCCCGTTCTCTCCTATTCCCTGCGTCGCTCGGAGGAGGAGGCGAGGAGGGAGGAGAGAGGAGGAGGAGGAGGAGGAGGAGGAGGAGGAGGAGGAGGAATGCCTTCGAGAAAATTGTCTGGATGGAATTTCTATTCGGGTGGGGAATGATAAGTGAAAGATATTGAACGCGTTCTCCTTTTTCCGTCATAAGTAATATATATATATATATATATATATATAATATATAATATATATATATTATATATATATATAATATAATGATATATATATATATATATATATTATATATATATATATATAATATATATATATATATATTATATATAATCATATTATACATATGTATATATATATTATATTACTATATATATATATATACATACATATATACATATATACATAGAATATAATATAATATATATAATATTATATATATATATATATATATATATCTATATATGTATATATATATAATGTGTGTGTAATGCGTATATATTTTATAATTCCTGGTATGCCACAAAATCAAAATGCCGAATACGTATTCAAAAGTTTATTTAGCATCTGCAAACAAACCAAAGGATATTCACTTTTGATATGATGCTCAAGAGTATCTTCTGATTAAGGATTATGTATAAATGGCGATTTCTGTAGATAAAAACAATCGAGACCATACAGTACAAATAAAACGAAATATCTTATTGCATGCATTTTTTTTTTTATTGCCTAATGGATGTGGAGTGCTTGATCTTGTCCGGTAAAACTTTCAGGACTGTCTCTACTGCTGTTGTTATCATGCTGCTCTGGTCTTAGTGAATATGCTCTCCGATGTAAACTAAAACCAACTTAATGTAATGTCTACTTTTTTAATCTACTTTTATCCCCTCTCTCGGAGATTTACACTCCTTCATCAGGATATAAGATGGAGCGCCTCCCTAGTTTATTTAAGCTCTCATTGCTAAAGTTATGTTGTTTAGTTATAAAAGTTACAGAATTAATATCTTTTGAAAGAAATAAAAAATGGAAAGGTCAAGAGCAAACCTAGAATTTCAACCGTAGCGAAAGTCCTTCGGCAACAAAGAGACGGACAGTGTCATCATAATATCTGTCATCGGTCTTTAATTGTGTTTGAGTAGAGAGAGAGAGAGAGAGAGAGAGAGAGGAGAGAGAGAGAGAGAAGAGAGAGAGAGAGAGAGTCCCCCCTTTTTTATCTTTTCCATGGTGCAATTCATTGCAATGGGATTTTGCCCGGGTTGTAACGCGAATACGTTGTATCAAAGAGTGATGGTAAAACTGTGGTCATCACTTCAGTCAGGAGAGAGGATTTAGGAGGGCTGGAGTAGATGCATTATCCACGGTGCAGGTGGGGTCTCCATGTAACTGCACTTGAACAAGGTATCAGCCACACGAATATGGGTCACGCGCTATTGTATGGGGTGGGTGTAAGGAGAGGGATTATTTGAGCGCTCGGATGTATTGTGGGCGGTGGTGGGGGAGGGGGGGAGATACTGCAACTCGTGGAAGTGTATGGGACAATGTGCTCTTGAATGCGTGGATATATTGGTAGGGGAAAACTTGGAGGCATAGCTGCATATTCCCGGATACTTGTGCATATATACTTGTGAGGATGTTGCGATACTTCGGCGAATGGATGCATGAATGAGGGGATACTTGAGTCCAGTGACGCATGGTAGTGGGTGTACTTTATTCTATGGTAATGAAGGGATTCTTCGTGCTCGCAAAAGTTGTAACTGCTTACCTAATCCCATTCTCTGTCTTGAGATCTGTTTTCTCGTCTTGAAGTGTATCAGACGATGAGTACTTCGTTTTTACACTCTCTCTCGTTCTTTCGGCTCACAACTGAGAAACATATGTTCAATCCCGAGGCCGGGCGAGGAAGAAACTGCTTGGTCAAAGCTGTGATTTAAGTACCTAGATGTTAATTCGCTGACACGAGAAGCAGCTTGGAATAGGAAAGAGAGATAGATGGAGAACTATTAGTGCTCGCCAAATTGTACTCCCGTATATCATAAACGATAGATGTTTTCATATATATATATATATATTATATATATATATATATATATATATATATATATATACAGTATATATATATATATATATATATATATATATATATATATATATATGTATATATATATATATACACATATATATATATACTGTATATATATATATATGTGTGTGTGTGTGTGTGTGTGTATGTATATAATCTTCACCTCACAACCGTTCGTTAGTCATCAGACATTTCAATATTTATAAAACATAAAGCTCATTTCACTATGATTATTTAATCAGCT
>JANJGK010000005.1:32731553-32733665 GCA_039081455.1 Macrobrachium rosenbergii | reverse complement strand
AAGAAGAAGATACATATATGTAATATATTATATACATGTATATATATATATATATATATTATATATATATATATATATATATATATATGTATGTATGTATAAATGTATATATATACATGTATATATTATATATATATATATATATATGTATATACATATGTATATATGTATATATACATATATATACATTTATATATTATATTACATATACATGTATATACATATGTATATATTATTTGTGTGTGTGCATTTGCATGTGTGTGTGTGTGGTTGAGTTCCATAGAAAAGTTGTTCAGTGTTTAGGGTGTTTATTGATAAAATCTGATTCTGAGTTGGCTCTTCATTTATTTATAGCAAATACCATGTTCATCACATTCGACAAATTAAATAGTTTTTGAGACTTTGAAGGCAAGCGGAGATAGTTGAAAGGGAAAGTAAGTGATGGTAACGTTATGGAGATAGATGAAACCCAGGAAACTATAGATATGAATGCCAGCAAGGATCGTGGAAGAATGGAAGTTGTTTATTTGTAGACACATAAAGAGAAGAAACTGTGATAAATTATTTAAGTGGAATCGTTGAGACAAAACAGCTGTATAACAGTGAGGTGTGGATGTTGAATGCAATTACAATACGATTCTAGTCTCTTAGGGAGATGCAGAGCTATACCTACAATGCTGGCATGATGGTGGAGGCAGTGTTAGAGTGGCCTTTGCATCCAAGAAGAACAAGTGACCTCACTAGATAAAAGTTGAGTGCTGCAGTGTCTGTTGAAGGAGCCTTTGTTTTGCTTTGTGGGTATGTGGAACAGTTAATTTCCTGAAAATTTTCTCAAAAGGGGATCTTTTGGATTTATATTTATCCGCATAATCTTGTTCATGCTCATGTACTCTCAAATGAATTTTTTTTAGTGTATATGTATGTATGTAATGTATGTATGTATGTATGTATGTATGTATGTATCATATATGTGTGGTGTGTGTGTGTACGTATATATATGCTTCAATATTAATTCTCTTATTTGTTGGAGGAGAAGTGGTAACTTAGGAATCAACAGATCATTGGGTGTCACCACATTTAGGTATCTATACATTGTTAAAAGAAATGATGGATCTCAAAGGCACCCTTGCCAGGAAGATCCTCTTTAAAGCCAGCATCCTATGAGGGAAACAGGGCATCTGCCAGGTCAGGGAAGCATTGCTGGAGAGGACACCTCCCCAAGGTTGGAGGCAAAAACTTCACAGGGAATCCAAGCCAACCCCTGAAGGCAATCTTCCATGAAGGTCCTCCACGGAAACTGCCTCCCAGGAGGGAAGAAGAGGTCTTGCCAGCTAGGAAGCTTCACTGAGAAAGGCCTCACCACAATGGATGGGAGCTAAGTCTTCCCAAGGGTGCCCTGGTCCCTCTGCCTTGTGATTAGGCCCCTCCTCAGGCCTGCTTTCCAGGACTGGAAGGAGACCTGCTTCCCGTCCTGGGAAGCCACCTCTGAAGAGAACTCCCAGTAAGGCTGCACTTTAAATTTGGCCTTCCAATGGCACCTCATTCCCTTAGCATTGTGGTTAGGCCCTCCTCAGGCTCACTTCCCGGGCCTGGAAGGAGACCTGCCTCCCTCCTGAGAAACACCTGATGAGAACCCTCCCAGTAAGGCTTCCCTTAAGATTTGGCTTTCTCAAGGACACCCCCAGGCCCTCAGCTTTGGCAGTTACTCCTCAGTCCTGCTACCTAGGCCTGGCAAGAGACCTGCCACCCTCCTGGGAAGCAGCAGCCTATGAGAAGAACCCTCCAGCAAGGCTGCCCTTAAGGGTTGGCCTTCCCAAGGACACCTTGGGCCTTCAGCATTGTGGTTAGGGCCCTTTTCAGTACTGCTTCACTTGCCTAGCAGGAGATTGGCCTCCTTTGTGGGAAACACCCTCTGAGGAGAACCCTCCCAGTAAGGCTGCCCAAAGGACACCTCGGGGCCCTCAGCCTTGGCAGTTACTCCTCAGTCCTGCTTCCCAGGCCTGGCAGGAGGCCTGCCTCCCTATGGGGAAGCAGCCTCTGAGAAGATCCCTCCCAGCATTGCTGCCCTTAGGGCTGGCCTTCCCAAGGGCACCTCCTGCCCTCAGCCTTTTT
>JANJGK010000005.1:32724053-32726553 GCA_039081455.1 Macrobrachium rosenbergii | reverse complement strand
TGTATATTATATATATGAATATATATATATATATAAATATATATATATATATATATATATATATATATATATATATATATAAAACCATGGAGCAAAGGTGAACACAGCGCACATCACATTCGCATTCAGATCAAGGGCAGGAATACAGAAGCAGATGACACAGTAACCATTTATTCCGACGTATCGTGATTCTTAATCACATCATCAGGGAGATCTACGACAATAAAATACAATATATAAATATAAATTAATTAAAAAGCTATATACAAGACTTTACTTTCAAAACGTAGAGAGCAGGCTAAGAAAATTGATAAAAACAGAACACAAAAAGATAGAATTATCAAGAGCAGACAACACACTCAAACACAGGTGCACTTAGAAACAAAATAGTAAAAACCAGACAACATACTTAAATACAGACGCACTTAAAAAAGCCTGGAGGGTAACCTACCAATCCAGAGGCCAAGGACACACTAAGTATAAAACACAAAAAATTTTTTCCAGAAAAAAGCAGAGAGTTAAGGCAATACAAGGGTACAGCGGTTGTTTGACAGTTCAATGTGGGAACTCGTTGTTTAATATCTAGTGTTTCGAGAATAAGTAGTTCATGAGGATTGCTTGTATAACCAATAATCTTAAAATCTTCATAGCTGATATCTATTTTACATTTAATGGTATGGCTGCGTATATTAGAGGATGCGTATATTAGAGGATTCTGGATCAGGATTCTGGATCAGTTAATCGGCACCTGATTCTATAACTTATCCCCCTGTGGGAATCGGCCCTCAGCTTGAGAAGCCGCCTGGTGGACCCAATATATTTTCCTAAATTACATTTTGGACAATTGTATCATAGACAACACCAGATGACATCAAAGGCGGTAGCCGGTCCTTAAATCTGAAAAGAGAGCGGATACTTTTTAAGTGCGTCTGTATTTAAGTATGTTGTCTGGTTTTTTACTATTGTTTCTAAGTGCGTCCGTGTTTGAGTGTATCGTCTGTTCTTGGTAATTTTATCATTTTGTGTTCTGCTTTTATCAGTTTTCTTAGCCTGATTTCTACGTTTTTAAAGTAAAGTCTTGTATATAGCTATTTTAATTAATGTATATTAATATATTGTATCTTATTGTTGTAGATCTCCCTGATGATGTGATTAAAAATCATGAAACGTCGGAATAAATGGTTACTGTGTCATCTGCTTTTGTATTACTGCCCTTGATCTTGATGCGAATATATATATATATATATATATATATATATATATATATATATATATATATATATATATATATATATATATATATTAACTTTTTGAATAAAAACTCCATTAGATACCATCCAGTTTGAATGAGGTCCTTTTAGTAATATATATATATATATATATATATATTATATATATATATATATATATATATATATATATATATATATATATATATATATATATATATATACTGTACAGTATATATGTATAAATGTGCACGGATTTTAAGCCTACATCTATTTGTTTCTTTCTTTCAAAACTTTTATGCAGAATTTTGAATTATTACTAAGAGAGGGTAAGGACAAAATGTTCAGAGCTTTAACAGAAAATTAATATGAGTGACCCCGTTCTGGCTGACAGGATACGTTACGAATCTTGCATTCTAAACTGTAAGCCTTGGTAAATAAGAACTAAACAAAAACAGGATGCTATGTTGAGGACTCACTAAACCTATCCTTGTTCATCAGGACATGATTCTTATATCGTTGACTTTAACGCTTTTCCTAACAAGATTTGTCTTTAATGCCCCTTTCACCTCCTGTCTCGTTCGTTTTCTTCTCTCTTTCTCTCTCTGAAAGTCCTCCAAACAACAGGAGACATGAGAGCAAGAAGGAGAAGAAACACGACTATTTACAGCATCTTCGATCCTTTAACGAGGCAAAGTGTCATCATAAGGTGATCGGAACCCATGTTCGAGGATTGAATTTCCCAGGGATTTAGAACTCCGGGAGTGAGGGAGGTCGGGTTCACTTGTCTAGGAAATGGGACTGTATAGAGTTAAAAACTGTATGTGTGTGTGTGTGTGTTTGTGTGTGTAAGTGAGTGCGAGAGAGAAAACGAGGGTTCTGGACATGACCCTGTTGAACAGCTGAGATATAGAGAGGAGAGGAGAGAGAAGAGTGAAAGGTATTGCTCAAAACATAACAATACCTGCCATTTTACTAGTGAAAGTGAGTTTCTTAGCATTACCTATCAACTTAGGTACCAATGCGTAAAATATTTCATTATTTGACGATTGGTTTCACTTCTGTGAGTGAGGAATATCTCTCTCTCTCTCTCTCTCTCTCTCTCTCTCTCTCTCTCTCTCTCTCTCTCTCTCTCTCTCTCTTTAGAAAAAGACCTCTTGCGTGGTTGGTGAGAGAGAGAGAGAGAGAGAGAGAGAGAGAGAGAGAGAGAGAGAGAGAGACTCTCTCTCTCTTCTAGAGAAAGACCTCTTGCGTGGTTGGAGAGAGAGAGA
>JANJGK010000005.1:32696553-32716553 GCA_039081455.1 Macrobrachium rosenbergii | reverse complement strand
GATTACAAAAGGCTGGGAGGGAAATCCTGTGATAGTCTTGGAAGTGAAGTTTTAAGGATTAATGAGAAGAGAGAGAGATCTCTCTCAAAATACCAGGGCATTCGGAATTCTGAAAAGAGCAGACTATACCAAGATGCCTAAAGTTGGAGATCAATTCTAGACCCTTGTTATTCACAGTCTTGTTTTAACAGTACTGACTTCTACGTGGAAATTTTTATTTTCTGTAATGTTAACACATATTAAACTGTTATAAGAAGAATGAAAATGAAATTCAAAATGAGGATGATGATCATTTACTGCTGATATTAAGCGTGAATCAAATATTCATGATGAATATGTTAAAATTAAGCGGTATAAAAAAAATTTTTTTACGTCGAATATATCTATCTATCTGTCTGTCTATCTATCTGTCCAGCTATCTATCTATCTATCTATATACATATAGAGTGTGTGTGTGTATGTATGCATATACTGGGTCTTTCGAAATTAGAGCCCCCCCTCCACAGAACAAATGGAAAGTTATGAAGTTTTCTGCTATAGCCTATCTCCAAGTACATTATTTTAAGTTTCTATTAAGCTATTTTTCATTTTACATTTCTTGTACTTTCAGAATGAGTGATGGAGTTAGATACAGCCATGGCTAACAACGAGGAAATCAGATGGATTGACCGAATCTGGGCTATAACCTTCAGAGAGACCAGGGATGCTGGCGCACCCTTCATTTCACATTCCTGGATAGCTAAATACATTAAAAGAGATGAATCCTTTGTTAAAAGAAACTGGAACAAAACTCCACATGACTGTCATTGCAAAAAGAGTGAGAATCTTGGAAGGCCTGAAGTCCTTTCTCAGGAGCCAAAAGACATCATAGCTGAGGCAGTGGGTGGACCAAGAAAGTCTTTACGTAAATTGGCGCTTGAACTAGAAACAAAAAGGGGAAAGAAGAGAAGTTATAGTGCTGTATATCGTGAGTTGAAAAAATCTGGTATCAAGCCATTTCATGTTATCAGCAAGCCCAACATCACTCAGCAACAGAGAGAAGGCCGTGCATGGTTTTGTGGCTCATTTCTTAAAGATTGGGATGAAGCTGACTTTCTCCATGTTGCCGCATCAGATGAATTCTTTATTTACACAGTCAGGGAGCCAAATCATAAAAATGACATCATTTGGGCTGCAAAGTTGAACGATATCAGCGATGACGTGCACTATCACCAAGTTGTGAAATTTCCTGAATGTTTGGGAATTTTTCTCTGTTTCACAGCCAAACGGTAAATGTGGATCATCAAAGAAAAAGGACAGTCATGGAATGGCGAATACTTCAGAGAAACTGTACTTTCCTCAAAGATCCTGAAAATGTGTTATCTGTTGAAGAAGTCACATTTTTGCATGATAAAGCACCATGTTTCAAGGCTCTTCATTCACAGGAGCTGCTTCGAAACAGTGGTATCGATTTCTTCTCGTCAAGTGAATTTCCAGGTAGCTCCCCTGACCATAATGTGTGTGAAAACATTTGTAGTATCTTAAAGGATCGTGCTGAAGCGCACACAGTGAACTATGATGGTATACCATGCCTCGACGACCTGCGAAGAGAGGTGACCAAAGTGCTCAGGGAAATGGAGTTTGAGTCTCAGCTTTTTTTGTGATTTGCTGAAATCATACCCCTCAACAATGCAGGCTGTGGTACAGGCAGAAGGAGGCCACACAAAATATTAAATACTCAGAGAGAAAATTAAATAAATACCTGTTCGGAATTACTTTTGTTTTTGTCCATATCAATTTTAGTTTATGCTGTAGAGTGGGGGCCTCTAATTTCGAAACACCCTGTATAATAACCAATATTATTTGCATATGTATATATTTAGCATTCACAAAGTATCTAATTCTTTTATTTCAAATCTTATTTCCAAGCTTCCATAAATGTTTTACATTAATCATCCTTTGTCTTTGACAGGAAGTCCATCTAAGGCTCTCTTGAACAGATTCCAAGCTAACATTCGATTACATGCCTGGTGAACTAATGTTTTAATAATTACTGGATGTACAAATCTATTTTCTGATTTTTCCCTTTTCTAAATAAGTTGATAACCCTTGTCACTGTGGGTGAATAATGTACATTTTCACGTGGTAAATTTTATGCTAATTCTGTGACTTGATTCTGTCTTCAGTTATTTTGTAGTTTATATATATATATATATATATATATATATATATATATATATATATATATATATATATATATATAAATTATGCTAATTCTGTGGCTTGATTCTGTCTTCAGTTATTTTGTAGTTTATATATATATATATATATATATATATATATATATATATATATATATATATATATATATATATATATAAATTATATATATATATATATATATATATATATATATATATATATATATATATAAATTATATATTAATATATATAGAGATATATATCTATATATGTATATATATTATATAATATATATATATATATATAAATTATATATATATATATATATATATATGTATATGTAGTATATAATAATATCCCCCTCAATATGGGACCACCTTGACGTGGTTAGGGGGCTCTTGAACCCCAGGAATTTGTTCCCGGGTTTGAGTCCAAGAGTCTCATATACCATCATATATTATTTTGGATTAAATTTGCGGAATTTTCCACTTTTACTAAAATTTATTGCACCTGATAAATAGGAAAAGATATCATAGCTGGGAATGGGTTCATATCCAAAGCTAAATAGTGAGAACTGTGGTAGGACCATCACCTGCCGATAATGTTCAGACCCAAGAGTTACCAGATTGGTAGCTCAAAGGCGGAAGTATTCGCTAGGGCTGGACTACGGATTCGTAAGGGGTCTGGTTCTATGGATAGGACTCTCAGCATTCTATCCGGTTTGCCCATAACATGATTAGGGTGGGGATGATGGTATTCTTTTAATGATCTCAGTTCTAGCAAGCGGGTTTGGCTTACACTTGGGCCACTCTAATCATGTTGTGTCATCCCCTTTGTGGTAATCCCCTTTGTGGTAGGGTAGGGAGCGGACATTTGGGAGTTGGTTCTCACTTGTGCCATTGGTGGAAGAATAAAACTCCATGAAAATCCGATATCTTTTTAAAGTTTTCAGGTTAATTTTTTTTTCCTCCCTCAAATCTTTATACTAAGTGAAAATAAAGATTCGAGTACCCCTGGGCCCTTTGATGGTAGTGACTCGGCACAGTTGACGACCGCTGGAACCTCCTGTAACAAACTTTCTTTGGAAAAAACAAAAAAGAATCCAAGTGTAATCACACTGGAACCTTATGCTCCAGTGCACAACAAATCAAAAAGAAATAAATATCGTCTTGACCCAACCTTGACTCACTTCGACTCCCTCTTTGTTAGTGAAAGTTGGTCAAGGTTCCTAACCATGGAAACAGAACAACAAATCTCAGCCCTAAAGTTGGAAAACTTCTTATTAAAATGACACTCAACGACAGAAATGTCGTTTTGACAAATAAAAATGAAGACGTGGCTTACAGAAGCCACAACAAAAAACCAGTCTGAAGACTATCTATTAATAAAAGGTATCGACAGTGTGAATGTAAAAATAAAGAAGCATGACACTATGAACAGCATTCAGGGTACTATTGTACTTCCTGAAAACAATGACGAACCGGTTGATAAGAATATGCTGTTGGACTCTCTTAAAATGAGATATACCAAAGTCCAAGATTGTGAGGTATATATAATACCAAGTAAACAGAATAATAAAGTATTAAGAATTGCAAAAATAAAATTTGAGTGTCAAGATTTACCTCAAGAAATAAAAATTTTGGGCCAAAATAGAGAACTGAGACCTTATGTTCCAAAGCCACTACAATGTCAAAATCGTAGTAAATATGGACACAAGAAGAAAAACTGTCGTAATGAACTTGTATGTGCTTATTGTGGATCTGACGAACATACCACACAATGGAAATGTAGTGAGCCAGAATGTGTAAACTGTGGACAGGATCATCATGCAAGGTCCAAAGAATGTATGTACTACATATACAATACAGAATTGAAACTGTTACAAGAACGAACAAGGATGTCTATACGAGAGGCTAAGTTGGAATTAAAAGTGAGAGGAATGTAAGTTCCATCTAAGAAACATACATATTCTTCAATAACAGGCACCAAGAATGAAACAAAAATACATGGGAATAGAAGTAACGAAGCATAGAAAAGTAAATTGCAAGAAGAAATTAATGTCCAAGGGAAAAAAATTAAAATGGTAAAGAAATAAAGAAACAGGTACAAATGATATGGATAACATTTTATCAAATTCATTTGAAATATTAATGCAAATAGGAACACAGGAGGACGCTACTACGGAGTAACAGAGGAGGGACCTGATAGACTAGAAATTAAAGATAAAAAAGGCCATTGGAAAGAACACCACCCAAAACAAAGAAACCAACAATTGTTAGAGAAACATCGGTCAAATCAAAGATAAAAGATATGAAGAAAGAACAAAAACAAAAACAAGTTAAGAATATACCATTATCTCCTAAAATAATAGTAAAACCAATGGATACAGATATCCAAAATACCGAAGAAGTGGAAGACAATCGTACCTTAGACAACAATGAATATGTCAAAGGAGAGGAGATTACTCCATCACCAATAATTGGTACAACAAGAACAAATAAAGAAAGAAATATACAAGACAACTCTTGTGGATGTAATGATTGTTTTATTGCATTGTGCAACAATAACAAAAACATAACAGAAGATGGTTTAACAAACATTATAAGAAACTTTATGAAATATAGAAAAAAAAAGAAACCACAGATTTGAGTACCCATGAAAAAGGTTGCATGTGCGTTGAGCACTTAGTGTATTATAAAGAAAAACAGATGAATGTCGTGAGTAAATTATTAGAAAAAAAATCCAAGTTGATAATACAAAAAAAGAGAGTAAAACTCACCGCTATAATAAAATATTTTCAATAGCTATAATATACAATGGAACGTAAATGGTCTGCAGACCAGATTACACCTAGGAAAAATACAAGGATTACTAAAAGAATACAAACCTATGGTATGTTTACAACATGTCAGCAAAACAGTATCAACAATAGGTAAATATACCTTAGCATCTTCATCTAGGAAGGAAGAAGGAAATTTAGGTACTGCTATATAGGTACATAACAAAGTATGTTATGACATCGTACCTGTAAACTTTACTGATCTGCAAATATCGAGTATTAGCATACGAATAAAAAACGATAATTATGTAATTTATAATTTATACAACCAACCCAATAAAAATTATGACTTTGACAAACTTAAAGAATTACTTAATAATGCCAAGGAACCTACATTAATAGTAGGTGATTTTAATGTCCACAACCCGATGTGGGACTGTAATTGTATAGACTCAAATAGAGCAGGAAGTAAAATAGACGAATTCATAGATTCATATGACATGTGCTGCATAAATGATAACGAAATCAACACATATTTTTCTAAAACACATGGAACATTTTCCTCAATCGAACTTAACTCTGTGTACAACAAACATAGTTGACAGATTGGATTGGAATACAGTTGACGACTTGCATAAAGTGATCATTTCCCAATGTTAATTTCATTATCACAAAATAATCCCACCAAGCATGTCCCTCAATATAACATTTATAAAGCAGATTGGGAGCAATATGAATTCCACACTAGGAATATCCCATCATTTGAGTATTTAAAAAACCATAATGAAACTAATAAATTTCTTGTGATTTCATTACAAATGCAGCTGATAAAGCAATACCAAAATCCAAATCTCATCCAACAAAACACAAAGTCCCATTGTTGTTTGAAAAACTAACAGAATTAATAAAAATAAAACACCAAATTGGAAGACGATTAGATAATTTGAATAGAAAATTCAGTAAAATAAATAAAACATTACCAATATTAGAAGGAACCTTACAAAAGCTGACTATATTATTATTAGAAATTAATACATTAAAACCTCTTTATAACAAAATATCTGCAAAATTTAAAAGAGAAGTAATTCAAGAAAGAATCATTTCATGAAGAAAATATGTATCAGATCTCTCTAATAATACTCCCATACAAAAAATATAGGAAAAATTCAGGAAAATAAATAGTACCCATGTTAAACCACGTAGACATGCCATAATAAAAGATTGGAAAAGAATACTTGATCCTAAAGAAATAAGTAATGTAATATGTGAAAATTTAGCAAAAGTAAGTAGCGACAAAAATTTAGATGAGCATTTCCGAGCAGGGAAAAATAATATAGAGTTAATTGCAATAAATTTTGAAACCATAGAAGATATTTATTATAATAGAAAATTTGGTATGGAAGAGTTAGAATTTGCTCTGTTGAACAGCAATAAATCTGCCTCTGGAGGTGACAGTATTTGTTTTCAAATGATCTGCCATTTAGCACCTTTGGCAAAGACATACTTATTAGAGTTTTATACCCGCTTATGGCTTCGAAATTTATTTCCTAATGAATGGCGTAAAGCTATAATTATTCCTATCCCCAAACCTGGAAAAGATCCCAGTAATGTAAACAATTACAGACCAATTTCTTTAACTAGTTGTCTATGCAAATTACTAGAAAAAATGGTAAATGCTCGACTAACATGGCACATTCGAGAAAACAAAATTTTGACTCCCACTCAATTTGGGTCACAATGTAACAGATCGACACTGGATTCTCTGTCTAACTTGGAAGACCACATACGAAGAGGATTTGAATGAAAACAAATTACTATAGCCGTCTTTTTTGACACTGAAAAGGCATATGATACTACATGGAGGTATGCAATATTAAAAACGTTGCATAAAAATAACATCCGTGGACATTTACCTAGGTTTATCCAAAACTTTCTATCAAATCAGACTTTTCAAGTGAGAATTGATGATGTATTTTCAAGTACATCTCCACTTGGAAATGGTGTTCCACAGGGATGCGTCCTTAGTGGCGCACTGTTTACTTTAGCAATAAATGAAATCAGTAATAATCTACCTATTGGAATTAAAAGTTAACTTGTACATGGATGATTTTGCCATATATTATTAAGCATCTCGCATAAAACATGCAGAGCGAATCATTAATAAAACTATAGTAAAAATAGATGAATGGGCCTCATCTGTAGCTTCAAATTTTCTGTACAAAAGACTCAGGCAGTAATGTTTTATGAAAATAAAAAGTGGAAAAAAGGTGAAGAAATAGATTTGAAAATCAGAAATCGTTCCATACCAATTGGCCAAACAGCAAAATTTTTGGGTTTAGTATTTGATACTCACTTGAACTGGAAAGCCCACATAACATACATGAAATCAAAATGTGAAAGAGTATTAAACCTAATTAAAAAAACTATCGAACACTACTTGGGGAGCCGATAGACATACCCTTACTTTACTGTATAAAGCAACAGTGCTGTCTATCGTTGATTATGGAAACGAAATATATGGCTCGGCATCAGACGCAACACTGAAAACGGTAGACCCAGTTCATAATGAAGGTCTTAGAATATGTTCAGGAGCTTTTCGATCATCACCAACGTCTTCTTTACAAGTTGTTGAATGTGGTGAACTACCTCTGTCATACAGAGTTAGTAACAATGAAGAGTGCACTGAGAATTCAGACAAATGATTCTCCAGCCAAAAAATTATTTGGATTGAGAGATGTGTTTATAAACAATCGTCCAACTCCTTTCCCAATTAGAGCTAGAAGATTGTTTGAGCCGCTAAATATAAATGTACAATTACCTTTAATATTAAAATTATCTCCTCCTTGGACAATGAATAAAATGAGAATTTGTACACACTTGAAATATTTATCAAAAAATCATTCATATACTCCAGAATACCATAGACAACACACAGTAGAACATATAATCCGAAAAGGTCCACATTACGCAATATACAGCGACGGATCTAAGTCACAGTACGGACTGGGATATGTTGCAGTATCCCCAAACAAAACGTATCAGTTCTCTCTACCTGATAACGCCTCAGTATTTACAGCTGAGTTATGTGCAATAGTATCAGCCATAAAAATAATTAGAGAAGCCTCATGTAATAATTTTGGGATTTATAGCGACTCCAGAAGCGCTATAGAGGCCATTCAAAGCTACAATCAAAAAAATAATATTGTACAACATATAAAGTTTTCACTCCATAAATTGTATAATAAGGGAAAAAATATTGAAATATGTTGGATCCCTGCCCATGTAGGGATTAAGGGAAATGAAGAGGGTGATAAAGCAGCTAAAGAAGCGGTCCACATGACAAGAGCAAATGTAGACATCCCTATTAGTGACTATACAAGATATATAAAAACAGTCATTGTAAGTAAATGGCAAAATGTATGGAACGAAGAACCTGAAAATAATAAATTAAAACAGATAAAATCCAGTGTCGGAAAATGGAGTTCGTCATATCAGAGAGAGACACACACACACAAGTAATTCTGACGCGTCTTCGAATAGGCCATATTCGTTTGACACGTGGACCCTTAATGAACAGTCCATGTGGCCCTCCTCCCAAATGCCCAGATTGCAATGTGTTGATAACAGTTAAGCATGTACTGTGTGAATGTCCAAAATATAACCTGCAGCGATTATAAAATTTTGGAAATAGACCAATAAAAGAAATTTTGTCAGAATCTTCGACATTTTCAGTAGTACCCATTTTAATGTTCATGAGAAGCTATGAGTTAATTGATAAAATATAAAAAATCAGTCAATCAGTACAATGAATTTTGAAACAAGTAAATTTTATGATTTTACTTAATTTATTTTGAATTTTAATATACCTTTTTAGTGAGTATATATGGAAACATGAGTATAAATGTATTTATTGTGTGTGTGTGTTCCAGTATGAAAGCGTACGCCTTTTTATAGCTTTTAATTTAATTTTAATTTTCGTTCATTCATCATTAGCGAGTAACCGATTTGGTCCCAGCTTAGTGGTCTGGTTAAACTTTTTAATATTAATAATAATATATAATATATATATATATATATATATATATATATATATATATATATATATATATATATATATATGTGTGTGTGTGTGTGTGTGTGTGTGTGTGTAATATATATATATAATTATATATGTATATTATATATATATATATATATATATATATATATATGTATATGTGTGTGTAATATATATATATATGTATATATATATATATATATATATATATATATATATATATATATATATATATGAGAGAGAGAGAGAGAGAGAGAGAGAGAGAGAGAGAGAGAGAGAGAGAGAGAGAGAGAGAGAGAGAGCATCCTGTTTTATCGAACATGTTCGTAAATTTTGATTAATCGTTACGGAGGCTTCTGAACTATCTCTCCAAGTCTGATCAGTGGTCTGGTAAAACTAAGGTATACTTACTTTTTAAGTCTGATTTTTAAAGTGGAATAGCATCCATGATTTTTTTTATTTGTTGCATTCTACGATTCCAGGCATTATTTGCCTCTTTTTTTAAATTTTTCATTATTCTAATATTATATTTTCACTTCTATGGTCTATTTTGAATTATTTTGTTTCTAACCTTTGATCTTACTTATTTATGATTCTTTAAAAGAATCATGATTATATTTTTAATTATCATATTATTATTATTATTATTATTATTATTATTATTATTATTATTATTATTATTATTATTATTATTCTGTAATTTCTGATATCTAAACTCATGAATTATTCTGGACTGCTCTTGTAATTAACCCTTTTTTTTATTTTTCATTATCATAACATCATCTTTTTGGTAATTCAGCATTTTTCTTTTTAAACTTTCGAATTACCTTCATTCTGAGAACTGAAATAACCTTATGCTGACCTCAGTGTCAACTCAACTTGTCCTGGGAGTGAGCGTTATTCCAGTTGGGCGTTGCCTTTTCCTTAACTCGGAGTTACCTTGTCTTCACCTCAAAATGGGCGTCACTCTGTATAAGTATCTTTTCAATACTCAACAAATAAAAAATGCACCGAAGTTTCTTTGGCGCAATCGATTTTTCTGTACAGCGTATAATGCTGTATTAAACTCTCAGCCGCGGCCCATGAAACTCTCAGATGCTGCCCATGAAACTTTTAGCCACGGCCCGGTGGCGGCCTGTGTTGTTGGCACCTATAGCGGTGCCAGACTCACGATCATGGCAAATTTTATCTTAAATAAAATAAAACTAATGAGGTTACAGGGCTGCAATTTATCATGTTTGATGATTGGAGGGTGGATGATCAACATACCAATTAGCAGGCCTGCATCAGTAACTTTTGAGATCTGAGGGCGGACGGACAGACAGCAAGCCATGTCAATAGTTTTCTTTTACAGAATAATAAAAATTAACATCATACTGATCCTAGAGGGGTCTTGTTTCGGGCTCGGAATTACTTTACCTGGACTGGACTCGGAATTGAATTTTCTTGAACCCCAAATTAACGTGATGCCAAGATTCGAAGAACCTTATCCTGTGAGGGAAATCAAAGTTTCGCAGATCTCGGAGTATCCTTATCCTGAGCTCATTCTGAGGTAGAATTAATGTTAAATTCTGATTCTTGAACCCTTGATTATTCTTATACTTTGTCAAAGAAGTACAGCATTCACGACATCGTCCAAGCCCTGGTGCATAATCTGTTTTCACCCGATAAGAGAATTCCCATGTCACTGGCTTGACTTTTTTCCTTCCCTAAACTTTCTCGGCGACTTGAGGAAGAAACATTTGAAGAGAAAAAATATAACCCCTTTTTTATCGCAAGTTTATCCGGACTTAATCTCCGGAGTTAATTCGGCTTTCACCGTCGCAGCGGGACAGTTAAACTTTCCATAATGCGTCTTTCTCAGATCCGATCTGGCAGCGTTCGGTTCGGGCACAGTTTTTTTTTTTTTTTTCTAATTTACTCCAATTTTGGGAAACATTCGATGAAGGTTTTGTGATTTCTCGATTTTTCCGTTCCTAATAATTACTTCAATTTTGGGAACATTCTATGAACGTTGTATCCTTTCTAAACTTTTCTTGGTGCAAGTTTTATACATTATGGTTTTCCTGTTAAGTATTACCTCTGCTTTAATTAGAGTTCTTTTCTTAAAGCGAACTTCAGTTTTGAAAGGTTTTTAGTAACAGTATTATTATTTTTAAAATTTGGTAAACACGGGCTCGTTCTTTCATGTCATAATTTCTGTCTTATTAAGTTTTAGAAGAACACTAATGCTTCTGAGTTTTATTAAAAAACCTAACATAGAATTTCACTTTCGAGCCTTCCTTAACTGTTCAAGATTAGTTCGTTTCGTAAAGTTGGTTCTTGTGTGGAGGAATGTCAGATGAAAATTTAGTTTTCTTAAATTTTCCATTTGTAACTTTGAGCAATTTTAGATATAGCAGAATAGCTTTCGATATTTACTTTATACTTCAACTGCTTAATTAGAATTATTTCATAAAAGTTGACTATAGTTTTCGGAAACTTAGGATGGTGGTTTTATGTTTATTTTTCATTTATTAATTTTAAGAATACTGAAATATTTGCTTGTTCATTCGTTAGCTATTTATTTTTGGGACCCGTTCGTTGATGATTTTCCATATTAAGTTATTTTGTGATTTTATTACTTTTAACTCAAATATTTCCGATCCTTCCTTCGCTCTTCAAGATTTTGAGTTCGTAACTTTGACTGCCTTTCAAGAACAGCCATGCTGATATTCCTAAAAAAAAAAAAAAAAAAAAAAAAGTCTGAAAATCGATGGTTCGTTCTTCCCGCTTCTTTCATATCCAGATTTCTTTTTAAAATCATCATTTCTTCATATGACCTTTTCATGTCATTCCGGTGAAAAATGTCAGTTAACAACACCTTAAAACGTACAGTATATTGGAATTGTATTAAAAGAAAGGCGTTGCTGACTATAGTTCTCCCATAAGTTCTAGTCACGTTAGGTGTTGATTTTGTCGGTTGAAAGAAGTCTTCCATAAAATCCCACTTTTGTTATTTTATGTCCGGAATGACGCAGCTCAATTTTACCGTTAGGGATTATTTCCGAAAGTGTAATTCAGATTTAATCCGGAACGAGTCTATGAAATGCGCTCTCTGCTCAGCGTTCTTCTCTAGGCCACCGAACTCGAAAATGGACGAGGGGGGAAAAAAGAGAAATCCTTTAAGCCTACGTTTTTCGTCAGAAATGTTGGTTATTTGTCCTTTTCACGTTCTTCCGTTTTTTGTTATTGTTTTTGCTGTTATTGTGATAGAATCGCGGTCAGTAGGAATGCTTCCAGGTCAGTAGATTGCCATAAAACGGTTCTCTTCACGGTTTAGAGAGAGAGAGAGAGAGAGAGAGAGAGAGAGAGAGAGAGAGAGAGAGAGAGAGAGCTGAAAATTCTTTGGAGTAGGAAGTGCAGTTTCAGTGACATTTCGATCCTCAACTATGTAAATAGGACCTTAAAACGTGGTAATTACGTACTGAATATAAACGTATTCGCCGAAATCCTTAAATTAAGTTTGTTTTAATATATATGGATTTAAGAATACGTACACAATGTGTAGCTTGTATTATATATATATATATATATATATATATATATATATATATATATATATATATATATATATATATATATATATATATACATACATATATATATATATATATATATATATATATATATATATATATATATTGTATATATATATATATATAGATAGATAGATAGATAGATAGATAGATAGATAGATAGATAGATAGATAGATAGATAGATATAAAGAATATATGCTTTTGTTTATCTCAGCTACGTTTCAGACTTGCTTGAGCCATTCTTCAAATGTGCAATGAGAACATTGCAAAACTCGCAGAAAGAGTCAAAGTTATCAGTATATATAGTGATTTTAACAGGCGCTAAAATGAATTTAAAACAGGAAAACAAACCAGACCCTTAAAAGTAGCAAATAAAATCAGGTCTATATATATGGAAAAATCAGGATATATTTTCAGAAAAGACTGAAAACCTAAAACCTTTTGAAACCATTTTGAAAAAAAAAATCACTACATCAGGTAAGGGAAATGGCACTGTAATTTTGAATAAGAAATGCTATTTTGGTGGAAGAATCTATATCTAATGTTATTTCGGCCTTTGAAAATTGCCCGCACGATGAACCTTTGCTGAAAACGTTGAGAAAAGAAGAACCAACTAGGTCCCTATACGTCGCAGGCTTTTCTCCAGTAATTCTAAACGGTCCCCTTTTACTCTGCCTCCTTTCATATTCTCTTACTTCCATCTTACTTTCCACCCTCTCCTAACAATTGATTCATAGTGCAACAGCGAGGTTTTCCTCCTGTTACACATTTCAAACCTTTTACTGTCAATTTCCGATTTAGCGCTGAATGACCTCATAGGTCCCAATGCTTGACCTTTGGCCTAAATTCTATATTCAATCCAATTCAATCCCAAATATTCATAAGCCAAGTATCACAGTGCGTCCTAATTTATCGACCCTCAAGACAACTGACCATAGATTAGCAAAATCCATCATACCGTGCATAGAACATCCTATTAAGTGAATATTCGTTAAGAAATACTCAGGATTTTGTTACGCCATAAAAGATCTGCAGTTGCCCCTCCACCCTTTAGTCTGTTTTGGTTGGTTTTGGTATATTGTCCATTTATACTAATAAGTGCAACAAGAAAAAGTGTTGATGTCACAGTAGAGAAAGGGTATGATAATTACGACAGCAACCAGTGTGGAAAAGCAATATAAAAAAAATTAATAATCTATTAAATGGAGACATAGTACTTTTTCTTTAAAAAGACACCATGATGACAGATTGATGGACACTCCGTAGGCCGTCTCATCTCTGTAACTTTCGCTAACATCTTTGTCTCATTGCGAGCAAGAATGGATAGCAAACTGACCATCTGAGTTCGGTGTTGATATGCAAAATGATATTTATGGACCTCACTTCTATGATTTTGAGAAGAGGAACAAATACAGAAATATTTTTTTATATAAATTCGAGAAAAATGAGTAAACTGCCATTTCTTACCATCTTCCTAGAAAAGAATAAGACTTGATATATGCATCCATCCAAAACCAGCTTACACAGGATTTGGCACTTGTTTCATATTATGTGCAATAAGAAATGAATACAACGAGGACCTTTCTGGATGAAGCCTTTCCCATCTCTTCCCATTTTATGCGGTCATTAAAAAAATGACTTCTTGAAACAATACTTTTGTGATAATTGATTCAGTAAAAACATCGTGTACAACTTTGACTTCAGAGTGAAGAATAATTTATGAAAAATTTGCGTACATTCAGGTATAGCCTACTCAATAGGTTTTTAGAGAAAGAAATGGTACTTCCAAAGAAACTTCTTCAGATGAAAATATGACCAGCTGCTTTGTAGCTACAGCAAAGAACATTTACTATTTTTACAGCGTTCGTCAACTCTTTAACAATTAACTTGCCCCAGATGTACTTTAGAGTACGTGGGACCTAGTATAGAAAATATCTCACGTTACGAATTGAACTGTCATTTCTGGGACAGGGCAGCAGCTGGCAAAAGGATTTTAGAACTCCGCACCAAAGCACAATATCATGACAATAAAAGGGCAGCGGAGTCACTTGGTATTAAGTACAAAAATTAATGCTTCCTTTCATTAGAACATACTTAGCCCCTTTGTTTTTAATTGGATGTTGTTCCATCAATGCTTGTTTACCCTTTTGAAATTACTTCCAGACACTTTGTTAAAATTGTGTGGAATGTTAACTAAACCTCATGTTTCTGTATGTAAGCTTTGCAACATTTTGTTGGCTTAGCTTGACTCGGGAAAAAGTCTCGTCGAAACCTGACTGAAATGAAGATGTTTTGGGACCGATATGCTTTTAAATTCATCACGTTATTATTATTATTATTATTATTATTATTATTATTATTATTATTATTATTATTATTATTATTATTATTATTATTATTATTTTCCCACGGAGCTATAACCCTCGCTTCTCTGGACTTCGAATACTTGACACAGTTGTGTAAATGTACATATATTTAAAGGCAGATCTGCACAGAAAACTTTCGGGAATCTGTACAGATCGCTTTAAATATATTTGCATTTACATAACTGTCGATTTGTTTCTCCATTTGAAGACTCATGCTACTATGAGTATTTTTTAATTATTATTATTATTATTATTATTATTATTATTATTATTATTATTATTATTATTATTATTATTATTATTATGTTTTTCTTGCCACTATTTCCTTAATCAAGGAATAAATCTCTCCATCTTTTATCTTTAACCTTTTAGCGTAGAACGAAGCCTCATGAATCATGCGGGATGAAATTTCACGAGCGGGAGAGATCATTTCTCAAGTGCTCGAGTTGAGTATAATAAAGGAAACCTGATCCGCGAAAAATCTCGTGTATTCCTTCAGCCCTCTGGGATTCTCAGATTATGAAGAAATCATCCCTTTAAAAGAGAAGTCCTTCGTAGGATACCTAGTATGCTACAGTCTTTTTTGCAGGCTTTCCATATGCCAGGCCAAGGCTGGATCGTGTTCCAGCGAGTGTGTGGTCTGGAGCGGTGTCATGTTCTCCTGGAAATGGGGCACCCATAACTTTTTAAGCTCGTTGTCAATAAGACAAGCAGCTTTTTTTCATTATTCTTTGCCTCTTCTAGATATAAGATTTGGTCTCTTCCTGGAACTGTTATGGTTGTAGTTAAGCCGCGTGGGTAAAAGACATCTTGCTCTAGGAACAAGACTTTTCGAAAAGTACCAGCTTTTCTGTTTGAGTCATTCATATTGATTATTCATCCCAAAATCAACACATGAATTTTTGTATTAATGTTACACTTACATATAAAACCATATACTTGATGTATGTATGTATGTATGTATGTATGTATGTATGTATGTATGTATGTACTCGGTAAAGTGTTGTCATTTAGTAAGTCGGACACATAATATAAAGAGGAGATGATAGATAGTATCATACTTGAATCTATGCTAACTTTTTAAAGCATAGCTTCATCATTAGGTCTAAAAAAAGAAATAAAAAAAATTAAAATGCATGCATACAAAAGAAGGACTCTAGTAAAAAAACGTAAATTAGGTAAACTATTCAAGCTAAAAACAGAGGTAAATGATGTAAACCAGCCTAACGAGTCTCAAAATACCAGCTCTGAGCTACCAAGTAAAGCACCCCCAAAATGAAGAACTTTTGCAGAAGTCTGACTGTTCAGTGATGGAACAAGTTGTTTTGCAATTAGTGATTCCAGTAAAAGGGGGGGAAGCTTCATCAGCGGCTTTGTTACTCCAGGCTTTAGAACTGGGTTTCTGGATTCAAGTGGGATAGAGACAGCACAGGGAGTAACCTGCTGTTGGGATGCCCCACAACATCAACCGCCGACGAATGGAAGGTTGCCATTCATTGTATGATGCTGGATGACGAATATTTATCTGATCATCAGGTACTCCAGACCACGTGCGTCAGTTCTGGAACCATGCACGCTAGTTTAGTTGATGTCTTGGGATGAACAAGCCCTCTAGACGATGGATACCACAAAGGTTGATACCTGAACAAGAGCTGATCAGAGTGGGAAATTCCAAAATACTTTTATTAGTTTCCAGGGAAACCCAAACAATTTTACAAGGATAAGACGTGAGTTCATCACTTTGAAACTGAATCAAAGATTCAAAGCAGTGAACGACAGTGCCTCGTTTCTCCACCTTACCACAAATTCATGCTAGTGATGTTTGTCAGCATGATGTTTTAGGGCATTGCACCTCAAATTGTGACAAATGAAGAAAAAACTTTCAAGATGAAATGCATAGGGATACCGTACGTGGATTGACTGTAGTTCCAGGACAGTGCCCTTCCACAAATGGCAGTGGTTGGAGCTGTCAACTTTGAATCATTGACTCATGCCTATTCCTCTTACGACCTATAATGTGTGGATCTCTTTCTCCAAATCCTTTTTTAACTGTCTTAAAAAGTTCTCAGTGGCTAAAAATGCCCCAGATCTTGCTTTAAGGACCTAAATTTCATAACTCGCAATCATACGACCTGAAGGTCTGACTTCTACTTGCTTTCAAAACTGAAAGGCCCATGGTTATTGTTTTGATATCAATAATGACATCTTCCGTGCTTTGGAGTATTTGTAGGCGTAGAATGCAACCTTCTTCCGTGACAGGATACCAGTGGTTAAACATCTGTAGACTTTTTGAGCGACCCTCTTCAGGTAGTTTAATGTTTAACCCTTGCAGGATAGTAGTGTCCTTACTTTTTACTACTTTTATCGAGCTTAATGTTGAGAGCTAGACTAGCTTTTAGTACGAATCATGGCAATCATTTTATACATCACAAATCTGAAGAATTGAACTATTTAATGCTAAATTATATAGGGTTTCCTTTTTTAGTTTTCTGTAAAAGAAAACTATGAGATGGCTTTGTCTGTCCATCCGCACTTTTTCTGCCCGCCCTCAGATCTTAAAAACTACTGAGGCTAGAGGGCAGCAATTTGGTATGTTGATCATCCACCCTGCAATCATCAAACATACCAAACTGCAGTCCTCTAGTCTCAGTAGTTTTTTATTTAATTTAAGGTTAAAGTTAGCCATAATCGTGCGTCTGGCAACGATATAGGACAGGTCACCACCGGGCCGTGGTTGAAATCTTCATGGGCCGCGGCTCATACAGCATTATACGCTGTACAGAAAATTCGATTGCGCCGAAGAAACTTCAGCGCATTTTTTACTTGTTTCTTATTGGTACTTCCTTGTGCCGTACTGGGCACGGTGAATTTTCCAAACGTCACTGAAAGGTAATTTTGTAGAAGGAGCCGAGTTCGGAATTCATTCATGCTTTATTATCACATTAACTTCTACGGCTTCCATTTTAAACCTTAATATATTTCCCGGGAGAACTAGATGAAATTATCGTGATTAATGGATCAAATAATCGGGAAATGGTGTCTTTTTAATATTTTAAAATAATTTTCCCCATTTAGTTTGTAATTGCTATGTTGGTATTTGAATTAGAATTATCCCTATGAACTAGATATCTGTAGCCACGCTTTCGTTATTTTATTAGATGTCGGAAGTACCCGCGCCATACTGTAGATAAAGAACACTTGTGTTCGTTTCTCTTTGGTTGCATTGCAAGAACGTGCGTATTTTCGTCTTTTCTGTGGTAGGTATTCGCTTATTCTTGGTTATAGAGCACCGCTTATTCTGTCTATTAAAGGATATTAGTGTGCATTATTTTGTCGTGAAAATAGTGGAGAACCGAGTGTTCATATTTAGATCATTTTTACTGGAAAATAAATGTAAATATTCCCTTGTTAGGAATATTTCCGCGTGTGAGAAGCTGGTAGTTTTTTCATATTCATCACACATTTATTAATTCTCATCAACTGATGTCATGAAGTCCTTCCTAATTTAGAAGTTATTTCACAGGCTTTGATTAGCAATATAGCAGACAGACGAGTTAGCTAACTTAACGGATAGCCCAGTTAATAAGTCAATCGCTACTTATTTGTAATAAAGACCAGTTACTGAAGTATTGGATAATTATTTTTTCAAAAGGTCTCTTATTAAGCCACAGAATAATTTCACGAAAAGTCGAACTGAACCCTAAAACATATGTTACAAAATCATCTGTCAACATTGATTTGCGATGGCTGAGAAAGCTTCGACTGAATTTTGGACTGCATACAAAACAGTGGTTATCTTCTAAAAGGTACCACCAAGAAAATACTAACTTTGAAATGAACGTTCCATCTATTCACTAATACTTCTGTGAACTTCTGGAAATGAAGGTCCTCAATGCTGTGATTGGCTTTTGAAAAGAACTGAGAAAGCTACTGATTAATTTTTTGAAAGCATGGCCTGGTTAGTAAAGTCATTCAGTACATTTTAATGAGGATGGTCTAATCACTGGACAATTTCTTAACTAGTAGAAATAACGGCCCAGTTACTCTTACCAGCTTTCCAGAGAGTGCAGTTCATAATGTATAGAAATATAATTTTTTTTTACACTTAGAAATGTCGATTTTGATATAAAGTTTCGAACGTGAAGCTGTGATTTAAATGTAAATTGCAAAAGTTCATGTTCATCCGCCAACGACCGAAGTATCATATCAGAATTGATACTAAACATGACTTTCTTAAGGTGTCGCGCTTTTGCGTTTTATTACTGTAGACCTCCAGCCTTTCTTATTATTTGCTTAATGTTTGTTAATATATCCCTGAAATATACAAATTCTGGAACTACGCTGTTTATTTAAATTGTCAGTTGGTCAGATACAGTTATTTCCACAATTTACTGTATCTTTTTAAATGCCTTAGCTGAATCGCTCAACAGTAAGCTTCAGAATGATAACCACTTAGAAACGCTTTATATTAAATGGAATATCCTGCTTGACTCCTAAAAAACCTGCCCGTCAATTTCAAGTATGAAAAATGCGGACCCCTTCTTCTAAGACAACCATTTCTCATTTCTTCTTTTTCTTCCTCTTCCAATTCAATTTGAGAATGAAGCATTGACTTTCCATTCGTGTACTAAAATCTTTTGCCTTTTTACCCCTTTTTGTATGAACGAGTACACCATATAGTTTCTAGAAAGTATAATTTACACAGGGTTGAGAGCCGTCTTTCCTTGAGGGAAATGGACAAACATAAACTTTACAGAAGGATGTGGTGAAAATGGCACCATTGTTGCTTCCCTCTTTAATGGAATGTAGCAGCTTTACATTTTGTACAAGTCCTGTATTGAAAGCAAAGTTTAAAGTGCTTTCTCTAAAATGCATGGGAAGAAGTATTATGAATTATGTATCTTGGGGTATTCTCTTGAGAATGAAATATTATAGGGAAGTTTTCAAGGCAGGGTGTCTGGAAATGACAGAGAAACTCTCTCTCTCTCTCTCTCTCTCTCTCTCTCTCTCAAAGATTGTATAAAATGGTTGGAAAGAA
>JANJGK010000005.1:32689053-32694053 GCA_039081455.1 Macrobrachium rosenbergii | reverse complement strand
TCAAGTACGTTGAAACTGTTAGCACTACAAAGCAATCAAGCAAACTTTTAAGCTGTATTAGAATTCGAATGCATTATTCATTTCCCACTAAAACTTAAGTGGGCGTTTTGGCTTCTCTCTTGCAGAAGTTTTTCTTGTGCCACACTTTCCCGAGAAACCATTTTATTTGTCACCTGTGTGGAATTTACTCGCCCCTGTATGGAAAAATTGTTCTCATGTCTTAGGAGATTCCTGGCGCAACGTTCTCATCAGCTGAGTTGAATCCAAGACTGTTCAATAGCCAGTGACCTGACTCGCACTTTATTGTTTATGCGAGAGATCATTCACTGCATGCTTCTACCACATCTTCAACTGCGTTAGACACAGACTTTTCATTCATTAATAATAATAATAATAATAATAATAATAATAATAATAATAATAATAATAATAATAATAATAATAATAATCGGGACCCACTGCGAAACAATTGTTAGCGGAAGGTGGAAAGTAAGATGGAAGTAAGATAATATGAACGGAGGTACAGTAAAAGGAATGAAAGGGGCTGCAGATAAGGGTCGAAGGACGCTGCAAAGAACCTTAAATAATGCTTACAGTGCTTATTAGGAAAGTTGAGGCTCAAATGATCTATAAGTTGTCCAGAGAGACAATAGTTGTCGCATTCAATCACAAGGTCTATAAAACAAAACAAAAAACACTTAAAGAATACGCAGCCTTACCCGAATCCAGGGATAATGTTCATAATGCTGTCTAAGACTGCTTAACAATAAATAACTTGGATTTGGAAATTCTATCGTGTAATTTGAATATTGTCGCACAATGCACAAAGATAGTGACATTTTCATTGATAGAACTTTTATGTATTGTCCAAAATACTTTTGAAAAATTGTGTACCGTTCAGAGATTCAGTAAGGGACATGTGCTCAGTTTAATTTGCTTTATTACCAACAAAATCCGAAGAAATGTATAGTTTGCCTATAAAGCGAAGAACAATATATATATATATATATATATATGTGTGTGTGTGTGTGTGTGTGTGTGTGTGTATGTGTGTGTGTGTGTGTGTTTCTGTGTGTATCCTCAGGAAATAGGGACACCATGAAGTTAGAGTGTTATTTTAAATATCCTAATCACATCTGCCATTGAAGTAGGAATATAGTTTAAATTGGATAATCGAATTGACCATTTTTACACAGTCAATCATGGTTAAAAACCAGATTCTGGAAAACTATTCTTGTATCAGAGGATCGCGTGATCTTTCAAAGAGAAAAGTTACTAGTATTGTATCAGTAAAAAACCATAATTCCTCGTAGCAAAGATTCATTGTTGGTACTTTCTTTTCTCTGCCCATGAAATCTCTTGGCACGCAATGGATATATTGAGTGGAATAAATAATGCAGTAAAGGCGTTGTGGTTTTTATAATGTGTATAACGAAACAAGGCTCGCAATTGGTGAAGGTTGCTTTTGTCTGTCCTGTCAGCAGGGACCTCAGCTCACCTCCCTATGTCTCTCTGTTGAAAATGCCTATGAATTTCTCAGTTTAAGATAATGTTTACTTCATTGTTCTGCATGGATTAAGTATTTTGTGTGTGTTTAACATAAGGTATAATATTATATATATATATATATATATATGTGTGTGTGTGTGTGTGTGTGTGTATGTGTGTATACATAATATATATATATATATATATATATGTATATATTTATTCATACACACACACACACACACATATATATATATATATATATATATAATGTGCATTGATGCATGCATGCACTACTTTTTTTTAAACATATGCACCTTGATGGAAATGTAAATATGTATTCACATTTCTACTTGAACTGAGTAAAAAACACATGAGAATACATATGTAACGATATTTTAAAGGACTGCCATCAGCTTAAAATTTTTAGCCGAATATATGAAATAAAAGATTGAATTTAAATGTTTATGTATGCGGATAAAGTGCTTGTGGAAAGTGTTTAGTAAAAAGCTGCAATAATTCCTAAAAAGGGATTCTTCCTTGATTTTTAATAAAACTGAAACTGGCTTGATTCAAGTGTAAGTAACGTTCTCTGCATAAATTGTCTGTGTCTACTACTGTTTTCTTCCTGCCACTACTGATACTACTATCGGCTGATATCACATTTCAGGCACTTATTTACATTTATGTGTTTGTACTTTGAATTCAGTGATACATGATAGTTCTTCCTTATCCTTTTTTGTAAAGAAATCACCATTAAGGAAGACAGAATGTCACTTACCATTGTCACCGGTTGAAGGGTGAATCATTTTGCAACAGCCATACATTATATTTTACACATATTTGTGCGAGTTTCTGTGAGTTTGTGTATGTCCATCTCCGCTCCAACAGCTTGGGGATCCAGCTCTCTGCCTGTTGGCCACATTTGGAACTTAGTTTTTGACATTTGTTGCAATGTATTAGTTTCTAAAGTCAACACATACCAGGTCATTGTTTCAGGTAAATGAAGTGTGAATCCTTGAAACAGAGAAGACATGAGCTTAGACTTCATAACTTTTCATAAAACTATATTTTTGCACATAAAATTATATTTATGTTCACCCATAAGTGCCAGATCTTTCTGTCTAGGTTTTGTGACCGTATATTTTGCTACTTTCGAAACCAATTTTTATTATTTTTTTATGAGAACTGTGACAGATGATGCATTTTTTGCTTTGGGACGACCCCATAAAATGTAGTGTGATTTATCATTTAGAGTACGAGCCGGACTGAAAATTATGATAGTTTTTTTTCAAATATTAAGATGCAAAATGATATGCAAAAAATAATTTCGGAAGCAATAAAAAGTTTCCATTTCATCTAGTTTTGGGAAATTTTGTGTGCATGATTCAGCCTCTGTGTCATTTTAGACCCTGAAATGCTAACATTTTCGTGGGAAACCATTTCATTTCTGACATGAAAGATTATTTGACGTCAGGATTTTAGCAATGTTTTATTTACCAAAGTATGTCTTCTTTAAAAACAATATTTCTGTGTCATTTTGAGCTGCGTCGCTCATCCTGTTATCTGTTTGCATATATATATATATATATATATATATACACATCCATACATACATACATACATACATACATACATACATACATACATACTTACATACGTACTTGTATATGTGTGTGTTGTTTCTGGGCGTGCTCTCGTGCATATGCTCTATTTAGCTTAACAATATAACAGAGGCCACAGACATTGAACGAACTAAGAAGATCTGAAGGTACCAAGAGCCTTCATGTAATATGAACACCTTTTCAAGGTGTAATCATCTTCCCCGGAAAATGTGTTGAAATAGCACGAGAGCATTCGGTACCTTCGTCTTCTTTTTCGCTACCTGTGGTCACACTCTATGTTTATATATATAAATATAAATAAATATATATATATATATATATATATATACATCGGGTGTTTCGAAGTTAGACAACCCCCCTCCACAGAACAAATGGAAAGTTATGAAGTTTTCTGCTATAGCCTATCTCCTAGCATGTTATTGTAAGTTTCTATTAAGCTGTTCTTCATTTTACATTTCTTGTATTTTCAGACTGAGTGACGGAGTTAGATACAGCCATAGCTAACGACTCGGAGGAAATCAGATGGATTGACCGAATCCAGGCTATAACCTTCAGAGAGGGCAGGGATGCTGGTGCATCCTTCATTTCACGTTCCTGGATAGCTTAATACATTAAAAGAGATGAATCCTTTGTTACAAAAAACTGGAACAAAAATCCATATGACTGTCATCGCAAAAAGAGTGAGAATCTTGGAAGGCCTGAATCCTTTCTCAGGAGTCAAAAGACATAATAGCTGAGGCAGTGGGTAGACCAAGAAAGTCTTTACATAAATTGGCGCTTGAACTAGAAACAAAAAGGGGAAAGAAGAGTTATAGTGCTGCATATCGTGAGTTGATAAAATCTGGTATCAAGCAATTTCGTGTTATCAGCAAGCCCAACACCACTCAGCAACAGAGGGAAGACCGTGCATGGTTTTGTGGTTCATTTCTTAAAGATTGGGATGAAGCTGACTTTCTCCATGTTGCCGCATCAGATGAATTCTTCATTCACACAGTCAGGAAGCCAAATCATAAAAATGACATCTTTTGGGCTGCAAAGTTGGATGATATCAGAGATGACATGCGCTATTGCCAAGTTGTGAAATTTCCTGAATGTTTGGGAATTTTTCTCTTTTTCAAAGCCAAACGGTTAATGTGGATCATCAAAGAAAAAGGACAGTCATGGAATGGCAAATACTTCAGAGAAACTGTGCTTACTGGTGGAGTATTTCCTTTCCTCAAAGATCCTGAAAATGTGTAATCTGTTGAAGAAGTCACATTTTTGCATGATAAGGCACCATGTTTCAAGGCTCTTCAGACACAGGAACTGCTTCGAAACAGTGGTATCGATTTCTTCTCGTCTAGTGAATTTCCAGCACGCACTGTGAACTAAGATGGTATACCAAGCTCGATGACCTGCGAAGAGAGGTGACCAAAGTGCTCAGGAAATGGAGTTTGAGTCTCAGCTTTTTTGCGATTTGCTGAAATCATACCCCTCAAGAATGCAGGCTGTGGTACAGGCAGATGGAGGCCACACAAAATATTAAATACTCAGAGAGAAACTTAAATAAAAACCTGTCCTGAATTACTTTTGTTTTTGTCCTTATCAATTTTAGTTTATACTGTAGAGGGGTGGCCTCTAATTTCGAAACACCCTGTACATATATATATATATATATATATATATATGTATATCTATATATATATATATATATTATTCATGAAGCTACAGATGTCACTTAATATCCAATTCATGCTACTTCGGGAATATCCCCGATGGGGAATTATCAGCTAAGGGGAATTTTTTGAGGGATAAATGGATCGGTACCGCCAGGTCTCAATCCCTCGACACAGTACCTTCCAGCGACTCCATTCGACAGTCAAACCATTGAGCCACCAAGAGAGGTAA
>JANJGK010000005.1:32686991-32688953 GCA_039081455.1 Macrobrachium rosenbergii | reverse complement strand
AGAATCTTGGAAGGCCTGAATCCTTTCTCAGGAGTCAAAAGACATAATAGCTGAGGCAGTGGGTAGACCAAGAAAGTCTTTACATAAATTGGCGCTTGAACTAGAAACAAAAAGGGGAAAGAAGAGTTATAGTGCTGCATATCGTGAGTTGATAAAATCTGGTATCAAGCAATTTCGTGTTATCAGCAAGCCCAACACCACTCAGCAACAGAGGGAAGACCGTGCATGGTTTTGTGGTTCATTTCTTAAAGATTGGGATGAAGCTGACTTTCTCCATGTTGCCGCATCAGATGAATTCTTCATTCACACAGTCAGGAAGCCAAATCATAAAAATGACATCTTTTGGCTGCAAAGTTGGATGATATCAGAGATGACATGCGCTATTGCCAAGTTGTGAAATTTCCTGAATGTTTGGGAATTTTTCTCTTTTTCAAAGCCAAACGGTTAATGTGGATCATCAAAGAAAAAGGACAGTCATGGAATGGCAAATACTTCAGAGAAACTGTGCTTACTGGTGGAGTATTTCCTTTCCTCAAAGATCCTGAAAATGTGTAATCTGTTGAAGAAGTCACATTTTTGCATGATAAGGCACCATGTTTCAAGGCTCTTCAGACACAGGAACTGCTTCGAAACAGTGGTATCGATTTCTTCTCGTCTAGTGAATTTCCAGCACGCACTGTGAACTAAGATGGTATACCAAGCTCGATGACCTGCGAAGAGAGGTGACCAAAGTGCTCAGGAAATGGAGTTTGAGTCTCAGCTTTTTGCGATTTGCTGAAATCATACCCCTCAAGAATGCAGGCTGTGGTACAGGCAGATGGAGGCCACACAAAATATTAAATACTCAGAGAGAAACTTAAATAAAAACCTGTCCTGAATTACTTTTGTTTTTGTCCTTATCAATTTTAGTTTATACTGTAGAGGGGTGGCCTCTAATTTCGAAACACCCTGTACATATATATATATATATATATATATATATATATATATATATATATATATATATATATATATATATATATATGTATATCTATATATATATATATATATATATTATTCATGAAGCTACAGATGTCACTTAATATCCAATTCATGCTACTTCGGGAATATCCCCGATGGGGAATTATCAGCTAAGGGGAATTTTTTGAGGGATAAATGGATCGGTACCGCCAGGTCTCAATCCCTCGACACAGTACCTTCCAGCGACTCCATTCGACAGTCAAACCATTGAGCCACCAAGAGAGGTAACTTAATGCCGAATCTGCCGTACTTATTTATCATGATAGCTCATAGGACATTTGAACACGCAGCTCTTATTATGACATTTTTTATCACACCGTGATTTGTATACATTCATGAAGCTACAAATGTCGCTTAACATCCAGTTCACGCTACTTCGGGAATGGAGTAGCTGGAAGGTACCGTGTCGAGGGATCGAGACTCGGCGGTACCGATCCATTTATCACAAAAAAATTCCCCTTCGGTGATAATTTCCCATCGGGGATATTCCCGAAGTAGTGTGAATTGGATGTTAAGCGACATTTGTAGCTTCATGAATGTATATAAATCACGCTGATAAAAATTTCATATGTACTATATATATATATATATATATATATATATATATATATATATATATATATATATATATATATATATATATATATATAATTTATATATATATATATATATATATATATATATATATATAATTTATATATATATATATATATATATATATATATATATATATATATATATATATATATATAAAATATGGTATGGCACGGCTGGAGTGACAGTGCCACCTCTTGAAAGAATATCGTAGCGATCAAAGAAAAGGGACAAATTAAGAGAACGACCCACTACTCGGTCGATCATTTTTGTAGCCATCTTTTACAAATTGCTATCATCACGTTTAATCTATAATTACAACGTCAGTTATCACAAGTAAATCCACTT
>JANJGK010000005.1:32676991-32681991 GCA_039081455.1 Macrobrachium rosenbergii | reverse complement strand
CTTACCGTCTCTCTCTGATTTTGCCGAAATTTTGCAGGTAGGCACCATTAGGCACGGCGATTGTTTTACGCAATTATGTATTTAGTCCTCTATCGACAAAATCAGGGGACTATAGTTTTCCCTCCGTTTGTCCGCGTGTCTGCCAGTCACGTTTACTTTGTCATCGCAGTGTCGTTCACAGTTGAACTTTTTACTCGTGCAGATCGTCATGCATAGTCATGTTAAAATGTGCAGGTAGATAGATCAGTTGGCCTGTCAGTCAGCCTGCGCATACCTTGAAATCGTGGCATCATAGACTGCGTGCGTTTTAGCAAAAATATACTATTAGGAGAAAATTGCCGGAGTATCGCTGCAAGAACAGTAATGGCGTCTTCTTGGTAGTATGTCGTCTTGGGGTTTTGATGATTATTTTCCCCGATATTTGCCTGCCTTCACCTATTTTTCAAGGTGACAGGTCTGTTTAAAGGCCAAAGTTGCACCAGTTTTTCTAACTTTCAGTCTGTTACTTTTAAACTTCATCACTCTTGACAAATGCGAGAGATTTTGAACGAATAGTCATTCTTGCTGTCATTTGCCGATTAGTTAGACCATCACTTGGGTTAGATTAAACGTGAGGATTTCTTTTACGAATGTTTATTCTAAGTCAACGTTAATTCACTTACACTTTAGTCGAGTGTGCTGTATTTTTTTCTGTATTCATTTTCCTTGGATTATCGCCGTTTCCAGTGTGTATGCGTGGACAAACGCCCATTTTCGAATGTGTTGTATATGCAGTGATAATAAAGATGCTTTTATTGTATTCGAAAACTGTGGAATATGACTTTTCAGATGAATACAGAGACTAATGCTTTCTAGGAGCAGCGGGTTTTATTTACTCTAGGCAAGAAATTGACATAACAATTGAATTTTTGTCTCTTTTGAAGATGCATAGGACATTGCCCTCCCCGACCTTGTCGTTCACACAAACAACTTTTTAACAACAGCCATAAAACGTCCCAGGTCCCATTCGCTCCTAGAGGAGAGAAGGTGGGGGGAGAGAGAAGGGGCGTGTTAAACTTTTTCCCAATCCCCCCGAGCGATTAACATCTCCATTTTTGTAGCACTAACCCCTAAATCATCTTGGCAGCAATTAAGGTCAATTGTGCTCCGGGAGGAAAACTTCTAGGGCTTAGCAGGGTTAGGCCTAAAAGGTTAAGAAAACGGACCGTGACATTGATTAAAGGGACGTAAAAGTCCGGTAAGTCGACGTCGGTCGCTATTTCGTCATATCAGATGGAGAGGCGTTTAGGCGGTCGTCATTCGAACCTCCGTTGTGTCTCTTCGTTCTTGCTATAACTACATTATGGCCGCAGACCCCGTTATGACCCACATTCTCGGTGTGACAATAGATCTCATTACTCTTCTGTTTCTGAGGATTCCAGAAATCTGCTGGACTGGCTCTCGATGCAAATGGATTTCGACGTGACACCAGCAGTGGTTCTCAACCTTTTTTGGCCCATGCACCCTTTCACCATGTGTCAGAATGTCGTCCCGCCCTCGCTCCCCCTTTCCAAAATTGTCTGCCGCAAAAGGTGCATTCCAAATAACATGCAACAAAATACTGACACAAACACACAGGCTAGCGGAGAGAAAGACCAGCGTGACCTCTCAGCAGTGCCAATATGTGGTCACAATTCCCCCCCCCCCCCACCCCCCCCCCAAAAAAAAGTAAACTCTGAAATTCCACTTTAGGGGGGAATTCCCTCCTGGTTGAGAACCACTGATTCTAGCTCGTTTTTACCTATATATGGATCACAGATTTCGTTCGTTTGGGTTGGGACTTACGTGGTTACTAAAAACTAATGTTTCTTAGCTCCGTGCATTATTCTTTCCAGCCGTTAGACTCTAACATGCTAGATACATTTCTTACGAATTTGAAAATACTCTTTGTTGTTCATGAATTTATGGATTATCATTAATGTTTGTAAATTTATGGATTATCTGTATTGTTTATGAATTTACGGAGTATAGTCTTGTATATGATAGTCAATATTGCTTATAGATTTATGAATTACAAGGATAGCATGGTCCAAGACTGCGCCACCTATAAAATCCCGTTGCTCTTATAAGGTCCCTGAAATATTGCAGAAAACATTCGTTTTTAGAGACTGAATTTGTCCGTTACATAGAGAATATCAGATGTAATGGATGTTGTTGCGATTTTATTCCTTTCATGCCTCTCTATTAATGGGTTGTAAAGGCCTGTGTATTTGGATTCTAAGTCCTTGCTGGATAAGATCGCCGTTGAACCGAAAATGAACGCATCAGCAGATTCTTAAATCGTCCCAAATAGTAGAGTTCTTGGTAGTTAGCCATTGTAACGATATGAGCGGATAAGGGTGTTATTTTTCTCTGCCTTATACGTTGTTATAAAACAAGAAAAGTCGTATCAGAGAAACTGCATGTTCAGGTAATGTTGATATATATATATATATATATATATATATATATATATATATATATATATATATATATATATTTACACATACGTACATACATACATACATACATACATACATACATGTATGTATGTATGTGTGTAAGCATATATACATGTTCGCGTTGGGTGAACCTTATTTTTGTTGCGTTTTTTTCTTTTTTGTTACAAACCTAAGGCCCTTCTAATATAGTTAAATATTCCTGACAATAAAATGCCTTGTTCTTGGGTCTTTGTACCTGCAAACACCCATGATTTAATTACTACCAAAAGTAGAATAGAAGTGAAAAGTTCACAGCCTTATATTCACATGCATTCTGATGGTAAACAGGTTTAGGGCTTTATTCGTTTTCCTTTAAGAAGTATTTTACACTGGAGTCGAATGAGCTGAAGCCAGTGCCAGCAGCACGACACCAGCTGAATCTGTCAGAAAGCTCAGCCGTAAGGAGCCTTCAGAGGCTGGGCCTTTTGTCACCATCAAAGGAGCTAGTAGGCCTGCTCACACTCAGTTTTTTCTTCTCTCTCTCTCCCTCTTCTCTTCTCCTTTACTCTCGCAATCAGTGACCCTCGCCACTCAGCTTAAGAATGGGGTCTACTCTATCGATCCATCTAGGACTCGTCAGTGTCTTCTCTTTTTTTAATTTCTTTTATCATATAGGACTTATCGGTAAATTGAGACAGTTGTCGGTTGTCAAATGAGTGCGGTTCACTATTATTAATACTTTTTTTTATGTCCATCACATTCTATATATCTTTAGGCACGAGAATAATTGTTATGCTAATATTTAATTTTAAGGTTTGACAGAAGCCTGTAATAATACTTATAAATGTTCATTCATGTTTAGAGAAAGCAAAGGAGTATAGAAATGTTAAAACTTTCCAGATTTCTCTGTATGATTGATGAATTAGCTCCAATGTTTGCAGAGGTGTTGATCTAGTCAAAACCTTCAATATCCAAATTCATCTCGTATCAGTCAGATCATTTCTGCTTCCGCCTTCATGAAAATTAAATTATAATCACTTATCAGTTATCATTATTGTTATTATTTCAGTAGATGAAACCTATTCACATGGAACAAGCAGACAGGGGCCAATGGCTTGAAATCCAAATTTCCAAAGAATGTTGGTTTCAACCTCCCACCGCAGACCCCACACTGCAGCAGTAACATCATGATACAGAGCCAGTGATTTTTCATCGCCCTTGGGGAGACGCGAACCCGCGACATCTGAGTGGCATGCCACGACACTAACCACTATTCCAGAGGACCAGCAAGTAATGAAATCTCGAAAATCATCCATGGAACTGTTGCATTTTGCTGCCAAAGTGCACGAGCGGCCAAGAGCTAATCTTCCTCCGCCAGGGGTTGGGTCAGCTTCCATGGGCGAGCACTGTTGTCCCATAGCGCTGATTCTCTCAAATTACAATTGTGTGTGAAAAAGAAACGAAATCCTGAAATTCAGTATTCATATGCTAGTAAAGCATTAAACCGGTTAGAGAAAGACCATTAACAGAAAAATCACATGGAATTGACTATGTAATTGACTCTCTTTCTATTCTTAGATACCTAGTCGTTATCGTTTTTTTTTTCTGTTTGCTCAGATACGTAGTTTTTAACAGTTTTTTCCGGTTTGTTCGGAGAATAATAAGCACGCTACATACTGCAAAAGCCTTTGTAACAGCTAAGGTTAGAAGATTGCGTCCTAATAGTAGTTTTTTAACCTTCTGTTATCGGATGGCAATTTTAAGAGCACGGATGATGACGTAATGAAAGAGAAAAGGAGCAGGTGAACAGCAGTTACCCCATGAAATGTAATCTGGTTTACATGCGATTGAAAATTTAGCAAAACATCCGCTTTTTAGTTTTCTGCAAAAGAAAACTATTGTGCCGGCTTTGTCTGTCCGTCCGCCATCATATCTTAAAAACTACTGAGGCTAGAGGGCTTCAAATTCGTATGTTGATCATCCACCCTCCAATCATCAACATACTTAGTTGCAGCCCTCTAGCCTCAGTAGTTTTTATTTTAGGTTAAAGTTAACCATTTTCGTGCGTCTGGCAACGATATAGGACAGGCCACCACCGGGCCGCTGTTAAAGATTCATGGGCCGCGGCTCATACAGCATTATACCGAGACCACCGAAAGATAGATATATTTTCGGTGGCCTTGATTATACGCTGTACAGAAAACTCGGTTGCGCCGAAGAACTAAGGGCATTTTTTACTTATGTATGTACATAAGCTCCTGAAATGTTTCGCCCTTTTCTTTCAAATTTCATATATGGATTGATTTTAGCATTGTAACTTACCGTATATAATGCATGTTTTTTCCTATCACTTTTACAGCTGATTAAAAATAACAAGAAATCGCATTCATTGTAGAAAATATGTCAGATGCGAAATTACTCCCCTGGCTGCATCTTAGAAACACAGCATCTTTCTTCGTAAAAGATAACCTAACGACCCAGAAAACTAGTTCTAATGTATTGTCTGACCTTTCTGATATGATAGCTAACAGTGTACATGTA
>JANJGK010000005.1:32659491-32666991 GCA_039081455.1 Macrobrachium rosenbergii | reverse complement strand
TTTTTTAAATTCATAAGAATTACATTTCAAAAAATTGGCTGATTATTTCTTTCCACAAGAGAGAATATATCTTGATGAACAAATAGGATATAACATGATCAGAAAATATATTCATCTAGTTGTAATATGCAGTCCAGAATTTTATGTTCCATTTAAGGAACATTGGCATGAAAGAGGTTAATTATGTATTTACTTTCGCGCTAAATTTAATATATATATGTATGTGTATTTTCACCATCAGACTTTTTCCCTTTGGAGGCGTTAGAGCCAGAGGGAGTTACACTTCCAGTCATTAGCAAGTGCAGATCGCATGAGGTTGCCGGATTAGTGATCTTAGTGGGGACTACGACTACTTTTATCTTGGTCACCAACTTACATGTTGACCAGACCTAAGGTCTTTTAAATTCGGTGGTCGAACGTTCAATGGTATTTACAGGTGTGTACATGTGCGCTTTTGTGTACGTATCTGTATTCTTCGTGCATGTAATATACATTTAGAGAGAGAGAGAGAGAGAGAGAGAGAGAGAGAGAGAGAGAGAGAGAGAGAGAGAGAGATCAACTGATATTAATGCTGCCAGTTTATCCTTAACCTCTGAAACCTTTTATCCTGAGTCTCTGTTTTTTCTCTTTATTTTCCCTTCCCTTATTTTGGATCAAAATTATGTCCTGCCTACCCTGAAGACATTCTACATGATAGAAAGTCTTAAGCCTGTTGTTATTATAAGTAAAACATGTATCCAGTCTGTACAGTATTTAGTGAACTTGCTTAATATTTGCCTTTGCCCTCGTTACCCATGAATCCTTTATCTGCTTCAGTTCTACAGTTTATTCCAAGTTCGTCACTATGTATTGTGTTTGCTCAAGTTTAGTGAATGTTTTCCTAAACTTCTCCTTCATTATTCGATGTGTTTGTTTAGGCCCGCTCATCATCTTGAAGTTTTCAGAAAATGCTGTTATGTATTATGAAAATTTAATCTCTTTTAAGGGTTTGCTGTAATCGTTAGTCTTATGAGGAACTAGATACCTGATAACATTATTTTATCTGCAATTAATTCACGTATTCCTTCGACCTTATTAGTCCCGCTGTATAGCAGGGTCGGCCGCTCAAGTAAACTTTCTCCATCTATTTCTATTCCTTGCATCTTCCTCCCCCAGTCCCACCTCACCCATATCCCTCCTCACCACATCTATCCATCTGATCTGCTGACGCCCCACACTCCTCCTCCCCATCATTGGCAAGTTCTTAGCTCTCTTGATTGGTTCCACCTCCTCTCTTCTTATTACATGGCCATGTTATCTGAGACGAGCTTCCCTAACCTTTTCCTCTACATTACATATACAACACATTCTTCTTATATCTTGACTCTCCCTCCTTTCCAGTAGTGATATTCCAGCAATCCATCTCACCATCCTCATCTCGGTTCTTTCCAACGGTCCCTCCTCTTTCCTCTCAAGTGCCCAAGTTTCTGCCCCATATGATAGTAAGGGGCAGAACTCAATTCACGTGGAAGAACTCAATTCACGGACACCTCCAGATTATACCGGACCCTTTGACTTTTTAGACATATCTGTTGGCTCATTGGTTGTAGGTGAATACGAATAGATTAAGGTGAAACCTGAGCCTATTTAACAAGACCTACTTCATTACTTATGCGCCATTAAAGCTTTTCCTTTCAGCTGAAGATAGAAATTTCCTTTGAAGGTTATTTGCTATGTCTACTAAAGAGACTTAAAGCCAAGTAAGGATAACGTTTAATAAGCAGAGACTTATTTTTAAACATAAATGAATAGGCCTAAAAATTAGACTTAATTTCCAGATGCGGTTTATTGATGGAGGGATTTGTTGAATGTACACATGTGTTTTAGGCTATGAAAGTAAAGGTTTTTCTAAGAAAAGCAATTAACGAGATGTTGGGTAATGTCCTTTCAAAGGCAGTTACATAAACAACTGACCAAACCCAAATACAGTAAATATAGAAATGAATTTCATATCTATATTTGCTTCGGCAAAATAAATCATTTTTATAATACCATATGGAATATAATCATAACTAATGGAACTGCATTAAAAGCTAAATAGAGAGAGTCGTGTTGACATGAAATCAATGTTAAATTCGTTCCGTTCTTTTCCAGTTTTACGATTTACCATAACCTGAAGGCGTTGATCTTTCTTTGAAATCTTTTCTGTTGTTGTGAATAAAACTTGTACAGTCTTCATATTGCTCACAAACAGGAATTCTCGAGGTACATATCAGTATTCCTTTAGTTATATAGCAGGTCTGTTGCTTAGCCGCACAGTACATGGATACATTACATTTAAAGCTGTAATGTTTGCTGATGACCAAGCTTTTTAATTTTCTGTAAAAGAAAACTCTTGAGATGGCTATTTGTCTGTCCGTTTGCACTTTTACTCTCCGCACTTTTTCTGTCCACCCTCACATCATTCACATCATAAAAATTGATGAGGCTAGAGGGCTGCAAATTGCTATGTTGAACATCCACCGTCCAATCATCAAACATACCAAATTGCGGCCCTCTAGCCGCAGTAGTTTTTATTTTATTTAAGGTTAAAGTTAACCATGAAGCCATGATCGTGCGTCTGGCACCGCTATAGGTGCCAAAAACAAAGGCCACCACCTGGCCGTGGCTGAAAGTTTCATGGGCCGCGGCTGAGAGTTTCATACAGCATTATACGCTGGACAGAAAACTCGATTGCGCCGAAGACTCTTCGGAGCATTCTTTACTTGTTTATTGTTGCTCACATTATTTCTGAGGCATTCCTGCTGAATGCTACCTGTTCTGCACAATCACGGTATTTTCGTAGCGATGCGGTTGGGTGATTCGTGTGAGGTGTTAAAGTAGTTATACAGAAGGACTCCATTAATTTGTAGTCTTCATTATTGAGGGTGAAATTTAACAGAATTACTGTAGTTAATTATATATTTCATTGGTAGAGAACTAATTTATTGTGTACCTTTTATTTTTTTGTTGTATTTATAACTTATACCCTGTTGGGCGATTCTAAAGGTCGTTATCAAAATAACTGTAAAAATGCTTATCGGAACGAAGACTGGAGACCAAACTTTTGTACAGAAGAAAATGAAGGCTTTTGTTATTTTCATAAGATTTTACCTTGGATAAAACAATAATGCATCAGTCACATGTCGTACAGCAGTCTTGGAATGACGATTTATAGCATACGCAGATATTTTAGTTTTAACCGTCGCTGTTGTTACGAAATGTTTTACATATCAGCCCCGAAAGGAGGTCATCATTCTTAACCACCACGTCACTTGCGTTATATTCATACACCTGTTGTGAGCGTTTCTGTGCAATGAAAGAGCTCTACAGTTGATTCTACAGTATTACAAGGTACTTAGGTAAATGTTACCTAATTGTCTACAGAAAGTTTTCCGTTTATCCAGTACACTATTCCTAAGGTTCGTATTGGTAAACTCCCCAATCTATATATATGTATATGTATATATATATATATATATATATATATGTGTGTGTGTGTGTGTGTGTATATCTATGTATTATATATATAAATATATATATATATATATATATATATATATATATATATATATATACATACATACATACATACATATACACACATACATAATTTGGATCGAGAGTTCTTTGAATATGTTGTGAATCAGTGGAAAATTATTTACTGTGTGAATTGAAAGTAGAAGCATCGCTTTAATTTGCACTTGAATTTTTAATATTGTAATGATAAGAGAGAAGCCTGCTGTAAATATTTGTTAGCTTAATATGGTTTTTATAGTTATATCCTCTGTGTCTGTAGAAATTGGCTTTTGCTTTTCTCTAATGAACCTTCTAATGGCACTCGATCTAAATAGTTGGATGGTGATTGCTCTTTCCTTTGAATAGAAGTCTACAAACCCAGGTTCATGATACTTGGTGTACTAGAGGATAAGAACTCAAACACGCCTACCCTCATTAAAGGTTGTATTATCTATGTTAGCATTACATGCGAGATCATTCAAACGATGTAAAGTCCGTTCCTACTTGCAGATAAAAACAAAAAATCAAAGAAAATCCTTTTCAGCGAAATGCTGAGAAGTGCCTTCAGCTCATTTGTTTTCAGCTATTCAGCCTGCCATTGTATTTCCGGGTATGACGTGATTATTATGCTTCCTCATCAGCTAAACTTGGTTCGCCCATGTAATGGTTCATCTGTTCACTCCGATATTTATTTCATGACTCTTTTTGCTTCATATAAAGTCTTCTCTCTTACTTTCTTGTGACCTTGAGGTAACATCGCCTCTTATTCCCTCGCCAGCTTCGAAAGAGGCATGATGGCGTGAGGTGTAGGCGTGCATATGCTCGATATGTTCGCTGAAAAGGAGAGTTTTTACCGCCTCCGCTTTCTTTTAGATTGGCGACTAGCGTGCTTCGCACTTTGTCACTAAGACTTGACACTCTTTAATATACTCCCGAGTCCACATTAGATGATTAATTTACGAGTCTTCTCTTTCCAATACTTTCGTCTTTAATGGGGTATGTCGAGATTGACTACATGATCCCGGGGTCTTTGTTGGTTCGTCAGAGTCCAGAGGTCTACACCTGGCCTCTTTCTCCCTCACAACTTAGTCCTACTGTAGGGGCTTGGCTTGACGTAGGTCCTCTTTATCCAAAGCAACCAGCGACCGTGAACCCCTTATGCAGTAGCCCAATCGTAAATGGAAAAGGAACGGAAATTAATTTATAGGAATCGATAAACAAAAGGAATCAGTGAGAGGAATTCTCCCCTGATTCCTTTTGTGACTTTTTATTATCAAGTTTAGATCAATTATATGCGTTAATTTAAGATTGTTAGTTTAAACGGTGAACCATTATCGTCAGGCAGTGTGATAGGGTGTGTGTGTGTGTGTGTTCATGTCTAAGCTACAGATTTATTCTGAGAGAGAGAGAGAGAGAGAGAGAGAGAGAGAGAGAGAGAGAGCTCCGAAGTTATCCCTAAATTTTAACTCTTAAACACCGCAAAACTGCAAGCGTGATTGAACTGTGGAACGATTCTTAATGCGTCATTATTATGAATGCCTTTCAAAATTAGGCCAAGTTGTCAAGTAGAATTAAAGCGGTTAATTTTTACACGGATTTTCTAAATAATTTGTAGGCGTTTCCCCTCACACATGCACACAAAGGTTAATTAGTTCTTACTGGTATTTACAGGCTCACTTGTAAACAACTTTAAAGTTCGTTCCCGGTTCCTTCTATTTTCAAAATAAAAGCATGCTGTTTATTTGTTTCGTGTAAAAATTTATTATATGTATTGTACATTCTACTTACAATTGTGTTCTTTCCATAATCGTTCATTATCGAATCTTGTTTGACATGCTTATCAGATTTCTTCAATATATTTGTTTCGGGCGTAGTGTAAATGCATTTAGAAAATTAATACAGGTTTAGATATTATAGTATACCTTTATTTGCCTGTGAACTTTTGTTTTTTTTCTGCACAACGCTTATTGTTGAACTTATGGTTATTTTAATCTTTTGTAATTCCAGAGTCTTTCACTTTGTGCTTTTGTTTTCTGACCAAAGAACCCTCCAGCTTTAGGAATAATAGTCAAGTGAAAAATACGGTCGTAATAATAGTCACGTAAACAATACAGAGGCTTTTCATTCTTAGTACAAATATGATTGTGAATCTAGCGTAGTAAGTGTGCAAACAAACTCTCAGACAAACAGCTATTATAGTGTATGGTTACCCGCCTATTCAGAAGTTGGAAGAGGCAAGCACTTGAAAGTATTTTATTAAGTGAAAATAGGGTAGCGTACAAAGGCATCAGGTTACTGTGAGCGTGACGAATCATTCTGGAACGTCGCTTGGCTCGAGCGAACTGAATCTTCTGAACTGAGCCGCCGTGGTGTTCATAATATTTGAATCAGATAGAAAGTGGGATTTGGGGGGCGGGGGAGCGGGGGGTTGGAGTGTTTCATTCCAAACATTCTAAGAATTCTGGAATCTCCGAAGATGAGAAACCTGCGGTGCTGGGAGTGGGTAGGGGTTCAAAAGGAAGTAGGACTGAGACCACAACAAAACCTCCTTCATATTCCCACAAGACAAAATAGAGAGATTACGCTCAGGGGTTTTTAGGTGTAATAACAAACGGCGTGTTAACAAGGAAGATTCTGAAGTGGAATTTCACAGGACTCTGACCATTATGAGTTGGAGACCCACAATTGCCGCGGCTGTAGGCCTGACAAAAGGCCTTTTAGAGGGTACTTAAATCACATATAGGCCCAGGACCCTGAACACTAAAGGGTGATTGGAGGCGAACAGCTTTACTATAACGACATGCTAAGTGCTCACCATTATTATCGGTGCTATTACGGGACCCCAGTTGTTTAATTGGGACCGATAGGCATCAGAGGGTTGGCAGGGGGAGGAGGATATGTGAAAGATCCTTTTAAAGTGGTTTTGTTTCCCGCCGCTGGATCTGTCATTCTTGCTGGCGAGATCCTTCGATCAACTGAGTTTACACCGTAAATTTTACGTGGCTGGATTTGGAGGACTTGGCGATCTCGTTCATTTGGATCCTTGCGGTTTCTTCTCAGGTGTGTGTCTTCCTTCTAGCTGTAATCAGTTGGTTAAGGTAAATAATGAAATGATTTAGAAATTAAAAACAAATGTAACATACATGTGACTGATTTGCAAATTAAAAACAAATGTAAGAAAAAATGAGACGGAATGGGCTCAGCTTGCAAAGAATGAGCTAACCGCGAGGTTACTTAACCAAAACTGGAACATACATTTCACATGACCTATATTTCTTTATGCTTATAAATTCTCATTGTAAGTGTTAATTATATAAATTCCTCGTTAGATAACCACATCATTAATGAAAAGTAAAGGTATCTTAACCGGCACAGTCTTTCTTTCCTTCTAAGGTACAAAATTCGAATGAATAATCTGTTCTTTAGGAATTTTAGGGCAGTTTGCACCAGTGTCACAACTGTTAACATTGTATAGAATTCAAATGTCTGATAAGATTGATATCATGGTATTTCCTGTGCACGTAGACATGTGGAAACCGAGGAAAATTTGTATACGAATGGTAGGGAAGTGGTCGTTTAAGGTACGTGATTCTGTGTAATAAATGTGTCTTCTTTGAAATCGAATTAGTTTATTTGCACTGCAAAGATTTGAGCCATATTATAGTATAATAGTTAAGTTATTCTTAGTTAAGAAAACTGCTAGAGGACGGTTGTAAAGTATTAATAGTCTCTTTGGATCCAACGCATTTTTGTGTTTAGACGTTCGTCTTTCACAAACCTGTTGGACCGAGCGTGTTGAAATTAAAACAGTTATTACCTATTAGGCTTACTCGAAGTGGACAGTTATTTTCTCACCTATTACTCGTACTGGACAGTTACTTTCCTCTCACATTTATAACCAACCTATTGTCATAAGTTTCTACGTGAATAACCTTTAATTATTAAGTGGGATTCATAAACTAG
>JANJGK010000005.1:32639491-32656991 GCA_039081455.1 Macrobrachium rosenbergii | reverse complement strand
GTTTGCTTTATCTCTTATGATCAATGGTTCGACCATTCACTATTGATTCCTTTTCTGTCAAATGTCGGTTTATTTTCAATGCTCTGCCGGTCTTCCGGGTGGACACGAGCAGTGAATCCATTCACACACTTAAAAACACACGTATAAAGACGGGATATGAATACACTCACACTCACAATGCATATATATATGTGTGTGTGTAAATATGTATATATATATATATATATATATATATATATATATATATATATATACATATATATATATATATATATATATATATATATATATATATATATATATAGAGAGAGAGAGAGAGAGAGAGAGAGAGAGAGAGAGAGAGAGAGAGAGATGATAAAGTGGTTCGAGTCCGCCTGGTGACTTATCGCTTATTACTAATAAATTCCCCTTCGGTGTTAATTCCGAGGTTGAATTAGTTTGGCATTAAACAACTTCAGTAAGCTTAATGTTTGTGTGTGGGTGTGTATGTGTGTGTGTATATATATATATATATATATATATATATATATATATATATATATATATATATATATATATATATATATATATATATATATATATATATATATATATGTATATATATATATATATATATATATATATATATATATATATATACTGTATATATATCTCCCCTGTATTCTTTCTAAGTGATAAAAAATCTTAGTAATTTCTTTTTAATACGAATGTTTGTTTTTCCCCGGCACGTATGCCTTACCATATGATGTACAAGTTATGTGTTTTAATAATTCTGATTCATCATTTTCTCTCTGTTCTTCTCGATTCGGGAAAAAATGGGTGACCTTTTAGTCTTCCTATTCCTCATTTCATTCCACAAAATTAGCCCATTCTCATTATCATTTACGTTCTCTAGGTCTAGGGTATATACTCTAGGCGTCTTTTTTTTTTTTTTTTTACTGTCCATTCTCTCATCCATTACTCAAGCTGTACATTTCTTTTACTAAATACTTTTTGTTATTAGATGTTCTTCCCAAAAGCAGCTTCTTTTCTCTAACCTTTTTAAGTGAAAGGAGGAAGTATGTGCTTCTCTACTTTCTTTCAGTTTTCTGTACTGTATTTTCAATTGGGTAGAGCCAGTAATTCTTGTTATGCGCTTTCATTGATTTAAGAATACATTACTCACTGGAAACTGGTCGGTTGTCGAGGTTTATGGTTGTATGGGGTTTGTGGGGGGGGGTGTTTCAACATCCCACCGTTTCAATTGCGGTTTGCTTGATTGATTTATTGATTGTTGTATCTTAGCCACAATTTGAGGCTTCTGGAATATATCATGTTCCACTTTTAGCAGCCTTATGCCTGGTGATGACTACTGTAATCTATGTCTACAGACTTTGGCTTTGCCATAGCCAGTTGACTGTGGCTGCCTGATGTTTGACATTTGATTTTCCGTACGTAAGTGCACGGTATACCACTCTTTGTTTTAATTGTTATTTGATTAACCTTTGAAATTTTACGTTAGTATTTCGGTATTTTTGCATATTATTACGAAGGTTCAATTTTAATTTTTTTGTTTATCGGTAAATATGTATATTAAAATCTGTTTTTATTTAATATATAAGTTCATGAATAACTGGTTTGACGTAGTAGGATGTTTTCCAGTTGGAAATAATGCTAACAGTGCTCAACTTGATCATCTCCTTCGTAATTAAAACTTTCGTTAGCAATCCCAAAAAATTAGGTAAAGCCCTGCATCATCAGATTTATTTTTACATTTCCATAATTCATAATCACATTAACTACTAGTCTTGCCGTTGCAGAGAGGCGTTCGAATGTCTTCTACGATTGGTATGCATTCGGCTTGTGATCATTCTTTCACTTTCAAAAACAACGACCTACGTACATTCGCTCTATTCTCCCTTTGCATTTGCTATTATATCTAATAATTCTATCGCGCCTAAGCTAAAGGTGATGCAGAAACTTGACAGAGAAAGCAATCTTGATGGTTAACCCTTGTCGTTTGGTTCTCATCATTACGTATAAATTCTGGAGCTCTTGTTTCTTCCTTCGTGTTTTCAGTTTCATGTCCTCTCTGTCTCCTTAAGTGGTGAAAGTTTGTAAACACAAAAATATGTGTCTGAGTGTGTCTCTGTACTCTTACATGCGTGGTCATTTCTTAGCAGTCAACCATAGTTGTTTGGTTTTGAAAGTCATATATATATATATATATATATATATATATATATATATATATATATATATATATATATATATGTGTGTGTGTGTGTGTGTGTGTGTGTGTATATATATACATATGTATATATATATAATATATATACATAAATACGCGCGCACGCACGCACACACACATACACACACACACACACACACACACACACACATATATATATATATATATATATATATATATATATTTATATATATATATATATATATATATATATATATATATATATATATATATATATATATATATATATATACACACACACACAGAGGTCAAGCCCTGAAAGCCTTTCACCCTTAGTGGATGCAGTTTGAGAATGTGTAACCTCCTCATTCCCAACAAATAATTTAGACAGAGTCTGAAGGCACCGTACCTTTCATCTCGTAACTCGTTGCAGTCTAGTAACTACCTGATCCTTGATTTACGGCATAGGTTAATAGAAGCACATTGGGTTTTAACGATCAAACCTCAATAATATCTTGACAACTAAATCGGGGCTATCTTTTTGAAAAGTTAACTAATAGACGCTGGACTGCGAGACACACAGACACATACATACATACATACATACATACATACATACATACATACATACATACACACATATGTGTGTGTAATTGTTTTATTTTTTAGCACACCCTTTCTTATTAAAAATTCTTATTGAATGCAACTGCACATGGTGGCATCTAGTATTTCAAGGGAATTCTATAAATTTCTGTGTCTCCTCTTATCCACAAAACTAAAACTTTGAAAGTAAAAGCGAAAAATTATTGCCTTGTTGTTCCTTTTATTTTCATGTGTCGACAGCTGTTTAATTGTAGTTCCATTATATAATTGTGTAACCCTGATTATAGTCAACAGCTAGTGGGTGAAACAGCTGTCAGCAGAAGAGAATAAATGGAACGGTATAGCAACAATCTCCATCTTTTCCTTCAGAGGTTAGCCTTGAGAATACGCGGAGACACAGAGAATTAGAGAAGCCTTGTCTTAACGTAATATACATACATACATACATACATACATACATACATACATACATACATACATGCAACCATTTAGGTAGGGAGGAATCAGGAGTCCTGCTTGTGATGCATACGCAAGAGACTGTGCAGCGCGGTGTTAAAGCTTAACAAATTGAAAAATTGCGGAAATCCTAAATGATAATCGTTCAGAAACCAAAGTAACAGTTATATAATTTAGTACGGCGCGTAATGTTATACGAGTAGTATTCCCTGAATAACTATGACGGTGGGAGCCATTTCCTAATTCATTTAATGACATCAGCATGCTGTACTGTGGCGCATTACTTGATCAACAGACGACCTACAGCTGTGTCATGAAAGCTTAAGGATATTTTATTTCGACTTTACGAGTCCACTGCCTCATTTCGAAATTGTTTCGCCCTCGTGTGCCTTAGCGGTTGAGCTGCTATGGATATCCTTTCTGGTGCCTCTTGTATTATTAAGGTAAAAAGTAACTCTCTCTCTCTCTCTCTCTCTCTCTCTCTCTCTCTCTCTCTCTCTCTCTCTCTCTCTTATTAGAAGCTCGAGAGCGTTACATTCGTATTGCCGTGATATAGACGGAATGTCTCTGTTTTTGTAGTTCCACGCGAATTTTTATATTATCTGAATATAAACGATAATTTACCACCCTCTCTCTCTCTCTCTCTCTCTCTCTCTCTCTCTCTCTCTCTCTCTCTCTCTCTCTCTCTCTCTCATTTAAGACTAGTTTATGTGGTGTGGGTAAGCACATGTTCAACTTTTGCTAGATAGTAATTATTCCCCTACAGACTTGTTGCCTTAAGTAATTCAAATAAGCTTTTGAAACAATCGTGCTTTATTCTTTCATATACATTTTCCATTTCAGTGTAAAATGAGTTAATTGTACATAGAATGAAATATGTATAAACCTCCTCACACTTCTAAGCTTAATTGATCCAGAAAGTAATTTAAGTCATATAAGTATTCTTCCATCGATCAGGTTGGCTTACAACACCGACTCACGCGTCTTAATTTCATTATGGTCCGAATGATTTAACGCCAATTCCTCCGTGATTTCAATCCATAATTGCATTTGATTTTTGAGGCAAGTCCTTCAATCTCGTGTTGAAGATGAATAATGTATTTGCAAGTCTCAGGAAGTGAACTTTTTTTTTTTTTTGCTTTCTTTTTTGTGAGGGTACGAATGTTGTTGATGCCAAGCAAACAGAAGCAGGTAATAGCTTGAGAAGTCGAAATGGTTGAATCGCCCTCGAGTCGTGCCTGGCCGTGCTTTAACTATGGATCCCGCTGTTATTCCCTTTATTAATTATGGATTTTTATATTCTATGATTATACGCTTTCGTTATTTATGACCTTATTAAACAATTCCAGCTCAGCGTTGCATTATTTTCTTCGCAGCGTTATTTCCCCCTTGTACCTAAAGTATTCATAACTCTTGGAAGGAAATTCTCGCTGGGGAATTGTTTGCTTGAAATATTCAGAGCCAAATAAATCTACCACAGCTTTAGCTAAGGAATCTTAGAGAATTTGTTATTGGTGCTTGTCGTTTGTTCACGAATATATGGATATAGTTTAGGTATCCCTCAGGAAATGACCAAGAAACTTAAAATATTCTGAGTCGTTGTGCTTGAGGTATTCTCATATAATTTTGGTAAACTGAAATTCTCAGATTCTTCCTTTCCCTAAATTTAAGTTAATATCATCGTCGCTTTTTATTATATAAATTGAATGAAGGACCGTCGTGGGTTCCGGGAAACTGTCTCCTCCAGAGCGGTAATGTGTCAGAATCTTGTAAAATTATACCCAAATATCCTTCATTTGCAGAATTTTGCTGGAAGACTTGTGGGAGATCTGCCATTTGAACACACTGGGAACCACAGAGGAAGGTTCGTGAACTCAGCATTGTGAAAATAGCCCCCCCCCCCCCACCCCCCAAAAAAATCCTGGTTTTACCAGAAGTCTGACAATGTAAGGCTGCTATACATTAAAAAACAAGTAAAAAGGGCGCCGAAGAAACACTTTTCTGTGCAGCTTATAATGCTGAATGAAGCTTTCTGCCACGGCCCATAAAACTCAGCCGCGGCCTATGAAACATTCAGTCACGGCCCGGTGGTGGCCTGTGTTGGCCCCTATAACGGTGCCAGACGCACGATCATGGCTAGCTTTAACCTTAAATAAAATAAAAACTACTGAGGCTAGAGGGCTGCAATCGGGTTTGTTTGATAGTTGAAGGGTGGGTGATCAACATAGCAATCTGCAGCCCTCTAGCCTCAGTATTTTTTAAGATTTGAGGGCGGACAGAAAAAGTGCGGACGGACAGACAAATAGCCGTCTCGGTAGTTTCCTTTTACAGAAAACTAAAAATGAAATAAAGAAAACCGGAGTATGGTGAAGATCGATTGATTTCGGGTAATTGGTCACAACTGTCAAGGCCGCTGACGTCAACGTACAGTAGAACGAAGACAAGAGTAAAATTAATTATCAGATCAACTATTCGAAATTCATTAAATAGATGATCAGTGTCTAAGGAAAACCAAACCGATAAAAGAAATTTATTGGGAAAGAAAATAAGTCACATCACAATGTATCCTCACACTAAAAGATTCAAATTCAAGAATAAATTGAAAACAGTTGAAGGAACCCCCAATCTACCATGATTACGATATATATATATATATATATATATATATATATATATATATATATATATATATATATATATATATATATATATATATATATTATATATATATATATATATATATATATATATATATATATATATATATATATATATATTATATATATATATATATATATATATATATATATATTATATATATATTATATATATATATATATATATATATATATATATATTATATATATATATATATATATATATATATATATATATATATATATATATATATATATATATATATATATATATATATATATATATATATATATATATATATAAACTCCGGATGCGGGTTCGAATCCTGCTGCTGGCGCCAGAATTTCTTTACATTTTCCTATTTAGATCTTAGGCATTGTAATGACAAGCGTATCCAAAAATTGTGGAGAATTCGAAAAGTTAGAGGGTTACCGTTACATAATTACATACGTATCTGGTAAAAAGAGATCAGTAGACCAGTAGATTATATATATATATATATATATATATATATATATATATATATTAATATATATATATATATATATATATATATATATATATATAAATATATATATATATATATATATATATATATATATATATATATATATATATATATATATATAATCTACTGGTCTACTAATCTCTTTTTACCAGATATGTATGTAATTAAAAATGTTGATAGATAAATACAATTCATATTTACAATACTGTAGATCTTCCTTCCCATTGTATCCTATGTCTTTAGAGGAGGTATGCGTTTCTCCAACATCATCAGGTGGTTACGAAATAAATAAATAACGTTTCCCTCCTCTCTCGCGCACTTTGAAAACGAGTTTTCTCCTTGCGCACGGAGTCGCCATAACGAACTGACGCAGTTCGTTAGCGACCTGAACCAGCTTCGTTCGACTTTCGACTGGAAATGTCTTTTAGTAATAATATCTTTCTTCCTTTCGCATGAGGCACGTAACTTTGAGATAACGGTTATTAGATCACTACATGAAACGAGTTTCAAACTAGAGCGTCCTTATGCTTGCAGACAAAATATGAAACATCGTTAGCTTCAATCTTGTTTTGTCAAAATGCAGTGTTCACGGGAGGTTGAGTAATATAGGAAAATTAAAAGAATTTTGCTCTCACTGCGGAGAGAGTGTGTGGCAGATACGACTTCATTTAAAAGTTACCTGATATCAGTGAACTCGGTATACCTTTGATAAACGCTATATATATATATATATATATATATATATATATATATATATATATATATATATATATATATATATGTATATATATATATATATGCATATGCCTTAAAATTATTATATATATATATATATATATATATATATATATATATATATATATATATATATATATATATATATATATATCCATATATACTGTATATATTATACATATATACACACAAATATATATGTATATATATATAACTGTATATATATATATATATATATATATATATATATATATATATATATATATATAACTGTATACATATAATTATTTTAAGTTATGACTTTATTCTTTGGAGGGCGTGGTGGCAGAAAGGTACTGCCTTCCGGTTTATCAGCAAGTCTTTTGTGGTGAGGTCTAGCCCTACGCCCTTTTTCTTGACCCTAGCAGACTGGTACCCATTACAGATGGGTGTACTAGTGGGCGGTAGCCTGATAGCCCCCTCAAATATGGGTGATGGGCTTGCACCACGTATATACAAACACACACACACACACACACACACACACACACACACACACACACACACACACACACACACATATATATATATATATATATATATATATATATATATATATATATATATATATATATATATGTGTGTGTGTGTGTGTGTGTGTGTGTGTGTGTGTGTGTGATTCGTAGTCACATACACCCTGACTTTTTTTATATTCACGAATATTAATCCTCAAGTATCTTTTAAAATCCAATTCACTGTACCTCTTGAACAACTTACATCCAAAGACAATTACAATTGAATAAGAGCTACATCAGCAGTGGGATTCAAACCACTGCCTGGTTTTAAAAAAATGGGGTAGAGTGACTTTTGTCCACTGAGCCTCTCTTGGTTGTAAGTTATTCCCGAGGTATAGTGTCTTGGATGTTAAAAGATATATAATATGTTTACACCCACACAAACACACACATTTATACATATATATATATATATATATATATATATATATATATATATATATATATATATATATATATATATATATATATATGAATTTGTCTTACCAGCTAAAAGGCGGGCTTCGGTTCCCGGGTAAAGTCGGCCCCTTTTTGGTGGTTCCATTAAATACTAAGCAATGACTTAATCAGTTCATAGCTAGTCAACTGTGAGTGGTCGGAAGCTGATGTGATATATGTACACACACACACACATATATATATATATATATATATATATATATATATATATATATATATATATATATATATATATACATACATACATACATACACACACACACACAAAGATACGATGTGCAGAACATGGGAGAATTATGCAACACACACACACACACACACACACACACACATATATATATATATATATATATATATATATATATATATATATATATATATATATATATATATATATGTATATATATATATATATTTATATATATATATATATATATATATATATATATATATATATATATATATATATATATATATATGTGTGTGTGTGTGTGTGTGTGTGTGTGTGTGTGTGTTGCATAATTCTTTCATGTTCTGTACATCGTATCTTTGTGATTTCTGAAGCAGCGTTTTCCAGATGAGCGGAAATGCTGTAATATACTTTTTGTGTCAAATGTCGTATATGAGCTGATCGCAATAATTACAGGCCAATCTGTATCCATGCAGTGCTCTCTAAGGTTGCTGAAAAGTTGACCTTTAACCCTTTATGTAAGCACCTTGAATGTAGACACTCGCTTCCTGACAGCAACTATGTTTACAGGAAACAATTAAGTACTTGAGATATCACTAGTTACACCCAAGAACGCGTTGACATCTGATGCGGATCTAGACTTGGTCTAATTGGCTTTCATAATGCCTTTGGTTCAGTTAATCAAGAAGCAATGTAATTGATCTCCTTCACAGTACTTAACTGTCTGGTGTTCCATGATATAGCATTCTAGCTAAAGCCTTTTTTATTTATTTATATTTTTAAATTATATAAATGTCGGCCCTGGGAAAGTGTAGTATGCAGGTCATGAAACTACTGTCATTACGTACTTTCTATTATTTTTAACAGAAGTGTGGAGAGAATGAGTAATTGGTGCAGTAAGTGGGACAAGAGACTCAACAGGAAAAGTATAACCAGTGTTCTGGATTATTCGCCTGGTTAAGGTGTAGGCACTGTAGGTTAGACTATATTTAGTGTTTTTTTAATATTTAACACTTATTTGGGGGCACATCAACTTCTTTAAACTTTCTGAATTTTTGGGATATAGGGTGAATGTCAGCAGCATTCGATAGTTATGTTTTAGATCATTCCCTAAATTTCATTTCAGCCGTGGACCTCCGACAGCGCGTTTAGTGCCTGTACCTTTGTAGTTAGTGCGCTGATGACATTGCAGAGCGGCAGCAATCATATCCAGCTGAACTGCCGTGGCGTTGCATATCTCCGTACCACCGAGTTCTCGTTCCCTTAATAAAATTATGGAATAAGTGTCTTCGTAGGGTTGCGAGTGCAGGAATTTATAAGTTTTAGAGGCTGGAATGGTAGTGGTAAGGTGTTTTACCCTATATGCTTTGATTTCCATATTTAATAAGCTATTTATTTATCCTGTTTATTTCTATTTTACAATATTTCTTTTATCTGTTTTCTGTTTTTTACTTCTAGGGGTATACTCAACAGGTCAGTGACATTTTGGTGTTTGCATATAACTTATAAATAATGTTTAACCATGAACACCCACACAGTTTACGTTCTGTTGTTAAAACCATTCAGTTTTTAAAATTTTGTATTACACTTGAGTATAGTCTTGTTGCCATATTCATGCTTTTTCTTAACCTGGTCATTGCCAGCTTTTGAATAACAGCAGTGGCTTGCAGTTGTTGTAGCTGAAGATAGTCATTGGCAACGATTTTTGAAAGGAGTCTGCAATCATTTGGTCTTTAAGCTAAATTTAGTAGGGTAGTTTTGCAGAAAATAAAGAGCATGGTGCATTTTCTGCTAAGCACCGAATTTCGTTTACTGTAGCCTAAGGCTATCCAAAATATTAGGATATAGAGCTGTCATGAACATAATTATGTAACTAATTAATGGCTGTCAGTAACAGCTGCTTTCCGATTTAATTCCCGTATCCATTGATTTAAAATGTTACCAAACTTACGTCTTAGGAATTATCATTTGTGATACACAACCAAGTCATATTCAACTCAAGATGGCTACCTTTTTCAAGATGGCTGCATGACTGGAATGAAGCACATTCCTAAAGAATTCTACAGATTAGTCCACTTTCTATAATCTTTGCCGAATCAATTATTTTGCATGCTTGCAGAATTACAATTTGCAATTTAGAATTTGTCAGTTGCTTCCTTGTATGCAGCTCATGATCTCAAGTGTCACAACTTTCCAAGTTGAAGATGTTACCCTTATGAATTAATATATCCCGCAGGAATTATGCAGGCCACATCACCCAAGACTTCAGAAAAATAAAAATGAAAACTGGCCTGACAAGTAGACCCTTCTCCAAAACTTGGATTAAATATTTAGTTTTAAGTTATGTAAAGAGGTGGGGGGGAGGGAGGCGCCCTCTCAGGTGAGACGCTGCACGAAAGTTAGGTTTGCCTGCATTCTTTGATGTCCATTGCTAAACTTTTTTTGCGTTAAATTTTTAGTTTTCTGTAAAAGAAAAATATGGAGATGGATGTTTGTCTGTCCGTCCGCCCTCAGATCTTAAAAACTACTGTGGCTATGCGCCTGGAAATTGGTTTGTTGATCATCCACCCTTCAATCATCAAACACACCAAATTGCAGCCCTCTAGCCTCAGTAGTTTTTATTTTATTTAAGGTTAAAGTTGGCCATGAACGTGCGTCTGGCACTGCTATAGGTGCCAACAACACAGACCACCACCGGGCTGTGGCTGAAAATGTCATGGGCCGCAGCTGAGAGTTTCATGGGCCGTGGGTGAGAGTTTCATACAGCATTATACGCTGTACAGAAAACTCGATTGCGCTGAAGGAACTTTGGCGCATTTGTACTTGTTGCTCTTGGACACAATGCATCATATCTCCTAATTGGCTTTGTTATTTGTTAGTGCTAATCACTCAGTTTTCTAAAAAAATGTTCTCCTCCCAAAAACCCAAAATTTTCATATTCTGTGGATAACTAATTGAGTAAATGCATACTTAAAACATTATATTTGAAGTACTCCATTATATCAGGTCTGCTGCTGCGGTTGTTGTATGATACATCCATCTGTACAGCTTTTCCTCTTGAATATTTGACATGGCATTGACTAAAGACGTTCGTTAAATAGTAATAGGAAATTGACTGTGTGTCTCCACTGTATTTTAAAGTCTTGTTTCACAAGTGCTGACCTTTTATTTGAAAAGTTAATGCTGCTATATCTGTGATTTTCTTGTCGATGCAGCTTGAACATATTTCTTGCTTTTGAGGCCGAACAGTTCTGTTGCCCATGAGAATAACGTGTTCAAGTCCGGAAACGCAAACAGTTCATATGACAGTAAAGCTGAAATCTTATTTTTATAAAAGTTCGGGTGCTGAAGAGAACCTCAGGGAATAGCAGTTCAAGTAAATAAGTAAGTTGCCACATCAGTTTTTATATTATTATATAAAGGGGTCGATATAGAGCCTTTATTGATGCAACTTTGGAGGTACGAAAGGAAACTGTATTTCTTGTAAATTTGTAAAATGTGGATAAAATTCCTGGGTTGAAGTGAGTCCAAATCTTTTCTTTATGAAGTTTTTTCTGGTTGCATTGAGGTACAGGCCATCAGATCCAAAAGTATGTTTACGAAGATCACTGGCGCAAATACCTACTCCAAAGTATGGAATTTCCAAGCACAAAAAATTAGCATATAGTATAGCAATACAAGATAAAAATGAACCTGCGAAAAACTCGTTCAAGTCCACACCCGTGTTGTAAACTGCAGTCAAGGAAAATTAAAAGTAAAATCATTTAAAACTGCAAGAGAAATAATCTTTTCGTTAATCTTAAAATGCGCATCGGTAAGAAGGGTGAAATTTAGTAGTGGCATTCAATGAATGCATTATTCAGTTCTCTCTTTTTGATCCTTGAACCACTTAGGAAGGTTTGCATGCGAAGAGTCTTTCATTGGGCGATATATCAGCTAACGACGGCTATACATTAGCAAAAGACATTTACGTGATTTTTAATGTGACCCGACTAAGGATATTCTTTGGTCAGTTACAGTTTTAAAGGAGCTGCGGTTGGATTCAGCTGTATAGTGATTTGAAATGCGGAGCATCGATGTATTGCTGTATCACAGTTCATTGGAAACTCCGTAGGGGGTTGGTGCTTTCAGTGCACCTCATGCGGTGCACTGTAGGCATTACTTAAGGTTCTTTGCAACGTCCCTTCGGCCCCTAGCTGCAACCCCTTTCATTCCTTTTACTGTACCTCCGTTCATATTCTCTTTCTTCCATCTTACTTTCCACCCTCTCCTAACAGTTGATTCATAGTGCAACTGCGAGGTTTTCCTCTCGTTACACCTTTCAAACCTTCTTTACTGTCAATTTCCGTTTCAGCGCTGAATGACCTCATAGGTCCCAGTGCCTGGCCTTTGGCCTAAATTCTATATTCTATTCTTCTTTTCATAGGAAATTTCTTTGAAATACTTGGCTCCGATCTATTGCTGATTCACAGCTGGGCAAAGTACTTTGAACTGAAGCCATCGATTTATTGCTGAAAGACATCTTATTACAAAATTGAATCTATCTATTCAAGCATTATTTTTATACGTTAAAGTTAATTTATATCTTCCCGCGGCCGGATACATCACAAAGTATTGTGGACTTTATACACGTTGGTACTGATTTATATATTTTTTGGATTCTTTAAACGGGAACCATGCCGGCCTGTAAACCGGTTCTCTTGAAACGCAGCCGAGAGGATACTGTGAAGAAAATTTACATTATTAAACGAAAAAGATGATGAAAAAGGTTTCCTTGGAAACATGTTTCTTGCTGAGCTGTGTTATTTCTGTCATTTCGTTAACTTGATTGTGAAGTTACTGTAGGCTATGCCAAAAATCAAAATTCATGAAGAAATAAAGACTGTGGTGCGTCTGACAGATGCAAGTGAGTCTTTGCACTCCTCATTAACTGGGTAAATAGTAGATTCGGAAATTCAAGGATTAAGGCGTAAGATTCATTTAAAAGAGGTTATCCTACTTCAGGAGATTATTTCTCCATCCTATTTTGTTCGTTTGTCTGTAAACAGGATTACGCAATACTTAGGAACTGCGTTTCATGAAGTTTATTGATTTTGTGATTGGGAGTGTACGATTTAGCTTTTTTTTTTGTGCTATACTAGAGGAGAGTTATACAGTATATACCAGATATCCATTACCAAAACGTGAGCCATAAGTAAACGTTCATTTTTATCTGTTGAGCATGTAAAATCTGTGAAGTGTTTGCTAACTTTCAAGTACAGAAAATAACTTATTCTTTACCCATAATTAAGTATGTAGTGCTTTCGAACTCCTTCCTGACTTGATCCCCACTTTTGTCGTTTACCTTGATATTCTCGAATTTGCATAAAATATTAGTGAAAAAGGGTGAATCTCATTCCATCTTAACATCCTCCACGTGTAAATGATAGCTAGACAGCTTTCTCTAATCGCGTTTTATGAAGATAATTTCAGACTGTGTACTTACCAAACACTTTCTTTGGGTAGTTTCCTTGGCCATTAAAATATGCCAAAATTAAGTTTCAGATTCTGTAAGCTTTGAAGCTTACAATATGGAATGGAATGGAATATAAAATTTAGGCCAAAGGCCAACCCCTGGGACCTATGAAGTCATTCCGTGCTGAAAAGGAAATTGAGGGGTAAAAAGGTTTTAAAGGCGTAACAGGGGGAAAAACCTCGCACTTCCACTATGAATCAAGATGGAAAAAAGAGAATATGAACGGAGGTTCAGTAACAGAAAAGAAAGGGGTGCAGCTAGGGGTAGAAGGGACGCATCAAAGAAGCTTAGGTAATACCTACAGTGCACCGCGTGAGGTGCACTGGCGGCACTATCCCTTCACGGGTCTTACGATATGTAATGGAAGCTGGAGAAATCAAGTCGGGCGGAAAATACCAAATATGGAAACACGGAAGATCGCCAGGTCTCCCACATGAGCATTAAAAAGGATGAATAGCTTCAAAAATGGTTCAGTGTTGTTCCTATTTTTCCAAAATGTTGGCGGTAAAACTAGAATTTTTACCGAATGGCGAATATTGCCAACCACACGATAATCTAAAATTCATGCTGTGTGATTCTCCCGTATCAAAAGCACCATACTTTTTATTACAAATGGATGATGACTATTTATGTCAGCGGTTATGTTGCACCTGCTGTAACGCAGGAAGTGTGAAGTTTTCTTTTTAAAAGTTAGGATGTTTATATATATATATATATATATATATATATATATATATATATATATATATATATATATATATATATATGTATGTATATATATATATATATATATATATATATATATATATATATATATATATATATATATATATATATATATATTTATATATATATACACACATATATATGTATATATATGTGTACATATATATATATACATATGTGTGTATATATGTATATATTACATACATGTATACATACATATACATATATATATATATATATATATATATATATATATATATATATATATATATATATATATATATGTGTGTGTATATTGACATCCTGACTTTTAAAAAGAAATTTCACACTTCCTGCGTTACTGGTCATTTTTTACCATACGTAAGTAATTGTAATAGCCACAATGCCTTCTTAACTAATCGAATTCTTCACACTTTTAGGATAAGATTGTCACTGCAAAGCTTTAGATCCATTTGCAAGAAATATAAAGTAATTCTTATGTTCGGTAGTATGATTCGAACCCTCATCCAGAGTATCAGAACGAGGTCACGTTGCGACCTGACCGCGAGATAAACTTTATACACATTCATATATATATATATATATATATATATATATATATATATATATATATATATATATATATATATATATATATATATATATATATATATATATATATATATATATATATATATATATATATATATGTGTGTGTGTGTGTGTGTGTGTGTGTGTGAATGTGTGTGTATACTCTGTTCTTTACATTTTATCATTTCTTTATTCAATATCGATTAGATTTTAACAAAATCCGTAAACTGCCTAAAAATTGCACGTGTAAGGAAATACTTTAGTTTGAGCCTCTTGTCGATTTCAAACAGTTTATGATAATCCTTATTTTATCTTGGTATATAACGAAGGTATATAACGAAGAATAAAATTAGCAATCTATTTCGCTTGTCATTTTATCAGCCTGAATATGATTTTGATTTGAAATATGATAAATGTTTTAAAATGCCCTCTATGTGGCAATGTTTATAAAGAATATATTTAACATCCATTTAAATACTGTGACCAAAACTTTCCTTATCAGAGTGAGATGACATGAATAATATTTCTATGCAACATTGGTATAAGTTGTGTAGTGCTGCTCAACTTTGCATATGTTAGCAAAACAACATTAATTCAAAATAGTGTAAATGCTCGATGCGTAATAGTTTCGTACTTCGGTCTGGGAAATCATATTGTTTCCGTCTTCTATTATTTGCATTAAACATAAGGCTTCCGGGTTATTTCAAGAAATTTCACAGAAGTAAAAACCGTATGTGTCCTATCCTCTTTTATTAGCACGATGACCTTAGTGCTTTTGATGAATATAAAGAATGAAAATATATGAACAGTTATTGAAGCTGTCAGAACTTCACGGCATAAAGAGGAGGATCTTTCTATTTATTTTTCGATTTTCCTTTTGGTCTGGGCCAGTTAAGGCCATAAAGTTGTCTGTCACTATGGCCTTTTCATAAGACAGAAATAACTAATGAGCACTCGTAGTTATTTATGGGTGAGAAATACGCTCTTGGTGCTGACGATAATCATAAGATTTATGCCTGTTCATTTAGTAATACAAAGTTAGATGCCGTTGCTTTTTGATAAGGTCAGTATACCAAGAGTGCATGTTCCAACTCATTTCAGAACAGAACAGTAAGTGTATAGCGTTAATAGCGTCACTTTGCTGTACTATGGGCAAGTTCATTTTTTACTCTGTTGGCTTTCGGGCTTAATAATGACTCATTGACACAAAGACAAGACCTCTGACGTTAATTGCAATTGTAATTAACCGACTTTTTTTCTCAATGCAGGGCCGTTAACACCAAGCTCTTGTTGCAGTGTACTGCATGTATTTTTCGTGTCATTTACTTGCGCCTCATTATCCTAGCTTGCTTTTGATGTCCATTCATCCGTAAAATATAGAAGTGGGAATCCAGATTCGTAAAACACCATCCCTTAAGTTCTTTTCTGGGCCCTCAGAGGGCAACTGGCTGGTGCCAGCACTCGTGGTTATAAAAGACGATTATGATTCAGATGATAAATGTCTTGAAATTTCTGAAGAATTTATAGAGCTATGAAGACTATTCCTGTGAATTATTTTCCATTACGAGTGAGTGTCAGGAAGCAATAGAGCTTAAGGACTGGAAATGAGGAGCAAAGTGCAGGCCCATTTCTGGGCTTCAAGGGCATAAAATTAAGTGGTCGGATATGATGAAGAGAAACATTACCTGGGGAGAATTCAGTCTTGTTGGCATTGGTAATGGAAGCTTTAATGCATCTGTAAAGGAGCAATATAGAGAGTCGAGATCGTTTGCCGGTATGTGCTCCATTCATTTATATTCCTTTCATGTGCCGAATTTGCATTTTGTTTTGTTGCATAGAATGCGCGCTTGTCGCCGTGTTTGTGATTTATTGTTTGCGGACATGAAACACCGACACACTTGCTCTCATACTTCATCGAATTATAAGGACCAGTGGTTCAGACGTACTAGTTAATGTACTTAATAATACCAAGTTTTCATCTTTATGTGATACATTTATTAATAAGGTCTCGTGTGAAGTGTTCGAGAATAATATTTATATCTTAATCAACGCTTGCGAGTTCTTTATTATATCTGCTTTGCGGAACATCTATCTTGATTTTATGGACGGTTTACTTTCATTTCTGTATTGAGTTTCATTTATGATTGATAGTCTGGGCTGCTTTCAACTGTCTGATAGCTGATTGCGTGATGCCAATTATCTGATAGCAATTGCGAACGAAATACAGAAATCAAAATGTTATCGAAAAGCCGTTGAAAGCAAATCGGAATTTATAGGAAAGTATTACAGTTCCTGTATAGATGTTAGACTGTCATATGTTGGACACAAATATTTT
>JANJGK010000005.1:32621991-32631991 GCA_039081455.1 Macrobrachium rosenbergii | reverse complement strand
AGTCTTTCCAAGGTTTTGCAACGTGCAACCTTGTCGAATAAATGCTTTTGTATATGATAAAACTTATTTTCTGCACTGCGTTCCTCTGGTTACATATTTTATAAAAAAAAAAAAAAAAATCGAAAAAATTGCCTATTATGGGCCCAGAACTCGAGCTGAACACGAGCAACATCAACTCCAACAGACACAGATAATTTTGTGAAAACTCATTTCTGATAATACCTTACCTTGTAATTATTTTGGTGGTGAATTTTCAGTTAAAAAACGTACAAATAAAGAAATATCGTGCAAGCGAGGTTCCTTTAACATTGTTGGACATAACCTTTATTGGTGATTTATTTAATTAATATTTGAAAAACAACAAAAAGAAACAGTATATATATATGTTAAGTTTCTGCACCGTAATCACAAGTGACCTTGGTAATGACATATCAGTTGAGATGGAATTTTTAAAATCTATAACTGGGACTGAAAACTGGAAAAATTTGTATTTAACATTCCTTTAATTTTGTTATTCATATGAAATTAATGCACACAGATACACACGGAGATAACTAGAAAGACCAACCTTGAAAAGACCAGTGCACCCAGTTTAGCAAGGGAGGAAGGAATTAATGTTTGGCGAGGACGGCGGAGTTCCCAAGCTTTTGCTTGTCATGGAGCTTCCAATAAAATATCTCGCTCGGTACTCCACGTGTAATCGGTTTTGCCATTTGGGCTGAAATACGTTCATGGAAAATTGTAAGGCTTCCCTAAAGGTGACTCCCGCACGTTCACATTGAACATTGGATCTTTTATCGCTCGTAAATTTACTTCCAAGTGAATCCCCTTTTGTTATGAAAACTTGTTTTATATGCTCTTTTGCGCTTATAATCGTGTAATAGCTATTGCAGATTTTATATATATATATATATATATATATATATATATATATATATATATATATATATATATATATATATATGTATGTGTGTGTGTGTGTGTACATATATATGTATATATTTGTATGTGTATGTATATATATATATATATATATATATATATATATATATATATATATACATACACACACACACACACACACACCACTAACAGCTAAAGTTTGAAATCGGCTTTGCAACTGAAAGTGCCATGGAATAAGAATGCCTTGCCGTCGCCTGTGATACCCAAAGCATGAAAGTCCTATTTAATTTTACAATTCTCGCATCACCCTTAAGTTCACGCATGTGTCTATTAAACTAACAGAACGTATGTATGTATGTATGTATGTATGTATATGTATGTGTATATGTGTATATATATATATATATATATATATATATATATATATATATATATATATATATATATATATATATATATATATATATATATATATATACATCCTGTTAGGTTAATAAACACATTCGTGAACTGAAGGGTGATGCGAGAATTGTAAAATTAAATAGGACTTTCATGCTTTGGGTATCACAGGTGACGGCAAGGCATTCATATACCATGGCACTTTCAGTCGCAAAGCCGATTTCAGGCTTTGGCTGTCACTGAAGTGTATTGCGAAGACATTCGATATCTCATTTTCAATTTCTGGGAACCTCCTGTGGATGTTTTGCATGACTTGTGGAGACTGGCTTTTGATTGTCGAACTGGTTTTCAAGGTATGACCCGTCAGCCATCTTGCACGAATGCAATATGCAGTCGTTCAAAGTTTGCATGAGGAAGAGATTGTCTGTGTTTAGGTTATTAAATGATAAGAGTTAAGTCTTTTCGCGTTATTAGACGCAATGAACGATGCGTAATTTTTTTAGACGAAATGGTTCAGCCAGTTTAATGTCATATTGCAGCTCCAGATTACATCCAAAAATGTGGTTTGCATGCACTAACTTTGCCGAATTATAATGTGCGTTTCGATGGAATGTAATCTTAAAGGCATAATTATGTTTTTCTTTTCAAAATCGGGTCACTGGAAGAGACGGGGAACATGACTGGAAGAAAAAACATAAGTGTTGTTGTTGTTGTTGTATAAAAGATCGTTGCAAATGTATGAACAATCTGAACTGTTGTACAGTGCTTGTGCGTGAGGCTTGACTTGATAGAGGCTTGTTTTAGTAGTTCATAGTAACGCCGTCTGGCCTTAAAATTCTCTGGAATAAACTTCTAAAAAACAATGCAACTTATACACCCAACCCTATGCACAGAAACCTACACACACACATACATATATAGATAGATACATACATACATAGATAAATTATTGTAGTATGTGTGTAATCAGTTGTGAGTTTTATTGCAACATTTAGTATTTACATAATTTGCGATCTTTGTGACTAGGTCAAAATCGGTGCTAGATTAGATAACTTATTGGATATTAAGATTTACTCTGGTGGCTATAGAGCAGAAATGATATTAACTGTATTTACAATAAGATCGGCATAGTAACGCTAATAAGAGAGCATAAATAAAATTACTGTTATTCGTTATGATTATTATTGCAGAATAATTTTGTAAGGGCGTATTTATTTAAAGCAATATCCATTACAATATCGCTGGAACGTTCATCTTTTTCAGTCTGCAAGAGTCGGGCAATTTGCTTTTCATCGTTTAATAATACTGGAAGAGTTTAACTGGAAGCATTCATCCTAAGAAGAAGTGAATTCCTGCTACATCTCACATAAATTCGGACGTTCAATGCGGAGCGAACAAGCGAGTGAGCCGAAACAGCGCCAAAACTACAACTGTTATGGCGGTCTCGCCGTCAGTTGAACCGACCTGCCATTCGGCATAGAGCACGAAACGAGTGACAGGCCAAATGCCATCTGAAAGCAACAGCCTAGAAAGCCTCTGTCTGAGGCGTTAAATTGCGAAGCCCCGCTCATAGATTTAAGGCCATTGTAGTCGCCAGTGGACGACTTTGTACCCAAAACAATTTTGAATTCCGTTCCAGACATACGAAATTGGAAAGTTGACTTGATACCCGAAAAGAGAGAGAGAGAGAGAGATAGAGAGAGGATGGGAGCCAAGAACATATGGAAAAGCATTTCAATTCATGTGTATTTTCCAAATGTCTTCTAGTACTGTAGGGTCGAAAAGCTAAAATCATGCAATTGTTTTCATAAATCCTCATCATTTGATTTCGTTTGCCATCAATAGACGATGATGTTATTCTGGATTGTTGTTGTTAATGCCTGTTTTCATTATTTTCCAACTCAAGTAAACCCTTTTTTACTTCATATATGACCATGGGTAACCTTGTTTAAAAATGACCTCGGTTGACCCTCTTTATATTTAATATATTCAGTCAGATATATCAGACTTTAGTGTCCTCAGTATGCCACAGATATGTGAAAATATCAACGGTTTGGATTAGTCTGTCACACCAGTCACTTCCAGAATGTGGATTACTCATTTTTTTTATTATTATTATTATTTACCGTAATATTTAGTGATCATCTGGTTTATCTTGTCTTAAGAAGTGTGCTAACACTTTTTTTTTTTTTGGCAGCGTCGAAGCTTTATGACTGTTCTGATCTGTATCTTGAAGATACCGCTGTGTTGTCAATTAAAGATTAAAATCTTTTAAGTGAACTATCGTATAATATCTGCTAGGCTTCGTCGTAGCTTATATTGCATGGATAAGAAACTGAACTTGAACCGCGAAAGTTCGTACAATTTTTTAACTAAAGTTTTCCTTATGTAATTGTTCAAGTTGAAATTCGGCTCCTCGAAATATGCGGTTCCAAACAAAAAACATTTGTATTGATAATTTTATAATTTTATGTTTTATGCTTTGTAATTGATACATCGCCTCTGAATACGTATATGCTTACCATGTAATAAGTTTTTAGTCTAAGAAATTATCTCTTTCTCTCTCCACTTTTCTCTAAGGAATTTCCTTCAAAAGACGATCACAGTTAAAGACGCTTCATTGTCATAAATATGTAAACAACGTATTCTTCACCCAAATATATTCCATAGTATTGTGCTTTTAATGTAATTTTCCTTTATTTTAGCTGATATTCACTGGCGTGCGTGCAACTTTCTGAAGAGATATCAACTGAATTTGAGAATATACCACCACTAGAATTCAAATAATCAAAGATCTGTGCCATTCATCAAGACTTAGTAAACATCCGGCAAGGCTACCCCATTCACAGAGTGGAAAACACCTAGGAAAACAAACATCGACTGACCAAAGCCAATATTTTATCTTCTTCATTTCATAAACAGTTTTCAGAGACGCTGTGGTTTTATGCACATTCATTGTATGTTTATAAGAAACATTTTTCCATAATCTTGTGTTCAGCTAAATTTTTTTCGATGTCTTTATTTTTTTTTAGCTGTTTTTTCGATAGCATTAGACGTGAGATTTTCTTCAGAGTGGAACCTCCTTTTATCATGTACCTAGCTTTTACAGTCACATAAGGAAAAGTACCTTTTAACTGATATATCTGAAAAAGATAAAAGGAAGGAAGAAAATGCATATATCTGAAGCTAGGAATGGTTATCAAATTATAACAGTCATGAAGCAGTCATGATAATAATCAACAATATTCTGATTTTGTGTTATTATCTCCTGTGGAGAATGAATTTGTGTCCAGTATACGTAGTGAATTGATAACAAATGCGATGTTTTAAAGGGTTTTGATGAATTATGCTGAACCAGCAACAAGTGGTCTGGCCTTTGATTTGTTGATGTTCATGTAGGAAGTTCTCAGTTCGTGCGCGCATGTGTGTGTGTGTGTGAGAGAGAGAGAGAGAGAGAGAGAGAGAGAGAGAGAGAGAGAGAGAGAGAGAGAGAGAGAGATCCATCGTTCGTTTTTGTCTCCAAGAATTGGTAGATATCCTTGGAACCTGATTTTTTTTTTATATTGGTCCAAGTAATAGACTGATCTTTTTTACATTAGGCCTTTGTAATACTTAGAAAAGAACAAGGAAAGTTTCAGTGATTATTATGTAGATGTGTGTCTTGTAATGAAAAGGGACTGCCATCAGTATAGATTACTGTATCGAGAAGAGTCCACGCTGTTAGATAAAGCCTCATAGCATTAGCTTAAGAGGTTTTGATTTGATGTGTGGAAAGATAACTAGATGTTAAAAAAATTCTGGATTCGTGTGTTAAAATACTACCCTGTTCCCAGATTCTATCCTCAGAGCAGAATGCACAGGGTTCTCTGTTCAAAGACTTTTAATTTGTTTATATGTCATTTATTTATTTATATGAATTTAAATAGATTAGTAATTAATGGTGGTGGTGTGAATGATTATACAGATTTCCTTGAGTTAACCGACTGTCTCTTGTGCTCACACATTTTACCCTGAATTGATTCATCTGTGAAATGTATTTCTGTATTATTTCTTCCCCGTAGGGGATTATTGCCGTGAGTATTACTTAAGGTTCTTTGCAGCGTGCCCTCGGCCCCTACCTGCAACCCCTTTCGGTCCTTTTACTGTACTTCTTTTCATATGCTTCTTCTTCCTTCTTACTTTCCACCCTCTCCTAACAGTTGATTCATAGCGCAACTGCGAGGTTTTCCTCCTGCTACACCTTTCAAACCTTTTACTGTCAATTTCCGTTTCAGCGCTGAATGACCTCATAGGTCCCAGTGCTTAGCCTTTGGCCTGAATTCAGTTCAGTTCTGTATTATTTCATGTGTCGCTGAGGTGGTAAGTTTCAAAAATCAGGAGCAATATTTGTTCATCCAGTCCCTACTTCATTTTTTTAATACTGTGAGAAAAAATGAAAAAAGTCAAGACTGTAGGGAAAATGGGGAATGAAAAGACAGATAACGAAGACTGGGAAATAAAACATAAAAAAAGGCACCAAATACCAACGAATTAAATATTTCCAAGGAAAAAATGAAGAGTCAGAGGGAGAAGATAATTGTATAGATACAATGCAATGACGATAAAAGTATTTGCAGTCCGATAAAAAAATGCTATAAAAAGAGGTAAATTGGCTTTCATAATGGCACGCGGAGAACAAGAAAAACGAGAAGAAGAATGAAGTTGATGATAGAGATGATGAAAATCACATCCAAGAAAGAAAAGTGGAGGATTCCGAGTGTCAAAGATAAATGAATTAATCACAGTCGGTAAAAAAGGGGAGAAAAAAGAAAGATAAAAACAGGAGAAGGAATGGGATGATAATGACACAAATGTAATAAAAGAATATAAAAAGGGGTCGCACTCTCTCTCTCTCTCTCTCTCTCTCTCTCTCTCTCTCTCTCTCTCTCTCTCTCTCTCTCTCTTCTTGTCCCCTTTTAAAGGAGGAAGATGGATGGGTCCGGGCGAGGGGAGGGGGTAAGGGGTTAAGGAAAGGGAATTTTTGGCCCCTTCAGAAACGAGGTGATTTGATAAGGGAATTCCTAATTAGATCCAAATGGGGTTAGAGAGAGGTCAAAGGGAAGGACGCGCTCATTTAAGTGAAAAAAAGTAACATTAAAGAAGGAGAGAGAGAGAGAGAGAGAGAGAGAGAGAGAGAGAAGAGAGAGCTCTCGCGCAAGCAAGACAGATTGGATGCATAAAGAGAGTTAGATATACAGAGAGAGAGAGAGAGAGAGAGAGAGAGAGAATGTAGATTGATTGATAAATTAGATTGATAAAACTTTACCGGGAATAAAAACTGGTCTATGAAATCGACCAAAACTCAGTGCAAGGGAATAACACGAAATTGAACATATAATTCTAGGAGGGGTCAATATTTGCATAACGACAAGAGTGAAAATAGAATTAGGGATTAGAGGAAAATAAATGGATAAACTTTTATCTAATACTTTAAACATAATTAATATGCAAATTCAGGAGTGTGAAGTATCATAGTAAATTTCGGCATTTTCTGCTAACCAGTCAACAGTAACAGACTGGTTATATGAGGATAGAGCTTAGATGTTATTTTCAGAATTTTTAGATTGGCTTTGTAATAACCTAAATGAGACAATATTATGATGGTAAAATGTGCTTTAAAAGAAGCTTAACGTTAAGTTAAAAGGGCATTTACAATTAACTATGGTATTGCAAATTTAGGTTCGTGTAAAAAATATTTTTAACTTTGTGCCCGTATATTTTTATATTGTTGTTTATAATGTGAGAGTAGAAATCTAACACACATTAATCTATATTCTGTAATATCAAGTTACTCTTCATTATTCTTGTTCTTATCAGGTACTATTTCTGATGAATTTGGCAGAGACTCGATAGTCATCTAGTATCGTTTCCTGCTTCTCATTTTTCACTTGGCATTTTAAACATGGAGCGTCCCTGAAGACGGAGAATAGTAATCAGCGTAGGGCATTCAAAGGTGGACGGTTGTTAGATGGTGCTGTCAGTACTACTTGGTGAGTTGCTAAGTAGCAAACTAGATAAGCTGCTGCTGACTTTACGAGAACAGACTAATGTCTAGAAGTTGAATGCAAGAATGAGTCTTTTGCACATGAAACCCCGCTGGCGACTAGTGTCGTCAGTGCACATATTTACGTCTTGCCGGCCAACCTCTCTTAACTATTACTTTTTAGAGCAGTGGTTCTCAACTTGAGGGCGCGCCCCCCTAGGGGGCCGTCAGCAATTTCCAGGGGAGGCGCGAGGCCTATGGAAAATTTAAAAATTCTAGAATTATATTCGTTATTTTCTGAACAAGAGTGAGGAACTAATATTCAGAAGTTTAGAAAAAATATGCAAACGTATTGCCTTATAACGTTAGTTTCCTGTAGTCTACCACTCTAGTTAGACTCGCTAGGCTTACCATTATTTTATAATTATTTACCTCCCTCCCTGTCCCTCGAAACTCCTTCTCTTTCTCTCTTTTTTTTTTTATTTTCCTCCTAATCTGGGAGGGAATTTTACTCATAGATGCAAGGGGGGCGTGGAGGGAAAGGCCAGCTCTTAGAGGGGGCGTGGTAATAAAAAGGTTGAGAACCACTGTCTTAGAGCAACTGAGGGGTTTTCTTCCATTACAGCTTTAGATCACCTTTAGATCCTTATCCTTCATTCATTTATTTTCTGGATTTTTTTTATCTAGCTGTACAACAGCTCTCCCCCCCCACCCTTTTTTTTCACTCTCTTATGCTGTGGGTAGCTGTAAGTGCCCAAGTGTAAGCCCATCACTTTGATGGAAGTTTAAATTGAAACGTGGAGATACTGTGTATATGAGGAAACGGAATCCTATGAAAAACTCATTTGAATGGATCATTTATCTTTAAATTGAAGTAAATATAGAACAAATGTTTCTGACGGCGTCGGCTGCTACAAAAAATTGTCCTACGATGCATCTTGGGATTGATGAAAACAGAACGTGAACTCATGACGATTTGTAGTCTGCTAACGATTCTGCGTTCTTGGCAGTTGTGCAAAACTGTGACACTGAAAGTGTTGCTCCGTGATACCAAAAACGTGACACACTATAGCCTCTCCATTACTACAAACCCTACACACAGCCGGAAAAAAATTACTGTATAAATAAAAAAAAAATATCAAATAAGGAAATAATAAAATGAAAGTATCCCGGATTGTTTGTGATCTCCCTCTCATACATGGGCTGTAATCGTGTACAAGGATGCTAGAGAGAGAGAGAGAGAGGGGGGGGGGGGGGGGGAGAGAGAGAGAGAAACGTAATAGACATTTGATTAAATCTTATGTACGGCTTTATGTTCTAATCGTTGTATGGGGATGCGTCAGTATGTGTATTCTTTAGTTATCAGTTAAAGTTGGATAATAACTTATTAAGAAACTGTCCTCTGTAGCAGTCTGTAAATGCAAAATAAAGGTAACAGTCTATTATTTGGGAGTACAAGAAAGGAAATTATGTTTTTAAGTAAGGCTTCTTTGTATGGACAAGCAAAGCACGGTTAGCTGAAAGTTTGAATGGTAAGGATTTCTTTTAGAAGCATGCTTGGGTTAATAGATCCATGTAAAATTGTAGATGTGTAATATGTTGTTAGAAAGTCTACTTCATGCAGTATAGAAGAAATTTCGTAAGACAGTCTAAAGTAACTTTTAGTCTTAAGCTACACTCAAATAAGAATAATGACGAATTTCGCTGGGGCCAGAACCCTGGGATTTGGAACCTAACCATATCAGTTTCCAACATTCTTGAGAACTCTCGTCTTGATCGGAAAGATCCGTGTAACTTGCTGTGTTGATTTTTCTACATACATGGTCTGACGTCACCTTGACATGAGACACTAGTATACATTTTTTTGGTAGACGACAGACTGCTTCGTTCGCAACGCAAAAATAATAAAATCAAAATTAACAAATATTGAAATCCATTTAATAATCATCTTTACTGTACTCGGTTTGCCAAATATAATTTCGTAATTCTTTCCCACTTCCTTCCTCATGCTGTACGTAGATTTTAGATGTACTTCGGAGGCATTCCATATTTTGCTAATGAAATATTTATCTAACCTTGTAAACGCCATTTTCTTCGAAAGGATGCATTTATGGCAATACAGGGTTTCCAAAATTTTGCTGTGTTTTGTATTAAAAGGATTTTCTCCTTTGATATTTTTATTTGGAAGATAGTCACTATTGTCATGCTATATGTCATAGTTCCCAGTTTGCAGGTGTGCACTTTATGTATGACGGAAAAACTGGGTCGCATTCCCGTAACATTCTTGTTATTTTTGATATCATCACTTTCTCGTGGTCTTAAATGGACAAATAAAGTCCGCAGTAGTATGTATGTACATTGCTATATACAGGAAGCTTTCGTCAACTTGATTAGTTGGCCTCTTCAGCCTGATTAAACATACAAATAATATTACATATATTACAACATCTTTGAAAAATGGAAGTTATAAAACAGCTTGTTATTCTTTCAGTTAACTCCAAAATTGCTCAGTAGTCTTTAGCAATTCTCTGGGAACGTCGTGGCACAGTAGAGGCTGGCATATTGGTCGTTTGACTCGCTGCTTGTTGGGTCTCCAAAACTGGTGAATTTGGTGGTTCTCCGGTTGTTCCAGAAATTGCTGTTCCGTTGTTATTGTTGTTATTAATTTACATTATC
>JANJGK010000005.1:32618897-32621891 GCA_039081455.1 Macrobrachium rosenbergii | reverse complement strand
TGAAAAAGCGAAATGACCTGACTCCATCTTCCGCTAACAGCTGTGTCTGGTCCTTTGCCAAAAAACATCACTCAGTAACTTCTGGAACTCCGGTGATTTCCCGCCTCTTCCCCCTTCCGCGTCGATCGTTGTACAGATGGGTTGGTGCTGTTAGGGCCTCTGCTTTCAGAGTCACTTTTCCAGCCAATTCAATCATGGCTGGCGATTATGCTTTTGTATCTTCATAACTCCACTTTCCATATTTCCCCCCCTTTTCAGTCTGTAGGCGAGCAAGTCCCATCTAACCATTATTTTGCTGTAGAGGAAACGTCTTAGCCTCACTGTTGTTGCTTGTTTGGTTTCTCTTGGGGTCCAGTTATACACCTTCCCTTAACCTCTCTAATTTTTCAGTGCAGCATTTGTTCCGCACATCGATGTTACCATATGAATAGTTGCACTTTTTTTATGCAGCCCTTTTACTGTCCGAGTTACTTCCATTACCATTCTTTACTTATCTACTTTTGTTCTTGAAGAATCAGTACACTGATATTTCCACCTTGGCTTTACCCTGTAGAGCCTGATAATAGTAATTTGCTTGTTAACCTTATGAAATATACATTTTGAAAAAAGTACATTTGGTTCACTCGGAATCATCATGACTCGTTTACCATCATTCTCATGTATCAGTGCTCTCTTAAATCTCTCTCATGCAATTATGGCCGTTCTTACTTCACCTAGCAGATAAAATAGCAGTTTATCAAGTAGATATATTTCATGCAAAATCATCAAGAGGCTGTTTCCCTGAAACTGGAGTGCTTAAGGTTTGTTAGATTGCTTTAAGAGATGAGCGGACGCACCCAACTGTATTATGGTTTGGGACCTTCCCTGAAAAATGCGGGGACGCCATATCTTAAAAACTAACCATAGAATCTTCGTGAAAATAATCTCAGTATGTTTACCACGCCCGAATCACATGTTTCACCGTTTGAACTATCCTAACCTAACCCAACCTAACCTTACCTAACCTAAACCTAACCCAACCTAACATAGAGGCATGGCAAAAAAAAAAAAAACCGAGGCGCCCACTCGTCTGGCCGAACCATAATACATTTGGGGAACATGCGAGCGGGGGACAGCAGTTACTAAAACTTTTACCATATTCATCCTTTGATTCTGTATGAAGACAGAGCGTGACCCTGGAAAACATCCACAACCCAAAAGCCGCTTGTTAAGCCTACGCAGAGGATTCATCAGCGGCATATCGACCCTCGTTACGTATAGGCCTACTTTAGCTTTTCACCATTTCCTTGTAAGCTTTCTTGTTCTTCCCTGCGTATTCTATAATGTGTAACACTGTTTAATGTTGAATATCATATAGCCAAGGATTCCAAGCTTCCCTTACGTTCTATGTTATTAAGTTTTCATGGTTTCATATGATCTCTACTTAGTCGATATCCGCCGACCTCTTCTCTCTTGAAAACTATTGGGTCAGTACTTTCAACCCGTTGTTTGTTCATTGTAATTGTAATTGCAATAACGATTCTCTCATTAATGTAGTTTCTTTTTTTATTTACTTCCGTTTTTTCTTTAGTGACCGAAACCTTCTTCTGTAAAATCTCTCTCTCTCCTCTCTCTCTCTCTCTCTCTCTCCTCTCTTCTCTCGCTCTCTCTCCTCTCTCTCTCTCCTCTCTCTCTCTCTCTCTCTCTCTGATTTAATCAGAGACATCAGTGTTTTTGCAGGAGATATATATATTAAAAATGACCATTTCTCCAAGGAAATAGATATTGTATGACATTATAAGAGCTTATAGATCTTAAATCTGAAGAAGTAGGTGTTCTTACGAAAGGTGGCATTTTGTAGCGTTTTATTTATTCAATCTGTATTAATTTTGACTTCCTTCAGTTACAACTCGGTTTTCTTTGCTGTATCTTTTTCACCAAGTGTTTTTGTTCGGCTCAAAACGTCTTAGTGAATGGTCAAGAGTAGCATCATGATTCCATTATTATAGTCCTGACTGTGGAATCTGAAGTAGTTAATATCCTGCTCTGGCAACCTACTGCTTAAACGATATGTCTAATTTCTTTATGGTAGGTTGCCATCGTGCAATAATGAAGCCTTCGCGCTCTTGCCGGCGGCCTAGTGTGATTTGAACACATAGGTGTACAAGTTTTCTCCGCCGAATTTAATCACTTTTTTAACGAATGCAAAATCGGTGAAATCCTTGTGTTTGTTTTTTTTTTTATTAACTTTTACTGCTTTTGAATGCACTCCCTTTTAAATACATATAATGAATTATTTTTACAAAGACCTCTTGCCTAGATCTGTGTCCATTATTACTATAATTGATACCTTTGTTTACTTGCCAATTCTTGCATTAGACTGCGCGTTCTTACCGATCATTACATGTAATATCCGTTCTTAATTTTTATATATTAGACTTAGCATCTTCATCGTTGACATTCTTGCTAAATAGTCAAATTTCAAGCAACATATTATTCAGTATTGTTCTGTAAATTACCAGTCAAATTAAAACAAAGACATTTTCATGATGGTTGAATTACGGAAAGGAAAATTCGTGTTGCCAAGAAGACGGTCTAATCCTCAAAGTTCCTGGTACGAACAAACTGACAAACATTATCGTCCATGAAAGACTGGAATCCGGTTGAACTTTCATGCTGGAAATTTAAATAATTGTGGCTTTTGTAAATTACGTGTAAACATTATCCACCATCAGCAATCTCCTCCAGTCTTTCCTGTGCTCTTCACTTCCACACGTCTCCACTCGTGTAGCCCTGTCTCCTCCCGTCTTGTAATTCTCATACAAGTAGTTCTGATAAGTAGTATCATTACGAACATCATTGCATTTTTCTTATCTTGTATAAATGAAAATTAAAGAAGCGTTCGTCTGATTACAAACTGTGTGAGTACCCAGTAGAGAGAGAGAGAGAGAGAGAGAGAGGAGAGAGAGTAGAGAGAGAGAGAGAGAGAGAGAGAGAAGAGAGAGAGAGAGAGAG
>JANJGK010000005.1:32591397-32616397 GCA_039081455.1 Macrobrachium rosenbergii | reverse complement strand
ATATAATAATATATATATATATATACTATATATATATATATATATTAGTATATATATATATATACTTATATATACATAATTAAATACACAATATATATATACACAGGATATTGTATATAGTATATCTTATATTATATACTTCGTATATACTCGTTTATGTGTACCCATAACCAACGAAGGTGCAAAACCAGTCTACATTACATGAAACAGAAATTGCATTTAGAATGGTCATCTTACTGACGGAAAGGAACACAGAGCTTAATTAGGTGTTGTGGGGGAGGACTTCAAACAAGCAAATGTTTGCAAGGAGAAATAACCTGGAAATGAAAACGGCCTAGTGACAAGCCAGATTTATGGGTGCCGAGATGTCATGGTTGGGAATTTGAGGAGAGGGACGGGGAAAAGGGGTTGAAGTTGGGTAAATTACGAATGTTAGAGAGAGAGAGAGAGAGAGAGAGAGAGAGAGAGAGAGAGAGAGAGGCGTGAGGTGGAATTTTGTGTATGGAAAAATTACTGGAATTCAGGAGAGAGAGAGCGAGAGAAGAGAGAGAGAGACGGGGATGTGGCCCAGGGGAGAGGAAAAGTTGGGGGAAGAGAGAGAGATGGAAACAGTTGGGGAAGCAACGAATATGAGAGAGAGAGAGAGATGAGAGAGAGAGAGAGAGAGAGAGAGAGAGAGAGAGAGAGAGAGAGAGAGAGAGGAGACCATATCGCAAGATAAATGCGAACACAGTAGGGGACGATGATTACTAAAAAGGAATGATACATTGCATAGGAAGAGGGGTGAAAAGGGACGACCGATAATGTTATAGAGAAATGGAAAAATAGGTTAAGTGGAGTCGACTTTACGGTGAAGAGAGAGAGGGAGAGGGACGAGGGAGAGGAGAGGGAGCGGCCAGTCCAAATCAAAGCGGGGAGGAAAGAGCGAGGAAATGAATTGAACAGGCGAAGCGGGAAAAAGAAATTGGAATGAAAAATGTGGAGAGATGTAAAGAGGAAAGATGCGCACGGTAAACATTGTAAGGGTCGATGAAAGCTTCAGGGAACGACGGCAGCCTAAGTTAGTCGGGGACGAAATAATACAGGAATAGTAAAATGCTGCGATAGTCAGGGACTGAACTATTGGAGGAGACGAAATATAACCTGAAACAAATAGAGAACCAAAGCGAGGGTTATTGTTTGGGAGGCAAACTCGGAACAATAACTTTGGTGGTTATTTTTAATTTCTGCTTGAATCATTTAAAATATTTTAATTAAATCTGTAATTATGTATTCCATTTTATTTAACAAATAATGATAATCTATTAGAGAGATATTATTCCCTAAAAACTGGACAGGAAATATCAAAATATTAGCAAATATTGAAATGGTAATAAAATTTGCTCAGTTGCTATTTAAAACGAAGGAAAATCTCACAGGAAGGAAAATCACGGGAAAAAGATATTCCAGAGCTTATGAGAATTTTGGTCAGATCTTGAAGAGCTTACGGCTTTGCCTCCTTGAATGCGAGAGGGTGGCAAGCAAAGAGAAGAATTGATATCTTATTTAATTTTCATTATCTGCGACTTCATCTGAATTTTTATATAATATTTCTTTATATAAAATGTTTATGTACAGTGCAATGAGCAGTCCAATGTTCCCAATGACTCTCTGAGGTAGAAAAGATAAGCGAAAGATTAGAGGAGGAATAAGTGGAGCTCTAGCCGCGTAGAATGTAATAGACCCTCCTTTCAAAAAAGGTCATAGAACTCACCAAAAATAAAAATTGATAGCTTTGCTACTTGATGTCACATGCCATGTACGGTGTAGAAGCATGAACTAATAAAGTAATAATAAACAATAAAGTAGTCTTATTTCAGCTCAAGGCAATATACTTGCACACAAGGGCAGAGAGGCAGTACGTTACAAAATACTTGTGACAAGACGTGGAAACCGATGTGTAGATTAGAGGTGTTATTTTCATATCTTATTTTTATTTCAGAACAGTGATTGATCTTACGTGATGCCTGGGCATTATCCGCTGTGACACATAACCCACTATATAAATAAAAACTGACTCGGGAAAATAGCGCAAAAGAGTTAAGGGCTAAAGGGAAGTTTTAAAAGAATCAAAGTGCAAGGGTGTGTGGTGTAGCTGTGTGCTTAATTATTGTGGCCACTTTAATAACTTCATGTAATTACTCTCAAGTTAGGAGAATCAAGTCCGATCTCAGTTTTTCAAACTTATCCACTTTAGTTTAATCCCCTTTTCATCAGTACACTTACCAAACTTTCTTTCCTATCACTTATCAAGTATTGCCGTGTTGTCATATTATTGCGAATATTTCTTTACTCAAGGATCGTTTCACTTCCACGTAGACTTGGAATTATATAATATCCGTTCAAAATCTTAGGCATGTCTAAAGATTCTCTCTCTCTCTCTCTCTCTCTGTATATATATATATATATATATATATATACTATATATATATATACTATATATATATATACTATATATTATACTATATATAATATATATATATATATATATATATATATACTATATACTGTATGTGTGTGTATTGCTTTTTAAGTGTCTTGGTATCTGGGTTGATAGCACGTCTATCTCACAACCTGGGCAACTCGGGTTCGACTTCTGAAACTAAACGAAGAGGGGCTGATTCACGCATTCCTCAAAAATCCAAAGACTCTATTGATCAAAGTGGTGAATTAGGTACTTAGTTGTTAGATGACTAATTAAGGTCGCGGCTAGACGAGGAGGGAGAGAAAGGAACCAGACGGAGTGTTCATGGCTCTGCCAAAATGTGTACCATCAAACGGGAAGGCCTCGATATAGTAATCCCTTGCTCTACGGGATTGAAAACCGTTCACATAGTGCTCTTTTCGCCCTGTTGCAATTTTCGTATATGCTGTATATACCAAGCACTGAAGTAATTTTCGTTTCAGTATATCTTAAGTCGTGCCTTCGATATTCTTGTAGCCTTTCAAAGAAAGCAAGAGAAGATTCCATCATCCATCCTTCCGCTTTCTGGAGAATAAAATAACCTTCAAAGATTAGAGGCAATCCAATCTTCCTACGCGGTACTCGCCACAGCTTTTATCTGGTAAGTGTAGTTCATCTTTTATAAAGACAACGGTGGATTGCCGTAATAAACATGGTACTACGACTGTCAGTGTATTTGTATTAGCAGAGAGGGAAAAGAAGCAGAGAAGTAGGCAGCAGCAGCGGAGGAGCATCAGCAGGGGTGATGGTAGACAGGAAGCATAGATGACAGGTGGTAAGCAGGACGGCGGGATAGGAAACGTATCTCCCTCCACCCTCTCTCTCGGGACCTTTCCTCTCCCCATCTCCCAGCTCCCTCCACCCCCTTCACTCTCAGATAGCGCTTGGGGAACTGGGGACCACAGGATAGGGGGTTCCTGTGTTTGAGGAGGAGTAGTAGGAGGAAGAGGTGCGGCTGCAATCAAGGGTAGATATAGCAAGGACTCGTAGCCGAAAGGCCAAGGAGATTAAAGTATAACGAACTGCAGGTAAAAGGCCTCGGACAATAATGGGCTCATTTTATCACCAAAAGTAACGAGGAAATAAAATGGTAATGGAAATCCTTATTACCGAGAAATTATATGTTTATGGATGGGTCAATCTTGGGATTCCTGAGACCAAAACATCCACTGTATAAGTGTCACTTTTGATATTAAAACATAACACAAAACATATTGCTGATTTGATTAGCGTAAGCTAATGCTGTTACTATCGGAGGCGATAATATAAAGAGCGCGTTTACGAACCCTGATTTCGGCCATGATTGCAACAGCTGACTCATAAGGGGATAATTGTAATTGCATTATGAAAAGAAAAATTGGAGCATCACTGCACACGTGTTGCAATAATGCAGTTGAGGTCTAATGTCGGCTTCTCTCCTTTCTGAGGCATAAATGCACTTTTGCATGTTGTATTACATCCGATGCACCTGTTAAGAGAGTCAGCGTTTCGTCACTTAATGCATTATGCTTCTCATCCTGCTTTCTTTTCACTTCATTTTTTCCTCTTTTCCTAATGTTTCACACATTATCTCCTGCTTTCATACGTCCGTAAGCTATCGTGGATTGCTTTATTTGTGAATTTACTTACGAAGGCAAGTGTGGATTTACGTAATTTATTTGTTTTCAATATTGTCTTTTCTGTCTTGTATTTCATATATTCATGTTTCCTCCTAATGAGATATTACGGAATTCGTATAATTTTGAAACACAGAAAGTTGAGGATTTTAGTTTTCTGTAAAAGAAAACTATTGAGATGGCTTTTTGTCTGTCCGTCCGCCCTCAGATCTTAAAAACTACTAAGGCTAGAGGGCTGCAAATTGGTATGTTGAGCATCCACCCTCCAATCATCAAACATACCAAATTGCAGCCCTCTAGCCTCAGTAGTTATTTTATTTTATTTTAGGTTAACGTTAGCCATGGTCGTGCGTCTGGTACTACTACAGGTGCCAACAACACAGGCCACCACCAGGCTGTGGCTGAAAGTTTCATTGGCCGTGGGTGAGTTTCATACAGCGCTATACGCTGTACAGAAAACTCGATTTCGCCGAAGAAACTTCGGCACATTTTTTACTTTTTCTTTTTTTTATAGTAACTGATAGTTACAGGATTGCATTTAAAATCTGTGTTGAGAATCAGTACCAACAATTAGCGAGTATGGCTTAAAAATACTTGACTAAAAAACAGTACAGCTACATGTACTGAAACCCAGTATCTGTAACACGAAATACGTACCACAGCCGTCTAAAACGAGAAGCAGTAAATTAATGCCTGCTAGAACTGGTAATTTGTAACTTAAAAACACTGATAAGAATATATCTACTGGCACAGTACCCCAGCGAACATTTTAATTATTAATGCCTGATATGTGTATGCGCTCTTACCACTATTATTATCATTATTATTATTTCTGCTGGCATGTATGTGTTGTTATGTTAGTTGCCTATCTTTTTTATATAAATGTAAACGGTATTTCTATACATACATACACACACACACATATATATATATATATATATATATATATATATGTGTGTGTGTGTGTGTGTGTGTGTGTGTATGTGTGTGTGTGTGTGTGTATGTGTGTGTGTGTGTGTGTTTAGCTTGAACTGTACTTACTTCAGTGTTAAAGCCCAGTATTGATGTCGGGTTGTTCCACTATGTAACTCACCCTTTTGGGCGTCCTGTATATATATATATATATATATATATATATATATATATATATATATATATATATATATATATATATATATATATATATATATGTTTTTTGATGCCGCGCCTCTCACAGGATGGGAGGGGGTGTCCAATAAATTAGCCTCTCACGGGGCCAAATCAAATCAAATCTCGACTTCCAATGAGTTCGAACAACTAATGTGTGCTTATTCGGTGTGAGGTGGGTCATTGATCAAGACGGCAAGACCTGGTCATTTTCACACTCCACACGAACGACAGATTGGGCGAATAGCCCGGGGCATCATATTACAACGTGAAAGAATGTGGAGCAAATTACATTTACTTGGAAGAGTTTCCCTTTTATCTTGAGCGACCTTGAGTGTAATCCATGGTCACCTGACTTTTGACTTTTGTTTTGTGACGAACGAAGTCAGGCGATGATCTGGCTGATGTTGGGTCTTTTTATGATATGGACTGAGGGAGAATTTATGTGCATATATTTTTATTACCTCGTTCTGGAGAACTTGAAAATGCGTGTAAGATGAAACGAGAGATTTCAAGCGCAGTAGCTAGTGTTAAATGAAAAAAAAACGCGTAACTGTGTGACATTAAAGTTCAATCCAAGGAACTGCAAAAATACGATGACATTTTGTTTATTCTTGTATTCCTTTAGAAACTGGCTTCCTAAGTGAGTTCTGAATCATGAAAGATAGACTGTAACCTAGGCCATTTTTCTTCAGACAAACTAAATAAAGTATTGATTTGCAGAAAAAAAATGCAATTCAAGAACTTTACATTATAGTGACTCAGGATGAATAACCTTCATGCCAGTCTGAAACACTGACTTGTAAGTGTCATATTTCGAGACAGGCAAACATAGGTCTGAGAACAGGAAAGGGACTCGGCGAACAAGATGTGAAAGGCAGGATGCTGTCAGGTGGCGAATGGACAGGAAGGTGACTCTGCAAATTCTGTCATGAAGGGAAAAATAAAAAAGGTGAAGGAAGTAGCGAGGGTGGGAGTGGTAAATATTCCCTTGAGGGATGGATATCATAGTAACTGTGTATCCGCGCGCGTGTATGTGTGTGTGTGTGGATATGTAAGTTTTACGGCCGTACTTGGAGACATATACTTGCATTTGCATACTTACTTAGGCATTCGTACATATATTATATCGATACACTGATGATCAGGAGTAAATACTATACATGAACCTAGCTTCAGTGATATGATTAATTCATAATTCACAAAAACAATGTGTTTTTTTTTTTTTTTGTCTCAGGAAAAGAGGTTTATAACAGTTTTAATGGTAACGAAACTTCGGGAGCTCGAAAGGAAGATGGTCTATTAGATATCAAATGAATATCAAATGAATGCCTTTCACCTGTCATGCAGATTAATCCGTTAACTCGTGTAGTGTATTGGTGTAGACCTTGGACATAATTTTGGCAAGGATATCCACAGAAGGATGGTCCAAGAAACCAGAGTTTGAATGCAGTGGCAACAAGATTTCAACTGTGAATGGGATGAAAAGATGTAATACTGTAATGTTAAGAAGGGAAGTAGATGATAGTTGTCTAGCCGTGGCAGATTAAAGCTAGTTGTTAGGCTAAGTGAAAAGACGTTGATTTAGGAACAATAGTGGAAAAAGAAAGTGGAGTACATGAGAAGCTATATGCATGGGACAGACCCTTTAAAGTCTCTCTCTCTCTCTCTCTCTCTCTCTCTCTCTCTCTCTCTCTCTCTCTCTCTCTCTCTCTCTCTCTCTCTCTCTCAACAACAACAGGGATATTCATAATAGTAACAGAATTGCTCTCATATTTAACCAAAGGAGAATTATTATCAGGACAGCTAAAAACTTACCATTGTCTCCCTCTATGGTTAGAGAAGTATGTTGACCTCGTCGTTTTATACCATATCTTATTATTTTACCTTCGATTTTTTTTTATAAGGAAACGTATCTATTCAGTAAACATATCATGTTTTTTAGATCACTCGGAAATTGGATGAGTGCTTTAGGCCAGAACATACCCTGCCAATTTTTACAGAAAGGCTAATAGCGCACATCAAATATCTGAATAGCGTGGGCAGGAAAACATTTTCCATAATCTGTATATACTTTTCCGGATCTTTCCTAGACTGTGACCCCCAAGGGTTTTAACCCAATATGTGCCCACCTTTGCGGCGTGTTTAGTACAAGCCCATTGGGGATTACCGTAAAGACATGAACAAAAGACTGCAAATATCATAAAGATAATGACCCCCCAAGAAATATTAGTCCTAGATAACGACGCCCTGAAAACCCTTTGGGGGGGGGGTCAATATTTAGGAAAGACCCCTTTTTCCTCTCAGAGGATTTTCCTTTTTTTTGAATGACCTAATAGATTTATCCAGGTTTTCCATAAATTCACTTATAACTCACCTATTTACGACATAAACTTTCAAGAAGAAGAGTTTCGATTCAGAATAAAACAAAACTGAGTAAAACAAAAGGTTCCTTTCAAGGGTGATGTGAAGATAACTTTTTGAAAAGAGTATCTTGAAAAGAAGATCCAGTCGAGGAAGAGGAATGAGGAAGGCAGGAGGATGATAGCCCTTCCCTTCCTCTTTGCAAGATCCAACATTAACTAATTGTTGAAACTTCCTCCGTAGTTACGCACATCGTCTCGGTTATCTCTCTAAAAGCATTTTAATGCTTCACGCAAGCACGGGGCCATGTCTCATGCACATTTGTACTTGTCATTTTCCCCCTTCACCCTTTTCATTAGGAAACGAACAACTTCCAGTCTTATGCTCGGCTTGCATTAGGGCACATTAATCTCTGCTTCCATCATCATAATTATCTTTTTGTAGGTTTAGTGGGAAGATTTTCGAGTTCTAAAGACTTCGTTACTTCAACGGTTAATCTCCTGAAAGCTCGCAAGCAATTTTAATCTTATCCTCGTCAGGTTCCTTATTCTATTATTATTATTATTATTATTATTATTATTATTATTATTATTATTATTATTATTATTATTATTATTATAAAAAGGCTTCACAAATTCGCAGAATTGCAGTAATCAAGAGGCTCGCGTAGTTAAACATGAGCAGTCCAGCCTGACCTATAAGCATAATATATACTGTATTAGTAGTTGTGTGTGTAACGCTGCATACTTTTTCTTCAGACAATATCTCCCCGTAGGGAGGTAGTGCTGTCAGTGCACCTCACGGGGTGCACTGTAGGTATTACTAAAGGTTCTTTGCAGCGTTCCTTCGGCCCCTAGATGCAACCCCTTTCATTCCTTTTACCGTACCTCCATTCATATTATCTTTCTTCCATCGTGCTATCCACCCTCTCCTTTCATAATGAAACTGCGAGGTTTACCTCTTGTTACACCTTTCAAACCTACCTACTCTCAATTTCCTTTCCAGCGCTGAATGATCTATATTCCATTCCATTCCAATCAGACATTATTATGCTTAGACATGCGTCCACTCGTACAGTGTTCAATGCTTTCCGTTTTGGAAAATGTACAGTAGCATACGTAATCACTAAAGATATAATGGTCCTCTACAAAACTGGGAAATTTTTTATTTTCTCTCTTTGCTTTGGGTTAGAGGCTGTTTTCTTATAGCTTGATCGTCTCAGTAGTTTCTGAACACCTCCCATAATAATGTTTTAGAGGAAAATTTTGTCCCACCAGGCTTAATTGGTTCTTCAGACAAGTACACATTACCCGAGGCTCATTCGTAAGGAAGTCAACTTTCAATCATTGTGACCTGAGGTTTTACTAATACATCCGAAATTTTGTCAGGTTTCCTGTAGTCATTGTGTACAAGAGACTGCGTGCGGAAAGCGATTTTTAATAATTACGGTTATTCATACTATTATTATTCACAATGAAAAGCTATAACACAAACTAAAACAGATTAAAAATTGGAGCTTATATACTACTAAGAATGTTGGCGGAATACAACGCTTGCGAATGCTGCTGTATGAGAAAGGAGGAGGTGAACTGCATGGATGTCAATTTGTATATATGCCAAGTTGCAAACGCATTCCAGCTGACATCTGAGTGAAGTCACCAATTTTTCCAATAGGAGGTGGACAAATTCGGATGTCAGATTTCTGGTGGGGAGGTTATTCGTCCGAGTATAATTATGGTGGATGTTCTCATCAGAACAGAACAATATTCAAGGTACAGTGTTTCGTGGAATAGAGAATGTAAATAACCAACTAGGACTTCATTTAGGGGCTAAATACACCTCGGGTAACGGATGTAAACTTTGTTTTTAAGAGTATATACTGAGGCATCTTAAATGGTTTAGATAATTGCTTAACACAGGGTGCTGCCTAGATAACCGTGTTCTCAAACCTAAAGCTGAACCATATCTTTTGTAGCTGGCGTTTTTTGTTTTAATGGAAGGTTTGTCAAACAGGCTGAAATGTAGAGCAATTTGCTTGGTGCGTTATCAGGAAAGTTTTATATGATGTTTTTGTGTTTTGTTTTCCTACTTTCATATATCAAAGCCATCATTATTGCCCTTCCCCGGTTATTATGGTAGTCCAGGCGAACTTGTTTAGCGTGTCATAATATACCGGCCCTTCCGTGTCGGCTTGTTTCCTTGCATAGGTTTTAGATCGTTTCTGAACTCTACTGCATCATTTTTTAAAATTTTGACATTGTTTTCTATACTGATTTTATCATGAATAGTTTTACTTTTATTGCACATGTTTGTGCATATAATTCTCGCTGGCAATACTGACCTCGCATATTTTAATGAGACGAAATGTGTGTACCTCAGTATTTAAAGTCTAATCACAAATTTTCTGACCTTCGGCGTCATGTTATACTGGGATTATTAATATTATCCTTTCGGAAAATTAAACCTCTTCACATGGAACAAGCACACAGGGGCCATTGACTTGAAATTCAAGCTTCCAAAGAATGTTGGTTTCAACCTCACACCGCAGACCCCACACTGCAGCAGTAACTAATCATGATACAGAGCCACGACACTAACCACTATACCAGCGGATCAGAAATGAGTTATACTTCAACGAGTTTAACCTTTCTCTCTCTCCCATATATATATATATATATATATATATATATATATATATATATATATATATATATATATATATATATATATATATATATATATATATATATATATATATATATATATATATATATATATATATATATATATACCACGAATGTTAAGGGGGTACTTACTTGACTTTGGGTGGCAACGGATAATGCAGGGAGTTTCTTTTATTTATGACACATCTGACTGAATATTAGGAATTCATTGACAAAGCAAGGGAAATCTATGGCTTAGGGCCTTCTTCAGGTAAGGAAATTACGTAAACTCAAGGGTTCTCTTAATTAATTATATTTACATAACAACACCGATCAGAAGAATGGCAAATTACTGGGCAGGAAATAACAAGGGCCTGCTAAAATAATGAATCCTACACAAAATAAATATTCTACGCTGGCGATGTCTGAGAGATTCCACAGTCAAGGCCTATCTGCAAATATATGCAAGACGGTTACTTGCAACAATGATAAGATGCTCAAAATGAAACTGAGGAATGCACAGATGATGCCAAATAACTCAGTTCAACACTAATGCATAATTAGGTCAACACTGAATGCTCCAACACAAAGTACTGAGGTGATCACACAGTGGAAAAATAAATGAATATTAGATAGAGAAATAACAGGATTCGTGACTGGCTAAAAAGGACCTTATTCTGGCACATTACCTTAGTCAAGATGACGATATCCTTTGTTCAATGTTGTGCTGGCGATGGAGGAGGGAATTATAATGCCACTACAAAATATACTGGTCGAGGCCCCGGGGTCGACACGTGGAAGATTCAAAGAGACAAGCAAGGCAAGGACGTCTGTCCTCGAGTCGTGTTCTAAGCGTTCTCTCCCTTGATTTCTCTTGTAGAGTCTATTTATAACCTTCAAGGATTACGCACCACTTCTTTTCCAGATGGCACAAAGGTCAATTTTCGTCACGTTTTCTATATGTCGACCGCATGGCGGACAGGAACCCATATGGAAGGTTCAGTGTTGGGCGGGGGGGGACCAACTTACTCTTTTGGCTCCTCCCCTGCCTGGCTGGATGCAGGGGTACCTGGAATTAGGCCCAAAAAGCAGCCACTTTGAACATAAAGAGAGAGTTAGGCTTAACCATTTTGGGGAATGAGAGAGGTTATGAGTGGGCGAACTGAAACCTCAGTTCTAGTAGTAAATGAGGGACATTAATATTATTTCTTCTCAATTAGGTGGCAAATGCAAAAACGGGTGAGGTTGCGAGAAAAACATCCCTAGTCCTTGCAATATATATATATATATATATATATATATATATATATATATATATATATATATATATATATCTATCATGAATATTTTAATAGCCGTTCGACCTCCCTTCCTTGAATTAGTAAAAATATAAAAAGATTCGTAAAGCATTGCCTAATCCAACATTAAGTGCATTTAGTTAGGTCCGTGTCCTTTAGTTAGTGACAGAGCCATAGGATAGTAGGCTATGTCAAGGATTTATCAGGTGTCCATTGCCTAGGAGCTGAGTTCCCCTCTTGTTAGGTAGATCCATTTAGCTATTGCATTGCCAAAGGCACAATTCATGTAGGGACGCTAGCTGACTAGTCGGGACGAGTAGCTTACTTAGCCAAGACTTTCATGCCCGAAAGGGTGTGAATGCCTCTTCAAAGGGGGAACCTTTCATGTATTTACATTCCTCCCTCGTAGCCAGCTAGGAAATAATTCAAATTTCTGAATAAAAGCACTTCTCATTTGAATGTTAGGCCAAACAACATGGCGGAAAAGGAAGGTTATCACTTGTTTTGAACCAAGAATGCATTCCTCTCTGCATTTGAATGGAAGCGAGTACAGTGGACCCCCTTTTGACCATTCCTCATCACGTGTCCAACAATTGACCTCTCCAGAAGCGTTATAGGCGAACCCAGGCTGTGAGGTAGATAGGAACTTAGCCTCTAAGTACTTAACCATAAGACCTATTTTTCTCCACCCTCTTTGCTGGCTGTATTACTTTTTGCAGATCAACCGAGGCCTACACTCCGAAATGAAAACAACCTGGAGGGGTGCGCCCTGGACTCTCACACCCAAGCACTCCATGCAAAACCAACTATGTGTACAGATGGGCATCTTTCCACCTCTCCCACTGGTGACGACTAATCACATTGATCAGCCGAACCCTTACATGTTAAGCACAAACATCTATAGGCACCAGGTACTTCAACCACAATTAGTCAATAAGCCGGCTTCTTTCTCTCCGTGAAATTCTTTTCCATTTCTCCAAGTTCAATTTTCATTCTCCTAAACAAAGCTCCCTTACTAAACCAGCCTACAAACCAAGCAGCCTGTGAATCACCCCATGACTTACTTCAAGACCAATCTAATTAAATTCAGTGATCAGTACTCAATTATTCCCTCCATAGTGCTAATTAAGGGCCAATTAACTTAAGTAACTCAAGTGATCAATTCCTCCATAGTGCATAGCTTCATGTGAGAGAAATTATTTGTGCTAGATCGCTAATCCTGGCTTTTCTTACGGGAGTCATCCACGCTCTGCTCAAGTCGAACCACCGCCTTGTGAATCAAATCCTGAAAAATACTGCCATCTCTAAAACAAAGAAAGTCTGGATAGCATTTCCCCCAGTTGCGCACAAAGCCAAATACGGAAACTAATTCAAGCCTTATCACGCTTTCCAATTTGATACGTGCCATTCACATCATCGTAATTTCCACGTTCTTTAATTTTGATTGCCTGCTGGACCCCCATTTCCAGTTTCATGTGATTTCTTCTTGTGTAAATAAAATCATTGTAAAGTAACCCTTTATTCATTTCCCGTGGCGACCTTCCATTCTTTGATCAAAATGGTAAAATAAGGTAAGTTCTTAAATTTTCCCTTCATTTTGGTTACATCCTGGTGTTCTCCTTTGGCCCCTCTGGCAGTAAAAATTCACAAAAACCCTCTTGCATTCTTCCAAAGAGACACAGTACGTAATGATATATATATATATATATATATATATATATATATATATAATTAATTAATAAGAGGCATTGTGGTCTGGCTGTTGAAAGACTGCTCTCATTGGTGCTGGTGAGATAACTTGGGTTCGAATCTCGGGTAAAGACTGAACGATCTAGGTACACTCCATTTAAATTCTTTGAGACAGTGTGACAATTTCAGCTTAAATTCCGAAGATGGTGTTTTTTTTTTTTCCTTCAAAGTACGATCAAGGAAACTGTCTCATTACGTTTTTTAAAGTTTGTAAGATTGAACTTAATCGTTATGAATTTCAGTTTTCCCGAACACGTAAAAGAATGGTTATGGAATGTTGCTGTTTTCTAGATGAAGAGATACAATTTGTTTTTTAGGAAATTTGGTTTTTGGTATGAGAGCAACAAGGCGGTTAACCACTGCTAATTATATTCATCCACTCATTTGTCACAAGAGATGCAATAATATTAATTTATAAACAGTCGGGGACTCCATTTGAGATGCTCAACATTTTGTCTTTTTAGGCTGGTAACCAATGTGCTGGCCCCCTCTTCATCTCCATTTTGCTCAACACTTCTGAAAGAAATATGGAAATATTTTGTTTATAAGTAGACTCTGTACCTTGGTTTCCCCTTAACTCCTTCAACCCGTTTCCTCTTGTCAGCAAACACGCTCTGCAAAGTAAACAGAAAATTGGATTATTTTTTGTTCAGAAATAAATGGACAGGAGGTTCCGTCGAATCTAGCCGAGGGAAGAGTACAAGTGAAATATAGCAGAGAAAGATTAGCGGTTATGAGGGGAACCTGGCGGAAAAAGTGAGGGAGGGCTGAGGGAAGGAGAGTTTGAGGTAAGCCTTGAGGCATGAAGCCATCTCGAAAATTCCTCACGGTATGTTACAGCGTGGGAAAATACTTGCATCAAAGGGGTCAGTAGAGTAAATATAGATAAGAGGGGAAGTTAAAGGAGGGTGTGGGAGAGAGCAAGGCTCGATGGGTAGAAAAACTTTTCTTTTGAACTTCATAACTTCTGGTTTGGTTCTGTGTGCGCTGGTTTCGCTTCTGAGAACTCTACAACGTACATTGAGGTTCAATTCTTTAGAAGTGTTATGTAAAATTTTTTTTTTTCAAAGGGGCCGATACATAATAGAATAAGTGTTATTGAGGATTTTCATTACGATTAAAAGTAATGTCTTATGGGACGTTTCTCACTAGGCGGTTGCAGATTCGTTCTTGAAGTAGATTTACCCGCAGCTAACATGGCAAGGGGAAGGATTAATTATACTTCATCTTCATCTGACGTCGTAAAAGTGATGCTTTTTCTGCTATACGCATAATGTTCTCTCTCTCTCTCTCTCTCTCTCTCTCTCTCTCTCTCTCTCTCTCTCTCTCACCATTAAGCAAGCCGTTTCTCTTGATAAGGGGTAACTCTATAAAACTGTTAGTGATTGCCACATTCATACTCTTGACTGTTGAATCATGAATGAACACCCTGTGTATGAAATTGCTACAACGTCAGTTTCTTCTGCCACCTAAATGCAAGGCTCATCAGCAGCACATCGAATCCCCTTACATACACACTGTGCCAATCATCCCTGTTTTGCACTCATTTTCGCACTTCCTATGTATATAGGTCCTTCCTTGCCACTGACTTTTAGGTCGTATATCCAACGCTGTATAGGGGGCTTCTCTCCTCATCCATATTAATACATCCAAAATTATACACTTCTCTCACCAACTTCTCGCCCTTTGTTCTGTCCACATGACCAGACAGTCTCAAAGCGCTCTGATTCATTCTCTCACCTATGCTATCAACCTTTTTGGCAATTCTCTACATTGCACATCCTTTCCGTTCTCTCACGCTAATGCAGCCTTTCCTCTTAGCATCCTTTTGACACAAACACACACACACATTATGTATACAGTATATATATATATATATATATATATATATATATATATATATATATATATATATATATATGTATGTATATGTATGTATGTATTTATATTTGTGTGTGTATATATATGTATATATATATATATATATATATATATATATATATATATATATAATGTAGAAAAAACAGAGAGCAAATGATTCATCATTATTGTGCTAGTATAATTGTTTTTGCTACCCTCAGATTTTAAGTCCAAACAACTGATATATAACATTGGTAGTATACATATCATCGTGATTATTGCTGATGTTCGAACGGTACGTAGGTCTTTGTCGTTGTATGTAATCCTCGTTGTAATAATACAATTTCGTTCACTTTTGTTTGGAAGCATCACAGCGATATAAGTATTTTGTAATTCAGTAAAAAGAATAAAGCGTAAAAAGCTAAGGGCTTTTGTCATTATACTTTACATTAGTTGCTATTGCTTCACTGCCGAAAACACTGGAAGACTTGATAATTCTTTAAACTTTTCTTTTGTTTGTAATGAAAGAAAGTACTGATTTAGAGGTCCTGTTCAGTTCTTGCGCCTCTCTCTCTCTCTCTCTCTCTCTCTCTCTCTCTCTCTCTCTCTCTCTCTCTCTCTCTCTCTCTCTCTCTCTCTCTCTCTCTAGTTATATGAAATTTTCTTGTAAATGCCATGGAAAATTTTTGACTTAAATGCTAACATTGAAACTAAAATTATCGCTCAGTAACAGCAGTGAACGAATGTATGACCACTTGCGTACGTATAACGAAAAAAATGGTGTATGCAATTGTTGTTTAGAGACGGAGTGAAAAGACTTTCCAGCAGAATTTCAGGTGCAATGAGATATGATAAGGGTGTTACCTAACGCTTGATAGTTGCTTGTTCTTGTCAGTAATAATAATAATAATAATAATAATAATAATAATAATAATAATAATAATAATAATAATAATAATAATAATAATAATAATAATAATTGTTTCTGCAGGTACATGGACATTCTAAAGGTTACTTCCATTGAATAGGGGAAATATATGCACATTCCATAAATTATCTATTTCAGTAAATGTCAGGTACACCTATTGTGGCCAAAAACAAAATGGACATGTAAAGAAAGTTAAACAAATTCATATGTCGGTTTTCATTTTGTTTTGGAGAATGTCTCGAGAGTTCTTATTCAGGGTACGCTAATTATTGCGAAGGCTAATTATATAAACAAGATCGATGAAAAATGCAAAATTTTTCGAGTGTATCCATGTCTTTTAAATTAGTAATATCTCATGAATGTTACGTACGTGTATAATTATATATATACATAAATACTACATACATACATACATATTTATACCTATATACATACATGTATATAATATTCGTAAGATATTACTAAATTAAAAGACATGGATACCTTCGAAAAATTTTTGTATTTTTCATCAGTCTCGTTTACACCTAAATGACCGATATATATATATATATATATATATATATATATATATATATATATATATATATATATATATATATATATATATATATATATATATATATATATATATTTATATATATATATATATAAATATATATATATATGTATATATATATATATATATATACATATATGTTTATATATATATTATGTGTGTGTATACACACACAGTGTGTATATATATATGTGTAATATATATATACACATACAGTGTGTATATATAATATATATATATATATATATATATATGTATGTATGTATGTATATAATATTATATATATATATATATATATATATATATATATATATATATATATATATATATATATATATATATATATATATGTGTGTGTGTGTGTGTGTATGTATGTATATCATTTAGTATCTGTTCGTGCGCATGCATTTGTATGGTTTTTATTGTTGTCGTAATACGAAGAAATGACATCAAAATGTAATCAATAAAGCTCTACAAAGCAATAATAGGCAGCGTTACCCGTGCAATATCTTCCGATACTTCCTATTTGTACATTACTTATTCAAGCCTATCGCTGTTATGCACAGCCATCAATTCGTTTATGGACTCATGAAATGGTGATTCGACATCCCCGCCCCTTCACGGATTGCGCGAGCTGGACAGTTTCTCTTACGGTATGCTGTTAATCTCAATTTATTTGCCTCATTTAAATATGTAGCGTTTTCATGGTTTTCCTGGAAACGAGTGAAATGAATATGAGACGGCCACGTCCTTAGTTTTCGTTTGCTGTATTTTTTTATATATTTATTTTGTTTTTAAGTTGAGGTAAATGTCGAAAAGAGCAGCATTTTACTCTCGTTCTCTGGCAGAAGTATTATGTCAAGAAACGACACAAACAAAATAGTTACGTTTCTAAGAATTCGTAGTAAGCTGGGTCCTCTACCTTTTGCATCAGAAAACTTTGTCATTAATTATTAAACCGGACTTAAAGTACATTTATGTAAATTGTTAAAAAATGTTGACCATAGGAATGTACGAGTAATATGGAAAAGCAATCCTCACGTTGAGCGTTAGAAATCATGTTTATGGACGTGTCCGAAATGTGGAGGTATCATTTATGCAGTGATGTTGGATCCATAAACAAGCGACATAACGGAACGCTTTTATGATACAGAACACAATAAACTGGTTTCCACTGTATATTGTATTTGATACTTCGGCACGTGTACTACACAATATATAACGTAGTGGCTACTCGCATGAATGGGATTTCGGAATGCAGCGAGAAGCATTTCTAATTAAATAATCATAAATAAAAACAGGTCAAATGGCCAGCCACTTCCGTTGGTAGGGACTGAAACGTAATTATTTTTCTTTTATGAGTTCCTTTACCAATATTAATTTAACAATTAAATATATATATATATATATATATATATATATATATATATATAATATATATATATATATATATATATATATATACATAATATATATATATATATATATATATATATATATATATATATATATATATATATATATATATATATATATATTTATATATATATATATATATATATATATATATATATATATATATATATATATATATATATTTATATATATATATATATATTTATATACACACACACACACACACACACACATATATATATATATATATATATATATATATATATATATATATATATATATATACATATATATATATAATGTGTGTGTGCATATCCTGTTATGACTCGCATATAATTTCTCTCTTTTCCTAACCATGTACAAATTTTTTGCAACAAATCATCATGTGTATCATATTATCAGCATTGAGTTCTTAGCATATACTTTTCCTTAGCAATAAATCATCATGTCTTTTTCTAATTATTCATATTTCACATCACGTTTTACAATGTTTAGTACAATACGAGTATTTAATCAGGCAGTTGGTGTTCACTGTTATATTCAACATAGGAATGTGAGCCAGAAGTAAACCATAGAATAGAGAATAACAAGACCCAGATTCAGTTGTTTCTGCAGCCTCTTAAAAGTTTTTTCATAGGAATCTTTCTTTTACTTTTAAGCTCTATGAAAAGCCCCAGGCTTGTTATACACCATTCCTTTATTCTGTTACTCATTCTAAATGTTAATTGTCCGAGACAATCGCTTTAATCTTTTGCTTAATATGATATACAAAACTAGGATAAACTCGGCTGAAGGATGATTGATCATCTTGCGAGGAGTGGCCCTGGAATCCAAGCAAACAGCTCACGCCTGGAAGGGAAGAAGAAACCCCAGCAAGTATGATTTCCCCATTTTCTGAACTTCAAGGCTGAGAAGTTGCACTTCGTGACTTGTCTCCATCAGTCAGCAACTACAGATCCCTGTAGTGATCTAATTAACAAAAGGGTGACCCTTAGGTTTACTCTGTCCAAGATTTTGAGGAATGCAAATCGAGGTAAGACCTGTCCATCAAGAAATTGATTATAATTGTCAGCCTGTGACCTCTCTTGTTGCACGGTGTGTCACTGAAAAATCAAGTCCTGTTGTTGGTCAACTTTTCTCTCCAGGAGACAGTTGAAGTAGAATCCACAGCCACCCTTACAAATGTCCTAGCCACTCCAGACAGTAAGAGAGAATGTCGAAACAAAAAGGCAACTTGAGGTGCCTTTTAAGATGCCCTTACCTCCCCTGACGAGCACGCTTACTTTCATCTATGGAACTTGGGCACTGTATTGCTGTATCTTTCTCCGAGCTAAGTAGTCCTATTCTGCTCTTGGGACCAGAAAGTCTGAGATTCAGGGCATGTGGAGTTGTGTCCTTCTTAGTAAATACGGTATTCAAGAGTCCTTTCCATAGGAATAAAAACATAGATTGTAAAACCCTGGATACGGTACAAAAAGATTTTGTTTCCACACTTGTTGGACATAGCATAGGAAGTGATGGCCTTCCTTCAAAGATTCATCATAGCCATAAGGAGTCTGTCACTTCGACAAGTGCAGGGCGTCTCAAGGCCTTAATGAGCCTGACTGCTTTTGTATCCAGGAAAAAGAAAGGTAAGGATTAGAGGTGTGAAGACTTCAGCTCCTGGGATGCGTTTAGGAGTTGCTCAGGCGAACTGACCTCCCTGAAAATGTAGTGTCTTGTGGCCACGTGTGCTTCTTAAAATCAATAGACAGGTGTTGTAAAAGTGATATACAAATAGGCATGATATATATATATATATATATATATATATATATATATATATATATATATATATATATATATATATATGTGTGTGTGTGTGTGTGTGTGTGTATATATATATGTATATATTTATATATATACATATATATGTATATATATGTATATTGTATCGAACCACAGTCTCTCAAATGAAAGGCCAGGACGCTACCAATTGACCCACATATGAATATATGGACATATACATAGTGCCTATTCCTCAGTTGTATATCACTTTAACAACGCCTGTCATTATCTGTGTATTGATTTTAACGAGCACACGTGGCCACTTGGGACCTGAAATCAATAAAGTATACATACATACATACATACATACATACATACATACATACATATATATATATATACATATATATATATATATATATATATATATATATATATATATATTTATATATATACAGTATATATATATATATATATATATATATATATATATATATATATATATATATATATATTTAACAACGATGTTTTACCACTAACTTTATTGATTTCAGTCCTCCATATGAGTATTATAACCTCCTTATTATACATACTTTTGTAGCAATTAAATCTGTTTAATATTGCGTATGAAAACGCTTTGTAAACCAGTAACATGATCGAACGCTGTTTACTTGGTAAGTTATTATAAAACGCCCGTGGGATTAATCGTGCCTTAAAAGAAACTGTGGACTCAACGTTAGACTGCATACTTTGATGTAAAGACAAAATATATTTTAATGCATCGAAATTATGGCCTTGAAGCTCGGCTGATGATCATGTAAATATTTCGTATGCCATGAGAACGAATTGAACTCGTATTGTGGCAAACACTCTGATACTCAAATAATAAAACTGTCTGTCTACTGAAAGAAGTGTATTGTTGATGATATATTATTTCTTGTCTTCTATGCTGTGATGGCATGTGATCATATTTTCCTAGAATAATATTTTATTGAGGCTATTGCAGAAAAGATGTAAAAAAGTTTATATCTGTGCCTTTTATAGTTTATTTCTTGTGAATTAAGAATGAAACATAAAAGACATTTTCCATTCTTGACGGCGAGTAGGTTTTTCTTTTCACTAGGGGCATTTTAGCTGTTCATTTATGATTTTAGTCGTTTGCTATCAGTTGTACCTCCTAGCAAGAGCAGTTGAAAAATTCAATTTTGGCCGGGTAATTGAAGACAAAATTCAGAGAGAATGGGAAAAATCCCACCATTTTCGTTGTAAGAGGTTGGAGTATTTGACATAAAATAGGATTATGGTAAAGTGACGACCCTTTACTCTCCACCCTCCCGGGATTGTGAGGTCTATAATATCATTTCCAATCAAGCCAAATATAAAAGGAGGGAATTAAAATGTATAATGAGCTGCCTTTGGGTTTCCCCCCCATAAAAAGCCTAGTGACAAGATCTTTCTGAGGACTATGAACACATTCTTCAGAGGACGTATCTTCCCAAGGGACTTGACTGATGTGAATGAGGAGGTATTATCAATAATGAGTGATTCTTTGAACGAACCACAACATTCAAGGTCTTTCGACAAGAAACCCTGAATAACTTGCAATATACTTAATATTTCAAGTTCAAACACTCCTTAACATATCAGATTGTAGTTACAGTAGTTATTAAGACATGGCCTAACTTATAATGAGATACCTGAGTCAAGTATTTACTTTAATTTCCGACCTCAAATGAAGCTCCTACACTTCCCATGCCTATATATACTCTTACCTTTGAAAGCATCAAGGAGTTGTGGGTTCCAAGTTAGGCTAACTTGAATTGCTTAAAAATCATCTTTGTCCTTAGTTTTCTATTCATTTCAAGTTTCTTGGTTACTAAATTACACATTAAAATGCACTCATTGCACTCTGTAAAGTTTGTGCGGAAGTTTATCAACTTTGTATGAACGTTTTGTGGAAGTGATTGGTGATGTATTTTCGATATCATTATCCTTTACGATCTTCAAGTTATTCACTACTTTGAAATATTTTTGAATCATCCTTTTCAAAAAGAATATCCGCTGATCATACAAAGAGCCTGTATATGTATATACACCTCAGGGACATAATTTCTCGATTTCAAGTTAGGCTGACTAGTTTAAAAAAGCCAACTTTGTGCTTATTTTTGTATATTTTGATATAAGCATGTGAGTCTATTTGTGATTGCCTGTTCACCTGTCTTCATGAAAACAACGCTGCATTTCCCATTATAAATTTAGGTATTCTGAAACCGGAAACATCATGGTCCGGAATGACACCTTTGTAATGCGTTAGGGGATCGTATATTCTGAGTTGGGCTGAAACTGAGCAAATTCTCATTACTTCAGGGAGTTTTCTTTCGTCATGTGCTTAGCAGCGCTCAGAAAGAAAGAGCAGTATTGTACCGAGGGATCTTAAAGTGAGAAGTTCACGAGCATTCTGTTTACAAGGACGGACACGCCCGGTCCCTGACGTCGAGGGCAAAAACAAGTTACACTCACGGCACTGCGCAAGCAAATAGAAGCAAGGTTATGCTTGCCTTATCAAGTTCACGGGAAGTTTGTGCTGCTGAAAACAAGATTGGCATCGTATTTATGGTGTTTGTATTTGTGTGTGTGCGTGTGTGTATATCCTCAAGGTTTTTAAATTTTCTACTTCATTTTTATATACTGTATTATATTTTAAGAATGACTGAAAAATTGTATGCAGTGTGGAGGCGTTGTTGTTGTAAATTTCTGAAAGATATTGTATATATATATATATATATATATATATATATATATATATATATATATATATATATATATATATATATATATATATATATATATATATATATATATTCTTACATTCTGGCGTCTGTTGGAGGAATGTATTGGAGGAATGTACAGGGATTTTTTATCATGAACTGCCGTAAGGGACCAACAGATAGCACCCAGAATATAATAACGGATGGGAAAGAGGGATGACTTACCTTAATCATCAGTAATTAATCAGGGAGTGGAAGGTCGCCATGGGAAATGAGTATCAAGTTCGTTAAGCTGAATTTACTTACAGATGAAGCAATCACGAAATTAATCTGAAAAGGCTGATGATACAGCAAGCAAGCACATTTAATGTGAAATAAAATTAGGCAATGTGTAGCAGATCTCTGACTCTGAAAAGATGACTATGGCTGGAAGGAAGCTCAGGCTATCCTGTGCGCAATGGTATGAAGGGGACGGATTAGTGCCCCGGGACTGCGATTCAAGGAATTCTTGCTTATATCAGAAATGACGGTACTTCTAAGTGGAATTGATTCACAAGGCTGGGACGGACCACTTGGGAGGAGAGTAGCAGGATTTCTTTACCTGTTCTATGCAGAGCTCTTGCAAGATGATCTGGATACTCTGGCATTTGCAGCCGTGCCAGGAGGAAGGGAGAAAGATGAGGCGCTTTTTGCGTGTGTGGTCTCTCGGATGGTAGCGGAGCGTCTGACTTGTTGTTTGCCCATTTCCTTGGAGATCTTGGGGTATTTTGAGTTGAACACAAAGGCATAGGTCGAATCTGAAAGCAATTCCCAAAGCCAGTAAAAGGTTCATACAGTAAGAGGCCTTATAGCTGAGTCCATAAGGTTCAAAATAGTAGCCCCATTTAATAGCGCATTCGCCCTTGTGAATTTAACGATTTCCCTAACCCCAAATCACGTGATGGGGGACTAAGGAGTGGCATTGTTCGCCCCCAAATCAGGCGATTTGGGGGATGTGTAGCCTACCTCTGTTCAAATGTGTCATGGTGTCTCCTTCCCGCCGCTAATTTCCCACTCAAGCAGACGCCGGAGAGACAAATTTTTGAAAATACGGAAGAGCTCCCCCCTTTAAAAAGGCATTCACTCCCTTTCGGATGTGAAGGCCTTGGCTAAGTAAGTTATTCGTCTCAACTAGGCAGTTAGCTTCCCAAAACAAATTGTGCTTTTGCACTGCAATTGCTAAATGGACCTACCAAACTGCTAAGAGGGGTACTAGTTTTGCTAACTTACTACAGCAGAGCCTAACCTATACAACGGTATCTACAGACTGCTACTGGCTGTCTCTGACGACGGGGGAACTCTACTCCTAGGCAACAGGTACATGGTAAATGTGTCTTTTGACATAACCTACTATCCTATGGCTCTGGCTCTAAATTGAATGACACTGACCTAACTAAATGCAATGAATTGTAGGTTACGCAATGCTTTACGAAATAATACACGTAATAAAATTGGACATGAGCAACCTGAAGGGTTAATTATGGTAGTGGCCAGGGGGTGTACCAGCTTGAGTATTGGATAGTTTTGGATTAGGTTATGAATAGGGTTAGTATCACAAAATGCCTAGTAGGTTAGATGTTAGTCTACTTGGGCAGAGATCACGCAGGCTACCTTCTCTGGGTAGGTGCCAGTATCACTCTGAGATGGAAAGAGGCACTGTGCCAATGGGACTCGAATGCCAAGGAGAGCTTGTGGCTCTTATTGGTTAATTGCATCTCCTCCGCCCCTTCTTCTTCTTCTTCTTCTTTGGGGGTCCCCAGGGTTTAGCTATGCCCTTCCTAGGAGGTGACGAGGGCACCGACTCTGGGGAAAGACCAGAAGTGCCGTCAGGAGCAGGATCAGGGGTAGCCCTAGTAACTACAGGCTGGCTCCCTACTTTGGCTGTTGCGACGACCGTCGTAAGGGTAGAACCAGCATCTGCGTCCTGGCTGGACAGTTCCTGGTCGACCAGCGAAGATGTAACATTAAGGTCTGCCAGAGGGTCATCCTCAGCAGATGAAAGTGATTGGGAAGAACAAACGTCAGGGCACGGAGGCTCACAATTGGTGATGATCAAGTTGGTGAGGTTTGGAGGATTTCCCATAGGAGAATCCGTGTCATTATTTGGATCTGACACTGGCACTAACTCGGGGCCAGGCACAGGGATTAAGGTTAGTAGAGGAGCTCTGTCCCAGATAGACAGAGCTTGGCACTGCTCAGTGCTCTCAAGTGGCGCTGGCAGAGGATTGGAGTCAGGCGTGGCTGACAAGGGACCGGGGGTTGCAAAACCCCTTGGTGTACCTGAGGTGGAGGGCAGAGCCTCTTGGAGTGGTTCTGGATGTGCTATC
>JANJGK010000005.1:32543897-32586397 GCA_039081455.1 Macrobrachium rosenbergii | reverse complement strand
ATAGGATTAATGACAGGGTTGGCCATCAGGGCTTATAGGATTTGCAGTCCCGAATTTTTAGACGAAGAGTTGGATTACCTGAGGGAGAGTTTTAGGAGATTAGGCTACCCTAAGTATTGGTGGGAGTGGGCACATATCAAAGCAAGGAAAAACTATTTTGGGGAGAGGGAAAGGATTGAAAAGGAACATTTGGTAGGAAAGAAAATAATTACAGTTCCGGACAACAACTCTATTGCACCCATCAACAGGAAGCTAAATAATTTCAAATTGATAGGCAGCTACAAAAACACCATTAGGAATAAAATAGTTAGAAACAAAAAGTCGGTAGAGGGGGAAGAGATTAGAGGGGGGGTTTATATGGCAGCGTGTCTAGACTGTGAAGAAGGGTACTATGGCGAAACTGGCAAATCATGTAAAGAGCGAAGCAAACAACATCTGCAGAACATAAGGCATTATAATCAGACGTCGGCAGTTGCCAAACACTGTTGGGAAAATGATCACAGAATAGACTGGGAAAATATGAGTTTTCTGTACAGGAACACCAACAAAACATCTAGACTGGTTGTAGAGAACGCCTTCATAACTTGCGCCAACAACACGATGGCAGGGAACACCGGAAACGGCTTTGAAGACAGCATATCTAGAAAAATCATATACTCCACAGTAGCAAGGAAACGAAGAAAAAACGCAAGAGAACGCACGGAAAACGGACATCTGGAACCAGGGATCAGAGAAAGACCAAGGTCAAGAGAGGGTGGAGGTCACACAGGAAGAGCTAGGCGATTATAGGATTAAAAGTACCCAGCACACAGATATAAATACAGCCGGACTATGCGTTTGCTCATTGTACGGATACTTGATAATGTGGACTGTTTGTCCAAGAAAGCTTGTAACTTTTTGAATAAAAACTCCATTAAATACCATCCAGTTTGAATGAGGTCCTTTTAGTATATATATATATATATATATATATATATATATATATATATATATATATATATATATATATATATATATATATATATATATTGTGTGTGTGTAAATTTGGAGTAGTTGTTGTCTGCAGACAATACAGCGTTATTCCACTTGAGGGTAATGAACAGGAGTCCCACAGGAGTCCCAGAGAGTTGAAAGTTTACATGTCGAGAGAGCTGAAAGTAAATATTAGTAAATATATCATGCGGAAGATTATGGGGTTGTTAGAAAGCCGGAAGGTAGAACTCTGAATGTTAGTATAGTATGGCAAATGAAACGGCTGAAGTTTTTGATTGGTGTAGATATTGAGGATGAGAGAGAAGGCTAATCATAGCTCATGTGAAAATAAGAAGGTAGCAAGATCTCTACAGACTTGGAAGAGAAGAGTAATGTGTGTGGAAGCAAAAAGTTTGGCCATCAAGCTGATTTATGAGAAATATGTTTGTACATATTTATGCAAATATAAATACGTAAACTTAAAACCTTTCTATTGCGGGGATAATGCCCCACCCCCAAAGAAGTCTGATTCAACACTTTTTGCTAACGTATCCTGCTTTTGGTGGGTTGTGTGATTATTTAAAGGATAATGTTTCCGGAAATGAAATCCTGAATTGCTATTTTATGACACTATTATTATTTTACTGTTAGAGTAAGATGAAAAGAGGCAGTGTTGAGTGTTCCTGTGCTCTGTTTACATGAAAATGAAACGAATAATCCCTGGAAAGAGACAAGAAAATTTTTTCCTACTCTCTCTCTCTCTCTCTCTCTCTCTCTCTCTCTCTCTCTCTCGTGAAAAAAATTTAAATTTTTAAGAAAGACCGAGATCAAGGCTCAAAAATCCGTGGAAATGAAGATTTCGTTTAATATTCTAATGCCCGGATTAATTATACACCTTGAGTCACACCAAGTACGTAGTGAATCAGCCTTGAAAGATTCAGCCCACCAACTTCCCAGTTGGCATTAAAAGCATAAAGCTTTATTTAATGGTAACCGGAAAGTCTAGCACTAATGGTGTGTGTATTAGAAACTCGTAACATGATTGATATCCAGGACATAGTAAAAAGTCGCTTCCTGAAAGGTACATGGGTAAGAGAAAACATCTAATGAACATGAGGGACACTAGCTGATTTTGTTGGTTTTTAAATACCTAACCTATTCCCATACCTAATCTAGTTCTGAAGGAACAGGATATAAGTCAAAGACAACATGTGGAACATAATTATCAAGAATGAAGTATGACTTCAAAGATGAATATCCCTGAGAAGAGCGTTTTCATTGGATTATGCTATTAATAGAGTCTGCCTTCTATATACGCATGAAATTTCTCATATATAATAATTATATACGTGAAGAATCAAACAACTGGCAAGCGGAATAGGATAAGAAAATCAAATAACTAAACTTGCTTGCGAAAGTAAAATTATCCATTAGTTTAACACGCTATGTGTTGCTACAAGGACATACATCATGGTTCATTAATGTTGATGAAACTTTATCAAAAAGATTTTGTTAAATTGATAATAAAGCTTTAAAAAGAATATTAGATGCCAGATGGCAGGGTACTGAGAGGGAAATAATGGATGTCCTACGCATCGATGAGAGTGGTGATAGGGAGATGGCGATGATTTGGACATGTCCCTCACCACCCTTGGAAGAATAATAGATAACGAGCTTGTTAGCGCGTGCTAGATGCGCTGGAACGCGGCGCTGCTGTCTCTCCTACACTCCTGATCCCCTACCTACCCCGTCCCACCCGGGGGGGGGGGGGGGCAAACATGTTTGCAGGATGAGGGTGGAAGTCCCCTACCCTCCCGTTCCCCTGCCTACCCCGCCCCCACCCGGGGCGGACAAACCAGTTGGCAGGGGGAGGGTAGCTGTGTCATGTCTCCCCTACTGTAACCTGGGGAAGGACAAACAAGGTCCACTCGGATTTTGTTATTATAGATAGATAGTGTCAGCTTGGATCCTGTGGACACCGCCAGGAGAATGAGTAGACCCAGGCTTGCTTAGATGAATAAACGAAAGGTTGGAGCGGTATGCCTGGAGATGAGTGGAGATTTGTGAGAGTGAAAGCACTGAAAGGCATAAGTAAGGCGTTGAGTATGTGATGAACTGGAAAATATGAGTTTGTCATACGTAACAAATGTATAGCAGGGTAATGACAGGCAGCGCTGTAGGAGCTTCTTATTTGACACAATTGGTGCAGGATGATGGGAACAGATTCAGAGGTTAAAGAAAACTCTTTTTCACCTATCCTGATTTATTAACCTTAATATTACAGTGGCCTGAAGACCTTCAAACACAACCTTATCCTAATTTTATTTACATTTGCCACAGTTTAGCAATTATCACCTCTCAATACTTAATCTAACTTATTTCCTACTTACCACTAAAGTTTACCAGAACAATCCTCCTATACTTAACTTAGCCTAACTTAATACTATTAATAGTCAAAATATTATCAACAAATAATCCAACTCTGGCGTATATCAGATTCAAGTTCCTTATCTTTCTCAGCACTTCGTCTCAGAATAATCCAAGATAACCACGAAAGTCAACACAATTTTGGGGATCACTACGGAGTTTATGTCAGCTATGACATCCAAGCTGAGGGCAGAAATTACTTTGGAATTTCTCCACGCAGTCTTTTTCTACACAAAAGCCCTTCTCTCCTTCCAAACGAGAATCTGAGATCTCATTCACAATAAAATCAGCCTACAGATATTTAAGCACTTTCTCTAACCCCGATCGTATTTAGGACAGTCACTGTCTTAAGTAACTGACATGAAAACTTCACACTAAGGCACTTGAAAATGGTTCGGTCTCACCAACTGTTCGACTGCTTTGGTAGTTGCCAGTGTCAATTTCCTCTTCCAGGTAAAGCCTCTTCCGGTTCAGGTGAAGGGAAGCCAATTGCTCTACCCTATGACACTTAAGCAAACTCAAATAAAAAAGAAAAAACATGAAAACATACATCAGACATTCATAACAAAAACCCAAAATAAACATAATAAAAAATATCACAACAACGAAAACGAAACAATCAGTTCACACAAATCATCTTTCATCATACAAACCCAAACTTAGCCTACCACAGCACCACAGAAAACGTACTAGCATGCGTGCTGGTAAATGCTCAAGAGCAGTTTAGTATTTTCGGTTTATGGTACAAACCGTAGTATAAAAAATCAGGAGATGGCGGAAATTCTTTATCACATTCTATCAAATGTAAACATCTGCTTGTTGATAAAGAACCCCAAGTGTTAATTTGCCGGAGGCCAGTCATGTTTGTTTATATATGTTTCGAAAAACAGCCGGAAAATATACATCCCTCTTAATGTGGCCTCTCGTGGTCGCAGATGTGGGTAATGGTAATGAACTTTTTATAGTTACACTTTTACATTTGAATGTGAAAATGAAATTCTGCTGTAGACTTTCAAAGTGAAATGTCTTCCCTTTTTTGACCCGAAGTCGCTTACAAATACTACACATTGGATAAACAGGCAATAGATAAGTTTTACTCGCCAAACCATCGCAGTAAGAAAACTATTTTGTCCTTGCTTTCCAGAATTCACTTATTTCTCTTTCCGTCAAAAACAGATAAAAGTGGTTCAAGATTCTCTCTCTTTTGCCTACCAGTAGGTTGGAGGTTATGACGTCACGGCGATATGGTGCGTGACACGATGTTCACTGTAAATCTTATTTATTGGGTTGGATTACCACGGCCGCAGCTTTGACTAATCTTTTTAATAGCGGAATCGCAGGCTCGGAAAGGTCGTTCAACTCGATTCCCACAGTTATTTAAAAACGAATCGTGCTATTTATTACAGTATTCACTGATTGGTGGAATGTAACGTTGCACTGGGTATTTTGGAGAGAGAAAGAGAGAGAGAGAGAGCACTGAAAACTTACCTTATGAAATTTCCCCATGTAATTGGCACCAAGATGAGAAAGGGTTAGATTTCATGCACTTGAGATTAATATATCCTCTCTCTCTCTCTCTCTCTCTCTCTCTCTCTCTCTCTCTCTCTCTCTCTCTCTCTCTGTAAAGCCATCGAATCAGTGATCTGGCCGTGATTCTGACGAAAAGTTTTTAAGGCAGCTCTGAAATGCATTTTGTTTTATTTTGCGCGACAAATACTTCACATCTGGTTTTGTGCTGGAGACACATTTCGGAGTGAAGGAGAACATGCGCAAGCTAAAGGGCCTGAATCCTGATGCTTAATTTCCAGATGAAAATCTTAGGAAAAACAAAAGGAAGGTAAAAGAAAATGATAGAGAACACCCCAGGACCTCTTGCCCATAGATGCATGTGCCATAGGTAAATTGCCTTTGCCATAAAAGGGAGGAAGTGCAACGACTTTTGGATTGTTATCACCATCGTGTTAATAACTTGTTGGGAGACGAGAGGAAGAGAGAGAGGGTCCACATCTCACCTTTGACATCCGTTTTTTTTTTTTTTTTTGTAGCAGGTTGTTTCGTTTTTTTTTTTTTTCTCTCTCTCTCTCTCTATTCTTGTTTCCTCGATCTCCATTTAGTTTGAGAGTTTGCCGCGTTTTTATGAGCTAGCAAATCTTCATCTAACTGTCTGGTAGTCATTTCTTTTCATGATGGCTCTTTTTGAACGGGACTTTAGAATAATTGAGATTTTTAACTTTAAAAGCTATGAAAATTGAATATGATTGGGATGTAACTGGTGCCCCTTTTTTTCCTTTTCATTATACAGGATTTTTGCTGGCAATTCTGTGTAAAAGCTCAACGTAGAACACTAACTTGTACGTCCGAAAAGATGAGTTCCACATCAAACCGTTACTGCGGCCAAATATGTTCATCTGTGAATTGGAATTTCGAAGAAAAGTTTAGCGTACGGGAAAACTGGTAGTGTCAAAAACTTGTTCTCTAAGTTACTCGAAGTCACCTCCTAAAATGCTGACTCGGTTATTATGATAGAACGAGCTTGATGGCTGGAACCCAGCGCTGCCCGTCATGTCATCCCTATCCTCCCGATCCCATACCTACCACAACCCACCCGGGGCGGACAAACAGGTTTTCAGAAGGAGGGTGAATGTGTCATGTCTCACCTACCCCGCCCCCAGCCAGGGCAGGCAAGCACCTCCTGATCCCAGACCTACCCCACCCCCACCCGGATCAGACAAATAGGTTGTCAGGAGGGTGGTGGATATAGCATGTTTCCCCTACCCTCCTGATTCCCTACCTACCCCGCCCCCACCTTGGTGGGACAAACAGGTTTTCAGGAGGAGGGTGGATGTGTCATGTCTCCCCTACCCTCCTGATGCCCTACCTACCTCACCCCCACCTGGGGTGGACAAACAGGTTTTCAGGAGGAGGGTGGATGTGTCATGTCTCCCCTACCCTCCTGATCCCCTACCTACCTCACCCCCACCTGGGTGGGACAAACAGGTTTTCAGGAGGAGGGTGGATGTGTCACATCTTTCGTACCCTCTGGATCCCATACCTACCTCACCCCACCCGGGGTGGACAAACAGGTTTTCAGGAGGAGCGTGGATGTGCCATGTTTCCCCTACCCTCCTGAACCCCTACCTACCTCACCCCCACCTGGGGTGGAAAAACATGTTTTCAGGAGGAGGGTGGATGTGTCATGTCTCTCCTACCCTCCTGATGCCCTACCTACCTCACCCCCACCCAGGGTGGACAAACAGGTTTTCAGGAGGAGGGTGGATGTGTCATGTCTCCCCTACCTTCCTGATGCCCTACCTACCTCACCCCCACCTGGGGTGGACAAACATGTTTTCAGGAGGAGGGTGGATGTGTCATGTCTTCTCTACCCTCCTGATCCCCTACCTACCTCACCCCCACCTGGGTGGGACAAACAGGTTTTCAGGAGGAGGGTGGATGTGTCATGTCTCCCCTAACCCGCTGATCCCCTACCTACCTCACCCTCACCTGGGTGGGACAAACAGGTTTTCAGGAGGAGGGTGGATGTGTCACGTCTTCCTTACCCTCCGGATCCCATACCTACCACAACCCCCACCTGGGGTTGACAAACAGGTTTTCAGGAGGGTGGATGGATGTGTCATGTTTCCCCTACCCTCCTGATCCCCTACCTACCTCACCCCCACCTGGGTGGGACAAACAGGTTTTCAGGAGGAGGGTGGATGTGTCATGTTTCCCCTACCCTCCTGATCCCCTACCTACCTCACCCCCACCTGGGGTGGATAAACAGGTTTTCAGGAGGAGGGTGGATGTGTCATGTTTCCCCTACCCTCCTGATCCCCTACTTACCTCACCCCTACCTGGGGTAGACAAACAGGTTTTCTGGGGGAGGGTGGATGTGTCATGTCTCTCCTACCCTCCTGATTCCCTACCTACCTCACCCCCACCTGGGGTGGACAAATAGGTTTTCAGGAGGAGGGTGGATGTGTCATGTCTCCCATACCCTCCTGATCCCCTACCTACCTTAGCCCCACCTGGGGTGGACAAACAGGTTTTCAGAAGGTGGGTGGATGTGTCATGTCTTCCCTACCCTCCAGATCCCTTACCTACCCCTCCCCCACCCGGGGCTGACAAACAGGTTTTCAGCAGGAGTTTGACTGTGTCATGTCTCCCCTACCTACCTCGCCCCCACCCCGGGGCGAACAAACGAGAAAGATTCGCTCGGATTTTATTATTATAGATAGATCAGGAGGTTGATGGAAAGCTGGTCTGAGCAGAACTACCGGCTCTCGGGTACCTCAGTCTTCACCTTCGTGATGGAGTAGGCTACTTTGTTTACTGATATGCGACCAAAGGAAATGCATAAGAGTGAATGGCTTGCTGGTGTAGTCAGCAGGAAAATGAGACGTTAGGCTCTGCTGTGTCCAGATATGTAGTTTCGTATGCTTGTACAAGAAACTGGATTATTGTGAGAAAAATATTCAGTTGATAAGAGAAAATCTCTAAGTGATTGCTATGGGTTTCACACCTACTTACTCGTAGGAAAATCAAAATAGCTATTATACAAATGTTTCGAGTTTAAGAAAACTAGAAAGGTCGCTTGGGAGCGAAAAGAATTATTCGCAGGTAACTTCGAGTGCACTGAGGCCCCATCTTCCGCAGTTACTTGAGCTAGAAATTTTCCTTGCTTGTTTACATGCAGTGGATGAATTTCTTCTAAAACTATTGTACCCTTAAAAACAGAACCTGAGCGTCTCTCGTACAAGAAACGCTACTGACAGATGACTTTTCTGTGCTGCAGATAGTCTAAGTAGTTGCACAAGTTTCGTCTTCCCTTTCACTCTTTTATTCCGACATTGATAGGAAATTCATTCACATCACTGGCCTTTTAACATTGGTATATGTTACCCTCGGCAGACCGCATTTCAGGTGTGATGTAAATGCAAATACAAATCAGAAATAGGTTATTGTAGATGAGAAGTGCACCAGCTCAATTTCTATCGTTTAACAGATATGTGAGAGTTGTGATATGGGCACAACACTATCATCATAGGCAATAAAGGATGATGATATTTGTTGGCCGAGAAGCATGAATTTCCTCCTCTGGTCTTGTCCACTCCTTTGCATTGCCGTGGTCTTACTTGGCTGTATTAAGTGTCACTCGTTTTTAATTGCTATGAAACAATCGTAAGTCATAAACAATTTTCTCTGCATGACAAAATCATAGAATTTTGCGCTTAGTCAGAAACTGTTGTTGCATCGGAACTGTGTCACATTGAACAGTGCCAGCGTAAAAAGAGTTGTTAATTGCGCCATAAAAAAAATTGAGTCATTTATGCCACCTGTTCATTTTATTCATCGTAAGTGCTCTGATGAATATATTAAACTATACACGTGTACACACACACATACACACACACAGTTCCCCTCGGAAAAAGTCATGTAACGATCAGTGATTGTTAGGAATGAACGACTCAGCTTTCTGCATCTTTCATTTTCTTCTTTTTCTGCACTTTATTACTGTCCTTTTTTACATCACGAGAGAGAGAGAGAGAGAGAGAGAGAGAGAGAGAGAGAGAGAGAGAGAGAGAGAGAGAGAGACGTTGGATTCGAGCACCCCATTCCTTTTATTCTTCCTTTTCTCGTAACTTCCCGAGTTGCAATTAATCTTCAAATTGCAACAAATTACCTGTTTATCAGCCATTTATGTTATTTTCTTCCGTAATCAAGTTTCCCCTTCTGTCTCTTCTTTTTATCTCTTCTGTGTCCTTACATATCTTCCCCCCCTTTTTTTTATATCGTCTCCCTTATGTCATTATCTTTGTGCCATTCTCCTTCCCCTTTCTGCATGACGTCACATTTAACCCCTTCCCTCTTATCCACCCTCTTTCTTTTTTACGTCTCGCCCCTTTTACTTTCTTTTTCATATTTATCCTTTTCCTTCTCTCCATATATCTTTGGAGTGGCACCCTTCCAGGGCCTTTCCTTTCCCGGGAGAAAGAGAGTGATTCCCCTCCTCGCAGAAGGAACAAAATATCGCATATCTGCACATATTTATTTACCAGTACATTTCAGTATTCATTTCGCTTGAGCACTACTTACGTATGTGTGTATGATTATATATATATATATATATATATATATATATATATATATATATATATATATATATATATATATATATATATATATATATATATATATATATATATACATATATATATATATACATATGTGTGTGTATGTATGTATTTAAATATATATATGCATCCAAGAATGCATATATATACATGTATATATGTGTGTGTAATTTAATATCCAATTCGCTATACCTTGGAAATAACTACTCCCAAGGGGAATTGTAGCTGGTAAGTGCTTTACCCGGCAGGATCCGAACGGTTGCCTGCTAAAGAAACAACAATAGACAGTGACTTTGACCACTCGGCTATAAAGAGAGAGATAAGCTGATGTCGACTATAATAGGCTGTCACGGTCTACTGGCGTTTCTTAACCAGACAACGGTTTGAATCCTGCCCGGGACGAAGAACTGTCAGCCGGGTGTAAGTGTTTCCTAAGGTATAGTGAATTAGATATTAAACGTTATTTTTGGCTTGATGTTTACGTACATAAAAATTCACGTGTAAGTGACAAAACTTCAGATATATATATATATATATATATATATATATATATATATATATATATATATATATATATACCGTAAATATATATGTATATATATATATATTTATATATACCGTATATATATATATATATATATATATATATATATATATATATATATATATATATATATATATATATATATATATATATATACATACAGTATATATATATATATATATATATATATATATATATATACATATATATATATATATATATATATATATATATTACACAAAAATGTATACACATATATGTATCTTACTACCTTTCTTCAAATCCATCCATTTTACATATTCCTTTTGAAATTGATGGATGAGCTTATGCATGCATTGACTGGTTTTTTTTATTTTAAGAAAAGTGAAGGTTACGAAGCTAAAGATGCAGTGAAAGGTGACGATGTTAATTGACTGTCGAACTGGATTGATTGGAGTATAGCTCGAAGGTTTGGTCGTGCAAAAATAATGAAAGATAATGCTTTGACGAAAGAGCGTAATTTGGAAGGATAAAAAAAAAACTAGTTATGGAATTGATTGCCAGCCATGCTGGAGGGTGTTGAGAAGGAATTAAAGGTATTTGTGGAATTTGTAGACAAGATTAGTGCAACTCCATTTATTCCAAAGGTGAGTCATGCCTACATTCCTGTATAACATCGTTGTGGATAGACTGCTGAAGAATTAGCCATAAGTAAATGCTTTGAAATTAAAAATGGGTTGTAAAAGGAGAGAGTAAAAGTGTTATTTTTGTAGATAATACAGTACTGATTCGGGATAGTAAACAGAGACTGCAATACCTAGTGAAAAATTCCAAAAGTAGTTGCAAGAAGAGAAGGTTCGGAGTAAATGTGAATATGAATATGGCTATGAGGGCCAATGGGAACCAGAAAAATTGGGGCAGTGAATGCTCATATGGATTGTGGAAGATTGTAAGCGGTTCATAAATACTGGTTATTTCGGGAGCATTCATAATTGGCGGTGAAGGATGAGAGCAGAGTTGAGTCATAAAATAGGCGGAACAAGGAAGGTAGCAGAGTAAGTGCAAAAAGCTGCAAATGACTCGGAGTGTCTGTGGAAGCCAAGATGGGAATGTAATTCTTCATAGAAGTTAAGTATAGTTTTTAAATATAAATAAAAGACATAAATTGAAGCCGCTCAGATTATTTCCGTATATGAAAGATACTGGGTAAGAAGAACGAAATTATGAGAAAAGTGGAAGTAGATAGAATTAATGCTACCTGTTTGCATAGGTGAGATCAGAGCGTTTTGAGATGGTTTGGTCTTGTTACGATAATGGAGAATGATAAGATGGTGTATGGACTGAATGATATGGATGTGTTAGAAGGCGGGAGTAGAGGACGACCAAGAAAGTGGTTGATAGATGAGAGATAAGAGGTATTGGAAAGGAAGAGCTTTGTTATCCAATAAGTGCGAAAGTAAGTACAAGATAGGGGTGGATAGTGCAGCTGGTAATGAGCCTGCTGTGTGGGCGAATGCAGTGGCTTATGTTGTAGAAATTTTCTCCCAAGGTTTCATTCATTATTCCACCGTTAGTGATCGCTGTATTGATTTTCTCTGAAGTGAAAGAAAATGGCTCAGTGCAGAAAAATTATATATATATATATATATATATATATATATATATATATATATATATATATATATATATATATATATATATATATACTGTATATATATATACACATACATGCATACATACATACATACACACACGCACGCACATATATATAGATACGTGTGTGTGTGTATGTATATATGTATAGGTGCGTGTGGGTATTTTTTAAAAGTACAGATTTAATGGCAGTACATAAAGAACGAAAACAAGACATGACATGCAACTTGTTGATATGGTTGAGGGAATTTGTAGCTGTCATTCTTAAGCAGATACTAAAACAGCATTAATGAACAAATAACCTTAACCATGCTATAAACAGTCTAATGCAGCTGATATCAACATCGGAAACTCGCAGCTGCCGCCGCACCAGAACGAAACAGCTGCGGACAGCCCCTCCCATCTGCCCTTGATAAGCTCCAAGATTAATAAGAATTGCTCTGAAGGAGATGGCCTCCTATATAAATCTGACCTCGGTTGAAGTTTCCGGTAAATATTCGAGATGAGCTAATAAACACGGCCGTTTGTACATACTTGTGTCTGAATAGTTTCTTTACCAGGTTTTTTTTTTTATTAGGTAAGTAAAAGTGTGGCTATATGTACATCCATATAGAAAAGATAGATAAGTTAATCATCAACAGGTGTGCTCATAAATACAGTATACATTTACGTACGCATGCGTACAAAAATGTATATTACGATAAAATGTATGCGTCGATATGCAGATATGCATGTATTCAAACACCAAGAGAGAGAGTCTACCTTAATTATACAATTGTGCAGTATGCAAAAGTTGTAGAGGCGAAATAACAGTTATTAGAGCAATCGCGTGTGTGCATGTGCGTCGGTTTGCCACTGCGCTTAACAGGACCCGTGACTGCCTGTTTTTAATGCTTTCGGTAATAGAGGCCGGAAGGGTATCAAGTGGCCTCCGTGTTTAATGTGGGTGTTGACAGGATTATGATTCTTTGCCGTAAACGATGTAATTGCGGTGTATGTCGTCCTTACTTGCCGGAAGCATTTTATATGTCCTGTTTTTTGTCTTTTTTTGTCCTTTTTTGCGAATGGCGCTGATGGTATTTATGCTCACTGTTATTGAGATAATTCCGGACGGCTACAGCTTTTTTCTTGTCCCTTTTAGTCCATTATATGGAGAATATTATTATGTATTGGTTTGTTTTTCTTTTCGTTCTCTTGCTGTTCATGTTTTATCGACCCGAATTTTTATTTTAACACTTCCCTATCATTTTTCCTATCCTTTGTGGTAATAAGTTTAATTATATTATGCGACTGTGTACGTATGCTGTACATGTACACATGCATGTAATAACTTTTTGAACACAGGTGGGGAATATATGTGTATAAACACATTCATATGTGTAAGATGATGTGATATAAGGTTACATTTACGTTAATGTATTCCTTTATGTCGTACGCAACCACGAAAAAATAAAGTTAAAAATGAAGAATCTGGAAGTTTTTAAGTGGTGTAGATTTACTGAATATTATTATCTTTTACACATGATCATCCTTGAATGTAGTGGCAACCTTTCAACATATGAAATAATTTCAGGAGCATTCTCCAAAACATTTCAGATTTTATATACATGTTGTGAGTGTGTAAAGTTATCAGCAGTGAAAAAAAAAAAATCGAGCGAGACAATCGTACGAAGCGTTAAGATAAATGGGTGTGTTTATTGTGCACGCTTTTTCTCATGAAACCATGAGTATGAGGCATAATGGACACGTGTCATGGCGAGCGAAAATAGCTGACTTCTAAACGAATAGAGATTGGAAGGAAGTGCTCATGAAGAACGCCATGAGGTGCTCATCCTTTTCCCACCCTACCCCTCCTTTAGTCTACCCAAAGACCCCCTCCACACACACACACACACACACACACAAATGACGCTTTCTTATACGGCCTTACCCACGTCTTGAGCTTCGCCCATTTGCTAAGGATTTCTCTCATGGGTGTGTCAGGCTCATGAAATTAATGCCTCTCTCTCTCTCTCTCTCTCTCTCTCTCTCTCTCTCTCTCTCTCCACTGCTGATAACCTTACCCATTCACAACATGTATATAAAATCTGAAATGTTTTGGGGAATGCTCCTGAAATTATTTCATATGATGAAAGGTTGCCAATGCATTCAAAGATGATCATGTGTAAATAATGAAAATAATATTCAGTGAATCTAGACCACATAAACACTTCCATATTCTTAATTTTTAACTTTATTTTCATATATATACATATATGCATACATATATATCATATATATGTATATTATATATATATACACACATATATATATATATATATATATATATATATATTATATATATATATAAAGTTTATATATATATATATGAAAACGTACAGAGAAACTTTTTTTTTAGATGCACATTTGTGTTTTTTATCACTTTACCAATTAGGTTTCGAACGTTGCTATAAATTCAGATTAGTTTTGTGTTTGTAAATCCCATTTTTTTTATAATACTTCCTGGTATTCTGCACTGTTATCTTGGTAATAGCAAGCGATATGAAAAGTATTTAAAACTGTTGTTTTATATTATCTTTTAAGTCTGTTATTGTATGTTTAGTTAAAATGAGACGTAAAAGAGGAGACACAACAACATCCAGGTGTTTCACCTCATACTGATTCGTACTGATGATGACGGTTTCCGTTATAAATATTAGGGTCATTAGTATCGTTGTTATTGTTTTACTCTATTTGCCATTTGATTCGTTGCGCGATTATCACTATTGATATTCTCTCTCTCTCTCTCTCTCTCTCTCTCTCTCTCTCTCTCTCTCTCTCTCTCGTTGTGCTGTGAGGTGTGGACCTTCAGCAAATGCATGAAATGTTGACGTGTCCTTGGGTGTCTTTTTAAGGATAATGCATTCGTAAGTATATATACTATATATATATATATATTATACATAAATATATATATATATATATATATATATATATATGTATATATATATATATATATATATATATATATATATTATATATATATAGTATATATATACTGCATATATATACACGGATTTTTTTCTACAAAATTTAAACGCTCATGAATAACACATGCATATATGATTTCATCTGTATGTTAGCATTGATTAGGATTTGGGGAAGCAATTTTATTCAAATAAGTGTGTCATCATATGGATGTGTGTACTCACTCAAGTTGGCTGATACTGATGTCATTTCTTTCCTTAGTCAGACGTCTAAGTGACAGTTGGCGTTATTGATAAAACTTTCAATAATACCAGCGATAAATTTGCTCCGGTGATATTTCAATAGATAAGAGAATCGACGTTGGGACTTAGCATCTGTGAACTAGTCGTTTCTAAATTTAATATTCGCAACGAGTTTTTTTTTTTTTTTTTTTTCTTACCCAGTTATTTTGCTCAGTCATATTTAACAAAAATGAAGTCCATCAAAATATTGCTTCAGTATCTTTAATGTTCTCAAAATGTAACATTCCCGTTTTAAGATTTGGTGGGTGCTGTAAGCCCTCCCAGTATTTGTGTTTCTATATAATTGCGTATTCTACAGTATTCTTTTCGGAAGTCGTTAATAGCTAGCATTTTGCATTTGATAATTTATTCATTTACCGTTCGTTTCATTTCATTTGGCAAGGCTGCGCACCTGTTTGCGTGTCTGAAACCACATGTTTTCCGTGGTTGAAAATGAAGTTATCAGAAATATTTAGATGAAATTTCTCTTTCCCCAATTAACTGTGATTTGCTAGTACTGTTAGTTTCACAGTAAAAAGTCTATACTGTTTCATAATGGGGTGAATTGAGTAAAAGTGCTAGACAGCTGAGCAGCTGTGACGTTGATATTCTGTTGCCGAGGAATATTGAACAGATAATTGGCTTTTAGCACCGATATGCAATAAATCTGCAAATGCACACCTTTCTTTGCTTTATGTTTTCAGTTAGTAACTACTGTTTTATATTGACGCTAAATTTTAGAATGTTTCCTTTGCTTATTCTCATCTTTTCATGTGAAAAGAACAGAAACATGGATGTGTCTCAAAAATAGAACTTCTCTTTCATTATGTTTAACATGAGCGAAATTTAACTTCCGAAAGTTATAAACCCTGATACTGTTTTAAAGTTGAAGTCATCTCCGTTGCGAAGTCTATCGAGGACTGGAAAAACAGGGATGGAAATTCCCGTCCAGAAAGACGGGCCATAAGTGGTGAATAATGCTCAAATAATTCACTCCAGTTCGCTCGATGGTCGATAGTTTTTCTAGTGACTCGACTTCGTCGAATTTCAAAATAGAGAAGCAAACATTCTTCGAGTTTTTTTCATTCTGTATTATTATTAAAAAAATAGAAGCGAGCATTCTTCGGGTTTTCCCTCTTTTTATTAATGTTAGAGGTTGATTAAAAAAAATAGAAGCAGTCATTCTATGAGTTTTCTCCTTTTTATTGCTGCTAAAGGTAAGAGGGGGATTCATATCTGGATGGATGTTTTAGCAGTTACTCATTATTCACTTGAAATACGTTTAATAATGTGGTGCGTGCAAAAATACTAGCGATGCAATAACTGCTGTGCTGCTGTCAGTATTACTGCTAATGAACAATATATTTATAATCAAGTTTCATTAATTTTGGGTAATGCAAATGTGATAATTATATACATTTGGTAATTTTCATTTACTATGAAGTTTTGCGAACACTTAAAAATATTTTCACAAATTTGTATGATTTTGGAGACCTCTCGTGAACTTGACAATCAAGCATCGTCTTCCCAGATTTCAGTGTTACAAACGTACTGTAAATAGTCGAGGAATATCACTGTGGATTTTTAAAAACTTTTTTTTTTTTGTAGGGGCAGTTAAAATTTTTTAAATTTCTCGTGAAAAAATATTCCCCCCATGAATCATGGACGATAGAGTCAATATCCTCCATAAATATAACGGATCGTGGTCATAAATCTTAAAAACAACCTCAGTGTCGAGGGTAATTTAAGTCGCCATTAGCCTGAATGCAGCTTTATCTACTGGGTATTTGTCTTTGTAATGGAAAGGACGAATCATGGTTACGTTTAGTAAGGAATTAATCCTTCCTTATTTGTTTACATGATACTTGGGCTATTAGTGTTGAAATCCCTTCCTTTTCTGGTTTTTAATGTGATTATATATATATATATATATATATATATATATATATATATATATATATATATATATATGTGTGTATATATATATATATAATATATATATATATATATATATATATATATATATATATATATATATATATATATATATATATATATATATAAATCTATATATATAATATAAATATATATATATATATATATATATATATATATATATATATATATATATACATATATATATATATGATATATATAATATATATATATATAATATATATATATATATATATATATATATATATATATATATATGTTATTAGAAATATTATCTTTTAATGCCTGAGCTTACGTACAGATTAAATAAAATTAGGAGTTTGAAAGTCATTGCGCTTGATACCTTTTCGTCAAGTCTGTGGTATGACTTCATAGATATATAATTCCGCTTTCGTAATCATTAAAATTGCATGAAAGAAATTGCGTCAGGTGTAAAATTAGGCAATAATTTGTCTTTGGTGAATCATCTCGCTGATTTATTAGGCTTGAGCAGCGCTGAAAACAGCTATTAAATTTGACCCCACGATGTTTTTACTTTCGGACATCAAAAGTCAAATAGATATGCTTTCATAAGTATGCTTTTTCTCTTAATTACTTTGCTAAATATCTAGACATTCCTCCACCTGGTTCCTGGTTCCTGGTTCCTAAGTGCTCATTCACAAACACAGTTGCGGGCACACTACACTATTCGCTTGAGGTGCCTAGCTTTTTTAACTTGACACAGTTTTCCTTTATGCCCTTTCTCTTTCATACCGTAGCTTACATTTTTTTAACTGAATTCCTTTTTTTTTTTTACCAATTTTAAAAGTCTTTAGCTTTACTTGATTTAATAGTTCATCAAACTGCTTATTTTAATTCTCGACCATTACCCTTTCCTTCAACAAGAAACCCCAAAAAGTTAGAGATGTTTCTAAACTAATTTAGTATTAATGAAAAGAGTGAAATTTTTTCTTCCTTTTTTAGAAGTTGCTTTCAAGACGACTTTGATCGAGTTCAGACATAGTTGCTCCTGATGTTTTTCTAATAATTTAGGGGAGGACGCTGTTAGCTGATAACCATCTGTTCATATTACCCTCCATTCAAAATATTTGGGATTATTTCTCAATAATTTTAAAATTTCCACGACCGTTCTCTGCCTTTAAAATTCATGACGATGTTCAAATATGCTCAGACTTCAGTGGTTATGGGATATGAAAATTGAATTTGGCGATATTAACCTTTAATAGTTATTGAATGTTTGAAATACCCTGTTTTCAATGAAAGATATGTGTTATTGTTATTGACGTTATTTACAATGTTGTTGGTAATAATAGTAGCAGAAGCATCATATGCAAATCATTGCAAAAGATATTAACAATTGTGATGATAAATATCGTAAAAACAAACAAAATAAATTTATTTATTAAGCATTTGCCCGCATCTGGTAAGATGGTATGATCAAAATGGAGAAACTTGATAGAAAGCTATAAGGAACACACTGCACATAATATATATATATATACATACATATATACTGTGTATATATATACATATATAAATATATATATATATATATATATATATATATATATATATATATATATATATATATATATATACATATGCGTTTGTTTGTTTGTATGTATGTATGTATATATATGCACACACAAGTAGATAGATATGCACACATATTAGTTTGGTGAAAAACGACACAAAATAGAGAAGATACTGACTGAACACCACGAATAGAAATGAAAAATATGTATATTTTCATGGAATTTAAGGGAGAGCCTTCATTATCGCTTGATGTATGAGCATTGCGCATTAAATGAAGGCTCTCCCTTAAATTTCTTGAAAATATACACATTTTTCATTTTTATTCATGGTGTTCAATCAATATCTTTTCTATTTTGTCTTCTTCATTAAACTAATGACAGGATTTATTATGTATTGCAGATGCAAATCATTACTGTTTTACAAACTGCAGAAATTCCGGCATCATTAGCATCCAAGCAGTCGTTTCTTGTACTTGAAGCATTCTTGCATCTACTATTATTGTCCCAACCTCCTGGGCCTCAAAAAAAAAAAGTAGGTGTGTGTGTGTGTGTTTGTGTGTGTGGGACCTTGTTCGACTGCATCAGATAAGCCGTTATGGAGAAAAAGATTCTGTGGAGTCCGTGGGTGGTAAGAGAAAGACAAACGAAGCAAGCAGATAGCCTGAGTACGATCGAAGCAGGCAGGCAGGCAGCTTGAACTCTAAATGGGGCAAGCAGACAGCTTGAGAAATGGAGCAAACAAAATATTCGGCCTGAAATGGTGCAAGTAGACAATCCTTTACAAACGGAGCGACCAGGTAGATCTGAGAAGCAGAGTAAAGAAAGCAGACGAATTGAACAAGAATGAAATAAGCAGACAGCTCGAGCGCAAATGAAACAACCCTGTTATTCGCGCGCTTGTGAAACAAACCGAACACTCGTGCACAAACGATGCAAGGAGAGAACTTGAGCTCTAAGATAGCACGCAGACGACTCAAGCAAGCCATTCGAACAAATGAAGAACGAGCAGAAATGAAGAACGAGAAGAAAACTAGAGAGCAAAGCAAAGTCTTGGCCGACACGTGTTTATGATTAGGATTATCTCATGTAATCCTTTGCTCTCCTTTTTAACCTTTCAGCAAGAGATTCATAGTATTACATGTTGTGTTCTGTTCTCTTCCTTCGATACTTACCTCCCTAGTTTGATTTTTTGTTCTTTTTATGTTTTCGCTCTGTATGCATTAGCAGGTGGAGGTGGTGTCATGTTGTGTTGATATTCTAGAATGCTTCCCCCTCCTCCCCTCCCAAAAAATTACGCCTGTGTGTGTGTGTCTTACTACTCAGTTGTAGTGTTTACAGTCGGATTTGGTACGTAGTCCCCTTTCATTTTTTTAAGTGAGAGAAGAGAGAGAATACAGTGAAGGATGGAGTAAGAAAATGTGGGGGTTATTTCTGAAGGGGACGATGGGGCTGCCTCCTGAAAGAAAGGCCGGTATAGGACCGTTGGGAACCGAAAATGGGAGAGAATGACAAAGCCTAGCGAGGAAGATGAAGAATTGCCGATAAACTTTTGACAGCATTAATATGCATTATGTACAGTGCCAAGTACTTAATAATACATTTACTGCAGATTGCTCAATTAACCCGTTTATATAAAGATCAACGCCTCCGAATGAAGAAAGTTCTTCGGAGAGCTCGGATGCAGTGCGCGAATCAATTGTACCTCTATTTGTATTATGCTTTTATTGAAATTGTTTATTCATTTGTTAAAAATATATCTTTGTTTATCCAGTTATAGAATGATTTACCTACAAGATTCGCCAGACTGCTGAAACATGCATGGTGTAATAACCATATCAGACGATGGAAGCAATCGATGGTATCACATCTCTCACGTGACTAGACAACACAGATATTGTTACGAGTTGTAAAGTATCTACCAATCCAGGTGTTCTTCGCTGCTCTGCTATAGCAATGTTTTTTTTTTTTTTTTTTTTATTATCTATGAAGAGTATCAGCTGATTTTATATAATCGAAATTTTGTTCGAGATTTTGTATTTATTGTGTGTAAAGGAATTAAACTAGTAGAACTAGTAGAATCATTTTCAATATACAATCGTATATTTTTGTTTTACATTTTTTGTTTAATTTTGTTTGTAAGATTCAGTGTAATGGCCTTATATGGTATTTATTGAAGTAATCACACGTAAATGTTGCTTGTGATGCTTTAGTGAGACTAAAGCAACACTATACCTATGCAGTCTGTCTGGTATGACACGGGGACCTTTGTTGTTGTTAGTCTTTATTAGAGACATGACCGTTGGTCCTGGAGATAAGATACTACGACATGAAAATGATGCAGGTTGGTTGCATTTGTTTTACTCTGCAGCGAAATGGAGTGGCACCTACTTTGGATCTTTCCTAGATAGTGGCCCCCAAGGGTTTTAACCCGGTATGCATCCATCTTTGCGGCGTGTTTAGTACAAGCCCGTTGAGGATTACCGTAAAAACATAAACAAAAGACTGTAGATAACGAGCCCCGAACTTTGTTGGGGGTCACAATCTAGGAAAGATCCCCTACTTTTAACAGGGATTGTGAACAAATTAGTAAGTGATAAGTCACTGGGATGTAATAGATTTGAGTTCTGGCTGATATTTCACCATCCCCTTTTGCTTGATAATGATCCTGAATATATGACGATGCTTGGTCATGCCTTAAACACACCATCCATTACTGCCAGAAAACTAGGTATTGTTCCTTCAACTTCCATTATATAGTCCATGGGAAATAGCATTTTAAATAAAACAAATTGCAGTAGTTTGTCTTATTGCATGAACATGTCATATAGACCCTTAGGAACATCATTTCCAAAGTGGTACAAATTCGGCCATTTTGAAATTGTGTGATTCACACATTTAACCTTTTCGGAGGGTACATTTTTCCATATTTACCCGTTTTTCTCCAAAACAGTGCATCTTACGGATAATGGGTGTAGAGACTAAAAAAATAGGAAATTAAATTCTACACAAGTTTGTTTCTCTAAGAGTTTTATCTAAAACTGAAGCTTTATCCGAAAACAAGCCCGAAATTGAAGTACAGGTTTTTTGAAAAAATTAAAAAATTGACTTTGGTCTCACATTTCCTTTACTATCTCCTAAACTACTAATTTCTCAGTAAAATGTTATAGAATCGGCCTTTTACAGCGAGGTTTTTACTTTAACTTGGCATATTTGTTTTCCTTTACGTGCTAATATTATGTGCAAGGAACACGAAAAAGAAAATAGACCCAATTTTAAGTTCATATACAATAGATGAAAATCGTGGGTTCAGTCAAGCAAATTGCAATAGTTTGTTCTGTTGCATGAATGTGATGTATAGACCTTTATGAACACCATAGTAAAAAATAGGACACATTCGACCATCTTTATTTTGCACAATTCCACATTCAAAATGACGGACGTTCTCATTGTTTGAGATTAGGCATGTCCCTTATTACCAAGAACCACGATCTCAAGGAATTCATATTTGGCATCAGATTTGACCCTTGACCCCTATGTAATCCTGGGTCAAAGGGCAATCCTTACATTTCCAAAGTCAGGGCTCAGACCTCTGATTTTCATTTACAGAATCCGCATCAAAATCCCCTAATCAAATTGAATTATGTAGCCTACACCAAATCATTCAGAAATTGATATATATTTAGTATAGTAATTGTTTATTTACTGATGATATGCAATTAATGTTACAATTTATTTTGTTCAATTTAATAAATTCATGAATGTATGATCCTTGCTCCAACGCATCAAATGGACCACAGGAGAAACATATGAAGATACTGCATCCAAGTATGTTACTCTTGTTAAGAAAAACAACAATCCCATTGTTGTCTTTGATGGGTACAGCAATAGTGCATCAACAAAATGCGTGACTCATCAAAAACGTGTTAGGGGCGTAAATGTTGTCCCAGATGTTCATCTGGCACCTTCTCAAGTCTTTACCTTTAGAAATAAGGAGTCATTTTTATCAAACCACAAAAAGTATATCTTAGTTTAACCAGATCACTGAGCTGATTAACAGCTTTCCTAGGGCTGGCCCGAAGGATTAGATTTATTTTACGTGGCTAAGAACCAATTGGTTACCTAGCATCGGGATCTACAGCTTATTGTGGAATCCAAACCACATTATGACGAGAAATGAATTTCCATCACCAGAAATAAATTCCTCTAAATCTTCACTGGCCGGTCGGAGAGTCGAACGCTGGGCCAACAGCGTGCTAGCCGAGAGCTCTACCACAAAAACAAACAGGGTTTTATTGATTTCCTGTCTGAAACTCTGAAGGAGCAGGGGTTATCTACAAAGCGTGCAGAGGGAGATGCAGATCTTCTAATACTGCAGGAGGCAGTTAACGTGGCAGTTAACAAGGTAACATATGCCATAGCAGAGGATACTGACATACTGGTTCTCCGTTGCCATCACATGAAGCCTAATAGTCAGCCCCTGTTCATGGTATCACAGTAATACAATATGAAGCAACGCATTTGTAACATTGGAGAAATTAGTTCACAACTCGGTGATGAGTGCTGAAGGTGTTTTGCCATTTATGCATGCTTTTTGTGGATGTGATACCACGTCAAGATTAAACACCATAGGAAGGGAGTTGTATTAAGAAAAACAGTGTCCTTTTCTAATTTAGTGCCATTCCTTTCTGACAAATCCACTCATGAGGAAATCAAGAAGGCGGAAGAAAGAGCAATCATTCAGGTCTTCAGTTCTAGCACGGATTGTGCATCTCTTGATGAGCTGAGAAAGAAAAAGTTCCAGGGCAAAGTCATCAAGAGTTTGAGAAGAGTTGATGCTAAAGACCTGCCGCCTACCAGTGATGCAGCTAAGTATCAGTCATTTCGTGTTTATTATCAACCACAAATCTGGCTACGAAAAACTGATATTAAACTTGATGGTTGGGGTTAGGAGGAGAATGGGAAAAACTTGATTCCTTGCACGATGGATAACAGGCCTACTCCTGATGCCTTACTAAAAGTAATCAGATGCAAATGCAGAGGCTTTTGTGACACTCAGCACTGTTCATATCAAAAGCATGGGCTATACTGTACAGTTTTGTGAGGAGTGTCAAGCTAGTACTTGTGTTAACATATTAATAGATGAAGACACTGAACTAACTAATTTAGTTCGTGCATGTACTTTGAGCCCGAATGATTGTAGTTTTGATTTTTTGTTATTATTTTCATCAGGTCAAGAAGCTGAAAAATCAGTTGCTGTTGGTCATTTTAGGTTATCTTGTATCTATTACAACCAATGTAATCCCTAAGTTAATTTTCAAGATAATCTTCTTTTCTAAATATTAAGTGCAGTTGCACACTCAAGATAATCATCTTTTCTAAATATTAAGTGCAGTTGCATTTGATCCAGGTTACTGCAGGTGTTAAGGATCAGATTCCATGCCTGAAATGAATTAATTCTAAATATGTTCCTGTTAATATGCAATCAATAATATTTATTAGGAATAATCGTTTGCCGATTGTTCCCTTGGTGGCTTGTTGCCTCCTTTCGTTTTTGTTTTTCCTTTGTGTAAGGAGTTGACGTCTGTCCTGGGATGCTTGGCAGCGTCAGTCAGGTTCGTAGCAGCAACGAGTCAGGTCGAGGGCAGCAGCGAGTCAGTTGGGGTAGTAGCAGCAAGTATTCGTACCTGAAAGTCAGGTCCGGGGCAGCTGCAGGTCACGGGAGCAGTAGCAGTGGAGAGCATTTTTCGCCACGATGGTTGTCGTCTCGACTCTGTCATGGGCGGCCGTAGTTGGAGGACTGTGCTTGAGGGCTAGACGGTTGCCGTGTCGACTCCGTCTTTGTTGTCCTGCAGTGTTCCTGAGTTGCAGCTTCGTCTGTGGATGCATATGTAACTCCGGCTGTGTGTATATTTTTCAGGAGGTGATTGCCTTTGTATTTTTGCTGTCATGTCTTCCTGTTTGTTTGTTTTTATGTTTTCATGATTTTACCTTGATGTTAACCCTGCTGTGTTGATTTTGTTTATGATCCCATTTTGTTCATGTTTGATGTATTTATTATGACAAAAGTGTTTGTAATGGTCAGCTGCTGTGTTGTATTACCTGTTATTGCTGTCATTATTGTTTATTATCTAATGTTTATTTTTGGACGTATTATTTTTACTGATTTAAATTTATGTAATGTTTGTTCCCCCGTTTATGTCAGGTGTTTTTGTTATTGTACTGACTTTTGCAATGCTCTTCCTGAAACTGTTATATTGTTTACTTTGAATTTTGTTGCTGACTCATTTTTGTATAAATATGGATTTAATAGTTGAACCTGACTCAACTGTAAATATGTATATAACTTACTGTAAATAAATTAGTTTAAGGTCTCTTTTTGGTTTTGTTCTGCTCCTCCCTCCTTTGTTTTCATCTCTCGTCAGTCATTACAGCCCAATTGCTTGTTTTGTATAGAACCTGTTGATCTCGAAGCAGCGAGATCGTAAGAATATTCAAATATTAAAAAATGAATTTTTTAGGACTTGTGGAAACGTCCGCCATTTTGAATATGGAATTACGCAAATTCAAGTTGTTAAAATTTATAATTTTTTTCCCTCGGTGTTCATAAAGGTTGTAATAACACATTCATGCAATAGAACAGACTATTGTAATTTGTTTGACAGAACCCACTATTTTCATCTATTTTGCATGGACTTGGAATTGGGTAAATTTTCTTTTTACCGTTTCGACTCTTGTGCAAAATATTAGCATGTAAAAAAAACAAATATGCCAAAATAAAGCAAAATCTTCATTCTAAAAGACCAATCCTATAACATTTTACTGTGAAATTAGTAGTTTAGGAGTACTGAAGGAAATGTGAGACGAAATTCGACTTTTCCACTTTTTTTTTTTTAAATCTGTATTCCAGTTTCGGGATTGTTTGTGAAAAAAGTTTCAATTTTAGAACAAAACCTAGTGGTAACAAACTTATGTAGAATTTAATTTCATATTTTTATAGTCCCTATACCTCTTACCCGTAAGATGCACTGTTTTCGATAAAAACAAGAAAATATGAAAAAATATACCCACCGAAAAGGTTCAAGGTGGGAATTACACAGTTTTGAAATGGCCGAATTTGTCTCACTTTGGATATGATGTTACTAAGTGTCCATACAACATCTTCATGCAATAAAACAAACTATTGCAATTTGTTTTACTAAACCACCTTTTTTCACCTATTTCCCATGGACTCGATATTCAGATCACGTGATTCAAACAGTATGCTCTTGTGTTGTTAAGATGTTGACTTTCTGTCATCGACGATCGCCGTCTTTATAACGCTAGTTTGTTTGATTGTTATCAGCATGTTGACATAATTGCTGCAAGTTTGTTTTCACTTTCTCCTAAAAATGGCTAAGGGGGGTTGGGGTAATTGTGAGCACAGATTGGCAGGTTCAAACTGGCTCTAGCACGACACAAAACGTCGGTCCACAGTACTGAGAGGTCACGCTGGGCTCTCTCTCCGCTACCTTGTGTGTTTGTGTTAGTATTTTGTTGCATTTTATTTGGAATGCACTTTTTGAGGCAGACAATTTTGGAAAAGGGGGGATGACATTTTAACACATGGTGTAAGGGTGCATGGTCCAAAGAAGGTTGAGAACCACTTGCTTAGACCATTGCCAGAAATTGTCCTGCTGGGCTCTAACAGGGAACTTCAAATAGCCTTTAGTGCAGCTTGTTCTGCAGTGTCAGCATCCACATTCTGTTGAGGTGCTACGATGTCACTCCGCTAGTACCTTTTCAGTGAAACTGTGAGATGGTCTGTCAGACTGTATCATAGACGTCAGTGCTTGCCTGTTTCAAGTTAATTGATTGCTGGCTTATTCCGAGTTTCCATTTAGTTGCCATAGCGATTGTTTAGACTTTGTGATCTGCTCTAACCTATTAGTTTTTAGGGGTTCTTATGAATTACACGTGTATTTATTGCCTTTTAGATAGTATTCCTATTCCCTTCTTTTACTTTGCACTCTTTCCTATCTTTGCATTTAATCATACGATGTTATGGCCTCAGGATTATTCCATAGGAATTATATAAGGATAATGATTACAATAGTCATAATAGTTGCAACACTTCTATACTAATTAAAACTACTACATCTCATAGCTCTGATATATCTGGGCCAATTCCCAGTGGCTCTCTCTCTCTCTCTCTCTCTCTCTCTCTCTCTCTCTCTCTCTCTCTCTCTCTCTCTCTCTCTCTCTCTCTAATAGTAACTCATGGAACCCTCATACGCATACACATCTTCCAATTACTCATTCATCGTCCCTTGGACTGCTTGTGGATATAGAGGTAAAATATGAATAAACAAATGCGCGCACACACATACACAAACTATATATATATATATATATATATATATATATATATATATATATATATATATATATATATATATATATATATACGTACATACATATACATATATATATATTAGAAAAAAAGCATGAAAGAGATAAATGGTCAGATGCAGGAAAAACTTATAAACATACATACATGCAAACAAACACACACTATATATATATATATATATATATATATATATATATATATATATATATATATATCGTGATATATATATGTATACTGTATATATATGTATATATATGTATGTATTCAGTATATAGTATATATATGTATATATACACATACATATATATACAGATACACATATATATGTATATATATGTATGTATATAATACATACATATATATACATACACACATATATATATGCAGACATATATAATTTATTATATATATGCATATATTTATATATATGATATATATATATATATATATATATATATATATATATATGTATATATATATATATATGTGTGTGTGCGTATATATACTGTATATGGCGTGTGTGTGTGTGTGTTTTTGTATGTATGTATATTTATATATTTTTCCTCTGTATCTGACCATTTATCTCTTTCATATGATTTTTTTCTAATATATATACATTTTGTTTTATGGGAAACCTCTGAACACATTAATGCCATTTTTGACCTTTCGAATAAAGATAAAACATTAATTTTGTATCTTAGGATCTATTTGTAAACAGTACTTCAATGGACCGCAGCAGATCCAAAATTAAGTGATTAGGTACTACGTAAATGTGCTGACTTGTCATTTTGTTCGAAAAATTTATTATCTGCTTTGGATAAGAAGTCATGTCACAGCAAGACTTTCTTTGATAGCAAAAAGGGACAACTATTGTTCTGTGTTATTAGCAATCAAGAGAAATACGCTTATCTTATTCGATATCCTGATAAAGGAGGTAAGAGTGATTGTTTTAGGTCTGTATGTACACGCTCGAAAATTCTGATATTGATTGGTTTTTGTGCACTGGCGTCGCGGCAGCTATTTGGAGGGAGAGAAAGAGAGAGTTGGGATGGCAGAACTTTCCATACAAGGCTCTTAACCGAAATAACCCATTTTTTGACTTCGAGTGTAATGATGACAATGGGAGAAATTCTACGGCATTTTGACCGAAATATTGGAGAAAGATTCTCACAACACGTCTCACCTGAGGATAAGCGGGAGAGAAAAGAACCAGTTTTCTGGCTGAGAGAAAAGGACACTAAAAGTCTTAAAGGCAGAGAAATAGAAAATAGGAAATATATTAGAGGGAATTTGTCGGATCAGCTCTGTATTTATACATAATTATACCTATACATTAAAGGAGATATTTGATAAAACAAAAACCTGGTAATATTATAAGTAGAATATTCTGATAATTTGGACAAGTTGCCTACCACTCTTTTTCTTACAGGCGTAACCTGCAATTTTGATGTTCTGCAATGAACAGGCTTTCCAGTTGAGGTTGTTGATGTATTTAAAATCCATTTATCATGCTGACTGGAAATTAATCGTTTTTTGTTCTGTTCTTATTCTTTTTTACCTTAGTTGAATTGGAGTTGATGAACAGATGAACACTTTATTTTATAGCTTTTTTGCCTTATTAATTCAATTTAATAGTAGTGCGTATGGAGGCATTCGTAACGAACTCATCGACTACCAAGTACGCTTCACAGGGTTACAAATTATTCCGAAACAAAATCATATTTTTTTTATCTTTTTAGTTTTCTGTAAAAGAAAACTATTGAAATGGCTATATGTCTGTCCGTCCGCACTTTCTGTCCGCCCACAGATCATAAAAATTACTAAGGCTAGAGGGCTGTAAATCGATATGTTGATCATCCACCCTCCAACCATCAAACATGATCGTGCGTCTGGCACCGCTATAGGTGCCAACAACACAGGCCACCACCGGGATGTGGCTGAAAGTTTCATGGGCCACGCTGAGAGTTTCATACAGCATTATACGCTATACAGAAAAGTCGATTGCGCCGAAGAAACTTCGGCGCATTTTTCACTTGTTTATTTTGTCTCTTGACCTTGTATTTCAGTGCAGTCAGGTATGGACCGCCTTCCTGGCTGGCGGGAGAACTGAAATATTTCGTTAATTGTTGATTATCGATTTTCATATCTTCTTTAAGCGCATACAATTTTCTGTGATGCCAGTTGAACCTTTTTTTTTATGTACATCTTATATTTTTTATAAGAAAGAAGCAAAGCAACGAATGGCCTTCCTTCAGATGTCTTGTATTACAGAGTAATAACAGACATAAGTTTGAAAAACGTGTTTTTTTAAAGTTTGAAACTTAAAATTTAAAGCTGAAAACAACTAAAAAGCACAAGATATGAAAAACAGCGACTCAGTTTCTGTAACATTTGGGTGAATGTGAAAAATAAGTAATAAAGAAGAAGAAGAACAACAACAGTCACTGGTAAAAAAGCAATACCTTAAAGAAGAGTATCCAAAGGGAACAGTGCAGCTATATATTTCCAGGTATATTTACAGAAGTTGCATTAATAGAAAAAATGCTTTATTCTTCAGAATTGTTACAAAGCGTAAGAGTTTCGAAACTGGCGAAGCGAGGGACTGATAATGGTAAAGACTTTGTGTAAAATGTTATTATCAAATGGGTTAACAAGAAAAGAAGAAAAAGTAGAATTGTCTATCGCCGATACTTTAGCAACGATTACAACTTGGGAGAAGAGAACAGAACCTACAAAGCGAAAGGTAGCTCTACTATGTACTTGAAATTCATGAATAACCAACTGCGCTTGACAAAGACTTGTGCGTAACCAGCTGTACATAATACATGTAGTTTATTGCGCTTGTCGACTGCGCAGATGCAGCAAACTGTAGTTAACGAATTCTCAGATGTCACAAATAATGCCAAACTAATGCTGTAATGTAATTTGCTAAAATTCCCGAATAGTCGCCCACGCTTTGCCAACTATACTGAAAGAATGTTCATGAAATATGTAGCAGGCAACGAGTATTTGAAGGTGAAAAACATTGACACTGAAGCAACGGAAAACACTGAAAACGAACACATTGCTTCTCGGCAAACCTTGAAAGAATAAGCATCACTATGTATTACCTTTCCCGCTTCTTTTCATCATGTTGCTTTTGGCTGACGAGTTTTATAGCCAGCAAGGCTACGAGTATCTTGGAGGCAGACTTAATGTCTCCATCCGTATTCGGTGGGAGGATCTCTCCTTAATAGCTGATAACGCCGGCCATTTATGTTGATGGGGGTCAACCTCACTCGTTGGCAGCATATTACTTGAAGCGAAAAGGGAGTGATGAAAAGGAAAAAGCATTCTTGGGGCGTGTGGCTTTTGTATGCGTTGCTTTCATTTTGATTTCTCTCTTCGTTGTTTATCGGTTGTTAGCTGTCTTGTCTTGTTCACAGAAAGGTTTAGTTATACACAAAGAGAAAGAAAACAAAATATGATTAACTGAAGGGCGCTCACCATATTCTTATAAAGGAATATTGGAGACTGACAGGCAGACAGTTGGAACGAGAGGTGTTGAATAAAATTATTTTATATTTGGGTTGCTTTGTGAAGAGATTGAACAAATGAAATAGACACTTGCAAAGTTTTTTGGCAATGAATTAGTGTAGGTAGTATCGATTGTCAAAATTCTCAAATATTTCTCTAACTGATCTCTTTTAAACAGGCTTTACAATAAAGAAATCAGTTCAGTTCAATCTACGTTCAGACATTCATCAGTGAGCTTATGTTGGCAATGTCTGGGAAATGGAAGCAACCTATAGATACTTTTCAGCACTTTTGCTAAACCTTTTCCTGAAATAGGCATCTGCTCATGAGTAAGTAACCACACCATTTTTCGTGATCAGTAATGTCGCCTGATCTGAAATCATCAATGTCTCACTGCTAAAATTAGTAACCACAGTTGATAAGAAAATAAGAATGTCTCCTGCCCTGTAATCAGAAATGTCTCAGTTTCTGATTACTGAGAAATTAGTGACGTTTTCTATTCTTAAAAAATAAAATTCAAAGCTCTCGGATCAGTGACCATATTTATTTTAACAATTAACAATGTCTTCTTTCCCTGAAACCAATAACATCTCTGTTCTGATATCATGATTTACAACTGCTCCGAAATTAGCAATGCACTCCGCTGTGGACGTAGTTGCATTTCTGTTCTGTGATTAGTGATTACAACTGTTCCAATATTAAGACTCCTGTATGATACCGCCAAGGTGTATGTTCAGACCTGTGAGCAGAGCTACTTGGGAATTAGTAACGTCTCGGGCTCTGATTCAGTAACAGCTGTCATGAAATCAGTGTTCACAAATTGTCAGAAGTTATTAAATAGCAGCTCGCTGAAATCAGAGATGCCTCGTAATTCAAATCAGTGACCATGGCTTCCAACCGTATGAAAACAGTACTGTATCTTGTCCTGAAATCAGGGATCAGAGTTACTCAGAAAATTAATAATATCTCTAGCCAATATACTGGTAACATTCCATTTGTGAACTCAGTGACCCAACTACTTGAAGTTAGTAAAACCTGCGCTGAGATCAGTACTGTGCCAGTTACAAAGTGAGTAACCACAGCTGGGAGGACAATATTACTGTCTGCTGTGAAAATAGTAATACTTTAGTTTAAAGATTTGTAATCACACATGCTTAGAAAATAATTTTTCATACTCTGAAATTTGTAACGCTAAGCTCTGAAGCCAGAGGTCACAAAAGCCGATAAATAAGTCAGGGTGCACATCTTAGAAATTAATCAGTATCTGTTCAGAAAGCAGTGACCAGAATTGCTTAAAGTTGATAACATCACCTACTCTGATATGAGCATCTTGTTTCTAGAATCAGTGATTACAATTGCCCTAATGTTATTTGCATCCAGTTTCCGAAATCAAGAATCTGCTGTTCGGTGTTGTATAAAATCATATTTTCCTAACTATCTACGAATATGCTTGCACACGTGTGCATATATTATATTATATATATATATATATATATATATATATATATATATATATATATATATATATATATATATATATATATATATATATATATATATATATATATATATATATATATATATGTGTGTGTGTGTGTGTGTGTGTGTTTATAGCTAGACAGATAGATAGATACGCGTGTCTGTTAAGTGCATCTTTGGGAAAAGTTTGATTTTTCTCTTAAAAAAATCTAAACCAGACAATAGCTCGAAAGGCTCTCGTATATTTTGGAGACCTCACTCTGTTTCTTTTAAGGTTCGCTAATATTTGATCGCTTTCTTTGAACAAGAAACAGCATTCAGTGATAAACTTTTATGTCTGCCAGCATTTATGTGAAAAAGATTAATGACCCCCGGCTGCTGCCCTGTCACCTCAACCGAGGTTACTTTTTCCTCGGCGCCGAAGGTCTGACAATTGTGGGCAGGGGAATCGATTCGTGTTTAAAACTCCCATGGTTCTCGGAACGGAGAAATTGGACTGCTTGCTAGTCATTTTCATTATGATTTTTTGTATATAACTGACTCGCTCATATTCAGTCGTATTGCACGTGGGTTTTACTGTGATAAAAGGTCAGGTCTTTACGCGATATTTATGTTTTCGTAACCGAAGGTTTTGGCTAAGACGAGAATATTCGTATGAATGTCGAAACTGGTGTTGGCGCACGATACCAAATATTTGCCAATGCGCACACACACACACACACACACACACATATATATATATATATATATATATATATATATATATATATATATATATATATATATATATGTATATATATACACATACATACATACATACATACATACATACATACATACATATATATATATATATACTGTATATATGTATGTATATATATATGTATATATATATATATATATATATATATATATATATATATATCGAAGATGTGTGTGCATTTGCAAGACCTCAGAATATTAAGTAACTTAGTGCGCGTGGTTTTTGTAGAATAGAACATATACAGTAATGACGTACATAGCGTATAAAGAATAGACCCAATTCGCCCTTTCCTCCTCCTCCTCCTCCTCCTGCTGCTGCTGTTCCCTTCCAGCGCAGAAAGTACAGTACGGCACAAGATGTGAAGCCTGAAGGTGAAGAAGACAAATGTGCAATAAGCGGGGTAGTAGAGTGAATCCCACCGTGTACCCAACACCCAAGCATCAACCCTCCCCCATCCCCACAACCGCTTATCCGTGGGAGGGGTATGTGAAAGGTGGACCTCACACCCACCGCCTGGGTAGGGGCGTGGGGACCGAGAGGGAGTGGCATCCATGATCCAAATATGAAGACTCGGGGTCTCCGTGGGCGAGAACATAACCGGATCACGAGGTTACTTGGAACGGGTCGTGGCTTCGGATGGGGTCACTGGAGGGCGAGAAAGAGGAGGAAGAAGGAAAAGGAGAGGGGGAGAGAGAGAGAAAGAGAGAGAGAGAGGAGATGGTGATGAAGATGGTGGTGGTGCAGGTAGCAGAATTAGTGATGGGAGTGGTAAAGGGGAGAATTTGAAAGGAAATTGTGATAAAGGATGGAAGGCGAACAGAAGATAGTAATGATAAGGGAGCGGGTTATGATTATGTATAAAGTAGAAACGGAAATGTATCAAGTAGAACAGATAAACCATTGTTAAATGTTAATGATGACGATGGCCGTTAAAGTGGTGGTGAAAGTAGTGGATTTGGAGGTAATGGTTGGAAAGGATGGTTGCGGAATGGAGATACAAGAACTAAAGAGAGGAAAAGAACCCGAAGAAATGCAGACGAGGTGAAGAATAGTAACAGGGTGTTTGCATAATCGTTGATGAATACACAATAAAAGGTGACCTTTAGAAAGGCTCTCCTGTAGTTATGTGTGGGGAAGAATGATTGAAAATATAAGAATATGGCAAGAATTTTAATTTCATGAAATGAATCGATCCAAGTTAAGATCCTCCCACTACTTTGTATCGTAAAAGGTAGATGTATACGAATAAATAGAATGACAAAAAGCAAAATTGGCTCTGTACAGGTAAAAGCAAAGAATTCTTGTATCAATAAACTACTTTTGTAGAAGTATGTAAATCGTATTCACTAATTTAACCCATCGTGTGTAATCGGAAAAGTCGTCTACAATAGAAAGACTCGTATACATCTGTCTTCGCATATACTAGTATACGTATATATTTAAATATATATACATATATATACTGTGTGTATATATATATATATATATATATATATATATATATATATATATATATATATATATATATATATATACAGTATATGTGTGTGTGTGTGAATAAACATTCACGCAAGTTAAAATCGTTTGCAATAGAAAGACTCGTATACATCTGTATAAGCATATACGTATATATATATATATATATATATATATATATATATATATATATATATATATATATATATATAAATACTGTATATTATATATATATATATATATATATATATATATATATATATATATATATATGAGTGAATGTAATGAACATTCACGCAAGTTAAAACAAAATAGCCACGTGAAATAAAGTAAGGTCATGTAAAAGCCGTGTAGCCATACATAAACAAGGAACCATGTATAAGCAGAGCTTTAATTTGTAAGCAAAGCAGCGGTGAATAAGACGAGCTATTGTGTATGAATGGGTGTGGCACACGCAGATTTCAGGCTGGCGTCAGATCACCCTATCACAGACAGAGACTTATGGCATCGTACGAACCCAGACCAAATGGAAATTATTTGAGCGGGAGGATACCTATGCCAGAGCTGTTGCCATTTGTAATGATTGTAGGAAAATAAGGTACTGAAAATATTTGATATTCAGAAAATACATAAATTAAAATGGACAGAAAGATTAAAATAATGTATTTCTTAGCATAAAGGTGTAGACATGCAGCAAATAGATAGACAGACATAGTGTACACATTTGTGCTTTCTTTCTTGTGAACATAAAGGACAGCCCCGACGTCGTAAAATCGTATAATATCCGCAATCTTAGTGATTACTGACATTATCTCAAGGATATCTGTTCATTCATCAATCGACTTCATAGATTAAACTCAGAAGTGCTCTTACTCCAGATTTAGCCATTTTTAATATTTACGTTTTCAAGGGGCGTTTCCATTAAAGAGCTTAACGAAAATAGCTTAAATTATGTTTCCCTCCCTTGAATAAGCTGAAGTGTTTTATCATGAGTGTAAAATTTTAATTTCAGGCACACAGTTTCTTTATTTGCTTATCTGATTTACCTCATTTGCGAAGGTTAATTTTGAATGAGACAAAGTTTTCCTGTCTGTAGATAAATACTTCTTTAGTTTATAACAAATATCTACAGAACATTTTTCTGAAATAACGAGAAAGCAATCCTGTGTAGATAATGGCGCAAAAACTCAAATGAGATGGACTTAATAGTGTTAAGGTCATAAAAAGCGAGACTGTTAACATGTTTCACATTGTTGCGCATGCTCAGACTGGACAGAAAACACTTCTTGGTTTTATAGTTCTATTGTGCTGATAAATCTGCAGGTCAATAGCAATTGTAATTAAATACAAGACAAAGAGGCCATTCAAAGTCAAGTCCTCTTTCCACCGAGATTTATTATACAACTTTAGCATATGGTTCCGAGGTTATATAATAGTGGGATGGGCTAATTGCAAGTCAAAAAGGTGATGCTTGATGTAACAGGAGATAATAGAGGTGATAAGCGAGATGACGAAGGATCAAGATCTCCTTCGGGATATATCGCCTTGCGTAAGTGTGAATGCATTTAAAAGAGAGAGAGAGAGAGAGAGAGAGAGAGAGAGACTCTGATGGTCGAAAGTAACTTGTTTCAAAGAAAAAAAATAAAAGTAGTATATTCTAAGAACTTACTGTGCATGAATTCGTTGATGTACAAAGGAAGACAGACTAGAATTTTAAATGGATTATGTGTATTTAGTGAAGATCACAAAACGGAGGCCACGATCCCAATCAGAATGTTTTTCCTCTTTTAGCGAGACATTAAACTTTATTTATCTAGTCGAGTAACATGGTCTGTTTGATCCCAACTAAGAGAGGTAGATTTCAGCCTTATTGCTCATTGCTTTCTAAATGATGAACAGGATAAACCTCGCTATAGATCTCTGTTATGTGGTAATCAGGGTCTTCAAGGAATGCAAAATGTTATGTATTTCAGTGACCAGGTTTAATGACTATTCAACATTCAAGTAGATTAGGTAATTTATATTCATCGAACGTGCTATTTTTTGCATGCAAATACTCTTTCTATTCATTATTACGTGAATAATAGATGTTAAGGTTTCTTGCACGAGTATGAAGTGTGTAATGACTACAGTCCTTTGTAGCTTAGTTTGAACTTTGAACAGCATACTGGTGGAATAAATAAATGAACAGTGATATCACAATATTGTGAGTGAAATCATCATCATCATCATCATCATCGCCTCCAACTGTGTGACGCAAAGGGCTTTTAAATAAGACATAATTTTTATTTAACTAATATGTGTGTGTGAAAGAAAAGTAAGGCAAAGAGGTATAATTTCATATCATTGTTCTTTGTATGCTACGAAGGAAGGGAACAGAGCTTTTGAAAGTTAGAACGAGTCCATGATGAGCCTCTAATATTGCATGGGAAAGACGCTCATAGTACATGAGAAAGATAAGTTTGCTTGATGAAAAAAGCCAAAGAACATGAGTAAAACTAAAAGTTGATAGAAGAAAAAGGAAATAAAAGAGAATATGAAAGGGGAAAATGTTAGTCTCTGGCCTGCGGAAAAGTGGCCAAAGTATCACTAGACAAAAGAAACGAGCTGTCGTGAATGAGAGTTAGCGCCTAGGATGAAGAAAGTGGTGAAAAATGTTAGGAGAGTTGGTTGTAAAGGTCAGGTTCTTGCATACTGCAACGAACTCAGAATAGGAGATCAAAAATATTTGCTTGAAAAATAATGGAAAAACTAAAATTAATAACCCTTGACAGAAACAGAGAAAAGAATGGATACATGAAACCAGTTGGAATGTAAATGATAGAATTGCCTAATGAATTAAATTAGGGTTTATGTGAAGCCCCAGGGTAGAGCAGTGAGGATATTTGCCATTATATTTACCCCGTAATACACTATATATCGTCTTCATGTCTTGAATCTAGATTACACTGTTCACTATCTTCCCTAGGACTTGTTAAAGTTCAAGACATGTTTTTACCTCTCCTTTAACAATGATAGTTCTTTGATCTAATTACTAGGTTTCAGCTCAATTACTCTTCAAAACCATTGAAAGATTTTTTAGTTTGTGCACTGAATAAAATATAAAATTAATGAATTAAAATATATGATTATAAGAAAGATATGACCATATTTTCCGTAGCTTTAGTTAGTTTGTGAGAAATTTATCTGACAGTTTTATTGCCAAGCATATTCTTATCCTTCGTGTAGTGGTGGAAATCATACGAATTCGTCTGCCTAGAAGAGCGTGTTGCTTCAAGTAGAATTCGGTATTCAACTTGACCTTTGCCTCTACACACACAGCAGACAGGACACCACAGCTCTGTTTCCTTTATTACTCTGTCAGGAAGGAAAAATGTCGAAGAAAGGCATATAAGTTTCTTGAATTTTTTTTTTTTTTTTTTTTGCCTCTTCAGATGTCCATCCACATTGTTGAGCATATTTTTTTTTTAGTTTTCTGTAAAATAAAACTATTGAGATGGCTTTTTGTCTGTCCGTCCTCACTTTTTCTGTCCGCCCTCTGATCTTGAAAATTACTGAGGCTAGAGGGCCGCAAATTGGTGTGTTGATCATCCACCCTCCAATCATCAAACATACCAAATTTCAGCCCCCCAGCCTCAGTAGTTTTTATTTTATATATGGTTAAATTTAGCCATGATTGTGCGTCTGGCACCGCTATAGGTACCAACAACACAGGCCACCACCGGGCCTTGGCTGAAAGTGGGCCGTGGGTGAGATTTACAGACAGCATTATACGCTGTACAGAAAACTCGACTGTGTCGAAGAAACTTCGTCGCAATTTTAACTTGTTGTTTAATGACATTAGATAACACGATCAGTCATATAGATTGTTGATCCTGAATATTATCTCGTATTAGGAAGGGCAAATATCGAGAGCATTTTACTTTCGTTGATCTGTTTCAGTCGTTTTAGGAAGCTAAGTCAGAATATAGAATGGAGTATAGAAGTTAGGCCTAAGGCCAAGCGCTGGGACCTATGAGGTCATTCAGCGCTGAAAGGGAAATTGACGGTAAGAAGGTTTGAAAGGTGCAGCAGGAGGAAAACCTCGCAGTTGCACTATGAAACAATTGTTGGAGAGGGTGGAAAGTCAGATAGGGGAAAAAGAATATGAACGGAGGTACAGTAAAAGGAATGAGAGAGGTTGCAGCTAGGGGCCGAAGGGACGCTGCAAAGACCCCTAAGTAATGCCTACAGTGCGCCACTAACCCCCTACGGGGTGGAAGCTATATGTTCATGGCACCACTCTCTTTCTCTGTCGGTATCTTAGAATCCTTAGACTTCTGGGATACATAGATGAAAATGGATGAGTACCATTTCTTCTACGACACTGTTTTCTGTGCTTATTACACTTTGTAGAATGTATCAATTGTTGCTAAGGTTTTCCTTGTGTTCAATGAAGCAATAAGATTTTGCTTTAAGGAGAATCGGTCTTTGAAAGAACTAAATGACTCATGTTATTGGTTTGACCAAGTCATACCTTGGATGTCTCAAAGTAGGTTTTACAATTAGCTGTGCCGAGGTGAAATGCGCTTGTATTTTAGTCACAAAGAGTATCCTAAACAGAACATTATTTTCAGGTATGAGTTATAGGTACTTTAAGAGGAAAGTGAAAGTCAGCTAACTAGTGGATTAAGTGATGAAAATAGAGGTTTGTGAGTTTTTTTATATCCCTAACTTGAGCTTCTTTGCCACGAAGAATATCAGTGCTGATCCTCCCATCTAGTTGGAATTATTACCCTAAAAACTTAAAAGAGAGTATTTCAAAATCAAGCTACACTAGATAACGTTGGGAAAGCATGAAATGGGACCGTAATACCGTTGCAAGCCAAGTTTGTTCAGCGTTACTTTCTAAATTTCGCAAAGTAAATCTTTGTAGGTGTCTCTGCCTAAAATTGTAGTTCTATAAATATATATGGGAATATGTTATTATAATCTAATTGTATTCTATGTTTTCTCTTTGATTTAATCCGTGGAATATAATATAGATTATCGCCACGTTAATGAGATAGTTCCTTAAATTGATAGCGTTGTATGTTTTTTTTTTTAGTAGATGGAACCGTTAGTAAATGTATTTAACGTATGCGTGTGTTCATTGTGGAACCATATGCCTTTTTTCATATTTGTTTTTAAAATTTCATCGTCATTATTCATTTAGTCCCAGTGCTTGGCCAGTGGCCTTGACCTGGTACACCATTTCATTTTAAGCCTTCGGACTAGCCCTATGAGAGCCGTTAATCAGTTCAGTGGTCAGGTCAGACTATTTTAATAATAATAATAATAATAATAATAATAATAATAATAATAATAATAATAATAATAATAATAATAATTTATGTTTGAGAAAGTTTTTGGTAACTCTGATGAGCGTGAGCACTGTATTGATTCGTTTGCACATCTAACATTCTTAGCGACAAGCTTGTTCATTTTGCTTAATATGTAGTACGCTGCACCGTTTAGTTCTAAATCTCACATGAATGGGCTTAACAATAATCTTCTGTTCTAGAATGTGCATAGTATTGAATAAAACTAGTGAGTGCATTATAGATTTCTGTTTAGCCATGTACGATTTTCAATGATAAACCATATTGCAGATTTACCAAAGTTTACTGCCATCTACTTATGGTATCTAGATACAGACTTCCAGCTTTAGTTGTTTTTTCCCGTGCAGTTTAGTCAGAGATCAGTATACTTTATCAACATTATTTGCTAATAACTGGTTTTCTGGAGGTTACTTTGTGTGAGTAATAATGAATGATGTTCTCATTGCTCTTGTTAATTATTCAAACTTGAATGAATTTATCCGGGCATAAAGTCCTCTAGTGTCAGTACTTTTGTCGTAACAAAACCAACGATTTTAATTGACAACATTTTTGTTATCTGTATTTACTCATACAATAATAATAATAATAATAATAATAATAATAATAATAATAATAATAATAATAATAATAATAATAATAATAATAAAAATAATAATAATAAGACCTTTGATGCGTAAAGCGGGTTGAAAATTCCATTTATATCTCGGGGGATACTGAAATAAAAGAATGCAACTGAACCGTGTCGTCTTCATTTAGGAGAGCCACTCTTACCGGTATCACAGTCGAGTATTGCCTATTGTTATTGAATAATAAGCAATAATGGTGTGCCAGTCATGTTAGGCTGAAGCAGCTTCTGCAAGCGCCTTTTTTTTTCACAGCTGACTCGCATATAATGCTTGGGAGTAGCGGAGTGTTATCAGTGGTGGCATCAGGAGTTTCGAAATGTTGTACTGAAAGTTGGGAACATCAGGGAGGCATGTATCCGTGCGCGAATACATTGTATATATATTGTACAGTAGTTTGAGAAGACTTCGGTTTCAGAAACTTTGCCGAAAAGGTATTAATTTGTATATCGTTTTTAGACACTTAATTTTGTTTAATTTATATAAGAACCAAATGCATGTTTATTGCAAGTTAAGAGCTGAATATGGAATATAAAGTCAAGGAAAATTACATAAGTCTTAGTCCGTAAAATTTTGTAAATGAATTCTGTACTTGGCACGTTATTCGTTCTGCTCGGAAGACGTCTGTTATTGTTCTTAGTAACTATACATTCGTATGGGACATGTATGCCATGCACCAGCTACAATACATCACGCAAAAAAAAAAATGAACAGAGAGAAAAAGCAAAATAACACAAAGTGAAAAAAAAAATTACAAGAAATACAAAGTGGGATTCAAGAAAGCTAAGATTGTTTTGGAATTCACCTGTCATTTACCTATCAGCTTTAGAATGCAAGAATTAATTATGCTGGAGTTTATCGTGGAAATAAAACTTGGATTGTATGACAGACTGAGAACAGACTTTAAACCGAGCATAGGGGAAGGAAGCACGAATAAAATGCCACGACGAAAGTCGGATACTAAGGTCACTCTTGAATAAGCAAAAATCGAATGACCTAATTAATTCAGAACATCCTGTCTTAAACAAAAAGAAAAAAAGGTGAACAGCCTCGCGTCAAGATGCACCTGCAGTTGCCACTTTGCAGCAGCAAGAATACCCCTAATCCGTACTTGGCGAGGGTAGAAATTCCCGGGTGGCGAATGCAGTGTGTTTCTTCGTGTTTTGAAACAGCCGTTGAAATCTGACCAGCGTTGATTTTCTCGGAGATACACGAAGCGTCGGATCCTTTACCCTGGAGGATCGGGAGCTGCGTCTTCCAATGAAATATTCAGAAACGTTGTGGGAGAGGAGGAAGGCTCTTATGGAAGTCCGAGAAGAATATGTCAGATTTTCGCGGGTGTTGAGAGGCATGCCTTTTCTTAGTCTGCATTCGGAGTAGTAGAATCTGAATTTATATATATATATATATATATATATATATATATATATATATATATATATATATATATATATATATATATATATGTGTGTGTGTGTGTGTGTGTGTGTGTATGTGTGTAAACGACCAAGGTTCAAGCTGGTGAAAACCAATGGGAGAGTTCAGAGAACGGGTGGACGAAGGGAGTAAGCGAATTTCAACATTTCTCTTTTCTTTATTCCGACTTTTCTCAATACATTTTGAAATCATCTGTTAATCTGCTTATAAAATACAGTTGATTAAGAAATAATCTTAAATTGCTAAGAAGAAAGTCATAAAGTAAAAAAGACCTCCAATATAATTTATAAATATATTTGCTCAAAGTGTAACTCGGAGACATATGTGGGATCTAGGAAGAGATTGCTGAGCGTCAGGTCGGGAATAACTTTTCGCACAGGAATTACGCTCTCCAACCCCGAGTATTGAAATTTCAGGAACCTTGCAAAAATTTTTAAAATTATATCGACAGGGACGATTTTTGTATCAGAGGACAAACACAAAACCCTCACGAAGTACCTACAGTATTCTAGAGTCGTTGCTTATTACGCAGTTAGGTCCCCAAACTGAGCGCCCAAACCTCTTCCACCCAACTTTATCTGGGCTAACGTTTTAGTTTTCTATGAAAGAAAACCATTGAGATGGCCATTTCTCTGTCCGTCCGCACTTTTTCTGTCCGCCCCCAGGTCTTAAAAACTACTGAGACTAGAGGGCTGCAAATTGGTATGTTGATCATCCACCCTCCAATCATTAAACATACCAAATTGCAGCCCTCTAGCCTCAGTACTTCTTATTTTATTTAAGGGTAACGTTTGCCATGATCGTGCGTCTGGCACCGCTACAGATGCCAACAGCACAGGCCACCACCGAGCTGTGGCTGAAAGTTTCATGGACCGCGGCTTATATTTTCATGGGCCGTGGTTGAGAGTTTCATACAGCATTATACACTGTACAGAAAACTCGATTGCGCCGAAGAAACTTCGGTGCATTTTTTACTTGTTTACTTTTGCTTTTCCGTATGTCATTCGGTTTT
>JANJGK010000005.1:32518897-32541397 GCA_039081455.1 Macrobrachium rosenbergii | reverse complement strand
TGAGGTGAATTTTTAAAATAACCGTTATCATTAAAAGGGCAAGTAAGATGGCGCGTAGGGATATGGGGAGGGGCGGTGGTGAGCTGGTGGAGCTGATCAGTTCCCTTGTTACTCTAATCTAAACAGTCTTGCTATTCCGCCAAGATAAGTGAGCGTGTCCGGGTTACAAGTGTCAAATTCCTGATTCATTTTGAGAACAAGAAACTGGAGACAATGCCTTACCGTTCCAGTAATGTGGAATATGCAAATATGATGTTTATTTATGGGTTTTGCAACAGTTTCATTTCTAGATTACACGGCTGTGAACTCCACTGTTATACAAAAAAGGAAATCGGCGATTAGACGATGTGAATAAAATACCTCCAATACTTCCAAATCAAATGTTTCTTTAGATACTGAAAAAAAGGGGAAAAAATGCGTGCATCATTGAAACCTCCCTCTCCGTCAATGGTATTCACTGGACTCCAATAAAGAAAAAAAAGAAAGCCTAATAGAATCTCATTTCCATCAAAGATAGGCATCTTCATTAAACACCGATCACATTCATCACACACTAGTCAAAGGAAAAAAACGCACCTATAAAAACGCTCTCGTCTCTGTCAGATTATAAAGATTGGGAACATTATGGAAAATTCACATTCTTCATTCTTTCCTATCAAAGGTAGCCTATTCATACAGTAAGTGAAAGAGGTAAAAAGCTGACATTATTCAAAGTGCAGTGTCCTCCCTACCTGCATTCCCTTGTCATCATGATTACTGCTACTATCACTAATTCAGCGTAAGCGTAGGCTTAGTCCTGACTCCTGATTCGACGATTCGGTGACGAGGCGACAGGAATGTTTGCGCTAGAACTCAAAGATCACAAATAAATGTTGCCAGGCAACATTTACACTACTTTCTTGATACGTAAAGCTAATCATTAAAATTAGTTACATGAAGTCTGTTCACCTGTAATTTACTAGTTGAAGGGACTTTAATGTTACATTTTTCAATAACCTGCAAGAGAAAACCATAATTAAAAGGCTAGCAATCCAGCTGCCTAATGTGCTTCGTCAACCTTCCCCCATATCCCTGACTATTCACTCCAACATCCGGTGTGCGCCATCTTACGTGCCCGTTTACTGATAACAGTTAATTTGAAAATTCACCTCACCATCAAACCAAGCCTTAAAATGTATATGTTTATGAAACATTTTCTGCTCAGAATTACTTTTTCTTTCATCTCCCGAAATATTAGCATAAACTCGTGTTACACCCTGTATATAGATAGATACACAGATAGATGGATAGTATGTTCAGTGGCTAACGAGAAGAAATCCTCGTCATAAAGGAAGAAGCGTCTTTGAGCGCATTTCCAGCAAAATTAACTATTTCCTGTTAACCAAACTAGACAGTAAATTTTGTATCAGGTTGACAGCCAAGTAGCGAACGGCATGAGGCTAAAAACTCCATCCTTAAAGCACTTGCTGAACCCCAAACGTTTAACATCCTTTGGAGGAATGTCCTCTCAGGGGACCAAGTTTGCTAACCGCCCCCCCCCCCCCCGCCCCAACAACTTCCTCATGGATACTAAGAAGCGAATGCGTCTGGCTCAATTTCTCTGTTCGCACGAGCAGCAAGGGACGCAAGATCGATCCTTTGATGCTGAAACGCTTGGACCCGTCTTCACAGAGGTCTATGTACACACACACACACACACACACACATATATATATATATATATATATATATATATATATATATATATATGTATATATATATATATATATATATATATATATAATGTGTGTGTGTGTGTATGTGTATAGATAAATAGATAGATACGTATATCATTGTTTGTTTGTCAGTTTATTTCAAAATTTATTTGATGCACACAGACTGAAACCCACGCCAATTTGCCCACCATTTTAAAGCCCAGCGGATTATGTACCCACTTAGTGAAAAATTATACAAATGAAAGATTAATTACTTATATCCCATTCCTCGCGGCTCTTACCTTTTCCCATTTTATTACGTTAAATGTCCAGGTCTTTATGGGGACGAAAAAAAAAAATTAAAAATGAGAAAATATAATTTACCCTAATTTCGTGATAATGAGGTGAGGGAGAGGGCCGAGTTAATTAATCGAAATGTGAAATACGTTTCGAAATGCAGCGGGATGTCGATGAAATCTAGCGATAACAAGAAACGAACGAGTGGCTGAAATGGCAGTTCCTTTATTCAGATGAAATAAATTGCTGCGAAGAGAGACAGGTGGAAATTCTCCGCGGAACGCTGTCGGTTTAGGAGCAAATTAAATGCTGAAGGGAAAGCGAATGTTGATACAAGATAAGGGAAACTTGACTTCCATTAATATGGCATTTTGGGGTATTGTTCGAGTAGTCTTTCCCTTTAAATCGGAAAGGAAGTATATAATGTATATATAGTATATATATATTCCCTTTCAGTCGGAAAGAAATTATATATACATACATAATATATATATATATATATATATATATATATATATATATATATATATATATATATATATATATATATATATATTCCTTTTCAATCGGAAAGGAATTACACACACACACACACACACACATATATATATATGTATATAATAATAATAATAATAAAATTGGCCATTTCCCCTAAGAGGGTTTGGCCCAGAGAAGAGTTAAACACACACCGGGTATTGCCCATTTTAACTATTGTTTAACTTGCTGTAGTGTGGATGAACTCCTTGTGCAGAAAACTTTCAACTGCCTTAGATGCTTCATACATCTACACAAAGGCATATATCAACCACCGGTCGCAAGGTGGAAGAGCATAACGATGAAAGATATAATACATACATTCATATATAGACATATATATATATGTATATATAATACTTCCATAATAATTTCATTACTCTCTGTGTCTGGATGTATTGAAAAAATTCTCCTTTCTTGACGGAACTGGAAACCATTCTTGTTAGCTCAGGCACCTTATAGTTTAACAGTCACTAACATCAGTCTTCTAGTGCGTGTCAATTTGAATCCAGCCTAGCAAAAAGATCTTCTTCATTCGTCCCTCTCGGATTTTTGGTCTTATGCTGGAAGGAGGACTAAAATATTAATAGGAAGTTAACAAATTAAAAGGTGCTGTGGCTGTTGCAATATAAATTTATAAATACATACATGCATACTGTACGTGTGCGTGTTTTGTGTGCGTGAGCGTGTGTGTCACTTTAGAATTCCTTCAGTAGTCGTTTCCACTTGAAATTTACTTCAATTCTAACCCCCTTGTATGTACCATTGGCATAGCTCTTTCTCTACCTTCTATTTTAATCAGATATTTATAAGCTTTTTAATGTAAAATAATATGAAAAAATGGAGGAGTTTGTGAAGGTTTCGTTGCTACAGAATTCAAAATAGACGCCTTCAACACGAAGGGTGTCCTTTTTGCGGGCGAGGGTATATCTGGATACGTCGCAGAGTCCAAAGCGAATGTTCTCTCAATAGAGCTATTGAATTTTAAGCGTAGCTATAACTCAGCAAAAAAGCAATGAGAGCATTCTATCTACCATTATGATACTCCACGGATACGTACCCCTCTGTCCTGGAAGCATTTAGTAGTAATATAGCGATACAATAAGAGACTAGTCTTAGGACATAAGTAAATGATGCAAACATGAAAGCTCACAGAAAACCCGTATCAACAGACAGAATTGTAAAGTCGAGATTCTTTTAGTCTTACCCGTGTTTTTTAATGTTTTTGAAGTATAACAAATGTTTTCAAACACCTGACTTGAAGCCGCGGGTGCAAAAACCATTGCCGTTCTAGAATTTATAAATAAAATCACCATAGCCACAAGGCCTGGAGAACCTGGAGGAATGCTTATAGACGATTTTCTTCACAGTCGTAGAAAGTTCATGTCCAAAAGAAACGGAAGACTCTGTAAATACTTCTTGGTCAAAATTCATCATAAGTTGCATGACCTAAGCTCGGAGATCTAATAAATATAGGGATATTGAATGTTTCCGTAGTATTTATTTCGATGATAATGTCCATCTCTCTCTCTCTCTCTCTCTCTCTCTCTCTCTCTCTCTCTCTCTCTCTCTCTCTCTCTCTCACACACACACACAAACACACAGACTCGCTCACTCACGAGGAAATAAAGCATATCAGATAAAAAAAAAAGGTAAGCACTACAGTAAAGAATAGTAAAATATAAATATTAGACTAAAAATGTAATCATTTTATTGCTGTCGGCTATAACGAGTTTTCACGAGATTTGAAAGAAATCATTTTAATTGCTCTGCATTCTCTTAATCATTTATTTTACTTTTACAGCAGCACTGCTTTTTAAAAAAATATCCAGTCATTAATAGACTTTTTGTTTCAGCATCAGTGACCATCTTTTTAGCGACGCCAGAGGGTAACTTTTAAATTAGTTAATCAATCCTGTATCACGTCTGGATTAAGTAAAATATTTTTATGTTTTTCTGTGTTTTTTATGTAACATTTGAAATGCCGTATTTCCCTTTAAAGTTTGATTCTTTTTTCAATACCATTGTCTTTTTTTGTTTAACATTACGGAGGTTTAATAAAATTTTCTCTCTCTCTCTCTCTCTCTCTCTCTCTCTCTCTCTCTCTCTCTCTCTCTTATATATATATATATATATATATATATATATATATATATATATATATATATATATATATATAGATAGATAGATAGATAGATAGATAGATATAGAATTTGTGTGTATACAGATATACAGTATATATTTATATGCATATTTATACACATATGTATTATATGTATATATATACATGTATGTATTCATATAGTGTGTGTGTATGCGTGTGATTGATGTCATGTATGACGGCATTTTTATGTTTGTGTGTAGTTGTATCTACAGTACGTTTGCGAGTGTGCATACGAATATTATTGTGTATTAATCTATACATCTTTGCGAACATATTAACGTGTTTGTTCGTGTTTATGTAGATTTAAACAGCCGGTCAAAAGCTTGCTGGCAATGACTAGTACACGTATGTTCTTGAACATAGTATATATGAAAATACAGTGCAATTTCAATTTGCTAATTATTTTATAGCCTTCAACAACTGAATAAATTATTACATTCTCACCATGAAAAAAAAGTAAAAAATGCGCTCAAGATTCTTCGGCGCAATCGAGTTTTCTGTACAGCGTAAAATGCTGTATGAAACCAACAGCCACGTCCTATGAAACTCTCAGCCGTGGTCCATAACACTTTCAGCCACAGCCCGGTGGTGGTCAACTGTAACTTGAGTAAAATAAAAGTTACTGAGGCTAGAGGGCTGCCTCATTAGCTCTTAAGATCTGAGGGCGGACGGACAGACAAGAGGCCAGCTCAATAGCTTTGTTTTACACAAAACTAAAACTAATAGTGAAGGTTCGATAAGTCTTTCCAGTGACCTTTAATCTTTCCCATAGTACTTGATTTAGTGGACGTCTGATCAGTCCTTTGGAGTTAGGACTAACCGGTTTAACACCGTAGTGGGGTAGCGTCCTCATTGCACCTCTCGTGGTGCACTGTAAGCTTTACTAAAGGTTGTTTGTAGCGTCCCTTCGGCCCCTAGCTGCACCCACTTCTTAGCCTTTTACCTTGTCTTCTTTTACACTTCCTTTCTTCCATCTTGCCGTACGATCACTCCAGCTCCTTTTCACTGCCTTAACCGCTGAATGGCTAAAAGTGTTCCAGTTGTTGACCTTACAGCCTAATTCTCATAAATCAAATCCAACTACTTTCATCTCTTTATCTTACCTTGTTTTCTTCTGGCTAGATAAGGAAGTAGCTTGCCTTCCTTACTTGGGTTTCCAGGAAATAAGAGGTTTAACATAAAATGTTATCCGTGAAGCGTGTCAGTTTCTGTATTATAAATTATTGATTCTGACTCTCTACATAGGCAGTCTAGGACCAGGACTCGAAAGCTAAGACATTTATGTCAAAATAGCTGGGCAGTTCTCATTGTATGGCCTGCAGTTATGTAATATCATATATAATGCTTTGCTACAATAAATATGGCTGCTCATATAGTATTATTCAGGAGATGAAACTTATTCATATGGAACAAGCCCGTAGGGGCCATTGACTTGAAATTCAAGCCTCCAAAGAATATGGTGTTCATTTGAAAGAAGTATAGAAGGTAATAGGAAAGAGGAGATCAGCTACTAGAAAAGAAAAAAATAAATTAACAAATTAGATCAAAATGTAAGTGAACTGTTAAAATACAAAGAAAATTATTTTTGGCTAGCACTACGTTGCATCTTTGCCCGAACTTTTGAGGTTCCAGTTGCACAACATCCTCAGGGAGACTGTTCCACAGTTCAACGATGTGAGGAATGAAGGACCTCTGGAACTGAGAAGTTCGGCAGCGAGGCACATTTACTGCATACTGGTGCTGCTGTTTAGTTAATCTGACGCTCTCGACAGGAAAAGAAGATCAGGGATCAATTGTGAATGCGGAAGAGCTCTGTTAAATTACAGCTTACAAAAAATTGATAAATGAGAGACCATCCGTCGATGGTCAAAATCTTAACTGCTAATGTTAGGAAACACAAACCTACCACCACGAGCCACTCTGTCTAAAAGAGAGAAATCATGGCAGAAGCAGACATCACACCGGAGAACAGTATTCTAGTAAAGCAAGGACAAATGACCTAAAAAAATAAGGTTGCGTTGATTTTGTCACTGTTGTCAATATATGAGGCCTTTCGTACTATACCTAACTTCCGTGTGGCGTTCGCTAACACTTTCATTAGATATTTCTCAATAGTAAGATGTGAGTCAAAAGTTACACCCATCCACTTGAAGGGGAGGATATATATATATATATATATATATATATATATATATATATATATATATATATATATATATATATATATATATATATATATATATATATAACACATTACCACAGGTGAAAAATAAGAAACTGGGACCTACACCCAGTTTTCTTATTTTTCACCTGTGGTAATGTGTGATAAATGAATCACGTACAAAAGTGATAATAATCATATATATATATATATATATATATATATATATATATATATATATATATATATATATATATATATATATATATATATATATATATATATATATATATATCTATATATATCTATATATATACATATGTATATGTACACATATATAAATATATATAGAGCTTTAAACAACTAAATAAATGTTTGCTCCTTTTTCTTTACTAGACCTGGAAAGTAAGAAACCTAATCGCTAAACAATTTTGATAGAAGGATAATGATAAAGGATAATGATAACTTCTTGATTACATAAACTTCCTTTTTAAATATATCTTTTCTTCGTTTCCTTTCGGTTAAAACGACCATCCTACCCCCATCACGTTTTCTCGACCCTGTCGCTTTCTTTGATAGCTATTCGCCAGTGTTTCCATAATATTAGTTTTAAAAATAAGCGTACTTAGAATTTTTATTCTGGCCAATATCCAACCTTCCAGTTTACTGTGTCAAAAAAAAAGAATGAATATATCCCACTTGCTAAAGTTAATAGATATTTCATCCACAGGAAATTGACATAATCTAATAATATTGTCAGTCCCAACGATTTTTGCATAGGGAAATATTTCTTTGCCTAACATTGCATATTTTAAACTAAGAAAAGGCCAACGTAAAATGAAACTCAATTCCTGCTTTCTCCAGTCGGCTCAAAATTTCAATGTCCAAAGATTCTTTTGAAATATCCCTTTGTATAACAAAAAGTTGGTAAGCAGCATCAGATTTATAGTATTGAATTAAAAAAATTAGTACTAGGAATATCAATACCATGGAAAAGGAAGTATGAAGAAGTATCTATCAAACTTACTCTATAAAATAATTTCATAAAAACTTTATAGTTATTGAAACTTATTGAATAACAAGAACCTTAGAGAGAGAGCTAAACGATTATCGCCAGATACTGAAAGAATTTTTTTTTTATTCTTAGGAAACCTAAGCAGTAAAGAAAACAGACCTCGTAGAAGCGAGATATGTTTTTGTATATAATTTGTGTATATGGAAAAGGGGTCGGCGAGGTCAAGTCGTAACCGGGTCATGTTTTGAACCAGAAAGGTAAAGGGGGTCAGCCAAGAGGTCAACTGAACGTCTGTCTGACCGTTTGGATGCTTGTCTCTGTCTCGTTTTATTTATTTTGTACTTGCGTGTTTGTTTACTTTGTTTTATCCTGTAATCGGTTACTATCACTGTTTCCTTTTTTCTTTTTTTTTTTTTGTATCTGTCGGAATATATCTTTGGCGATTTGCAGGACTTTGTGTCTTTAACTTATTTTCGGCTCTAATTATTCATGTTTTAATATTTTCGAATGTATTTCTTTACGTTTGTTAAACAGAGAGAGCATAAAATGGAGAGAGAGAGAGAGAGAGAGAGAGAGAGAGAGAGAGAGAGAGAGAGAGAGAGAGAGAGAGAGAGAGAGAGACTATGCGACTGAATTTTGAGTGTATGTTAATGAAGAGGAGGTGTTTGTGCGTGTGAGTGATTGTGTTCATGCACGTTTGCGTGCATTTATAAGTGAGAGAGCTAGAGAGGGAATTGTGTGCTTGCGTTTGAGCAAAAGAAAGAGAAAGTTGCATCTTTTCTATTCGTGTGAAGGTGTGTGCAAGTAGCGAACGAGAGTTGTTTGTTTTTGTTTTTCTGTTTGTGCAACGTAGAAGGAGAAAGAGTTTTTATGTTTGCTTCTCTAATTGTGCATTGTGTACGTGTTTGTTTGTGCGTGTGTGTGCGTATGAGAGAGAGAGAGAGAGAGAGGGAGAGAGAGAGAGAGAGAGAGAGAGAGGAGAGAGAGAGAGAGAGAGAGAGAGAGAGAGATTTGGGGCCATTATTTCCATGAATGTACTGGAAGACCCTTCTCAAGCACCTCCGAAATTGTGTGCTCATGCGTGTAATGTATGACGTGTTGTGATGTACGCCTTCATACCTGTGATTATTAGAGGCCCTTTCATATGTCTTTACGAATGCCAGCGTGCGTGCGAATGCTTGCATGTGTGCGCGCAAGAGGCTAAACGATCGCGTGTGCGTGCGTTTTGGGTGTACATGATTGCCGAGATTAGCCTCGATGTCCGTGATAACCTCCCACTTTTATTTGCCTTTGCCTCATGTATTTGATGGGGACCGAGGGATTGGGGATGGGATAATGAGGGGGAGGAGGATTGGTAGACGGGATTGGGACGGGCGAATAGGGTAGGTGGGGAAGAAGGGCCGAGAACCAACTGGAAATAGAACAGGTAGATAATGAAGGAACGACAGAACTTGGAATTGTTGTGATCGTAGCAAACATTGGTACATCCTAGTCCCACTACCACCTCTATACTATTACCGGTGCTGAAACGACGACCTCCCATCGCTGGTTGAATCATGTCGGTGAACGGAGAGCAAGAGCCAAAAGTAAAATCAAAACGAAAAGTGGCTAGAGACAAGAAGACAAAAAAAAGGGGAAAAAAATTGGGAAGAATTTTATCGCTTGTTTGTTCCTCTAATCTTTATTCTTGCATGACTTTGTATCCTGAAAAATCTGCTTTGGGGCTGCTCTGAAAAACGACTGAATAGTTCAATCACTGGCGAAAGTAAAAAAGATTGATCTCACTGTGGTGAACTATTTGTAACTGACTGGCACATTAGTTCCTAATGTAAACTTTAGATTAAGTTTTACTTTACATGGTTATGTATTTTAATCACTATTTCATATAATAAATATGAATGTTATGACGTGAAAAAAGGATTTCAATGTCATCGAACTGACGCATAAGAACACTTTTTATGAAGATATACTTGAGGCAAACAGCAGGTAGACGATGACTTAAATACTGGAGGAAAACAAGTCTTCTTTCGTAGTGGAGTAGATTTGATCTGATTTTGTGAGATTTAGGCTATCAAGCCAAGTACTGGGGCACCATCGGCCATTCAGAACTAAAGACAGTGAATAGAGGGAGTTGGAGTGTATTGACATTCAGAAAAAGAGGTCCATAAAATAAGGGAGTTGAAGTACGAGGATCTAAAGGTGGAAATGAGAGAAAACCCGACATTAGCACAAACAAATAATGATCAGAGAACTCACAGCTCGGAAGACGAGAGTTCAAATCCTGCATGATAGCTCAAGTTCAATTCTTTCATTCAGTTGTCAGTTATGGCGCTTATGTATGTGTGTGTATTTATATATATATATACAGTATATGTATGTACGTATATGTAAACTTATATATATACATATATATATATATATTATTTAGATATTTATTTATTTATCTATGTGTTTGTAGGTCTCGTATTTTATTAGTGAAAATTCTTTCGTCACCAGCAAGAGACCTGCGTTCGTTTTCCAGACCGGCGTCAGCCAATTTCATCCTAAATAATTGCTGTCAGCGGGAAGTGTATGAGATTGGTGGGTATATATATATATATATATATATATATATATATATATATATATATATATATATATATATATATATGTATATATATATATATATATGTATATATATATATATATATATATATATATATATATATATATATATATATATAGAGAGAGAGAGAGAGAGAGAGAGAGAGAGAGAGAGAGAGAGAGAGAGAGAAAAAAAAAAGTATACCTTAGTTTTACCAGACCACTGAGCTGATTAACAGCTCTCCTAGGGCTGGCCCGAAGGATTAGACTTATTTTACGTGGCTAAGAACCAATTGGTTACTTAGCAACGGGACCTACAGCTTATTGTGGAATCCGAACCACAGTATAGCGAGAAATGAATTTCTATCACCAGAAATAAATTCCTCTAACTCTTCATCAGCCGGCCGCGGGAATTGAACTCCGGCCCATCGAATGACAGTCTGAAGCTCAACCGACTCAGCCAAAGAAGTGATATATATATATATATATATATATATATAGAGAGAGAGAGAGAGAGAGAGAGAGAGAGAGAGAGAGAGAGAGAGAGAGAGAGAGAGAGAGAGAGAGAGAGAATTATATATATATATGTATACATAAATATATGTGTATGTATAAATAGATAGATAGATAGATAGATAGATAGATAGGCACAGACGTGTATACATATTAAATTGCTTCACCTATATATTTTTAGCCAAGCGGTCTATTTTGACAATTTTATTTTACAAAAGGGGGGACTTGGGGTTGTCGAGCTCAGTAAAGAAAAAAACGTTCAGTTGATTTCTTGAAACCGTGGACAGACCTGTTCCCTACGTGGTGTCCTCCTCTATATGTAAGTTTTGTGGGTAAATCCCTGTGGCTTCTACTCCTAAGTCCATTGGTTTAGTACAGACGCATCACCAGTGAAAGTTCTCAGCTTTGATTTCCGGATAAGTGGGAACATTTACGCTCGTTCCGTTATCTCAGAATGCGTCTCCGTTGAACAAAACAAACGTAATGTTGTGGTGCCTTTATACTGTCTTGAGCAGCCGTTGATCTCGAAAGGAGGAAAACAGAAACGGAAATGTAAACGGGTCAGATCCACTGAGTTTTTCCACTATACATTTCGTTAACTGTCAGTTATAAGCAGTTTCTTAATATATTGTATGTACGTCAATATTTTAATCAATATTGTGTATGCCATCAGTAGCATTAGCATATGTGTGTTTGTGCGTACATAATGTTAAATGCATCTAATTTAGGAAACCCATATGGTTTGTGGTACATGCTTTTACACCTGATTGCATCTTCTCTTATTGTCCTTTAGGAATGGTATATCAAAGATCATGATGACGAATGGTTCCGTTCCAAAGGGAGTAGGGTTTGCATCCTCTTTAATTATATGTGGTATATATTTTCTTGTTGTACTGTTAGCATATGTTTAGAGAAAGAGGAGGAGGAGGAGGAGGAGGAGGAGGAGGAGGAGGAGGAGGAGGAGGAGGAAGAAGAAGATTTAATATAAGCGTATGATTCATTGAAATTATGACTCATTGCAATGTATCTATTAATATTCTTATAAGAATTCTCACTTTGGCAGGAGAGAGAGAGAGAGAGAGAGAGAGAGAGAGAGAGAGAGAGAGAGAGAGAGAGAGAGAGAATTTGACTTCCATTGACGGAATTTGATGTACTAATGATATGTCAAAGATGTTTTAGTATGCGCAAGCCTGTCTCAATTAATTACAGTGGACCAGCCTTCTGGCAGTACTCGTCAGAGGCCTTATCAGCCAGTAGCAGTGACTGGCGAAACGTTTTCGCTCACATTGTTCGTTTTATTCGGAAATGAAATTACATTTCCTGTGATTGGCTCTTTGAACGCTGCAATTTCTCGCTTTGTCTTGATCTGAGGACTTCGGCATTTAATCAAATTAATTGGCCAGTTACTAGAATATCACCAATTGGTTATTTTAGACATAAAGATGTATAAATAATGACTACAATTATCTGTCCGTAATTTTATTTGTCATTTATTTATTCTTGTTATTACAAAACTTTTCCGACCAGCATTATTTACAAATCATTAGGTCACATACTATTATCTATACTGATAGGCGTTGTAAACAGATTTTTAAAATCATTAAGGATATACTCGTAATAAGATTTGGGATCAGATGACTCATTAGTGTGGGCCTCTCAAAAATTATTTTATAATTTGAGCTGCAGGCTCTAATGCCAAGACCTAAGTTTGACTTTAAGGAGTAAGTTTAATCAATGCGTGTTGAAAGAAACAGTGCATTTGGGGTTAAATTATGAACAATTTTTTGTTTGAAAGCTCCACACAAAGAGCGTGAAATTACTTTTGTTTATATTTCATTCATTTATTTTTTGTGTCGAGGCAAATTTCTCTTAACAAGATTCACTGTCATGGCCGCTCGTTTGCGTTGATAGGTTAATTAAAAGTCGCTCATGGTAATAAGACACTGTTATTACCCCCAACCCGCCTCATGAAGGACAACATTAGCCTATAAAATGAACTGACGGACTGGAAATCTTATGCAAATGAGCCGAGAAACATAATTAATCCTTAATTAGTCCTGTCACCTACTCTAAATGAGCGTAAAGATTATATGGCCTGGGTTTAATTATTCTATGTTTCTGAGGTCGTTAGCCCTGAAGACGCGTCATTCGGGTTTCATATTGAATTTTCGTTGAGGGACGGTATTGCCCGACCCGTGAGTCGAGGCAATTAGCGCTCTATCTAACATGAAAATCTTTCCTCTGAGTTCATACGTTAAGACCATTTTATTCGAAAGATATCAGGATAAGCGCGAGGTGATGGGAAATGGCCTTAATGCTTCAAATCTCGCTGAAGAAAACTGATTAAAGTCACGATATGCCCTCAATTTGAAGTTGACTTCATCGCATTCAGAAACGAAGGGTCTGAAACTACACGCTGTTTTATTCGTTGACGGTACTTTAAATGAGAGCCATTTAAGTTACTTCCTTATTTACTGTTGTTATACGCATTTACTTGAAAAATTTAGCTGCATTTATCCCACCGCCAATTTGCATTAATTTACACGCCTGTTTAATGGGAGAGAAATGCCTCAGAAATATTAAGTGAATGAACGACTTCTGAATTGATCATGATGTTTGCAATTTACCGTAGTGTATATTGACTGGGTTTTTTTATTAACCTCTTCATACCCTTTATATAATAAGATAAAAGCTGCATTTGCTTAATGTAGCATTTCAAATTCATGTCATAGGAAAATCCATATGAAAAACGTTCATTCAAGTGTGTGTCTATATTCATACAGTTATGTTCGCGCTCACACACACTCACACGCGCGTGCACACACACACACCCACACACACACACAACTAATATATATATATATATATATATTATATATATATATATATATATATATATATATATATATATATATATATATATATATATATATATATATATTATATATTTGACTGCTGGTTCCCCTAAACAAAAATGACTCCCGAGAAAAATAAAAGCAGTGGTTACACTGCCAATTTCATATTCTGACGGCTGAATTGTGGATGAACCGCCTGCCCCAGAAAACTTTCACTATATTAGCCGCTGTATACACCTGCACAAAGGCCCATCAGCAGGAAGTTGACCCCTTCCCCCCGACGCAGTGCCATTAACCTTTATCTTGCACCCACTCGCGTTCTTCTTGTTTATCAAAGTCCTTCCTTTCCTGTACCTCTTTCACTCTGTCTATCCAGCACTTTCTAGGTCTTCCTTTCCTCGCCACTAACACTTACGAAATATACTCACTATTCTCCAACATATTGTTTTCCAGTCTTTACACACATCCAAACCATCTCAGTCACGCTAATCATCCTGTCATCAGTAGACATTTTACCGATTCATTGTATCTCCACATTTTTTCATCTCTTCGGTCCTTACACCGTATATCCTAAGGCTGCGAACGGATCGTCTCAAGCGATCCTGACTTTTCTCTTCCACCCGTATTCAGCAACCGCATTTCACTCCATAAAGGGTAGTTGGTGCACAGACTTCTTAACGCATCCCTACTTTGGCTTCCAGAAACACGGTAAATCTCATTCCAATCTTTTGCACACGCCATGCCTGCCCTACTTGCTTCACACAAGCTGTGACTCGTCTCTTCTCTTTCATTTCAGCATCCAATATATTTACTCACACATACCTACGAGCATCAACTCCTCTCATTCTCTCACCATCCTGATTAATATTCATTGCTATACCTTTCTGGTTTCCCATTTATCCCCACAACCTTATTTTTTTTCTTACATTTGCTCTCAGCGTTTTTCTTCTCTGGCTTCTTGCAACATATTCCAGTGTTTCACTAATTTTTCAGTTTTTTTTTTTTTTACAATAGTCCCAGTTAGCGCTATTTTACATGGAAACTCTAGCTTTTTGCACTCCATTCACGACTTATTTCTTACTTCACAACTTTGTTCATACATCTTATTTCCTTTGTTTTACATCTCACATTACTCCATCCACAGAAGTATTAAACGCCCATGGAGATAATACACACACACACACTTTTCTTTTACCTATTTATACACCAAACTAATCATTCCCTCATTCACTTATTCTAATACCCAGTTTGCTCCCATTATAAAAACTAATAATCTCTCTCGAAAGTTTATTTTTTCTTCATGACGAATACCGTCAGCACTCTTCACATCACCGCTGTCAGTTCTCTGATAAGTTTTTTGAGTCCTCTTATAAATTCACATAGCTTTTTCTATTTGCCTTCTCAAACTTACAAACATGTTTCGAAAGGAAACTTGGTCCACACACCTGCTTCACTGTCTATAGTTGCACAGTTCAGCTAGTAACCCTGTCCTGTTTTTACTTTCTTAATTAAAATCTATTATACAACGTCAATGATATCCTAAGTAATGTTATATCCCTAAAATTCTATCAACTGTTGATATCACCTCTACCTTTGTTCAAAAAAACAATTATTGCTCTCACTTAATCATTTGGATCTTTGTCACTTACATAACTCACATATTCTGCTCTTCCACTTGGTCACATCATCACCACCGTACCGCCTCCACTCGGTTGTAGCCTCACCAACTGATTATATATATATATATATATATATATATATATATATATATATATATATATATATATATATATATATATATATATATATATATTGATATAATATGTATATACATATATATATAAATATGTATCAGGAAATAGTTACATGTACATTTGCCCATACGATTACATAAACAAAATCATGCACAGCCATGATTTACATTTCCTACGAAAAAAACCGACGCGACTCTTTTGTCGTGAAATGCCGAAACACAAGAGTAGTGAGTTTTTGTTTGCTTGTGGTCTTCCCCCCGCCCCCCCTTTCTTTCAATCTTGCTTTTTGTCTACTTCTTGCACGGATTTTGCTTTCACGTCATTACTTTTCGTGCCGTTTGCTTTTTCCAGCCTTCTTGGGCTGCTTGTCTCATGCCTCTCGGATGAAGTCATGTGTCTGGATGTGTTTGGACAGGCCGAGCAGAGATCGCGGGCCTTTCTCTCTCTCCTGATTTCACCTGACGGCAAGACACTGGGATCAAGACGAACGGCTCCAACATGGTTCGAACGGTCCCGTCCGGTCATGTCGCGTTCGGTTGGCAGAATTGAATGCTTGAGGTTGTCCTCCACCCCACGCCCACCCCCCACCGCCACCCCCCACTCCCACCCCCTTACCCGCCCCTTTCGTGCTCTCTCTCCCCAGTTATTCTGTGTGATTGATTATGTCATATTCAAGTTCATTTGAGGTCTTTACAAGCAACAGTGATTCCCCAGTGTTCTTTGCTCAAATTCAGTCAAAAAGAATTTATCCTAGCTGAGAACATATTATGGCATAGAGATATAATGAATTACATGAAACTAACAGTATTGAATTTAACCAGTGACGGTAACACCCCTTCTATGCAATTGCCATACATTAATAGTCGTTAGTAATATTTAAAAGTATGGACATACAGTCAGGCTAAGAACATTGGTTAAAAAACACACCTAATATCATACAATGGACCTCATTAACCGACCGTTGAGGAAGGCATATGCTTTTTACATCTGTATTTGTTTATGTTTTTTAGCCTACTTCAGAAAAGTATTTAATTTCTATAAAATAAAGAAAAAATAGCAGCTGCTAAATTGCAGTAATAAAAGAGCAGTTTTGATAATACTGATGTTTTAAAGTGAAAATTAACTTATTCCGTGTCACTTGACACTATATTTTGCATAGTTGCTGCCAGAGACGTTTTCGCGATTAGTAAAGTTTTGTTATTAAATACATGGCAGATATAATTATGACAACGCGCACACACACACACACACACACACATATATATATATATATATATATATATATATATATATATATATATATATATATATATATATATATATATATATATATATATATATATAGTATAGTATATATATATATATATATATATATAGTATATAATATATATATATATATAAATTATTTGTTTATTTATTTATTATATTTATGTACACACATATAAAATTGTATATATAATGCATCTTTTTCTCGTAAAAAGAGCATCACAAATTTCCGTATTTATAACATAATGCGTCATACGTCATCTTGTTCTAAATCTGTTGTTCTGAATAATTCCAGTGCATTATCTGATATTGCAATCCAGTGGAAATGGTTCAGAATAGATGAGTCAGCATTTTCGTTTTTATGTGTTGCATCAGATAAGTTCCAATCGTAAGGCTTCTGTCAGGTGCTGTTGTTCTTTTTACTGTGGTGACAGGAGTTGATTTCAGTCAGGGTATAAAGATAAATATTTCAAGTCTACAAATATAATTTGTAAGAGGAAAAGGCAATACAATCTCAGCATATTAGATTTAGCTTTGTTTGTTCCTGGAATATGCTACAATAAGTGCTTACGGTGATGGATTTTAATTTTCCCTATGGACGATGCATAAATGTTTTCATAACATAATTTTATTTTCTTCCTTGAATATTGACCGCTTGTACTTTTAGTTTTCTGTAAAAGAAAACTATTGAGATGGCTTTTTATCTGTCCGTCCGCCCTCAGATCTTAAAAACTACGGAGGCTAGAGGGCTGCAAATTGTTATGTTGATCACCCACCCTCCCAATCATCAAACATGCCAAATTGCACCCCTCTAGCCTCAGTAGTTTTTTTTTTTTATTTTATTTAAGGTTAAAATTAGCCATGATAGTGCGTCTGGTACCACTATAGATGCCAACGACACAGGCCACACCGAGCTGTCGACTGAAACGTTTCGTCGGCCGCGGCTGAGAGTATCCTGGGCCGTGGCTGAGAGTTTCATACAGCATTATATGCTGTACAGAAAACTCGATTGCGCCGAAGAAACTTGGGCGCATATTTTGCTTGTTTCTCTAAATAGTACCATTGGCTACTACTTCCATCAAGAGCGAAAAGTAAGGTAACTGGCCCATTCCTTTTCTCACTGGGCTGACTCAAATGCGACAATTTTCTTTTGAGTAAATCTGGCAGTCATTTCCTTCTGATCCCGAAGTTTGCTTTTCTCTCTCGACCCATATGCTGAGGAGCATAAAAGTAATTACGTCACCTTGAGAAAGGAAGAAAGAGAAAGAGAGCTGGTTGGTACGCTTATAATGTTTGGGAATGTTTGTCGTCATTAACGAAAATATATAGCATAATTTAGACGGTTAATTTATTGTTGGGGAAAGCAAGAACAATTGGCCGTAAAGTCACGGGCCCCTAATTCGTGTCGATTGTAAAACCACAAACGCTCACAAAGACTTTTCTTGATGGAATTAGAGATGCAACAGAGAAAGATAACAAAGCGAGATCTTATGAATCCAGATGATTCCTTGGTGCATCCGGCAGTGCAGGTCACTGTTGCCCTTGCAGGTGGAGATTTTTCTGGAAGGAAAATTATCGGAAGACAGAGGATAATGGATATAAGAAAGAGTGGGTAAAAAGGAGAGGATAGAATTCAAGAAATGCTCGTTGAATTATAGAAGAAACGAGGAACACGTTTGGAAAAGAATTAAAAACAGATTTTGCATTCCCCAGATGCACTCAACGGTAAATAAGACAAATTAACAGGTAAAAATTTAGATTTTTAAGAAAATAAGTCATAATATTCAAATTTAATAACATCTTGTCTGACGGAAGAAGAGTAGAAAGTGTTCTCGATGATTTAAAAATGTATTGTCTAGTGCTGAGAGCTGGCGCCACTTCTTCAGAGATCAAACCATTGTTTTGGTAATCATTTTGATTTTGGAATGGCGAAACGGAGGATATGATCCCACAAAATCTCAAACTCTGAGACTAACCCATCTTGTTCTTACATCAAAATAAATTTCGGTTGACTTATATCGATGACTGGAACAATCTTTCCATAATTAGAGGTCTTCAGGCATCGGGTTTGGCAAGTCAACTTTTAAAATCTGAAAATCTCAGGTAATTCGGCTCCCAGCTTATCTTGTTTTAAACGGACCGCATGCAGATCTTAAACTGGCGGCTGCAGAGGTACTAAAACCATTATGTCCCCGAGCGGATTTTGTGAATAATGAACCTATTGTCCAGGGTTAAATTGTATTCATGATAACCATCGTTTATGAATCCTTAGTATGCAAGGAGTGGTGGCGGTTGATGTAAAGATAGTAGGATAAATTGTCACTGTTGCTTTGTGTGCCTTCGTGATCTTGCGTTTCTCTACATGTTGCGACAGTAAGACAAAACAAAGGCAGATGTACAACGAATATAAATCGATGAAAAAGATATGCACTTCGAATTTAATTAATTACTGCAAAGTAAACAGAATTCACAGAATTTCAAGGTTATGCAGATGGGATTGCCATAAAATTTTATGTTCGAATTTGGTGTCATGGAAAAAAAACTGTATGTACCTTTCGATCAAGCAACACCATAATACATTTAATCACCTCTGGACTGCAACATCGAAAATAATATGTGGATATATTTGACGTTTCTCCATATTCTGTGGGTTTCACAGCTGGAGGTGAAAACCTGACCACAGATGAGAAAGAATGTTTTTTTCACTTTTTTCTGTTATGGACACTTGGAGAATACAACACAGTGCAGAAAACAGTATTCATTGTAGAGTATGATACTCAGTGTGAGAATATCTACATCGCACACTAATCTGAGAACTACATATGAGATAATGAAAACCAAAAAGGAAATATTGGCCAGCACAGGCAACTTTCTAGTCTATGTCTTATTCCGAAGCCAAGGGTTATGAACGCGATTTAGTCGAACTTTGCAAATTATAAAAAGAATTCTGCAAAGTTTTGATGGATTTCATCTCATGAATATAAGAACATATTTATAAACGGGATACATTTTCAGATTCGCTAGATTCGTGTATAGGGTTTCCCACTGAAAAAATTTATTCAGATTTTAGGAATGAAATAAAGAAGTTCGTTCTCCACGTCGTCAGGGATCATTGAACCTGCTGTAGGTTAGGAAGAAATATAACGGAAGCGAGAATTAAGAGTTCTTTGGAGTCAGCTGTTTGCTTATATATATATATATATATATATATATATATATATATATATATATATATATATATATATATATATATATATATATATATATATATATATATATATATGTGTGTGTGTGTGTGTGTGTGTGTGTGTGTGTGTGCGTGTGTGTGTGTGTGTGTGTGTTAAGTAAAATCCACAGTGAAATTCCTGTTGCAGAACAAAATATATAAAAAGATGTATGTAAAGAGCTTATAACTTTCGTCCATCTGCTGTGGAGTTGATCGCTAAAATGGAGTATAATTTGCATCTAAAGAAACAAAAGTTTTACTTTCTGTAATGTTTGTTTTGTATATATGGCTTCCTGCTTTATTTTGTTTCTTGAGTTGTTTATTATACTCCATTTTAGTGATCAAGTCCACAGCAGATGGACGAAAGCTATAATCTCTGTACATACATATATTTTTAATATGCTATGTTCTGTAACAGGAACTTCATTGTGGACTTCACCTAACATTTATCTTAAGTAAGACATAGTACTTTTATGTTTCATATATATATATATATATATATATATATATATATATATATATTATATATATGTATATGTATATGTATATAATATATATATATATAATATATAATATATATATATAGTCACGAAGTGATCAAGTACCTGGCTATTACACAACTATTCACAAAATCCAAAAATTTACCTCACTTGAGCCAGATACCTGAAGCCTCATAACAATAAAATTACGACTGAACACTTTAAAGGTAACAGTGATCCCTTAAAACTTGCTTATCACTTGAAGAATTCAATCTTAAGTTTATCAAGTTATGAGTGAGGTAGTAACTGTTAAGCAAGAAATATACTAGAAGGAAAGGGCATCACTCCATCAAACAACGATAATTGTTTCCTTGGTCTTAATTCACTTAAAAAAAAAAACTCTGAAGGAGAACAGAACATGTTTATCACTTATCTTGTGCATACATAAATAACCCTCTTCACTGGTGGTAAAAAATGAAATGCTGCTTTTAAAACTTGAAATACAAAAATTTATTATTAACTTCAAAAAGTTATAATTAGAATTCACAATCTGAAAAAATTTACTATTGCTTGAAAACAACATAAAATTTAATTAATTCTTAAACAAGATTAAGTTCAACACATATAAAGTGCTAATTAAATAATTGTTAAATCACCAACACAAAAATTTGGATAAAACTATGAAATTGTAAACACAAGAACACACAAAACAAATGTAAAAACAAGAACATATAAAAATCCACAAACAGTTTATCAACAATAATTTCTTTAAAGATTATATCTACCTTTTTACCGTGGTAAAAAATAAGTAAAAACCCACTTTACCTTATACAAGTTTCTGAACACTTTTGCACAACTCCTTTTTTGCTGCAGCAGTATACACTTATACCTAAGGCCTGTTACACTGTTAACACTCTTTTCTTATATCAGATCCTACCAAGGGAGCATTAAATATTATTAACAGTTTCAAAAACTTGTATGTTTGGGAGAGTGACCACAAATCTTACATTCTTCTGAATGAAGAGGGGATGAGAGAGAGAGAGAGAGAGAGAGAGAGAGAGAGAGAGAGAGAGAGAGAGAGAGAGAGAGAGAGAGAGAGACCAACCAACCTAACTTTGACAGGTCTCTGTCTGAGCTGATTAGTTTTACCAAAAATCTTCTATGAGGTTAAGCCTGGGTTGCCAGTTAGGCATTTTTAGAAAGTGTTCACCCTGGAAGAAACTGGAATAAACAGAGTTTCTTCTTCTCCAACAGGAATAACTGTTAATGTAAGTGGTTTAGGGTCTCTCTCTCATTAAGGATTTCCTGTGGCCACCGACTGACACCTGATCAAAGATTCAGCTGTGCACAGAATAGTCCTAAAATCACACAGTCTAAGCAATTCTTGTAAGATCTGACAGGTAGCATCTCCAATAAACACTATTATCATAGTTTTTACAGTCAGTACATGACAGACACTAGAGAAAATATATAAAAAGTACAGAAAACATATTACTTTTACAGTTACGCGGGTCAGTCGGTGGATGAGTGTAATTATTAATTACTGTAATTTATGCAGCCTTGCTTTACCTAAGACCCATGTAATCCTATCAATTAAGGCTGGAAGTTACCCCAAAAGACAGACAATCAACTTAATTAGATTAGGTCGCCAGTTGGAACTAGGGTACTGAGTATTTGATTTATTCTAGGACAAAATGAATGAAATAAAACCCATTTATTACCAACCCAGTCCAACAAAGAAAAATGAATTGTTACAGTTAGTTCCCTTCGGACAGTAAAATCTCCCTTACGTTAACTTTATGACACAACAGCTAATAGCCCTAGTATCGTGCTTGTATGCAGTTTCATAGATTCTTAAAGGCTATTCCTCTTCCAAACAATGGTATGATCAGGTTCCAAGGCTTGCCTGAGTATTATTTTACTTATAAGTGTCGTCTCCCTAATCCTTAATTACTGCAA
>JANJGK010000005.1:32501397-32511397 GCA_039081455.1 Macrobrachium rosenbergii | reverse complement strand
TCAAAAAATTATACAGTAGAGAGAGAGAGAGAGAGAAAGAGAGAGAGAGAGAAAGAGAGAGAGAGAGATTAATTTTTATCGTTTGCATTTGAATTGGGTTTCATTGTGCCACAGCTCAGGAAAGTATCATATATACAGTATATATTATATATATATATATATATATATATATATATATATATATATATATATATATATATGTATATATATATATATATATATATATATATATATATATGTATATATATATATATATATATATATATATATATATATATATATATATATATATATATATATATATATATATATCAGTTGCTTCTTCATACAACTCCACAGATGGCTCATCAGCAAGACGCCAGACCCCTCTACACACACTGCACCAATCACCCCACTCAAGGGCACTTTCTACAATTGATATCCTTGTATACTAACTTTTTTAGTTCTTCCTCCCTCCCTCCTTCCTCACACTTCCGAGTTTTACATTTTTCACCAGCCCATCCTCTTCCATTCATTTCACTTGACCAAACCATCTCAAGGCATTCTGAGCAATCGTTTCACCAAAGCTAACCTTGTTACCTTTTCTGCTTATCGCCTCATTTTTCACGCTTGCGCATGTGGCCAGTGAGAGAGATAGAGAGCGTGGTTTGTTACCAACAAATAGTACTTGTACTTAGGCATAGAGAGAGAGAGAGAGAGAGAGAGAGAGAGAGAGAGAGAGAGAGAGAGAGAGAGAGAGAGCATAGTACTCGTACTCAAGCTTAGAGAGAGAGAGAGAAAGAGAGAGAGAGAGAGAGCATAGTACTCGTACTCAAGCTTAGAGAGAGAGAGAGAGAGAGGAATGGGTGGAGGCAGGAAGTCTCCATTCCTTTTTTTAATCCTTTACATAAGAAGCCACATGCATGGTTTTATTTGCATCATTTTCCTTTGAAGGCGCACCACCTTCTTTACCAATAGAAATGATAATGCGAACTAACTCTTCCCTTATTAAAATTTGAAAGGGTCATTCGAGGAGTATTTTATTACCTTTTACCATGCTCTTAACGGACGAGTTCTATAGCTTGTTATCTATATAGGTTTTATTTTACGATCATGACACTGGTCTTGAGACCTTGAGCTATTTGCAGTATGGCGAGTTAGATTGCGATTAGTAGTAATTCCAAAGAATATTTCGGAAAGTTCAAACGATATTGTGTAAGCTCAACTGTGCCCCCCCCCCCCAACACACACACCCATAAAACACACACGCACACACTCAAGACGTCAACTACTCACGTTAAACGAAGCATACGTTCTATTGTCCTTCATGACATGCTTTAGTAAGAATGGATCATTTTTTTTTCTCTTATTCTGCTTTTTGCCAAAACTCTAACGACCTTACATTGTACTGGAAAATAGTTTGATGACCCAGTATTGCCGCAAAAGATCTTTAATTAAACAATTTTTCAGAGGTTCACTGGGAAGATTGCATATAACATCGGTAAATAAGACAAATAATGTTTATTTTTTATGATTATTATTGTAGAAGGGGTTATTATTGTAGAAGGGGTATACCCATACCAGAAAAAATTAATGTAACAAAACAGTCAGGATGATTGTAGTCTGAGGGTAGTTAACACTAAATTTAGACATGCCAATCCAGCTTCCTCATTTAAAGAGTTAATGGTCTCATGAGCGGCAGAAGCAAGGGAAAAGTTATTGCACTGGGGCTCATTTCTCCCTGATGACTGAACACAGACATATGATCGATACCTATGCTCCTTCTCCACCCCAGCTAGGACCAGGTAGAACTAGGCAGTGGGTGCTTGATTACCCAGCAAATAGACATATGGGCTCCCCAAAACTCTCGTCCCTAGAACAAAAGAAAGGTAAACTCGTGTAAGGCCAGTGAAATCTGTTATGCCATGAGTGGGGCTTGAACTCAGGATTACCATTCTGTGAAATTCAGGGGAAACCAGCTGAGCTACCATAATCCTATAGGCTGGCTACAGGAAAGAAAGGATGGCCAGGGTAGAATTATCCTCAGACAATCTTCCCAGTTCTAAAGAAAGTTGCACACCTTCCTGAAGCTCAGACAAATGTATTATCATTTTGGTCACTGTGTAATACAGTAGTGAAAGAAGTTGGTCCAAGGAAATGGTGCTGATCTCCAAGAATGCCAATATTCCATTATATTAAGCAAAATCATACTTCAAAAACTAATTTGTACCAATATACTTTTTCCTGTGAAAGATATACTTCGCAGCCACCATAAGCCTAGGGCATGCCTTCTGTGTTCTGTGTTGAAATTTTTATTTTTCTTATAAATTGCTGATCTTTTATTTGAAATTAAAATCAGTTTTTCTGCTGCGTCATTGACCATTCTTGTTGCGACGCTAGTATAAGGACAAAAGCAGTTCCTCCAATTAGTATTATTAACTGTTTCAAATATAACAGAGAGTTTTCCCATTTTCAAAAATCTTTTGGTGCTTTGAGTTCGATAACTCTATATCGAGAGTTGTCAGAGGGTCGGCGGATAAGTTCTACTCCTAGGTTTTCATTGCGTTTTTATGAATTTCTCGGTACGGGAATCTTATCTGGAGATTTAAAGTGGCCTTGATATGATCTTACTTTGATGGTTGATATTTACAGCTGAAACTGATCTTGTTAACATGACCAATTTTTTCTGAGAACTAAGATGAAGTTTTTTTGTGTGTTTTTCTTAGGTATTACTCTCGCATTGATCCTTTTCCGTTTGATGACCTATTTTCAAGGTCATATATAAATTTAAAGATCAAAATATTAAAATTTTTTCCTTTAGATCACAGGTGGCAAGATAGTGAAGGGCTTTGGTTTCAGATTTCGACACTGTATTGAGCCCTGTAGGTGGGTAGTGCCGTCAGTGCACCTCACAAGGTGAACTGTAGGCATTACTTACGGGTGTTTACAGCGTCGCTTTAGCCCCTAGCTGCATCCACTTAGCAGCCTTTTACTTTACCTCTGTTCTCCTCTCCCTTTCTGCCATAGCTCAACTGAGGCCGTTCCTTCTTGTTGCACCTTGATTCTTGTATTTCATTTTCTTTATTTGCTGGATCCTTTATCTTGCTGTCGAACCACTCCCTTTTTCTCTGTCCTAGGCAGAGGATGACCAAAAGTGCCCCAGTCCTTGGCTTGAAAACCTACTGTATCAGGTATCAACATTTTATCTTTTCTGATATTTTGAACTTGGTGAGTAGGTTCCTTTATGGTTTGTTTTAGATCCTTTCCACACCTAATTTTGACCTTTACCTGCTCCTCAAAGTCAAAGGTCTATGTATGCAAAATTGTCATTTAATTTGATCTATATAAGGCTTGGTAGGTAAGTATCAAGGGATTGAAGATTATTTCTCAACATTTTTTATGTTGACACAATTTTGAAGGTTCCAGCTCAAATTATTATTATTAAGTTCGCGCCTATTTCCTTTGCTGCTGATGAAATCTTGTTTAGGAACTTTACTGTTTAGTGATTATTTCCCTTGGATCGCTTTTAAATTAGATGCCAAAATTATAGTGTTTTTCTATAGATATCAAAAACTATGATGGTTATAGTTAATTTTCTCATTATCATTATCATCATCATCATTATTATTATTGTACAAATATGCTTCCCCTTTAAGGCGATCTAGATTACCCGCATGTTTTATGCATTGTGATAGAACGGGCGTGCATCTAAACACTAAAATAAACAGGCGTACAACTCAGTGTGTGTGTGTATATGATATGTGAGACCGCGCAAGTGGTTCTTGAAATAGGGTGAAGGGTGTTGGGGGTCGGGGTTGTGGGGTGGGTGGCTTGGGAATGGGCTAATTGTACAGGGACGAACTAAGGGTGGGGCTAAAACAAAAAGTGAGAGAGAGAGAGAGAGAGAGAGAGAGAGAGAGAGAGAGAGAGAGAGAGAGAGAGGTCGCATGTGTTCTCTGCCGAGATCTTGAATGTGATCGTATTTCGAATACCCGCACGTGATGTGTGGGTCTGTTTTTTTTTTTATTATTTTTTGTGAGTGTGTCTGTGTGTGTGTGTGTGTGCGCCGGGGTATGTTAGCCAGTGAGTTTTATTTGTTTATTTGCTTATGCTTTACTTCTTGGAAGAGGAAACTAGGGCTCTTCTATCTCACATACTTCAAAATCACTGCGGTTTTTTTTTATTTAGTGCTTTGCCTATTTGCTAAGAGATAAAACTTGGTTTCACATAATCTCAAATGTTCAATAAATACTTAGTGTATCCCGTTATGTCGAATAGGATACAAAGCTTTACGTAAATTGTATGTTTGCCTGTTTTTTCATTTGCGTTCTTGAAATGCATGGAACTTGGAGATGATACTATGTTTAATTGGTCAAAAAAGTATGTATATATATATATATATATATATATATATATATATATATATATATATATATATGTATATATTATATATATATATATATATATATATATATATATATATATGTGTGTGTGTGTGTGTATGTTTGACCAATTAAACATCGTATCATCTTCAAGATCCATGCATTTTAAGAACGCAAATGAAGCAGGCAAACAAAAAATTTACTTAAAGGCAGGTATCCTGTTCGACGAAACAAGATACACAAAGTATTTACTGAGTAATATATATATATATATATATATATATATATATATATATATATATATGTGTGTGTGTATATATATTATATATATATATATATATATATATATATATATATATATATATATATATATATATATATATGTATGTTTGACCCAATTAAACATCGTATCATCTTCAAGATCCATGCATTTTAAGAACGCAAATGAAGCAGGCAAACAAAAAATTTACTTAAAGGCAGGTATCCTGTTCGACGAAACAAGATATACACAAAGTATTTACCGAGTAATATATATATATATATATATATATATATATATATATATATATATATATATATATATATATATATATATATGTGTGTGTGTGTGTGTGTGTGTGTGTGTGTGTGTGTGTGTGTGTGTGTATACGTATATATTCAACATTTCATAGAATCTTGCCGAAAATTCAGCAAACAGTAATACAAAGATGAATAATCTTAGTACTTGTCCATTTTCATGCACGAGAAACAAGTTCTCTCTCTCTCTCTCCCCACTCATGAGGGATAGTGTATTGGGGAGGAACATGTGGTAGGAAGAAATGATAAAGCTGTAAATCTAATTTCCCTTGAACTCATGTTGACACATGTGTGCGTGTTTGTCAGCTCGTGTTTATACGTGAACTGCCTTGGCTCTTGATATGATTAGCAACATTCTGTTTGGGAAGATCGGAGTGCGTTAATGGCCATTTCTGTAACGAGGCCATTAATTAGACATCGGCTGGTTTTTCGGACTTTCTTTTGACATCGAGGTTCGTAGTCTCTACTTTTTCTTTCTTTCAAAAAAATTCGGAGTCAGATATTTGTTTGATTTTAGAGGTTTCTCTTGGCGTAGATGTATTAGGGTTTTACTGAACCTGAGAAAGAATATATATTTAAGAATAAAAGAAAATAATTAATCGAAGAAGGTATTCGCCTCTGTCACAACCTCGCTAACTTGGGAGTTTCTTCTGCCAACCTTTTATCGAATCCTTGAAAGGATTTATGTGAGTACAGTTGGTCTCTTATCGAAGATTAATAATCCCCAGAACTCTGGGCTTTCGATTTTTAGATTCCTTGTGGTACACGAGTGTGTACAGTAAGGGCAAACATTCAGCTCACTATTCTGACTTCTGTTGCTGTCAGTCTCCACCCTATCATTGTTACAACTTTAGTGAAACTTAATATTTATAGCCTAATAAAATACCTATTTGGTGTATATCTATATGTGTATTGATAACGAGTGTTTGTTTTTCGTTTTATTATTTAAACGTGCTTCAGAATTGTCACACTTTTCCCTCTCTCGGGTACACGTTGCTGAAGTGGTCATGACTCGCATTTCTTAACGGCAGGCTCCTGGTTTACTCTTCAGCATGAACTTAGCTTCTGTGACTGTTTTATAGTAATTGACGGTCATCCGACCGTATGAGAGAGAGAGAGAGAGAGAGAGAGAGAGAGAGAGAGAGAGAGAGAGAGAGAGAGAGAGAGAGAGAGAGAATGCTTCGTCAAGGCTATAATTATCATGTGAAGCCATTAATCAAATGTTCATCGTGTATTTTCTCTCTTACTCTACTTCTTCTTATAATAAGTTTTGTACCATAAAAGATATTTTATCTGGTAACACCTGTCTTAACAGAAGAAAAACTGCCTCTTCATTGGTGTGCAAAGGCGACATTATATGAATATTTTTCACGGTGGATTCTATATAATTCTGACCAATAATACCATTCCATTGCGCTTTGATTTGTTTGTGTATAATAATAATAATAATAATAATAATAATAATAATAATAATAATAATAATAATAATAATAATAATAATAATTAATAATAATAATAATAATAATATCCACTGAAGTATGAACATTGCCAATTATTGACCAATATTTACGTGCAGGAAAAGCGTATTATAAGAAAAAATTATAAAACCCAGTATGAGATCAATTCGCATAATGAAGCCATCCTATTCAACAAAACATTATTATTATTATTATTATTATTATTATTATTATTATTATTATTATTATTATTATTATTATTATTATTATTATTAGTTTCGTCAAAATAATCACCATCATAACGTGAGAGGAATGAAAGAGAAACCCAGGAAATAACGGAATGTACAGAAGTGTTTGTGGGTCTTGGAGGTTACGGCGTGCGTGCGCGCGCGCGTGAGGTCGTAGGCACAGACGGACGGCAGCGCAAGATCCTCTTGTGTGCCACTTGATACCGCCGCTGGGGGTGTCAAGACACGTGGTGTGCCAGACTTCTTCGGCACATGCACCCTAACAGGCGACACGACTTTGCAATTGCCTTTTTTCCGCTAATGTGTGTCATCGCGCAGAAACACATGGCATTAAGGGTCATTACTCCACGGTATTATTTCCATATGACTTTTCGTCACGTCATGGTTTTTGTAGAGTGAATTATGCTCTTTCGGGGATATTTTCGTGAAGTATTCCTTTCCAGTAAGTGTTATTATGACACGTTGGAATACTCATATTTCTTTGAACGTTGATCGCATGAGAGAATTCTATAAGTAAGATATGTTTTCTGTTTTTATTCTCTCGTTAAGGTAAGAATATTATAATTGAGACACCGTGATTTATGTTCATTCTGTTGATAACAGTACAAAATCTGGAAATTTACGGTTCTTCCCGATCGCTTTATTGATTTCGAAATCTGTGATGCATAATATGTAAATGATCATTTGAGGTGGACTGCGTTTTTTTTTTTACGCGTAACGGTAAACGATGCTAGGGGAAGAATGAGCCGCTCAAGAATATCAAATTTCGGGTATGAAATAAGGAATAATAAAGATTCCTTTCCACATATTTTGAAAGTTGCCAGATATTGTATTAAAGGCTACTTAATTTGCATCTTATCGCAGTGACATAATTGTTATATTTGACTGAAATTTTTTTAACGATATTAAGGGGAAAGCGTGGACGTATGTTAGACTGCTTGTTAAGGACCGACTGAGTTATAGAAGTTTAAATTGGCTCCGAGTGTATTTTTTTTTGTATTCAATTACGAGAGAGAAAAAGGATCAACACTCGACGTGGATCGTTTGGTTGCCATGAGTTACATCTATCTATCTATCTATCTATCTATCTATCTATCTATCTACATTATATATTTATCTACGCACACATACGCACACACACACAACACACATATATATGTGTGTGCATATGTAGTATATACAGTATATATATATATATATATATATATATATATATATATATATATATATATATATATGTATGTATATGTATATATATATGTATGTATATGTGTGTGTATATATATATATATATATATATATATATATATATATATATATATATATATATATATATATATATATATATGTAGATATGTTCACGATACCTCGGAATAACTTGCACCCAAGGTGGATTATAAGGGATAAGTGTTTCCTAACCAGTGGATTCGAGCTGCTGCCTGGTTTAGATGCAACGAAATTACAATGACTTTGACCACTTACCTATCAAGACTCCCGGCGCATAATGAACGACATTTATTGCTTGATATTTGTGAACTTATACGCACACACACACTCACATATACTGTACAGTATATATATATATATATATATATATATATATATATATATATATATATATATATATATATATATATATACAGGGTGTTTCGAAATTAGAGGCCCCCCCTCTACAGCATAAACTAAAATTGATATGGACAAAAACAAAAGTAATTCAGAACAGGTATTTATATAAGTTTCTCTCTGAGTATTTAATATTTTGTGTGGCCTCCATCTGCTTGTACCAAAGCCTGCATTCTTGAGGGGTATGATATCAGCAAATCGCAAAAAAGCTGAGACTCCATTTCCCTGAACACTTCGGTCACCTCTCTTTGCAGGTCGTCGAGGCTTGGTATACCATCATAGTTCACTGTGCGTGATTCAACACGATCCTTTAAGATACTACCAATGTTTTCACACACATTAAGGTCAGGGGAGCTACCTGGAAATTCACTTGACGAGAAAAAATTGATACCACTGTTTCGAAGCAGCTCCTGTGTCTGAAGAGCCTTGAAACATGGTGCCTTATCATGCAAAAATGTGACCTCTTCAACAGATAACACAGTTTCAGGATCTTTGAGGAAAGGAAATACTCCGCCAGTAAGCACAATTTCTCTGAAGTATTTGCCATTCCATGACTGTCCTTTTTCTTTGATGATCCACATTAACCGTTTGGCTGTGAATCAGAGAAAAATTCCCAAACTTTCAAGAAATTTCACAACTTGGCAATAGTACACGTCATCGCTAATATCATCCAATTTTGCAGCCCAAATTATGTCATTTTTATGATTTGGCTTCCTGACTGTATAAATGAAGGCTTCATCTGATGCGGCAACATGGAGAAAGTCAGCATCATCCACAAAACCATGCACGGTCTTCTCTCTGTTGCTGAGTGATGTTGGGCTTGCTGATAACAAGAAATGGCTTAATACCAGATTTTTCAACTCACGATATACAGCACTATAACCTCTCTTCTTTGCCCTTTTTGTTTCTAGTTCAAGCGGCAATTTACGTAAAGACTTTCTTGGTCTACCCACTGCCTCAGCTATGATGTCTTTTGACTCCTGAGAAAGGACTTCAGGCCTTCCAAGATTCTTACTCTTTTTGCGATGACGGTCATATGGATTTTTATTCCAGTTTCTTTTAACAAAGGATTCATCTCTTTTAATGTATTTAGCTATCCAGGAACGTGAAATGAAGGATGTGCCAGCATCCCTGTCCTCTCTGAAGGTTATAGCCTGGATTCGGTCAATCCATCTGATTTCCTCCGAGTCGTTAGCCATGGCTGTATCTAACTCCGTCACTCAGTCTGAAAATACAAGAAATGTAAAATGAAAAATAGCTTAATAGAATCTTAAAATAATGTACTTGGAGACAGGCTATAGCAGAAAACCTCATAACTTTCCATTTGTTCTGTGGAGGGGGGAGCTCTAATTTCGAAACACCTGGTATATATATATATATATATATATATATATATATATATATATATATATATATATATATATATATATATATATATATATATATATATGTGTGTGTGTGTGTGTGTGTGTGTGTGTGTGTGTGTGTGTGTGTATACATATACATATATATATACAGACACATATATAACATGAAACCGTATATAATATAAAATCAGGGCTCTACACATGAAAATCAATGGTGTCATTATAATTGAAATTGATTGCTACTGTGGTGGTAGTAAGCATAGAGGAGCACGTAGTAGAGAGCTGTGAAACCATTGGGGGAGGAAAAACTTCCAGAATGGAGGATGATCCTTTGCTCATGACCCAACAACAATTGTATACATTAGGTG
>JANJGK010000005.1:32481397-32491397 GCA_039081455.1 Macrobrachium rosenbergii | reverse complement strand
ATATATATATATATATATGTATGTGTGTGTGTGTGTGTGTGTGTGTGTGTGTTTGTGTGTGTGAGAGAGAGAGAGAGAGAGAGAGAGAGAGAGAGAGAGAGAGAGAGAGAGAGAGAGAGAGAGAGAAAGAGAGTGTGTGTGTGTGTGTGTCTGTATATTCCACTTTATACCTGTATAATAGTTACTAGAGGAAGATTTTTTGCAAGAAAAAACACCTCTGCAAGTTCACCAGCAACAAAACTTCAGTAGTTGTGGAAAATGTAAGGTTAATCTGTCCCACTCTCTTATTCAGTTTTGTACTCCAATTCTTCTTTTTTCTTTCCCTCTCTCTCTTTTAGATTCCTATCACCTTCCTGAGGTGGACATTTTGCGTCAAAATATAGGCGTTGCTTTACTGAGTTGTTCTTGAAACTCATAAAACAGAGTTGCCCAGCTATTTCCGTCATCACCAGCCCCTTTAGTGACTATTGCCACTGAAAAGTCCAACACCTCATCACATGTGCATATAGCACTACAGTCTCTTGTTAACAAAAGAATAAAGTCGAATGATTTATTTTGTCTAGTCTAAAAAAATAGGATATCTATTATCCCAATAATAAGCAAAATCAATATTGAATAGCCAAAGGAAAAACGGAACATTGAAGAGAACGAAAAACTTACTCAAACACAGAAAGAAGAGTAATAAGATATACGTCTATCAGTATGATTGATGTTGCTGTTTTTGTGCAGCAAGTTTGACGAATTGAGGAGGCTGCTCTGGAGTTGATTCTGGACTCCTGTTTTAATATGTAGCATGACTGAGGATGTTTTTACGAAAGTTTCACTGCCTTTCCAGCATGCCCTGAAGCCGATTTTGTTGCGATCATGTTTAAGTTAGCAAAATGCTGCCTCTGATAATTATACGAAATAATTTCAAGAAATACTTGTAAACTGTGTTTCCATGATGAAATATGTCAGGCCTAATTAGCCTTTAATACGAGTTTAAGAATAAGTACAAAATGAGCTTTATTCTCATCGGAAATAGGTATACTTGTGTGTGTGTGTGTTTGTGAATTCCTTTACCTGAGTTTGGTTCTTCTTTTCTCGAATTTGTAAGACTTTGGAAAGCCGATATTGTGAGTTCGTAACCCAGGAGTCAGCATGACCCAGCGTATCATGGGAAAACTACGCACTTTATGTAACAAATCATCATCATTATAATATCTGTCTATTTTAAGTAGTTTTATTCTATTACTTTTTTTCTTTTAGGAAATGACGGGTTCGCACCGTCCTTTCCACACACGAGCGTGTTAGGGAAACGTTTCCCCTCAGGTAATCTTCGGGACGACCGTTCATACCTTTTCCGAATGACCAGGAGGAATTTTCGTCATTTCACGCAACGCTCAGAAGAAAAATGTACCTCAGCAATTTTTCCCTCCTCTCTAAGTGGTCTGGATATCACTGATTTATCTAAGCTTAATTTCCTGTCTCCCATCGCATGCAGAAAAGTGGTTTCGAAGCACCTCAATTCCTCTGGCGCTGAGATGTAAAATGGGTGTAGCGGCGCGACGGTTTTTATGCTAAAAGGTACTTTTCCGGCGGTTTTCCGGTTTTTTTTTATATCGAGCTGAATGTAGTGCACCGTACATACAATATCATGGCACTCAGAAGTGACCCATAGTTGTCACAATTGTATTAGGTGTGTGTGTGTATATATATATATATATATATATATATATATATATATATATATATATATATATATATATATATATATGTGTGTGGTGTGTGTGTGTGTGTGTGTGTGTGTGTAGTTATATATATCTCTCTCACAGAGAGAGTAATTTACAAGCATACGAATGATTAAAAAACAAAAAACTGACTAAGAATTGAGCTTATTGCCTTATGTTTTATATATATATATATATATATATATATATATATATATATATATATATATATATATATATATATATATATATATATATATATATATATACATATATACATATATATATATATATATATATATATATACATACATATATATATACATATATATATACGAAAACTCATTGACGCACTTTTACCTTGTTTGTTATGCCATCTCATTAATCCTTTTTCATGTGCCTGCAGCGTGATTTTGAGTAGTTGGTTACATTATATTTTGCAATTCGACTACCGCTTTATACATTCATATTTCACTTCATTTCTTCTTTCTGTGGTCATTATTATTATTATTATTATTATTATTATTATTATTATTATTATTATTATTATTATTATTATTCCCATGCTAGTTATCCATAAAATTTTATATTGCAAATATTTTTCCACTAAAATAGGTTTCTTTTGTGAATATATAAAAATTGTAGACGTTAGTGAAAGTAACCAAATTTTATAAAAAAGAAAATAAAAAAGAATTCCGGAAATGACTTGGAGATGTTGATGGCATTTGGCATTAGGATATGACTTGCAGCAGATATTTGTGGAACTGTAAAGAAGTCATAGAGCTGAATGAGAAGTAATGTTTAGTAATTGCACAGTAACGCACAAAACAACGAATGGTATGTGGTAATTTAGTCTTTTCGTGACATTAGCAGATTCCCAGATTTAGTTCCTGTGTACGATAGAAAGCTGAAATAAGTTTATATCAAGAGAGGAAGTCACTGTAGTGAACTTGCCTCGTGTCTGCGTGCGTATGTTGTTTCATCACTTTTGTTTACATATTTGTGCTTCATCATTAATAACAGACTAATCCGAGACCATGGACCTTCAGGAAATGTTAAGTCAGTCATTAATTGCTTGAAGAGATACTAAAGAGAAATATCAAGTTAAAATGGAAATGGAAAACGACGCTTAGAAGGGCGAGGGGAGAAAAAAAGCCTGCAAAATTTCTTGGTTGCCATTAAGGAGACTTTGGTGACAGAGGCCATCATTCTCATAAGTACGAGAAGCCAAAGAATGGCAAGCACAGTTCGGCACGGAATTACTGTATCGCAATTGAGCGATGAGGGAGACGAATTTAAAAAAACGAAAATGATGGGGTGAGGAGGAGTAGATTAGCAACTGTTAGATATCCTGTAATAACTTAATATATTGTGTTTAATAGTCGCAAACATACAAGGTGCACTCACATACAAGTGCGCCCCGAAGATGTGTAAAATACACGAAAGTACTTGGCACTCTTTCGTCTCCTTTTAGATTTTATACATACATACATATATATATATATATATATATATATATATATATATATATATATATATATATATATGTGTGTGTGTGTGTGTGTGTGTGTGTATGTATATGTATATATATACATACACACACACACACACACACACACACACACACACACACACATATATATATATATATATATATATATATATATATATATATATATATATATATATATATATATATATATATATATATATATATATATATATATATATATATATATATAAATATATATATTTAAAGAGAAAGATTGCCCGTGTGCATCATACGTTTGTATTAGAAGGTGGACCACTTTACACCCTGTGCGTTTGTTCATTTTCGTTATAATCTCTCCTCAAGAGAAAATGGAGCAAAATAAGACTTCACCTCAATCCGGAAGTCATGTGGAGGGAACAAAAAACAGAATACGAAAGAATGTGACCCACGATGGAAATGTGAAGACCACACCATGTTTACACCCAAAATAACTCACGTAAACGGAGGGCAAAAAAAGTCCGGGAAGATACATAACTGAGATAAGGAATGGGGAGAAATAAACAAAAAGAAGAAGGATATGAAGTGAAAAACGGACATTAATTAGGGTACGCCAGATGCCTGCAAAGTAGGAGCCTCGCGGCAAGAAATAAGATGATTTCAAGATAGTAAGCGATACTCGTCCTCTCTTGGGACCAGAGGATTGAGAGAGAGAGAGAGAGAGAGAGAGAGAGAGAGAGAGAGAGAGAGAGAGAGAACTTTAGGAAAATAGATATTTAAGACTGAATAAACAGCTTAGAAAAAAGTTCAGAGGCAACGTTCAAGCGAGGGAGAGAGAGCGTCAAGAAAAAATGCATATATCAGACGAGCCAACAGACTGCAGAAAAAACCAAAGCAAACATCAGAGGAACGAGTAGGTTCGAAAACAACAGCTAAAAGAATCAATTTTTGCTACATAGAAGCTGCTGCTACATGTAATTTACTTTCAGTGAAGAATTAATTTCGTTAATTCATGATTAGTCATTTTGCTAAGAATACGTTACAGGAAATTCATTTCACATAAACCCAGTATGTTATTAAGAAGACTCATTTGTTTGAGGTCAGATGTTGATTTTACAAATTAACTTTCTGAGAAGTGGGTTCGATTCGCTGTCGAGGCATGTCCAGTTTGACATGTCAAACGAATCCCTTTGGGTTGCTAAGAAAATTCGCAAGACCGAACATAATTCAGATGGTAATAACGCAGAAAATGACCACGATGACAACTTAGTTAACAACTTTGGTGCTGATGATGATTAAGATGAGCATTGAGCCTGCTAAGAGGGCGTCGCTTAAAGGACTCCTGGGGAGGGGGAGGTGGGAAGAGGGGAGGGGGGAGGGGTCCGCATTTGGATCCTCAGGGTCAGGAGCGGAATAAAATTGTTTGTTGCCTTACACGCTTGGCTGCCCACTGACCACTGTGGAACAGACTGCGTTTTTTATCTCTCTCTCTCTCTCTCTCTCTCTCTCTCTCTCTCTCTCTCTCTGATAAAAGATGGTTCACTGTAGCACCAAAGAGAGAGATAGAGAAGAGAAGACATGAAATAAAAGACCGGAAAAGTGAGAGGTAAAAGTAATTGTCCCTTAATAAATACAGATGGAAGTAAAAACTTTAACATCGAATCCATAGAACTGCAGTGCATTAATAAACAGACGAATTGTCAGAGCGCAGAAACACTTGAAGTAATAGTTACAATGGAAATTAAAAATTGCCTTGAGGAGAGATTATAATGAAAGCGAATAAAGTGACCTTGAGCAAAGATTTTGGAAACTATCCATAACACTGAAGTTACAAAAACGTCCTCATTGAGGTTACCTCATATTTGGGTTGCTGGTTTTAAACCCAGTTTCATATTTCGAGTTCCTCGTCACTTTTTTATTACTTTATTGAATTTCTCTCTGTCGTAAAGTGCCCTCCTCGTGTCTTTGCTATGTGCACTATTGTTGTCGTCGTTCAGTCTTCCTCTTAGGCGCCGTAGGAGGGTAGTGCCGTCATTGGATCTCACGTGGTGCACAGTAGCCTTAGTGAAGGAAGCTTGCAGCGGCCCTTCGGCCCTTAGCTGACTGCGCCCACTTTTGAGACTTACTTTACCTCCATCTCTTACAACCCGTTTGCCAACCATTCCAACTGTTACTTCCTTGTGCCACTATGGTGTTTTCTCCCAGGTTTACTTTCATCTTATTTGTTTGTTGTATCCTTTTGTCTTGCTGTCTAACCAATCCAACTTCCTCTTTTCACTGCCATAAGCGCCGAATGGCTGAAAATGCTCCAGTGCTTAGCTTTATAGCCCAGATTTCATGACACATGCATTCATTCATCCTCTTAGGCGGTCTCGTAACACCCACCATGTCATCTTTTTCCATATGTTCCTTGGAAAAGGGCAAGCCTCCAGTTTCTTCGCCGTCCAAACATGAAGTGATTTACCCATTTATTTTCGACGAGTCCCATGATATCCATTTTTCAAAAGAGCGGCGCTATTGTTTTCTTGGACGTTGAGCTTTGTTGTATCCTTTCCTTATTTCTTTATTTTCATTGAACCTGGTCTAGGGCAGATTACAGTACTGATTTCCTCCTGTCCAATGGTCTAAACAGGGATGACGTTATAGAATGGTCGCAGTGTATCGCATACATCAGCCTCTTTCTCTTCCTTTTTTCGTTGTTCACTGTTTGTCAGCGCATCGTTTCCTTACTTCTGAACTGATGTCATCTTCACACTGAGCCGAGTGAGGAGCTTTATTCCCTCCCTCCCACGGCCTTTGTTTTACTAACAGGACTTTTGATGCGCGCATTTTAATGGAGTTGAAAGTAATCGGGTTATCGAAGGTACGCAGTGACAGAGTTACTTTATTTTTCGCGTTAGCATCAACTACTTTCCTTGTTTGATATTACCGTATGTAAACAATAAACTCATCAGTCTTTTGCATTAAATATATCATGTTGTTAGTTAGAGTGATTGGTTGCAATTGGCTTCAACGTCTTTGATAACCCAGCTGCGTTAGTTACGTGCTTTTAAGCCGTTGCTCTTACAGCAACATTCAGCTAAGGTTGGTCCTAAAAAATTTTGGTGGAACTGAATACCATGAAAATGGAATGCTGAAAAAATCTTGTTTAACATGAAGGTGTACATGATGTTTGAATGTTTCTGAATTCTATTTTATCGCAGCTTGTAAATGAATTCACTGTTGTTGTGGAATACTATGCTGTCATGCCAAAAGGTTTTGTTATTAATCCAGTCATGAAAGAAAAAATACCGAAAGCAAACGTTGCAGTTGATTGCCAAAACTTCATCACCCTCTGATATTCAACATGAATGAAATTTAGCCAAGTCTGTTGATTTTGCTGAGAATATACAGAACGGATTTGCAACGCATTGCATCTCGGTGAAGGCTGTCCTCGTTGAAGCAGCAAGGAAAAGCACACGAGCGAGAGAATGCCCTCTTCAACATGAGAACGAGCACGTGTGCGTAAATCAAATGAAACAAGTAAAAAATGCGCCCTAGTTTCTTCGACGCAATCAAGTTTTCTGTACAGCGTATAATGTTGTATGAAACTCTCAGCCACGGCCCATGAAACTCAGCCGCGGCCCATGAAACTTTCAGCCACGGCCCAGTGGTGGCCTGTGTTGTTGGCACTTATAGCGATGCCAGAAGCACGATCATGGCTAACTTTAACCTTAAATAAAATAAAAACTACTGAGGCTGGAGGGCTGCAATTTGGCATGTTTGATGATTGGAGGGTGGATGATCAACATACCGATTTGCAGCCCTCTAACCTCAATAGTCTTTAAGATCTGGGGGCGGACAGAAAAAGTGCGGACGGACAGACAAATAGCCATCTCAATAGTTTTCTTTTACAGAAAACTAAAACTGATCGTTTATTGAAATAAGCACCGTTAAGTAATTTGAAGGTTGAAAATCGAACCATGGCCAGGAATCAAGTAAAATATAAATGCGTAAAAGAAAACTTGGGGATGCGGTAAAGGGTTTCATGTTTAAAGGAATTAATAACGAGGTTTAGAAAAAGCTGAAATACCTTGCATATGTAAGCGTATATTCAAAAGGCTCAAATGAAAAAAGCAAGTGATATTTTTGGTAGGGTACATTCGATAGGTTTCAAGAAATAAAAGTCTACTCTGTTTGAAAGAAACGAGACAAAAAATAAATGCACACATCTACCGGAGGTTAGTGAAACCGAGATCCGCGTGTATTCTGTTTCCACCTAAATCATCTCCAGAGGAAAAAAAAAAAGCGCTATGAAAAGTAGGCTGCAGACAGGAAATCACTTCTGAAATTTCAGCTGATATGACTTTCCTTCCTCCTTGGCCCCCTCCCCCCTCCTCCCAACTTCCCCTTTCCCTCTCCCGGAGTCACTGCCATCTCTCCTAGTAACGGCGCCGCCCTATGAAAAGATAGAGGCTGGCCCTTTTGAACCTGTTGCAAAAATGCCCTGAAAAATACAACAGCTGCATGTGAAGTTACCCGGACCCTCTCTCTGCCATTTTTTATCTCTTATTCATCCCCAGCAAAAGAGGAATGAATGGGTGTGTGTACGCGATGAAAAGAGTGGAGGTACGAGTAGTCTTTTGGGGGGTAGAGGTGATGGCCAGCTTTGGGTGGGTTAGGGAAGGGTAGCTATTGGTCGTCGGGAACTGCTGGTAAGACATTCCTTAATAGCAAAAAAATGGATAAAGTTTTTCCCGTTTTTCTAATGTCTGAAAAAAATATACATGAAGTGATATTGATTTTTCCTTATTAAGTACATAGGAGGTGATATACTACGTACACGTACCAGTAAATGTGATCTCACACGAGGAAAAACTAGGTTTTTATGATTTCGTTCAGAACGTCTTGTATAACTTAAGAATCAACCTACGCGCCACGTATGAAATGGGACGTTATGTAACTAAAGTTTTTTTTTTTTTTTCGTAGGGTACGGCATAGCATTACGTAATGCTCGGACGAGCAGTGGTTTAAGGAGAATTTGGAGTCACAAGTATGATATGTAAACATAAATGCATACTCATACACTCGCGCAGAGACTAGCGAAGGCGCGCGGACTCTCACGTACATAATTTATTTACGACGTATGCGTTACATATGTGTGTGTGAGAGAGATTTCCGTCCTTAGCCATTATGTAAGGCAGTTCCGCCATTAAGAAGCATTTGCAACCGTCAAAACAGATTATAGCTCGTGTACGCATCTACCAACGCCAGGAAAAAAACACTTTCATGCATCTTTTTCTCTGCTCGCCCCTGTACCCATCCAGTGAGACATATTCCGTCTCATCATTTACCGAGGAACCATACCATCAAAGTGATGAAGAAATATTATGTATAAGCCAACCTGAAACGTCCCATTTATTAGTATTACCCGGATCTTGGTGTAGCAGTCACGTCGGCCACTAAGTGAATCGACGCCGAAATATCTGGCACTGATAAGGAACGCATCTTTTGTTACTAATAGCGCTCCCAGACGCCCATTAATATTTATTGAGGTATTAATTTTGTGTAAACAGATTGTCATTATGGAATACTTGAGTGATGTTTATAAACCGCAAAGACCTTGAGGGAACATCTTGGTTAATTTACTCCCAAACCCCATCTCCAGGCTCAATTTTGGACGGAAAATACCTCGCCGCCAATTACACAGAGAGGAATTTCAAGGCTCTTTAATCATGGTAAGACTCTCGATACCTTGCAATTGTTTGGCTGCGGGTTTCAGTGTCATTATCAAGGAGCTAAAGTGCCTCAATTACGACGCTTGCATTTCGTTGGCTGGTTTGTACATTAAAGCCCAAGTGACCGTAACATGTCGGTATCTTATCTTTACTGTAGTTTTATTGCTTTCTTCTTTTCTCGCGGATATGCTTTTGGCGTCCTTTGTTTTTTTCTCACCCTTTTACCTCCGCGGAGATCCCGTCATTAGTGTTCATTTTGACAGGTTCTGTGTATGTCACCGGTGCTCTTCGTCCTCCTGAGACATTACTCTCCTGCCATCATCGTTCCTGCTCCCTTTTCTCCTCCTCCTCCTCCTCCTCCTCTTTATTACCATTGCTCCTCTTTCTCTGAAGAGTGTTATATCGCCAGTTATTCCTCATGGTCAGTCTGTCAGTCTCATTCAGTATCATCGTCATCTCGCTTCCATTTACCATCATCTTACGTCTTTATGTTCTAATCATTTTCTATCTTCCTAACGCGTCTACTGCCCTTAATTCCTCATTCCGCCACTATCACCTTAGTCCCTCCCTCCTAACCCCCACCCCCTCTCTCTGACATCATCGTCCTTCATCATCGCAAATGTCATTATACCCACGGAAGACTTGCCTTGCAGTCATTATCACCTTTGGGTATCCACATTCATCACCTCTTCCTTAGCGAATGCATCAGCTGCATCGTCGTGCTCTAATGACTGCCATCAGGCATCACAGCTCCTCGACAGAAAATGGTTTGGTGTCATCGTTCTCTCACCTATCGGCCTTATCCACTTAGTGGAACATTGGACAAGACAAGAGGCTTTTGTTGACTTGGGCATATTCATTAAGTCGCAACAGTTCGTGTGAGTGTTCACCATGCATTTGCAAATTCTCTTGAAAAGAAATGGTAGACCGCAGATCGCGTTCGGGGCTTTCTGACAGAGTAACGCCGAATCTGGGCTATGTATTTAGCGTATTTTAGTTCTATTTATTTATTTTTTTTTATAATGGATATCCTGATAATGCGAATTTAGCAAACTGCAGTTTCTGTCCAGTTATGCAACTCCTTC
>JANJGK010000005.1:32458897-32478897 GCA_039081455.1 Macrobrachium rosenbergii | reverse complement strand
CATACGGGTGAAGGTGATAGAGGACGCTAAGAATTGTTGGGTACATGTAGACAGTAAGACGAGTGACTGAAGGTTGATAAGGGAAGAACAGTGTGGGTTTAGACAAAGGAAATGCTGTGTTGACAAGTTGGTTGATATGAAACAGTTGGTGAGAAACTTGAAAGTAAAGAGAAAAGCTTCATGTTGCAGACCTAGACCTGCAAAAAGCTCATGGCAGAAATGGTGCAGAGGCAGTATGGAGGGTGCTGAAGATGTATAGTATGAAGAAGTTGTTGCGTTGGTTAATTTGAAACTGATTTAAAGTATTATGAATTTGTTCAGTCATTTGGAAAGATTTTAGGATGATAGGATGATGCAAAAGAATGTATATTTTGGAAGTGCTAGGGAGAAGTACTTGAGGAAGATTGGTAAAATGAAAGAGACGTTGGAAAAGAAGGGCCTCGACATTCAGACAGGAAGGGTGTGCTGGCAAAACAAAAGCTAACTGCGCAGTGTCGGTTATGGGAAGTAAGAAACACGCTACTCTGGCGAGATCATTTTATTATTATGAAATGTGATATGTGGAAATTTCCTGTACGAGATTCTTACGTAACTCAGAAAATAAAATATGAACGTAGCAGAGATCTTTGTCACATCTGTTCTTAGAGGACGACACACACACACACACACACATATCTCTGTATATCTATCTTTGTATCAGTCTATCTACCTATCAATCATATATCTATCTGTTTATCATCTATTTAAAAAATATAAATATATACATATATACGTGTATATATATATATATATGTATATGTGTGTGCATATATATATATATATATATATATATATATATATATATACATACATACATATACATACAAACATATATACCGGATAGTCCGGTAGATATCGTTTCATATCAAATTCACGATACCTCGGTAATAGTTCGCATCCAAAGGGAATTGTAATTGATAAGTGCTCCGTCACCGGCAGTAGTCGGGTGACGAAGCTCGTAAATAAATTATAATTCTCTTTGGGTGTGAGCTATTCCCGAGGCATCGTGAATTTGATATTAACGATACTTGGATATATATATATATATACTCGTATATATATATATATATATATATATATATATATATATATATATATATATATATATATATATATATATACGATTTTCCCTGTTTTTCTGGATTTGTAGAACACTTTAACAGGTCAGCAACGGAATTTTACTCACTGGCCTTGAAAATCTGACTTTACGGTCCAAGGAATCATAAAAAGAAAAGAAAAAAGGGATGTTTCATATGAGCTTAGGGCTCTACTTCATGAGTTAAAAAAAGTTAAGTATACCTTAGTTTTACCAGACCACTGAGCTGATTAACAGCTCTCCTAGGGCTGGCCCGAAGGATTGGACTTATTTTACGTGGCTAAGAACCAATTGGTTACTTAGCAACGGGACCTACAGCTTATTGTGGAATCCGAACCACATTATAGCGAGAAATGAATTTATTCTACTTCATGAGGGAATGTTACGTAAACCCTGGACAAAAAAAATGGAAAAGTAAATAATATTGAGGCTTGCAAAGCCTGCAGGTCTTCCTACTGGAGACTTGAATGGTCGCAAGGCACAGCCCAAGAAGAGTCCACGGCCAATGGGTCCCTCTGCAAGAGATTTAAGGATTACACGCCAGTAAGGGAAAATATAAAACGTACAGATGGATGGAGACTGCACTGAGGGTACCAAGGTCTCGAGGGATGAATGGACACTTAACACTGGAACACAAAATACTTGAAATAGGACTGGGTAAAATGGCACAATGGACACAGAGATATACTGGCACTCAATAAACACTTCTAAGGGCAAAGTGTCGTGACTGAAGAGCCTTCACTTGTACTTTACCATGAGGGGGGAACGGATCTCTGGCGAAGAATGATGAAGGTGATCGCACTTGTGGCACTATACACTAGTTCACATGGAATGTCCATTCACGTGGTGACAAAGGAACTGGATCCGAGTCAGGAGGGTCAGGTGGTGACCAGGGGAGGGGGACCTCTCAGCGTCTCATAGCGATATCCTGCTCATGTCTGGCTAACTGCTAACTGCCAAGATCTTCCTGTCCTGGCTCCTTTTAAGGCATCTGCCGAGGGTAGGGACGCCCGATGTCAGGCCCGTATGGTGACCATGTCCAAGATGTGTTATCTTCCAGGTGTTTTGACCATCTGCTTGCATCTCCCCAGTTGTCCTGTGGAAAGACAATTCAGCGCGATCACTCTGCCTCAGAGAATGGTTGTTTTAAGCAGCTTAGTTCATTTAAGCTGCTTAAGGGAGTAGCACTCAACCTCTTATCCTTGCCCCTTTTGACCGTGCTATCCAAATGTCTGTCCCAGGTAAAGGGAAGGGACAGATCAGAATACTGATAAGTTTTGTGTTGGTATCTCTCTCTTCTCCTGAGCGATTCTCTCTTTCTCCTTCTCTTGCCTCTCTATCTCCTCTCTCTTCTCCTGGGCAATCCTCTCTTTCTCCTTCTCTTGCTTCTCTGTCTCCTCTCTCTTCTCCTGGGCAATTCTCTCTTCCTCCCGTTCTTGCCTTTCTATCTCCTCTCTCTTCTCCTGGGCAATTCTCTCTTTCTCCCATTCTTGCCTTTCTATCTCATCTCTCGTCTCCTGGGCAATTCTCTCTTTCTCCCTTTCTTTTCTTTCTATCTCCCTCTCCACCTTTGCAGCATCTAGGTTCCCCTGGACCCAGTCCCGTAATTCTTGGCCCGGCATTCACGGGTCTTTTCCTGCCTGCATGTAGAACTTAATGTCCTCATTGTGTTGGGCTCTTGGAGTTGACATTTTGACAAATTTAGCTGGTAGGGCCCTCTAAAGTTAAATGAATTTGGATTGAGAAATAAATGAGATCGGGAACCGATTTTGGTGGGGGCAACCAGGCGATTGGAATTATTTTATCTTAACAAGATGTGGGGGTGGCCTGAATGGCTAAAATGGAGAAATATACTTCATGTCTCGCACGGCCTCAGCCAGTTATTGCAGGGATAGTGGGTTTGTCGTTTCGTAAGACCTAGAATTAATTTCGTCGCGGAGGATGTGGAATTTGTTTCGTCACGTGGGACGAGGAATTGGTGGACGTCACGGAGGATGTGGAATTTGAGGCACGTAGGACGAGCGTCACAGAGGACGTGGAATTTGTGGATATCACAGAGGACATGGAATTTGAGGACGTCATGGAGGACGTGGAATTTGTGGACGTCACGGAGGACGTGGAATTTGTGGATGTCACGGAGGACGTGGAATTTGAGGACGTCATGGAGGACTTGTTTGAGGACGTCATGGAGGACGTGGGATTTGAGGATGTCACAGAGGACGTGGAATTTGTATTTCGTCTCTTAGGACTTGGAAATTGGATTCGTCCCATAGGACTTGGAGAGTCCGTCTCGTAGGAAGTGGAAATTGGATTTGTCCCATAGGACTTGGAAATTGGATGCGTCCCGTAGGGCTTGGAAATTCCGTCTTGTAGGACGTGGAAATTGGATTTGTCCTGTAGTACTTGGAATTGGATTCGTCCTGTAGGCAGATTCATACCGTAGGACTTGGAAATTGGGTTCATCCCATAGGACTTATTCATCTTGTAGGACGAGGAATTTGTATTAAAAAAAAAATTTTTTTGCTGAGAGTGGCCCGAGTATGGACGAAGTTACGGGGACAAACTACTCAGCCAATAAATGAAGATTTGGGTAGGGCACGCATGGAAGGAGAAGTGGGGGGCGGTGTTGAAGGTGTCGTCTCACTCTAGGCTGATGCGGGTTATTTTTAGACACTGGTTGAATGAACCCTTTTGTTTACAAAACACTGTTCTAGGGCTTTCCATGACTGCGGGGAAATTTCTGGGATGGACGGGATGATGGTGAAAATAACCTTGTTAATTTTGCCTAAGAAGTCGGAGTTCAAAATTTCGCTTTCCTAACACTTGAACTTAGTTTTAGCTAACCTGAGAGAGAGAGAGTATTTCAGCAATGCAAACTGATTTCGTCTTGTCCCACGTGTGGAGTTCGTCTGGGCCTAAATAATTTGCGATTCCGAAATGCGAAGTGAAAAATTTTTGCACAGAGGGAATTTTTTTCACACTATTCCTTGGAAAGAAGATGGTTTAGCACTCATTGTTTCCTAAATACCTATCAATGGAAGGCATGTATTAACAAAATCTAAGACTGTGGTTCTCTTCTCTCAGTTGTTACATTGCATCCCTATTTCCCTAATTTTCCTAGGGTCAGTCACGTTTATAAAAAATTTTTCTATGCTAAGATAAACACATTACTTACGTGGAACTTCTTGGTCTGTGCGCTTGGTATCAAAGTTCAATATTGTCTCACACCCAGCTTAGCTTTGCTAATTGCTGATTTGGCGAGTTGCAAACACAACAAAAGCAACAAACAGCAGGGGGGGGCGGGTGATTTCAACTGCAAAACAAGATCTATTGGGAAGATCGCCATTTTTTATGATTTTCCCCTGGTTTTCTGGATTTGTAGAACACTTTAACAGGTCAGCAAAGGAATTTTACTTCACTTGAGCCTTGAAAAATCTGACTTTACAGTACCAGGGAATCGTAAAAAAGAAAACAAAAAAGGGATGTTTCATATGAGCTTAGGGCTCTACTTCATGAGGGAAATGTTACATAAACACTGGGGTGTTAACTAAAGTAGTTGTATTTACAAAAAAAAAGATAAAAAAAAATGGAAAAGTAAATAATATTGATGCTTTGCAAAGCCTGCAGGTCTTTCCTACTGGAGACTTTGAATGGTCTGCAAGGCACAGTCCAAGAAGAGTCTCACGGCCAATGGGTTCCCTCTGCAAGAGATTTAAGGATTACACGCCCAGTAAGGTGAAAATATAAAACATACAGATGGATGGAGACTGCACTGACGCAGCTGAGGGTACCAAGGTCTCGAGGGATGAATGGACACTTAACACTGGAACACAAAACACTTGAAATAGGACTGGAGGTAAAGATGGCACAATGGATACAGGAGATATACTGGTCACTCAATAAACACTTCTAAAGGGCAAAAATGTCATGATTGAAAAAGAGCCTTCACTTGTACTTTTACCGTGAGGGGGGGCGAGCGGATCTCTGGGCGAAGAATGACTAAGGGCTCGATCGCACTTTGTGGCACTATACACTAGTTCACAGTGGAATGTCTGTTCACGTGTAGTGACAACGGAACTGGATCTGAAATCAGGAGGGGTCAGGGTGCGACCGAGGTGGAGGGGGGCGGGCTCCTCTCAGAGCGTCTTATAGCGATCTCCCGCGCTTGTCTGGCTAACTGCTAACTGCCAAGATCTTCCTGTCCTGGCTCCTTTTAAGGCATCTTCCGAGGGGTAGGGGCCCCCGAATGTCTGGCCCGTATGGGTGACCCATGCCCAAAATGTGTCATCTTCCAGGTGTCTTGTCCATCTGCTTGCATCTCCCCCAGGTGTCCTATGGAAAGACAATTCAGCGTGATCACTCTGCCTTCAGAGAATGGTTGTTTTAAAGCAGCTTAGTTCATTTAAGGTGCTTAAGGAGCGAAGTAGCACTCACTCAACCTCTTATCCTTGCCCATTTTGACCGTGCTATCCAAATGTCTGTCCCAGGTAAAGGGAAGGGACAGATCAGAATACTTATAAGTTTTATGTGTTGGTATCTGGGTCAACTTGGGTTGGCTATGCAGCGACAATCCCACTCTCAACATTCTAAAGGGTTGGCTTTTAGCGACTTCTTGCTAATTATAATAGTATATATATATATATATATATATATATATATATATATATATATATATATATATATATATATATATATATATATATATATATATGTATATGTATGTGTGTGTGTATTTAAGTTATTCATGCCTATTTCATGTGTATAAGTGATTTCTTATGAAACTATTTCATTAATTGTATTATAAATCGAGGCTCGGGGTAGCCTGTAACAATATCATTGGCAACTTCATTGCTGTTTTCTTCGATCCTTTAGGGAGCATTTTCTTGTCCAGAAGTCACTCAGAAAATCCATTTTTTTTTAAACCATCGACATACATTCAAGTAAAGAGTGATTGGCGTCTGGTATAAGTGACTGAATCTCCATTCCTTTTTTTTATGATTTTTGATGACCAAGTTTTTTTTTTCTTTTTATTGCCCGATGATGAACAGTTCATTTAATTTCAATGCGATTCTGTATAGAAAGTAATGTTGGATAGATCATGTTCGTTTTATACAGTAATCCCTTGGCTTAGCTATCTACATTCCTTATGGATTCTGTCATGAATATAAAGAGGATATTAATACCTATGTGTGTCTGATCAGTTAACTGAGGTTTTATGTTTTATCTTTTAACATTACCCTTGAGGTTAAGTGTATGGAACTCTTAGATAATTTTTGATGAGAGAGAGAGAGAAAGAGAGAGGATATAATCTAATTTTTATAAAGATAAGATGTGCCTGCGTGTGCTGGACAGATTGAGAACGGCGCATGCGTCATATTTCGCTCCCTTAAGCGCAGTAAAAATATCAACACATGAAAAGCATCAAAAGCCGAGTGGATACTCGGCCAGAATGCATAAGAGTTATGCCAAGGACGCACCGCCTGACCACAGCGTGGAGGAAATGGTTATTCTTTCGCATAATGTTTTAAAAGACTGTTTGCTGGGATTCCTTCCTCCTCAGTGTCGTTAATCTCCTAACGTAATTAAGGACAAGACTCCTTGTAAAACCCTTGCTACCAAGGACGTCTTATTTGACGTTTCGGATTGAATCGGCTCGTGGTGCGCGTCAGAGCTTACCTTGAGAATCCCCCTAAAAGGCCGCGAAGGACCAAATTGCATCTATTGACTGTTCGGTCGTGGAATACAGTGTCGATGTAATGCCGCCTCTTTTATTGCTGCTGCTGTTCCCCAAAGTACTGTATCGGTTTAGTGCTGTTATTCCTTTTAAATGTTCGCGTTTGTTTTCTTTTTCGTTGTTCTCTTGGTATTTAGTTACCTCATATCTTTGATAATTAATTGTTTTATGAAGTTGTGGCTCAAGAACATGTATTTTTAATATTCTCAATTTACGTATTTTTCACTTTTCTTATGGCATTGTATTTTTCAAGTCCAAATATTAAATTTTTTTTCAAGGTTAAAACTGCAGTATTGCTTTATTTATTTTTTGATGTTCATTTTATGTTGTGTTATCTTTTCTATTGTTCTCAGGACACAGACTACATTATGTTTTCAATATCTGCTTCCGTTTTATCATTTCCCGGGAGTATCTTACATATTTTTTCCCCCGAGTGTTCTTATAAGAGCGCTGTTACCCTTTATTCATTGTGCTATCAAGCTGTTCAGTATCTGCCTTACAGTTTTGTGTGAGTTTAACCCTTAACACTGGGTTGCTGTTTTTCCATTTTTCAGTATTCGTTAAATTACCTTAATTTTTCAGCTCTTGTAAATTGTTTCAACAACGCTTCGTCCTTTGCAATACATAAGTATTTTTGATTGCAATACAGGTCAGTGAACGTGCATTACCCGATATTTGTGACCCGAGGAGCATTTAAACATCTATGGGGATGAATACATATTATATATATTGTGTGATCTTTCTACGTTCTTAAACCAGTTACAGTGATTTGGTTTTCAGATGACTTTATGTTTGTGAACTTTATAACCGTCACTGCATTCATGTTCTTATGCTGATTAACAGCGGTAATAGCACAAATGATAACGTTTACGATGATGATGATGATTATTATTATTAGTAACAGTAGTACCAGTAGTAGTAACAGTAGTAGGAGTAAAATTACTCCAATAGTAATTCCACGCACTAAGGCTTAGAAGAGTATTGTATGCGTTTATGTTGACATTCATATCATGGCAGACCGAGTAAGTGTGCATGCTTGTTGAGTTGTGTATGTGTGTGTGAGAGAGAGAGAGAGAGGAGAGAGAGAGAGAGAGAGAGAGAGAGAGAGAGAGAGAGAGAACGAAGGACTTGTTCAATTATGTATCATCAAAATAATAAAAGTAAACATTTTAAACATCGAAGTCCAGCCCTTGTGTCTTTAAAGGAGCCAGTAAAAAAAAAATACATTCGGTATCCTTAGCATCCTGCGTAAGCCATTATTAACGACAGATGATGATAGTTTTTGATGATGATAGGAGTTCTATCAGCGTGGTTGGCAGTTGTGGTTGCAAAGGCGCTTGGCGTGTGTGGTTGGTTGTCGTTAATTGTGGTTGATCTTCCTTCGATTCTGCTTTATTTACTGTTATTTTTTTTCACAATTTTTTCTCAAGTCGGGTTATTGGGTCTGGTAACTTCCACGATAGTGATTATTTGCGGTTTAATGATTTAGTTGGGACGAGAGATAGCATCTAGAGTCCGCAGTGCATGCGATTATTGACAGTGTATATCATATAGTTATCTATTAAGCCTTTTTTGCTGTTGTTGATTTAAAACTTTTGGGAAGACATTTTACCCTCGGATTCAGCTGGTGAAGTGATTTCTTAATTGGCTATTTATTATTATGCTTCATTGGTCGGGTTTTACCTTTACGATTTTAATCGTGAAACCACAAACTCAAGCAGGATACAGTTAAAATACATGTACGTACCTTTGCCTTTTGGGATTGTGAACAGCTTTGAATAGCCTCAGGCAGGTATGTTATGGTGACGCTGCATCGACCAAATGAAATTAAAGCGTGGTTGAAGTACATACTATATAAGTGTTAGGAATTTTAAATCGCCAAATAGATAGTCCAACAAAAACGCAAGGCTCCAGTGTAAAACGTATGGGTTTCCTCTAAAGTGAATTGATACTGAAAGATCCTTTTTATTAAAACATCAGTCTTGTTTGAATTACAGCCATTTTTGTTTCTTTTTTTAGTATTTACTTTAACTGATACCATATGCACTCAATTTTTTCAGTAGCTGAAGTGCAAGACCTATTCCCATGCTTTGTCAGTAAGACTCTCTCTCTCTCTCTCTCTCTCTCTCTCTCTCTCTCTCTCTCTCTCTCTCTCTCTCTCTCTCTCTCTCTCTCCTGTGCACCAGTAAACACGGCGCATTAGCATTTATAGAAACCTTGTATCCATAGGACTAAGGCATTAACATTGAAGAAGATGGCCCTTGTGGTTGCAAATGGAGGACAGCAATAACAGTCAACGTACTGACAGAAGGACGCAGCCAGTCATTCGCTACAATAACTTTGAAGGATTAATAATTATTCAGTTAACATTCCCGTTCGCAAAGAGTTACTATTTATTTATTTTGCAATAAATGATTGCTAATTAAAAAAGGATCATTATGTACGTGAAATTCTCTATTGAAGTTATTCTTTCGTAATTTTCCAAATGTACGAGATCATTTGCGAGATCATAACGGATCATGATGGATTTCAACCTTCACAATGATAAGGATTAATACACATTAAATAATGTTAAAACAGGTAATATACATTTAGAAATCTTTGACTAGAAATAATCATTGTTCGTTAAATATTCTCAACATTTTTATTACCATTTCAACTCATCAATAAATTTTTAATGCCCCAGAAACGCACACAAAAAACAAGTGGACTTTCCGATGGTTTGTTTGTTGGTTTAGATTAAGCCGGCCTTGTGCCAGTACGAGGCCTTGCCCAAAGGCATCAGTGTGGTAATGTGATGAAGGGGCAAGAGGCCTCTGGCCGATACCAAAAAAGACGGACCTTTCCGTAACTACATCCAAATGTCAGTGGTAATTATTGTCATGTCAGCTATCACCATATACGATATTTGTTGCTGAGAATTTATATCAAGTGTTTTTGTAAATTAGTACGCACGTCAGGTGTACCCTAGTGTTATACAGGCGTTTTATTTGTCCTTCGCTGTATTTGCGAACGTGGACCCTTATGTACACATGGGTGCAGTGTGTATATGTATATGTGCATGTGTGTGTGTGTGTGTGTGTGTGGATTCTTTGAAAGAATGACTAATACGATCATTAGTAGGAGACAAGAGCAGTGAACCGTGTCCTTCAGTCATCAACTACTCATGCTTCCATAACCAAGATTTTTTGTCATACTGTTGCCTTTAACTATTTAAGTTTTGAAAGGATGAGTGTGGTATAGTCTTCATATATATAATATATAATATATATATATATATATATATATATATATATATATATATATATATAAATATAATATATAATATATATGTATATATAGTATATATATATATATATATATATATATATATATATATATATATCATTAATACCCCGTTTCCCCATAAAGGGGGCGGCTTCATAAAAAAGATGACACTGGCCCTTTTATCCCTTAAGTAATAACTTATAAATGACTCGTCATTGCGAAAACACTTTTGCATCATTATCTGCTTCATATATTTATGTTTATACATACACATACATATGTAAATTCATATATATATATATATATATATATATATATATATATATATATATATATATATATATTTATATATATATATATATATATATATATATTTATATATATATATATATATATATATATATATATATATATATATATATATATATATTGTACACTTTATTCGGAAAAGCAGAGTGCTAAAACCCAAGGTCCCCAACAGGGATAGCAATCGAGAACGGAGGGGAGAATGTTGAATTAAGCAATATACTATAAAGTACAGAAAATGAAAGGTGACATAACACAAGTAAAAGTTATGACGAAGTTTCTTCGGCGCATAATCAAGGCCACCGAAAATAGATCTATCTTTGGGTGGTCTAGGTATAATGCTGTATGAGCCGCGGCCCTTGAAACTCTCAGCTGGCCGTGGTGGCCTGTGTTGTTGCGTTGCCAGAAGCACGATTATGGCTAACTGTAACCTTAAATAAAATAAAAACTGCTTAGGATAGAGGGCTGCAATTTGGTATGTTTAATGATTGGAGGATGGATGATCAACATATCAATTTGCAGGCTTCTAGCCTCAGTAGTTTTAAGATCTGAGGGCGGGTAGAAAAAAGTTAGGACGGGCAGAAAAGCCGGCACAATAGCTTTCTTTTCAGAAAACTGAAAAATGTAACAAATAAGAGAAATAACAAAAAAATTTGTAATTATGTCATCCTGCTTGGCGAAACAGTATTTGTACCCAGTTTGATAATATCACAAAGTGGTCACAAAAGAAGTAAAGTTTTCAGAAAAGTGTGTGGTACTGAACATGACAATAGAAAAAGTAAGACTGACAGAAATAATATCATGTCTAGTATTTCGGTCTGGGTGGTATAGTCTGGGGAGGTCTATTGCAAAGTAAGGCTAGAATTATGAAATACCTTACATGCCTTGGGCCAATTAAACGATGGTGCCCGAGATGAATAATAAGGTCACCGATTCAAAATTTAATAAAAGTTAATTGTTGTCCAATAATTCCAAAAAATGAAAGGTTTTCTCAGTATAGTAATTTCTGTGCAATTGTTTAGGGATAGACCGTATCTGTTTCTCAAAGCTGAATTTGCTTTCAAGAAGGATACCTAGAATTTTAAATGAGCTGAATGTACTTAAAGAAACACTGTCTATAGTAGGGTTTCATTTCACTCCATTTAATTTGTATCCAGCACTAATTTTTGTTAAACGTCCGTTAAGAAATTAACAGACACAGGTCTACACTCACGTGCGAATGTTGCCTGCCCAGTTGTCTTTCTCCTTTCCTGTAGCCACCCCAGAGTATATACATCATGCGTACATTCTCTCTCTCTCTCTCTCTCTCTCTCTCTCGGAATATATATATATATATATATATATATATATATATATATATATATATATATATATATATATATATATATATATATATATATATGTGTGTGTGTGTGTGTGTGTGTGTGTGTATATATTCTGAATATATATATATATATATATATATATATATATATATATATATATATATATATATATATATATATATATATATATATATTTATATATATATATGTATATATATAAATATATATATATATATATATATATATATATATATATATATATATATATATATATATATTGTCACTGCTTTGTAAACCTTCACATTGGTCACTGAAGTTCATATTTTCTATCGCATCTCTGAAAGAATAAAATCTTACTCGTGCCGCGGATATAGTAAACCCAAACACTTCGAAGGTCAGCATTTCAATGACCGAATAGCTCTTCTGAGGAACATTATTATGCGACTGATGCTGAAGGATTTCTGCTCATCTTCAGTTGTGTTGACTTGTTATGAAAACTTAGAACGTTTTATAAGCATCAGTTCATCAGTGCTACATTAGGTGTAGTGGTTAATGTCGTGGTATGCCACTCAGATGTCGCAGGTTCGCGCCTCCCCCAGGGCGATGAAAAATCACTGGCTCTGTATCATGATCAGTTACTGCTGCAGTGTGGGGTCTGAGGTGGGAGGTTAAAACCAACATTCTTTGGAAGCTTGAATTTCAAGCCAATGGCTCCTGTGTGCTTGTTCCATGTGAATAGGTTTATCCACTGAAATAATAATAATAATAATAATAATAATAATAATAATAATAATAATAATAGTAATAATGGATAACAAAAACTTCATAAGTTCCATCTAAGTTTTTCCACATTAAGAAACATTTTTTATTCAAATATCCGCTAAGGACATTATGTTACCCTCTTTTTTTATTAGCAAATATATTTTGTACTTTTAATAGTTTAAAGCTTTCAGTTATTCTTTTGTAATTTTCTAAATCTTGAGGGTGTGTCCACAGTACACTTGTCGCATGCATATCCCAAAAAGGTAGAAAACAAGTCAGTGACCGTAAGTGAAGAATGAATCTCTGGCCAGTGCTGGAATACAATATGAAACACTGGTTAGGACAACCAATAAGTCATTATCTTTTATTCAACCCATTTGTGATATGTGTGCGATAAGTTGCCAACATTCGTTTACGACAAGTTTGACTGTGGTGGGAATGCACCCTTACATAGATTGCAACACCTTCATCAGTTACCTGGGCTGACTACAAATGTAAATGAATATGGCATTTTTCTGACTAGTGATGACACCATTGTTAGGAAAGCTGGCTTAAATCAGAAAAGAGTCAATACAGCTGCAGTCACATATTACAGTATGTAAATCTATTAATGCAGCCAACTTTGGACCAAGTATAATAAAACTTTTAAGTCAGTCTCTCAAACAAGACTCTAGGTCATCTTGAATATCATATGAATCAGATTTCTACTACTAGGTCTAGCCTGGAATCTTCTTGAACTCCAAGGAAAACAACATTGGGGTGATGGAATGTTTGTGTGGGGATTCCCTTTGGTTGGAAGGTCCACTCACTGACTCCTCAGTCACCTTTTAGTTTCCTAAACAAGATGTATATAACCCCACCGATTAATATTTAGAATATCATGAGGCTGCATAAGGGATCGTCTGTGAGAAATGCGATCTTATTCCGAAGAATTTTAACCCATTCAGTCCCTAAGATTTTCATCTTTCAGTGATTTCTTCCGACATATATAAATTTAACCTTGCGGTGATATCCGCAGAATTATGTCCTAAACAATCTGGTTTCGCCTGCAGTTCTCCAGACGTTATTCTGCAAGACATCAACCTTGTGCTAATTCATTCAAGCATATAAATTGCTTCAGATATCACTTGATTCCTTCAGACACACTCCCCTTAGAATTTTAGCCTTGCAAATACTCATTCAAATAATTATCTTTAGGAATTTAGCTGTGCCTAGAGTTACCCGTGAAGAATTAACCTTGCAGTATCTCATTTGGATACTTAACACGAAAAATTTCTGCCTAAGAGTGATGCATTAGACAATGAAGGAGCCAACCGTAAGACCTGAACCTAATTTCTGATGGGTTCCAACTGTATGCTTAACTTTACTTAAGAGCAAACACGAAGTGGTGTTGGTCTGGAAAAGAGTTTTGCAGGTTTAGAGGATATGTAATTACCGTAATGCTTAGTCATTTGGTAAACGTCCCAAAGCATTACAAGCACGATATATATATATATATATATATATATATATATATATATATATATATATATATATATATATATATATATATATATATATATTTATATATATATATATTTGCTGAAGGTGAAGTTGCTTTCGGTTTAGGTCTTCCTTGTGTATAATCTTGTTTCTTTCCAGTTAGAAGCAGATCCCAAAGCGTATGTAATTTATTAGATTTGGGAGAGAATCTAGATGTATATGATTATTTTGATGCAGCAGAGTATCATAAATTATAGAAAACACATTAAATTTTAACCGTCTAATAAATCCATTCAGATGTAGAATCCTGGTCTGGGTTGCTTTCATAAATACAAGATTAAGCATATTGCGAAAATTCTTAATGGATTTTGGAAGGAAACCTCATTCTAATCTTTGCAGTGTAATATAGATAAGAAAATGAATATTACCTACCCTAATTAACTGAGTAATTCGCACTTTTATTATGAAACAGTTTTGCAGTTGCTGACAGGTGTCTTTGTACATTGCGTAATTGAACCCTGCAAAGCTGAAAGAAAAAATAATCGATAAAAACAAACGAATTCAATGTAATAAAGAGATATGTCGTTTATTACTTAGGTGAATGGATTCTTAATGGTTCTTTTTTAGTGCGGTGTCACTCAGGCTTGACTTTCATTTCTTTATTTATCTTTTTTTTTTCTTTTTTGATACAAAGTTCTTGTTTCCTTTTTCACTTCAGTTCACTTTAATACTGCCTCACAAGAGCCATTTTTCGACCAAGATACAAGTTAATGGCCAGGTTAAGTATAGAAGAACAGTCTCGAAGGAAGAACCTGAAAAGATATAAAAAATTTTTTTCTTTATTGAAATTCGTTTATTAATATATTATTGTCATTATTATTGTACATATTTGTTGTCATTACCTTTTTTATTTTTATTATGTTATCGTTGTTAATACAGTTATCGTCATAATTATTAGATATTAGATATGTATATTTCGTTGTTATTACTATTATTGATAATTTTTCTCTAAAGTAACAAGAATGACGAAAAACAAACAATACAGCATTCAATACGGAATCTTTCGATTTGTCCAAAAATAGATACAACCCTCTGAAAATTGACTTGTCCTCCTTGAAAGTTTAGTTTATTATTATAGCTATTACTAGTAGTAATAGTATTTAGCTTTATAACTAAAGTTTTAATGAAATCAGCCCCAGTCAGTCATGATAGATAGGTATAGTTTCGGTGATTATGCCTGATCTTCCTAATACAAGTTCTCCAATGAAAGAAAAACATGCATACGCGTAATTTAAGACTAACGATGGATCTAAGTACAAACGTTACACTAGAATATTGTAGACTGTTAATTTGTCCAACGGCTGATCTTATTTTTATCTCAAAACAAGAAATTTAATGGTTATATTTTTTTCTCGTCGTTTTTTGTTTCGGTGTTAATGGCCTGCCTTGTTATGACACCAATATGGGGATAAAGTCAATCAACCACTTGAGGAAAAATATCCATTAATATCCCTGTCTTTTTTTTATTTGGTAAAGAAGTCGTGAAGGATCATTTTGCACTTATCGTTTCCTGCTTAAAATGAACTTTAAAAACGATACAAGGATCACCACCTGACCAACTAAAATAATAAAAGGCCGTTTTCATGGCGACGCAGAAATGAATCGAAGAAGCTATGAAATCTGAATGATAATTCGTTTTAAAATCTTGGCGAAATGTTCATCGACCTTATTTTTTTTCTTCCTCTTCTTCTACTTGGAGGCTAAATTTGGTACCCTCTCCACGCGTGGCTGCTCCAGACCAGACCAAAAAGATTTCTGGAAACATTCGCTCAGACTTAATATGTGTATTTTAATTACTTATTTATTGTTATTATTGTTTTATAAGTGTGTTAAAACATTAACTTGTAAGATGTAGTGAAAATTACGCATTGTGTATTTCTCATGATTTTCCTAGGTATTCTGGATTATTAATCCAGGTCGTGACCTTTTGTAAACTTTTGTTTTTTTTTTGTGCATCTTCTGGAAATACTGAAAGAGCCACATGATTCCACGGCAATATGGTTTATTGATATTGATGATTTTGCTAGCCCAAAGCTCAAAGGGTTACTTGTAGGCTATTATTCAGCGGGTTTTAGGTAAATTTTTAAACATATCAACTTGATATTTACTGTATAGGGGCGTATGTTCGCAAAGAATGTTTTGACTCTCTCTCTCTCTCTCTCTCTCTCTCTCTCTCTCTCTCTCTCTCTCTCTCTCTCTCTCTCTCTCTCTCTCTCTCTCTCTCTCTCTCTCTCTCTCTCATGTTTAAGTTTTCGCACAAATGTCACTCAAAAGCTTGAATCTGTAACGAACCCGTTAAATTATCGCCAGAAGCTATGCATTTGAGCTCATTTCAAGATTCTCATTGCCACCTTATGATTGGGCTTTAGTCATGTCACGCCATTTTATGGTACATGACTTTCGGGTTAACCTTGGCCAAGCCGCTAGGTACCAATTATATTTCTCTGGGAAAAGGACAGATTTAATTAAGATCTCTTTGGAAGATTATCTGTGGATAACAAATAAATTTATAACGTAAACTTGTGGTTCTTAATACCCCGTGTGGTAATTTTTGCCTGTTCAGTGGAGGATAAATATTAAATCATTATCGTGATGTCTTTTGAATTCTCACACAAGTGAAAAAGTATTAACTCTCAATATTAGAATTAATTAGAGAAATGTGTGCGTAATCATATATATGTATATATATATATATATATATATATGTATGTATGTTTGTATATGTATATATATGTATATGTATATATATATGTATATATATGCGCGTATACATACATACATATATATATATATATATATATATATATATATATATATATATATATATGTGTGTGTGTGTGTGTGTCAGCACGCGCGTGCGTGTGGGTGGGTGTAATTGTGAGTTGTTTATTTCTGATCTTTTATAAGAAAACTATTGTGCCGGCTTTGTCTGTCCGTCCGCACTTTTTCTTTCCGCACTTTTACTATCCGCCCCCAGATCTTAAAAACTAAAGAGGCTAGAGGGCTGAAAATTGGTATATCGGTCATCCACCCTCCAATCATCAAACATACCAAATTGCAGCCCTCTAGCCTCATCAGTTTTCATTTTATTTAAGGCTAAAGTTAGCCATAATCGTGCGTCCGGCAACGATATAGGACAGGCCACCACCAGGCTGTGGTTAAAGTTTCTTGAGCTGCGTCTCATACAGCATTATACCGAGGCCACCGAAAGATCGATCTATTTTCGGTGGCCTTGATTATACGCTGTACAGAAAACTCGACTGCGTCGAAGAAACTTCAGCATATTTTTTACTTGTTTCTATTTGACTTTACGCTGTTATCACTAAAATTTCTGATGGTGCAATCTAAAAGTTGAATCTAATCTTACAGGTAATAGTGTCAGTTGTGGTAAAAAAGAAATGAATGGTTGGTTAACCTAGTATTTACATGCATGTAACTAAGATCGGCGCCCAGTTACTGAAATCAAATGTCTCCCTGTTTTCTGTTCCACTGGTTGACTTTAGAACTTCCTCTGGTTTATTGTTTTGCCGTCTATAAAAATACTTTAATAAGAGCAATATGGTTTCGAGTCCCAGGAACAAACAAAATCCCATAAACTTTTTATTCCCTTTTATCTCTTTCTTCACAATCTTACACTATTGTGCTTTATGTAGCTGGTAGTTAGTTGTCTGTTGTTGGTCACATCCTGGCAGTAATAATAATAATAATAATAATAATAATAATAATAATAATAGTAATAATATTCTTTATTTCAGCTCTGGGCCATACACACATATACTGTATATATATACATATATAATATTCCATTAAGAGTTAATTCCTGCCTGTGAAACCATTCATTTGGACTCTCTCTCTCTCTCTCTCTCTCTCTCTCTCTCTCTCTCTCTCTCTCTCTCTCTCTCTCTCTCTCTCCGTCACAGAGCTGTAACTTCACAAATCATCCGTAACCTGATCAAATTCCCATGGTGACAGGAAACATCATTACCGTTTCACTTTACTAAGTTTTGCGGTGTAATCCACATTACTAATACAGACTGTGAGGTAATAACCTTGTATTACGGACTACGGAGACTTCAAACAATTACAGGACGAAGCTTTGAAAATATATAGCTGTCATTATTTGCTTTTCTTGTCGGAACTCATTACGGAAGCTCTGTGGTTTCCTTCGTCAGTTGCTTGCTAACATGGCTGTATGAACAGCTGAGGTGATAAATTTAATCACCTTTAACATGCACACGCAACATACATCCGTGTGTATTTTATATATATATATATATATATATATATATATATATATATATATATATGTATATATATATATATATATATATATATATATATATATATATATATATATATATATATATAATACACAGATGTGTGTATGTATGTTGCGTGTGCATGTGAAAGGTGAAAAAATTTATCACCTCAGCTGTTCATACAGCCATGTCAGCAAGCAATTGACGAAGGAAACCACAAAGCTTCCGTAATGTGAGTTCCGACAAGAAAAGCAAATAATGACAGCTATATATTTTCAAAGTATCTATGTATATATATGTATATATATATATATAAGTATATGTGTATATACATGTAGATATATATGCAAAATATAATATATATATATATATATATATATATATATATATATATATATATATATATGTGTGTGTGTGTGTGTGTGTATATATATACTGTATATATATTACACACGGGCATAAAATTCGCCAGCAAGAACACTTAACGCATTAATGCGCACACGTTTGTGCTGTCATACACAAGACGTCTGTTTACAGCTGATCATTATTGCTATTACCGCATACCTTCGACATACGATTTCCCGAGTCCAGCTGTCTTTTTATAAGTATTATATGACGTCATCGAGGTTCCCTTTCTGACGCGAAAATATATCCATCACGTCCTCTATAACACCTTGTAAAAGTAACTTAGCCTTGGAGGCGAATGTATATATATATAAATTTTTTTGCCTTCGCAGACTCACTGTGCCCTACCGCAGGTGTCATTTATTTTCCTGAAGGTCAATCTATTGGCGTCCTTCGGACTCTGGGCCCCAAGGGTCGTTATCCCACGACGCTCCTTCGGGAGACGTGAGTCAGATCCAGAAGCAGGCGGCGGCTACTCCCAGTGTCATTAAGAATCAACCTTCGAAAAGTTGTGGTCGCGAAATAATATATCATTGTTTTGTTGTTGTTGATGTTGTTGCCGTTGTTATTCAATTCGACATGCTACAAATACGTCAAGATTCATTCATACGTGAATACGGAGGGACTTTGTTAATTAATTCAGTGAAGGAATATTGTCCAAACTTTGAAGAGGGCAGTACAGCGTATAATTAAATTTGTTTTATTCCTTTTCATGCCTGTTCTGGTGCACATAATTAATGACATTAAATCTAAAATGAAAGTGAGAAAATGTAACGAAATTCCTTCTGTATTCACCAACGCATGAAAGCTTATTGTGTATCCAGTACTAAAAACCATTATTACAAGGCCTATGCACGTCCCTCGAGCTGAAACTACATATCCACCAGTGGAATTCAAATGAGGCTGCTTTGCTTAAACATAATATTTCTCGCACAGGATGGAATTCCATCCAGAAGCGCTCTGGCCTTATTGCCGTTTTTAGAAGTACCCTGACCATAACGCCAACGGGGATAATGAGGGCGATTACGCCGGTAATTATTATAATGCGTCTGAATGAATGTAGCAGTGACTGCTGATTTGAAATTGCTCTGGTGCCACCCGCTTCAACGTCATTTGGGACTTGTAATACCAGAATAGTGATAATGACGACGGACAATTATAAAATACCTGCTGCGAAAATATGCTAATAATAATAATTATAATCTGTAATAATAAAATCCGAGTGGATCTTGTTTGTCCTCCCCTGTGTGATAGTAGGGGAGACA
>JANJGK010000005.1:32441397-32456397 GCA_039081455.1 Macrobrachium rosenbergii | reverse complement strand
CGTGGGTGAGAGTTTCATACAGCATTATACGCTGTACAGAAAACTCGATTGCGCCGAAAAAACGTCTGCTCATATTTTACTTGTTTTCGCCTGGAGCGGATGGCTCTGAAACTCGTTACTCTTCACGTTTTGATGGACATTGAATTAACATTGAAATAGCCAACACACACACACACACACACACACACACACACACACACACACACACACACACACACACACATATATATATATATATATATATATATATATATATATATATATATATATATATATATATATATATATATATATATATTCACACACACATATGGAACACCTGAGCACGTGTTTTACTGAAATAAATGCGTGGGTCAGTTGGTTGCGCCCTGCCTTTCATTTGAGAGACTGGTGTTCGATCCCGATATGAGTAAAAAATTTATATATATATATATATATATGTGTGTGTGTTTGTGTATATATATATATATATATATATATATATATATATATATATATATATATATATATATATATATATATAGTCCATATTATACATTTCTCCCACTGATTGCAGATGACAAGGTATGCGCGGCATTCTCAAGAAATTCAGATCTACTTGATCACGGTGATTGTAAATGGGCCACCTAAAAGTTGTAGAGCTAGGTTGGGGGTAGCTCTTTAAGTGTCAGGAAGACTCTAGGACAGGAATGAGAAGAAATTGAAGGTAGTCTGAGTCTGTGCAGAATGAAAGGGGGTTGATATTTGGTGATATTAATGTAAAACTGGGTGACAGGAGGACATAGTATTCTTGGTAGCCTTGTATTTCGTGGAATAAATGAGAATGGACGAGGTCTTGAGGAAGTATGTTTGGAAAGTGATTTGATACTTGTAAATCATAACTGTACTTGCAAGAAAAAATGGTGAGGGAAACAGTTTGCTAGATTATTTGTTAGTACAGTGTAGAGCTTGATTGTTGTGAAGGGAAGAGGAGATGTGCATGAAGTTGTATCTGACCATTATTTAGTTGAAATGAATGTTACGTTAGATATAAGTTGAAGTTGAAGAAAGGGTGAGGGATGAGGCTGTGTATGTAATTAAGAGTGTTTGGGAAGAAAAAAAGTGAGAAGAGCACATAAAAAGAAAGTGGATGAAATATGGTCCAAGATGAAAGATATACATTGAAGTAGATGGTGATTATGGAAACGTCCATCAGTAGGTCATATGGACAAAAGGGGGTGTTTGTTGGCACAGTAAGGCAAGAAGATGGAATAGAATTTGTAAGGGATGGATGAGGAACCAAGAATTATAGCAAAAAAAAAAAAATATTTAATGTGTGGTTGCACGAATAGAAAAGATCATGTACAGGTATGTAGGGGGAAGGACATATGGTAGACAAGGAAATCTGAGAGTGAGTATGCAAAAGTAAATATTTCGAGATTTGCTGGGTTAGAAGTCATGTGGGCACATTGCTGAGTAAGGATAGTGAAGAGAAACTGTAAAAACTAGTGTGAGATTAAAAGTGATTGCAAGATTGCAAGAGGAGGGTAGATGGAGCAATAAATAGTACCAATGTGTATAGTGAAAAATGGGAGCAATTCACTGGTACAGGTGTTAGTTTGCTCCTTAAGAAACTGTAAGACAATGGGAGAGGTGTTAGTTTGCTCCTTAAGAAACTGTAAGACAGTGGGTTGATGAAAAATGCTAGGAAGGATTAGAAGGCATGGGAAGCGCTGGATAGGTGATGCAAAAGAGATATGTGAAAGAAAGGGCTTAATATCCAGGCAACACAAGAGTGTACACAGGGTAGAAGTAAATGATGTAGTGTTTGTATGGGTGTTTGATGAGGTGCTCATGAGTATTTTCTGTTGGTGGATGAAGCTGCTTATGGAGGGGAAGTTTTCCACGCTGGTGGTTTATCTACGTTTCAGCGGTCAGGTTATGAATTTGGCCCTGAATCGAGTGTGTTTTTGCACCGCGGCAACCCTTTGCCTTGGGGAACGGTTTCAGGTTTGAAAAGAAATGTAAAAGTGTGCATGTGTATTGACATATATGTATATAATATATATATATATATATATATATATATATATATATATATATATATATATATATATATATATATATGTATGTATGTATGTATGTTTATGTATAGTATATGTGTTTACAATAAATCTTTTCCTTTCAGAAGGGTTGGCACCAGAAGGTGATAGCCTTCAGGTTTTTAGCAAGTGCTCATGGATAAGATTGTTGGGCCCAAGCCTACCCCTTGGAGGTTCAAAGGGCATATGCGACGACGGTGGTGTCTTTTCTAGTTAGTCACCCACCTGGCATTGCTTAACTTCGCGTATCGAAAGAACAGCGGTTTAGACACTCGGCTGTTTATCAGATGTTTAAGTGGAAGGGCTATATTGTATTATATATATATATATATATATATATATATATATATATATATATATATATATATATATATATATATATATATACCACCTGTGGTGATGTATGATAAACGAATCACGTGTTAAAGTGGTTATAATCATATATATATATATTATATATATATATATATATATATATATATATATATATATATATATATATATATAGATATATATATATATATAGATATATATATATATATTATATATATATATATATATATATATATACAGTATATATATTGTATAACCATAACCTTCATCAAGCGACTAAATCTCACCAGTCTCGCAAGGTCATGCATGATCTCAGTGATTAAGGTTACAATTACATGCAACAATTGTAACTCAGTGGTTATGACGGCGACGATTTGTAATAATTACCTATCATGTTCAGTGAGTATATGGAATGGTAAATAAAATGTTATAAAGTAGATGAAACTGTGGTGATCTTTCAATAATTGTACTCTTATTCTTTTAAGAACCTCAGAATTTGTTTAGTGCAGTGGTTCTCAACAAGGGGGCCATTCCACCCTAGGGGGCGAATTTCAGAGTTTCAAAGGGGGAATTGTGACCACAGATTGGCAGGCTCAAACTGGCTCTAAGACCACACAAAACGCAGTGTGCATCGGTCCGCACTACTGAGAGGTCACGCTGCATTTTCTCTCCGCTAGCTTGTGTGTTTCTGATGGCATTTTGTTGCCTACTATTTGGAATGCACCTTTCTGAGGCAGACAATTTCGGAAAGATGAGGAATGACAATCTGACATATGGTGAAAGGGTGCCCGGATCAAAAAAGATTGAGAAACACTGGACTTAAGTAAATGATAGGTCTGATTGTCCATCGATCTTTGAAAACAAATAGCTAATAATCCTTTAATAACTATAAGGTAAAAATGTCTATTTAGTTTTGAAAACGGTTGGTAGGAAAGCTTTTTCGTCTGTGTTAACAAATAGGTATAATTTTTCCTATTAATCTTCATGAACACACTTTGTTAATTTTTTAACTGAATGGTAGGAATGACTTTCACCGTTGATATCTATCAGAAAACTAATTACAATAAATCCCCGTGACGCGTGATAACTGATAGATAATAGTGTCTGATGGTTTATTGATTTTAATATGCTGGAATGGATTTTAAACGTGGATAACTAATAGATAGTAATATATGTTGAGTTATGATTACTAGTTAGTAGGAATTTCTTTTTGTATATGCTAAGCAATAAGTGAAATGTTCGTAAACTGATCTTAAGGATTATTTTTCTTACCATATTGTAACTTATAGGTTGTAATGGGTCTCAGTTTTTGGACTCTAGGTAGAAATGAGTTTGAACTTGTAATGTCTAATAGGTAATATTACATGTTGATGCCAGAAATACGATATGTGATAACTAATTTGGTGTTGATCAGAACACTTATACAGTAGGTTAGAATTAATTTTTACCTTGGACATTTAACAGGTGATATTTGCTCTGTCTTAGATGAGTACGAAGAGTGTATGCCTTTACTTTATGTTAAATAATTGTTAGTAATTCCTTTAATACGTAATTGGCATATTTCCTAATCGTTGGTAATTGGTAGATTGGGGAGTCTTTCCAGCTTACTGAAATCGTAATTAGAAATGGCATTAGCCTGTGATATATATTAGGCAGTACTATTTATTAATAGCCTGTAATTTTTTTATAAATTATTTGTTGTAATGTCTGACACCCCTGGTTACAAGTAGATAGGAATGCCTCGAGTGATTGATAATCAATATGCAAGAATGCCTTTAGCCCTCCGAATTAGTACTTAGTTAGTTGGTAATAAGGGACAAGTATCTTTCACAATACTATGAATGCCTCTAATTCTTTCATAATTAGAAGAGAGGAAAGGCTTTCGGTTTAGATAAGTAATAGGTATTCATTAATCTTTTACTGGTTAATGAGTTTGACTACCATTTAGCTTTTGACGATCAGGGGTCATTGGACCTCAAGAAACTAGCCGGTAGGAATGTTCATCTCATAACTAACCGAAAGAAAAGTCGGTTTATCTTAGATATCTAATAGTCGTAAGTCTGTTAGTTTGTACCGCCTTATAGGTCTGAAAGCCTTGAGACTTTTAAGTAACCGAAGGAAAGGTTGTGCGTCAACTTAAAACTTACCGATGACCATTTTCATCAACAGTAATTGGACTTTTTTTTAAGTTATTGCTGCTGGAATTATCAAGCATTAACAAAACCATTCTCGATCCTTAAATCATTATTTACTTTCCCTTCCTTTCGCTGTGCATTCATTTATTCGTTAGAATTTCTAACTAGAAAAATAATAGCAGAGGAAAAGCGGAGGAAAAAGGAACAGAATTCACTCCGATATCAGCCACAATTTAGAAGTGTCGCTGACACCAGTGCGAATTTTTATAGCGTGGTTGACTGCATGGCAACGCCATTTCTCCTCTTACGCAGATTTTATTGACGTGTTTGTTACCCTCGGCCGGAAATTTGCAAAGGGAAATACACCTTACTGTACCGGAGCATAAGATCTAAAGTCCACATTCCTGTCCGTAATCGCTGCCTTTTCGTCGTGTTGACAACAAGAGTCTTTTAGTCAGGTTGACGACTTGTGTTGATTTGACAATTTGAGAATGAAATGAGATTTCACGTGGAAGGTGTTTATGAAAGCCATAATAGTATTTCTGGGACTTCTTCAATGAATGGGCAAAACGGAGGTGCAGTATTTTTGTTACCGCACAGTGTTAAGGGAATGGTCTTTGCTTGAAGGTAGAGAGAGAGAGAGAGAGAGAGAGAGAGAGAGAGAGAGAGAGAGAGAGGGAGAGGGAGAGAGAGAGAATGTTTGGCCGTTTCCTGGAGGTCTCATTACATCCTCTTTCTGCTCATAATTAAGGATTTCAATTCATTTAAGAGATATAGAAGATGACGGACAGCTCCCTAACAAATGACTGCAATCTCCCGTCCCATTTCTCATTGCTATTCCTTATGCTTTTATTTTTTGTATATGTCCCGTTACTTGGTTCTAAAATACGTCTAATTTAGTCATTTACCTCTTTATGAGGAAATTAGTCATACAGTTACAGTCTTCTTTAGTGTATCATGATTTGTATTGTTACAGAGAGAGAGAGAGAGAGAGAGAGTTTTTGGCAGTTACCCGGCCTTTTTTATCAGTGCATTAAAAAAACGCTGAATTTCGCGAAAGTGACACAAAATGTGCAAGTAAAACTGACCATTTTTTCATGTTTTTAATTACAACCTGGTGGTATCTCATTTTCGGTAGATCGTGCACAGAAGAGATGCATATTTATATGGCAATAAAATATACCATAAAATGCTTACTTTCTCCGTTTTGAGTGTCTCGGTGTCCCTTATACGGAACCCTACCCTGTTTTTGCGAACTTGTCACTTTGCATTGTCGAACAACTTGCACTGGGACCGCTTCTCTTGTTTTCACAGTCTTAATAAGATTACGGGAATATAGCATTTGTTGTACCGAGTGACTAGCTCGCCTTGCGAATGCATATTATCTTTATTACTTTCAAAAATATGAGAGATTATCAAGCGTTTCCAAAGTGTGAAGAAATAGAGAAGCTAAGAGGACATTGTGGTTATTCCAAATTGTGTACGTATCAAGGAAAAAGTGACCATATACACTTATATATATATATATATATATATATATATATATATATATATATATATATATATATATATATATATATGTATATGTATATATATATATATATATATATATATATATATATATATATATACATGTATATATACGTATACATCTATATATATATACAGTATATATATATATATATATATATATATATATATATATATATATATATATATACAGTGTGCGTTTCAGCATACAAATCCCTCTCAGAAACATACATTCATAATTTACAAGCCTCCGCGTTTTTCTCTTCCAGAAATAGCACCGAGTACTATTCGACGGCGAGCGTCATGCTAAAACGGCGTAATCTTGGCCTTTAAGGTCCACTTCCCCACTAGTGTTATTAGCAACAAACCAGATGTTATTGAAGCAGCCGACCCTGATCGCCGTACCTAGTTCTCCCTGGCGCTCTGGTTGGCCTTGGGGCCCTGTGGGTGTACCGTTGGACATCAGAACCGTGTCCATTTCCAGGTGCGAATAAAAGTGAATCTTGTAGAAGCACTCGCGGTCGAGATCTGATTCCGATTGAATGTCAAACAACGCTTTCGCGTGAGAGCAAACGCATGAGTAAAATATTACACATAGTCTTAAGAAAATATGGTTGTATATACAAAATTAACTGCGCTAAATTTAATTAGATATAAATTGCGTATACGTATGTATGTATATATATATATATATATATATATATATATATATATATATATATATATATATATATATGTGTGTGTGTGTGTGTGTGTGTATGTGTATGTGTATATATATATATATATATATATATATATATATATATATATATATATATATATATATATATATAAATGTATAATATACATATACTAAAAGAGTGCCGGCTTTGTCCAGGCTTGAAAGTAATTATAACGGGTTCGTAATTATTATCCTTAGTGAAAACATATTTGCCTTAATGAAATACTATGGAATTCGTTTTTATAAGTTATCGCTCACGTTATTTCAGTCCGGTATCTAATGCACTGAACTGCGGAGGTGCCCTCAAAATGCTTGGTATAATAAATAGTATAACTGCATAAATGACATGTGGGCAATTCGTGCCTAAAGAGTAAGAATAAATAGTAAAGTGAAATTGATAATAGTTTTATAGCTGTCTAACATTTCAATTCAACATTTTCACATTCATTTACGCCTCTACCTGTTTCTCTCCCCCTCTCTACAGGTCCTTTTATTGTAGCTATGGTTTTGAGCTTGTTTTTTGACTCTCTCTCTCTCTCTCTCTCTCTCTCTCTCTCTCTCTCTCTCTCTCTCTCTCTCTCTCTCTGAAATAGGACGAGGATAAACGAATGGACGCTTTCCCTGAAATTCCGTTTTGCTTCTGTTGACCTCGTTGTGAATTATGTACCTAGTTGTTAGGCGACAGTTGTGGGTCGCAGCTAGGGTGGAGAAAGAGAGAGGAAAGAAAACTAAACGTGAATAGTCATTGTTTCGCGTAAATGTATATCATCCAAACGGGAGAGCCTTGTCAAAGTGATCTTCACATCACCGGAGTGAAATCATTTATATTTAGTCTCCCTGAAATCATGTATTTTTCTTTTCAAATCAAACTTCTCAAGTCTGTGGTCATGGACCTCCCGGTTTTTGGAATCGTTGATTTATTTCTGAGTAAGAAAATCACTCAATTGAAGTTTGGTGCTGATAGGCGACAACCTTGCAGATTGTAATGCATTCCACTGAACTCCTTGTGAAAAGTTTTACATGTGATTTAAATTCCGACTAGCTGGGAGCAATTATTTTTGAGCAGTTGGTAGACATACTGGAAATAAATAAATAAATAAATATATATATATATATATATATATATATATATATATATATATATATATATATATATATATGTATATATATATATATATATATATATATATATATATATAGTATATATATTACATGTATTTCTTAGATGTGTTTGTCTTGCTGGTTGCTCAAGATTTATGTTGACTTTCTTTGTCCATGTTTGCAACATTGCTTGCCTATTTAACTTTTTCGTCTTTTGGCTCACTCCTTATAAGAGTTAATTAAAGCCAGATCATCTGACCAGTGACCCTTCCTTTGCTTCTGTTGATTCGGTATCTTACTCGATTTATAGGAATATTCTTTTGGACACTGTCCAATAGCAATCTCTCATGACAGTTACATGTAACCTGAATAAAAACAATGTCAGAAGTAATTATTACGAAAGATGATAGTTTGATAGTTTTAAAGTAATTAAGCAAAGTTGTTTTAATTCATATTAATTCAAATCACTTTGCATAGATGATTCAGTTCACATAATTTCAGAATTTAAAGGTATGAATACCTCCAGTGAATGTTACACCTCATGGTGTGCTATTCTCCATTACTCAAAGAAGCAGCCATGGCTTTGAGTATACCTTAGTTTTACCAGACCACTGAGCTGATTAACAGCTCTCCTAGGGCTGGTCCGAAGGATTAGAGGGCTCCTGATGCACTCACATAGGAAACACTCTTGGAAACTGGTGGAACTAGCTCCTTCAGCAGTAAGATAGACCCAAGCAGCAAAAAGAAGTACCACTAACACTTCTCCTTGGACAGGTTTGGAAGCTGGAAGCTTTCTTGACCCATGTGATTCATCCACAGCTGTCTTTTCTCCTAAGGAAAGGTTCCTTAGCCTCTGGATAAATAATCTTTCACAAGGCAGTGAAGCTGCACTCGAGCAAGGAAGGCTTACAGGTTGCACACTTTGCCAGAAGGTTGAATGACCTTTTTTTTACCCCAGTGCCTGATTATCAGCCTAAATATTATACATCCATCCATCCTTGCTCGAGGGTGATCTGGAGTTAGCCAACGTTTTACAACCAAATAGGTTTATCATTATGCCCAAGGGCAGCCAGCAAAGTAATGTCAATAAATCACCTCTGTGCTCGCATGAAATTTTCAGAAGAGTGGTCTTTGCTGATCCGTTACCATTGCGTTCCTCCAGAACTCCAAAGGAAAACTGTACGCTAATCAGCTACCCTCCTGTTCCTCAGAATCATCTGAGAGTAATTTTAACTGATCATCAGCCCAGTTACTTCCAAAACCCCTGAAGGAATAATATATTGGCTGGTCAGTCCTCATTCCTCCCAAAAACCCTCAAAGTTGTAAACTGTGGAATATTTTTCATTGTGAAATCAACATCAGGGTTTCTTCTGAAACACAGTCAGTTTCTAAATTATGGGAATGCTATAACAAGGCAGACTGCAACTTATCTGGTAAGATATTGGAAACCTGGCACTGTTGTGTTATCAGACATGTCACAGAATAGGCATTTGTAGCCAGCAAGCATACCAAAATACTACGTGATAATCAGTGCATACTGTTAGCAGTGAATTCTTTTTCTGGAAAGTCTGCTCAGTTTGTCATCTAAGAGTTGTCCTTGCCAGAAGGGCTTCTCACTAATCTTCGCCAAGTTACCCTGGTTGATGATGACCATTGCTGGGCTGCTTTGTGTAACATCCACCATCACATTGTCATCTTTGAAGTTGGTGTGACGCAACCATCTTTATGGAGTATTGTCGATGGTGGAAGTTTTCGTCGTGTCAATAAAGCGCCCTGATCCTTTTTACTGGGCATTTATAGGCTTACCCTTTCATGTAACATCATTAGAACTCATGCAGGATGCAAAGCGATCCAGCCCACTGACAGTAATCTGGGTGAATTTGAAGTTAGACGTGTTCTGAACTTCATTGATAAAGAGAAATTCACTGCACTGGAGGGTTTGAACACTTTCATGTACTACCTACTGAATTAACAAGAATGGAAATATCCTTCTTCCTAAGATCTTGTTTCTAGTGGGCCACCATGTAAGAATTTAAGTGATTCCTCTTCCCAGCCACTACCAACCAGTCCCACGATTCTTCCAAAGAGATAGTAGGATGACGATAAGTGGTAAAGGTAGAAGGATCGAAAGGGAAAAGAAAGGCACAGTAAAGAACAGGAATGAGAGACGTAGAAAGGATATAGGAAGAAGTAGAGAAGGAATAAGAGTGAAAAAGAAGGAAGAATTAGAATAGAAAGACGGTAAAAAAGGAATGGTATTGAAAGCAATAGTATTTTGAGGAAGATAAGGGTGAGAAGGACGAGAGGTAAGGGAAGAAGGAAGTAAATGATAAGAACGAGGCAAAATGGGCCAGGAGAGGTGAAGGGTATGCTAATAAATTATGATGGGATTGTGCGTGCAGTTAGCATTTAGACTTTGACTGGTTCCAGAATTTTTCAAAGTATTTATTATAATTTATAATGTGTTTTATGTTTAATAGGAATATTACTTCAAGGTATGATATTAAGATATACCCATAGGTCATATGACTGAATATATTCCAATAAAATTTTGGATGTTTCTTATGACTAAAGAATTTCAGGTGAATCTTAGTTAAATAACAATACATAAAACTTTAAACATACTTGAATTTACCGTTAAGGCTATTGGTGGTTGCGCATGCAAAGATCAGCAGTTCATGCAATGCCTCTCAAGTAATGACTGTCGCTAGTGGCTTATCAAGCGATCATATTTAACAAGGAACATGGTAGCACATGAAATTAATATGTTTACTAGTGTCATATTGTATTTAAGTTTTATTTATAACCAACTGTTTTGCTAATTCATTGTGTTTATTTTTAATTACACACGCAGACACATACACACGCACCGACGCAGGCAAGCATGCAAACATGCACACAAGCGCACACACACACACACACCCATTCTATACATATGTATATATATATATATATATATATATATATATATATATATATATATATATATATATACTGTATATATATATTATGTATATATATAAAGAGAGAGAGAGAGAGAGAGAGAGAGAGTGTCTGTATGTGTATGTGTGTGTATGGCAAAAAAGAAAGATCTACCGCCTTTAGTCTTAGTATTCTCAAGCCAACTACATACATCAAGAAGAAAAATTACGAAGAAGAATCGGCTTCACAGAAAAACTTAGATTAAAGGAATCAAAAGTCAGAATATAGCAACATAAATATTCAGTTAGAACTGGTCATGATAACAATTCTTTCTGTAAACCTTAGTGAAGAGTCACTTTGAATTGGGTCCAAACTAGTATAATACAAGATGTTAATAATATTTTCCGTAAAACCTCTCAGAATCTGCTTATATACAGCTAATAGATGAAAATGATAATTCCAGTCCAGGTTTGTATATTCTCGACCAATCTTGCACGAGAGTTCGAAGACGGTTTAAAAGAGAAGCCAAAGATATTTAGTCATTTTTAATGCCTTTTGCCTCTACTTGGTTAGTGCAGTACCTGCGTTAATTCAGAATAAATGTTCCTTAGTATGAAATTATTTTTCTTTGTAATTTTTTTTCTTTCTTAATAGTGTAGTTTGTTTAAAAATGTCTTAGACTTAGAGTAAAGGCGAAAGATCTTGCTCTCCCTTGTTCACTTTATTTGTAGCCATACATTCTTTTTGTATAAATATAATGCAGTAAGTCATATGATAATTTAAATATATACAGGGTGTTTCGACATTAGAGCGCCCCCCCCTCTCTACAGCATAAACTAAAATTGATATGGACGAAAACAAAAGTAATTCAGAACAGGTATTTATTTAAGTTTCTGTCTGAGTATTTAATATTTTGTGTGGCCTCCATCTGCCTGTACCACAGTCTGCATTCTTGAGGGGTATGATTTCAGCAAATAGCAAAAGCTGAGACTCAAACTCCATTTCCCTGAGCACTTCAGTCACCTCTCTTCACAGGTCGTCGAGGCTTGGTATACCATCATAGTTCACTGTGCGCGCTTCAGCACGATCCTTTAAGATACTACCAATGTTTTCACACACATTAAGGTCAGGGGAGCTACCTGGAAATTCACTTGATGAGAAGAAATCGATACCACTGTTTCAAAGCAGCTCCTGTGTCTGAAGAACCTTGAAACATGGTGCCTTATCATGCAAAAATGTAACTTCTCCAACAGATAACACATTTTCAGGATCTTTGAGGAAAGGAAACACCCCACCAGTAAGCACAGTTTCTCTGAAGTATTCACCATTCCATGACTGTCCTTTATCCTTGATGATCCACATCAACCGTTTGGCTGTGAAACAGAGAAAATTTCCCAAACATTCAGGAAATTTCACAACTTGGTGATAGCACACGTCATCGCTAATATCATCCAACTATGCAGCCCAGAGGATGTCATTTTTATGATTTGGCTTCCTGACTGTGTAAATTATGAATTCATCTGATGCGGCAACATGGAGAAAGTCAGCTTCATCCCAATCTTTAAGAAATGAACCACAAAACCATTCACAGTCTTCTCTCTGTTGCTGAGTGATGTTGGGCTTGCTGATAACATGAAATGGCTTGATACCAGATTTTTTCAACTGACGATATGCAGTACTATAACTTCTCTTTTTTCCCCTTTTTTGTGTGTAGTTCAAGTGCCAATTTACGCAAAGATTTTCTTGGTCTACCCACTGCCTCAGCTATGATGTCTTTTGATTCCTGAGAAAGGACTTCAGGCTTTCCAAGATTCTCACTCTTTTCGCGATGACAGTCATATGGGTTTTTGTTCCAGTTTCTTTTAACAAAGGATTCATCTCTTTTAATGTATTAAGCTATCCAGGAACGTGAAATGAAGGATGCGCCAGCATCCCTGGCCTCTCTGAAGGTTATAGCCCATATTCAGCCAATCCATCTGATTTCCTCCGCGTCGTTATCCATGGCTGTATCTAACTCTGTCACTCAGTCTGAAAATACAAGAAATGTAAAATGAAAAATAGCTTAATAGAAACTTTAAAAATAATGTACTTGGAGATAGGCTATAGGAGAAAACTTCATAACTTTCCATTTGTTCTGTGGAGGGGGGCCCTCTAATTTCGAAACACCCGTTACATATTCAGTATACATAAACACACACACACACACATATATATATATATATATATATATATATATATATATATATATATGTGTATGTGTGTGTGCGTGTTTGTGTGTGTGTGTGTACAGTATGCATACATATATATATATGTGTATATATACATATATGTAAATATATGTTTATGGATTGAATATGTATGTATATATATATATATATATATATATATATATATATATATATATATATATATAGACACTCATATATATATATACATATATATATACATATATAAAATATATATATATATATATATATATATATATATATATATATATATATATATATATATATATATATATCATTCCACGAAGGGAAAAACAAAATTTTGCTGGAGCTAGTACTTTCGTCCTGTTGACACCTTCAGACTTTCAATGAAATAGATATGCAGACACAATGAATTTATATAAAAATTGTGTTCTCTGTGAGGTCAGCGTCTTGTTTACCTCAGATAAGGCGGCTTTAAAGAGAGAAAACAATAAAAGGTCGATAGAAAATCTTCCTTTTGTAAAAGCAATTAACATAGTTTCAAGAATGTTTTTATGGGTAGTCATCAACTTTGATTACTGTATCGGTCTTTGGCTAGTTAAATCTATAGCCAGAGTTAAGACAATAAATTGCCAAGGCGGTAATTGTAAGACCTTTTGAAGTTGCAGTTTTATGTTGTTTGGTTCTTATATATAGCTTTTACAGTAGTGTTTGGCCCAAATAAAATTTATTAAATTCTGAAGATGATGCAGTCTGTATTATTATATTTATATAGGATTATACTTAATAAGTGTTTTTCATTGTGCGCAATATTTAAACACTATATTTATTCTCTGGTTTAAAAAAAACTGAACAACAGAACCCTTCACCAAACTCATTCCGGCCAACATACACGAGCACACAGCACATTTTTACATACAAGGGACGACAAGGTTCTTTCTTCCTGTTAAAGTTTTTGCATTTTAATTCAGAATTGTTTTGATTATGTAATAATCAAAGCTTTCTAAATTCATCACACCACCGGCAGCGAGCTTTACTTTATATGGAAAATTCAACACTTCATTCGAGCCTTGTTTGATATTTCACGAATGAAATTCATGTTTTATGAATATGTTCTAAGTCATACGCTGAAAGGTCGAGGTATTTTGTTGATTGTTATTTCCTCACTTTAGCCTGAAACTCCAAAGTGAAGGTAAATATAATCTCGACATTTTCCTGAATCATCGTTTGTGGAATTTCATTCCTGATTTAGTGAAATTTCATTTGTGGTTTATACCATTCCATTCTGCGTTTATGTCATATTATTTCAGTATTACGTAATTTCATTCTGGATGTATGATATTTCATTCCTGCTTTATGTATTTTCAGTCCTAGTTCCTCTTGTTAATGGTTTGTGAAACTGTACTTCTGGTCGGGATTTCACTCCTGACTTACGAAATCTCACTCCGGAGGTATAAGGTGTAATACCGGATTTTGTGAAATTTCATTTTCAGGTAAATGAATATGTTTTATAGAATTTCAGTCCTCGTCTATAAGCCTTGTTTTTGGTTTATCTAACTTCGTCGTTCGTTTATGCAATGTTTATTTGTGCCATAGCCTCTTTACCTGGGCTTTCAATCCATTTACATGAGGTTACACTAAGGCAAAATTGTCTCTACACGTTTTGTTTGCACTCTGTTTCACACGGTAGCATTTTATTATACTGCGTGAGCTTGCTCGTCAAGTGATAGCTCATAGCTCTTGAAATTGTTCCGGAAGAAAATCACTCCTTGAATAATGAAAATAACCATTCGTTGTTAATTGTAATTCTTTCGTGGTTTGAGTACTTTCTTCTGTGATATAGAGTTTCACGAAATATCCGCGTAATTCTTATTCTTAAATAATTTACGTCGTTTCATACCTGGTGTAATTCATTTGCTGTGATTTCATGTAATTCATTTGATATAATTCCATGGTATTTCATTCCAGGT
>JANJGK010000005.1:32428897-32436397 GCA_039081455.1 Macrobrachium rosenbergii | reverse complement strand
TAATAAACAATTATATTAATAATTTTCATTAATTATGATCAAAATTCACGTAAACTTTGATAAAAAATTGATGTTATAGGGGATTTGTATTTACTATTGTAGGTAATCATACGTCTGACATCGCCTGGAAGAAAAGGTGGATCGTCAGGTGAAAAATGAGAATTAACTCATAAAACACTAAAGGAAAAAGTTACTTAAAAACGAAAATTTCATTTATGTCTGTGTTTTGTATGGGGTGGGGGTTTGATTTTGAGTTATAAACCTTTCTGGGGTGACATAGAGGCCGTGTGCAAATTTTTGTCTGGGTTGGTCAAGCAGTTCAGATTTCTATGGTATTCAAACAGATAAACAAACATTCACTTTTATGTAATAGACGATATATATATATATATATATATATATATATATATATATATATATATATATATATATATATATATATATATATATATGCATATACAGTATATAAACTTGTTGAATACTATAATATATATATATATATATATATATATATATATATATATATATATATATATATATATGTATCTATATAACTTGCTGAATACTATATGTACATTACCATGGTAAATTGCTTAGCCTTGGTGGGGTTTTCGACCTCCGAACGCACTGGTTTTATCCATAGTAAAAAATAAAATAAAATATTAGTTTAACCAGACCACTGAGCTGATTAACAGCTCTCCTAGGGCTGGCCCGAAGGATTAGATTTATTTTTACGTGGCTAAGAACCAATTGGTTACCTAGCAACGGGACCTACAGCTTATTGTGGAATCCGAACCACATTATAGCGAGAAATGAATTTCTATTACCAGAAACAAATTCCTCTTGTTCTTCACTGGCCGATCGGAGATTCGAACTCGCGATCCATAGTGCCACAGCCCTTTTCACCTGGTGAAAACTTTAGCAGCGTATTTGAGCTCATTAGAATTTTTTATATTTTGTCGTATACAATTCACGGCAAATCTCGGTAAAACCTACAATCGAAAGAATAACACACCCAAAGTAAAATTTCCTCGAGATATGTCCATTTTACTGCATGTACGTTCGTCATTAATTTAATTTGATAGATTAGCAGAACGTCAAATTGTTTTACGATAAGAAACAAGTTGGTCAGAAGACAATACACGTGCGAAGAGGAGGAATTCAGTAACATGAGACGAACTTTCTCGTCTTCTGAGAGAGAGAGAGAGAGAGAGAGAGAGAGAGAGAGAGAGAGAGAGAGAGAGAGAGAGAGAGAGGTCTGTTATGTAACTGGATTAGTTTGTGAGCACTCTTGCTCTTATTCTTCTTTCATTTTTGCTACCTTTTTTGTATTCTTATGTTCATATTGTGTAAGAGGATTGCGGAACATTAAAGAATACTTCCTAGAGCTGAAACTAATAGGTTTTTCAGTTCACTACATATAACTCGGTTATATGGCTCAATCGCTATTTTGTAACCTAACAAGACAAAAATAACAAATTTGGTTTTTTCACAATATCAGTTATTGTTACGAAAGGGATGACCACTTTTTATGTGCATTCGTTTAAGACTGTTGTCAACAGCGATTTACTTTATTATGGATAGATAAGTCAGTGTTTTCGCTGATTTGTTTAGTTGGAATTAATGTATGGGCGTCTGTGTATGTGTGTGTGTTTGTGTACGTGTGACCGCTTTAGACGTTTCTAATCCTAAAACCAAGAGATTATGAAAATAAGATTATTAATGCATTGTTCTCTCAGGATGCTCCGCATGTTTTATGAACAAAAATTATTTCTGGGATAGCAATATAGACTAGAAAAGGTTTAACGTTAAAATTTGTATCTTCATTTGCTGTAACTGCATACTATAACTGACAGCTAGCTAGTTCCATACGTCAAATATGTTTTACAGCAGAAAAGTTCTTCCCTATATAGAAGGGCTTTCTCTTTATATTTTGCAATATACGGTTCAGTAGTTGAATGTTCTCTTTGAATCATGAATTATCGTTGTGTGAATTAACAAGAAAACATTCCCAAGTACTATTTGAATTTCGTAAACTATATGTCTAAATTCCCTAACGCACAAGTATATATATATATATATATATATATATATATATATATATATATATATATATATATATATATATATATATATATATATATATATATATATATATATGTATATATATATATATATATATATATATATATATATATATATATATATGTATATATATATATATATATATATATATATATATATATATACTCTACATATATACATATATATGTATAAATATATTTGTGTGTGTATGAGAGAGAGAGATTGTTACCTTATGCTAGCTAGGAAAGTACAAACACACGCGCGCGCACACACACACTTTCATACACACGTGTGAGCTGAAATCTTATGTAAGTGATGAACCTCTGACCGCGAAACTCCACGATTGAGTCTTCTAAGGTATGTTTCTAAAAGTACACTAACTTTCTTATTCGTGAGCAATAGACCTCTTCAGCCGCGACTGAAAAGATCCGAGTCAATGCAAAAAAAAAAAAAATAACGATTAGGCACGAAGCCACTAAGCTTTTTTAGTTTACTGTACAAGAAAACTACTGAGATGGCTAGTTGTCTGTCCGTCCGCACTTTTTTTTTTTTTTTTGTCCGCCCTCAGGTCTTGAAAACTACTGAGGCCAGAGGGCTGCAAATTGTCATGTTGATCATCCACCCTTCAGTCATCAAACATATCAAATTGCAACCCTCTAGCCTCAGTAGTTTTGATTCTATTTAAGGTTAAAGTTAGCCATGGTCGTGCGTCTGGCACTACTATAGGTGCCAACAACACAGGCCACCACCGGGCCGTGGGTGAAAGTTTCATGGGCAGCGGTTGAGAGCGTCATGGGCTGTGGCTGTGAGTTTCATACAGCATTATACGCTATACAGAAAACTCGGTTTCACCGAAGAAGCTTCGGCGCATTTTTTACCTGTTTTTATATCAACTCGGCAATGGGTAAGACTGATTATGTCTGGTATTACTGGATGAATGGGGATAGGTCGAGTACATGACACTGTATTAATTAGGTGACTGGATAGGTAAGGATAAGAAGTTATCGTAAATGTGTACTGTCCGTGAAAGGAAAGAAAATACTTGAAAGTCTGTGTTTTTGGAAATTTCTAAATATTTGCCTAGTTTGGTGTGGAAAGTATGAAAGAGTGGTTGTCGGTTGTGCTTTTTAATTTAAAGGTGAGAGGTACATAGCTGGCTTTCTTGATATCTATGGAGTTCCTGAAGTAAGTTGAACTGGAGAGAATCTTATGGACATGTGTATGGAGAGGGCCTAGATTGTCGAAAATACATGGTTTCCATAAATGAAAGGTAATTATGGAAAAGAGAAAATGGTCACCTAATGTTTGTTAGTTATGTGTTGGACGTAATGATGAGTTTCAGGAAATATGTCGGTTCATTATTTGATTGAAGTTAAAGTTAGAACAGATGGGAGGATACAAAATGGTATAAATGTGGATGTAAATGGAATTAAACGTGAGTTTTATCAGCGAGAAACAAGAATAGCATATAATGAATAACATGAAATATGGAAAAAGGTTAAAGGAGAGTAAGTATATGAAGTGTAAGCAAAATTCTTGTCTGGAACTACAGATCAGGCTATGTGGAGAAATGGAAATTGGGAATTTTGAGCAATAAATGTTAATATGAATGGTGGAAAAATGGAAGATATGAATTCGTATGAGTATTTGGAAATAAATGTAACAGACGATGATTAGGTGAGGGAAGCATTGAGTTGGGCAGAAATGTTAAATAAAAAATTGTAAAAGAATTGGGAAGTTTTTGGAAGCTAATGTATGAATACATGAAGAGATTGTAAAATCAAGTCTCCTTTATGGAAGTAAAGTGTGACTAGCCTATGCAAATGAAAGAAAAAGGTTGAAGATGTGGATAAGATTATGTTACCTATCATGAATGGAATCGTAAGAACTGAACATGCGAGAAATGTGCAGATACACAGAATATGTAAAATGTTAGTGCTTTGGTGTGGATTGATCATGTGGAAAGATGGGAAAATGCTAGGCTGGTGAAAATACTGTATAATTCATTGGTGTTAAGAAGGAAGAGATGAAGGAGTGTTGGATATATGGAAGAGGCATAGGAACGGAAGTTCCTTAATACCCAAGAGAGGGGTTGCAAAATAGAGAACCAAAGTGCAGGGTGCGTAGTGGGGTCCGAATTACGCCTGATGAGTTTCGTATTTAGGTGTATATGGCACCTAATGCTGTGGAGGCTTTTTTGAACAGGAGTTTCATCCACGACTCAGTGCAGTAAAAAGTATGATGCGGTAGTGACCAAACGTTAACCATCACTTTTTTCATTGCCATACATCCCTAGAAATTGATATGTAAAATTAGTGAAACCAAAAAAATGGAAGAATATGTTATCGTGAAAAAAAAAAGAGAGGACATACTTGAACGATCACACTTATCACACTTTATGCAGTTACAGTACTTCTTGGATTCCACAGCCAGAACTCTACGTACCAGGAATTGCGCAACGTCGTGGTTAATCAGTTACGATGATAATAAAGTGGCTTGCTGCCAAGAAGCAAGCTCAAAAAGAAATATTCCCTTTCCTTGAGATGATTTGATACAGTATTTCGTCTTCTGATTAGAGTCCTTAACTTTTCTTAACCATGGAATTGTTATTGACAGTTAGTCTCCAAAACAGTTGTCTGCTTGTCCTAAAAACTACTTCGTAAAACGAACAGGCTTTGTACGATTTGATATATATATATATATATATATATATATATATATATATATATATATATATATATATATATATATATATATACACACACACACACACACATTGCGTTTGCTTCTTGTGGAAGGATTCATTCCGATTACTCCTTCATAATTTCTGATTCCTCCTGAATGTTAATTTCAACATGAAGACATTTTTCACTGCATTTTATAATTTTTCTGAGCGTTATATTATTTTTGCAGGAAGACATTCTCTCCCTCTTTACAATCGGTCTTCATGACTTCCAGTATGTCCACTAATGACTACATCTTAAAGCGCACTCGGAGCCGTTTTGCTAAGGCTTCTTTGCTGCAGCAAATGCTAAGTGCACCCCGAGGGTTTGGGTCTAAGCTTAAGGCTTTTCCAGGAGTTACGTTCTCTTTTCTAAGATTTATTTGTGCTCCTCCCAAGATTTTGTTCACGTCGCCTCTCTCCTTCCCCTTCCCCCTTCCCCCCCTTCACTTATTACCCTTCCCCCTCCTCGTCTCTCCCCCTCTACATTTTTTCTCTCTTATATAAATAAGGCTCTTTTCCTCTGTGGGGTTATTCTTCTTCGGGAGATTTGTAGTTTGGCTATCTCGGGATGAAGTTGAAAAGTACTTATACATCCATTTATGGTTTTCAAACATTCTACTTCAGTCATTGTTATGGCTGTTAGTACTGTTCCTTAAGAAGGCTTAAGGACTGGGAAAGGTTAAAAGATACTCCAGAGGTGAAAAAAAACAATGCAGTCAGTCCGTTTGAAAATTGTGCGAAAAGTTGGGCCACTCACATTTTCCCATTTCAGATCCTTTTTTTCTCTTTTGCTGTTATCTTGTCTATCTCTGTCTCTTCTCTTTATTCTTTTCTTGAGCACTAGGTTATGAGCAATTAGAGGTGAAGTCTTACCAAAGCTCTCATATTGCACGTAAGTACGATGAGGGCTTAGTAAGGATGCGGAAAGGGAAAGGTAAGCTGCACCAGAACATTGGTTTTGTGGATAATAGGAACAAAAATCATAATGAAAATAAAAATATCAAGGGCGGTTATGTCGGTTTTCCATTAACAGTATTCAAAATGTTTTCCCTAAGGTATTGTTACTGTTAGTTATAATAACAGCAATATCACTAAGAATTTCCTCCAGCATTGTGTCGCTGGTGCTTTTCGCAGCAACGAGAAGAAACTTTCTGGTTTGTGCTCTGCACAGTCATTGTTTACGTGCGTTTGATATACCGACGTTTATAGTTATGCGAATGTTTATGTATGTGTAATAAAAAAAATAATTTCGTAGTTTCTTTTAATTACCGATTAGTTGTTGTTTTACAATCCTTTTTCATATTATACATCTTGTAATATTTTTCTTCAATAAAAATTACCGACTCTTAAGTCACTGCTTTCGACAAGACGTGTGAAGTTGGTAGAGTTAAAATGCAGTAACGAGAGAAGGCGTAGTTATTTGTGCTGAGAAACATCACTTGCAAAAATTTACAAATTCATCGTGTGAGACCTCCTACTCCGTGTTGTATACTTCAAGCGTTTTCTATGAATTAGCTGTCAAGTAAATAAACATACCAATTTTACATAATGCTTATTTTGTTGATTTTATTATGTTACATACTATGTATAAATCTCAAACTTCATATCTACGAAGGGCTAGAGAAATTTACAAAACTTAGTTACTCATAGAAAGTGAAATTTGTGTGTGTCAGTGTATATGTGTGTGTGCAAGCTTGTGTGTGCGTGCTGTGTGTGCTCTAGTAAGAGGCCAAGAGACTACGCGCTGTTATTGCCACTGGTGATCTGAAATAAATCTTTGTTTGACAGAGGTACACATTCAAACGTCGTAAACAACATAATTGCGGGTTTTCCCTCTGGTATATTAACTTGTTTGTATACTTTAGCTTTTTTCCACCATTTATCCAACTTATATATATATATATATATATATATATATATATATATATATATATATATATATATATATATATATATATATATATATATATATTATATATATATATATATATATATATATATATATATATATATATATGTGTGTGTGTGTATAATGGTTGCAGGTAGGTGGCAGTCAAGTAAATAAGAAAGAGTGTTTTGTGGTCCCTTTAATGGAGGATACAAAATGGAGAAACTGGTTATTTCCGTTTTTCTTTTCATTTTTTATTTAATTTTCTCAACTCCTTTGCACAGCACACAGAAACTCTATGCTACTTTCTCCTGCTCTTTTCAGTAGGTTTATCATAAGGTAAAAAAAAAAGATAATCAATGTTTTATACAAAAAACTAATTTTTTATTATTATTGATGGTGTAGTTGTTGATGACGCTGGTAACAATTAGTTTAGCGAGACAACCGGGTCATATTTTTAGACACATCGTTCGACCGAGATCCTTTGAGAGAAGCGAAAATCGAAACTTTGTAAATTGGAAGAAGTTCGTGATCTAAATAGGAGGAGAGTAAGGGAACTGATGAAAGTGATGCAGTTAAGGGTCGATGGGATGCTGCAAAAATCATTGATGCTCATGTACAGCGTGGATTCCCGCAATCTCCTTGAAAAGTTTTTCCGTATTATTGCGGAAGTAAAGATTATTACAATCTTGGTATGTTGTGATAATGTTTTTTTATATATTGTGCTGGCAAAGGCAACGTAGAGGTTAAGACCTACCATTAAATTCACATCTGTTAACATTGTAAGGATAAAATGAAATCG
>JANJGK010000005.1:32418897-32426397 GCA_039081455.1 Macrobrachium rosenbergii | reverse complement strand
TAAGTGTTAGCCGTTCTCAACGTAGACGCCATAAATTTCTTTAAAAAATGTGCTTTATGAATCACGCGGTTTTCAGTAATGGTGGCTGAGTCTTTTTAACAATCATCATTATCACTCTAAACATCTTTTTTCCTTTTTTTTTTTGAGACGATGTTTTTATTTCTTGGCATGTAAATACTGATTTTGTCGTTTTTGTTATGCGCGCGGAGGCGCGCCCAGATCCACAGACACACACACACACACACACTATATATATATATATATATATATATATATATATATATATATATATATATATATATATATATATATATATTATGCAATATATATATATATATATATATATATATATATATTATATACTTACATACATATATGTATAACGTTTTCATGTTCACTTCTTGTGTAATATGCTGAATTCACAGGTAACTCAGAATATTCGAAATGTGTTTTTATAAAGATTCTTACATTTATGACCCGATGAAGATCTATTATTATTATTATTATTATTATTATTATTATTATTATTATTATTATTATTATTATTATTATTATTATGAGCAACTTAAAATCCCAACTGCCGCGCGAGTTTTCAGAATATATATATATTCTTGACATTATTTGCTTTTATTTTTCATTTATTCGTGTGTCGGCAGCGCTTTACCTCGTTTTAGAAAGCTTTTCCAAGTAGTCTTTGTGTTCTTCATTTTCCCCACACATAAAATGTGTAGCAAAATCATTAAATGATAGTAAACTATGAAAAAAATATTGTAGCCAGTTTGGAAAGATTTTTCCTATACCCTTCTTTTTTCCCTTCCCTGATAGCTCTTATCGAACTAGGAAGAAAGCAAGAAGAAAAAAAAATTAAATTAAGTGTAAATTAAATTTTTGGTTAACGGACTTATTTAATTTTCTTGAACCTAGAAGAGCCTATGAAAGTGGAAGAATGGATTCTGAAACATGCATTTTCGTCTCCCTGGCAAAAGCGTGAGAGCTCAAATCGGGTTAGAAAAGTGCTTATATCATGATCTTCAACTGGGAATGATTTTAAGAATTCTTAATCATGTAATACCGACTTACACAGGGCTTTCGGAGAAGTTGAACAAATTTATAAGGATCATTGATATTGTCATCCTTCTTTACTGTATATCATTATCATTATAATAATTGACTTGTGCCTCCCGGCAGCAAATTCCTCAGATGTAGGCTATGCTAGTATTGCACCAGCCCCGGTTTTTTTGCCGTACCCCTAGGTTGTTAGGCTAGATTGGGTGTGTTTAGGTTTGGTTATGTTAAATTAATAGTACGAGCGTAATTTGGGTGTGGGAAACATAATGAGATTACTTTCAAGAAAATTCTATGGCTAGTTTGTAAGGTATGGTGTCCCGCTTTTTTCAGGGAAAGGTCCCGGTACTCGGTTACGTGTCGGGGAAATGCCTCCGGCAATGGCTGGAGCCCAATCAGATTATAATTACATCACTATGATTCTCACTTTGTGAAGATTGCAATGATATCTTACCTTTGTGATTGGGGTTTAGATATAATCATTAGATAGTGTAGATTATTATTATCGTTATTTAATAATAATATGTTTTTAAGACTTAACACGAGTTGAACGACATAAACGGATCCGAAGTCCCATGAGCTAACGATTAGTAGGTAAAGAGAGTATTTAGTCATGTGGTTCAAGTTTCCGGTTTTTCTTCGCTTGCCGTTCCTTCTGAGAAACGTTGGCAGTATTTGAATCTTGATGAAGCCAGATAAACCTGTTTTGTTTTCTTATACTGCACATGAAATTATGGACTGATTTCCTTCTTGGTTTTTATATTGGAATACAGTGTTTAGCATTTTATGTGTCAATACTTTTGGAACTTTTTGTAATGAACTGAGAGAGAGAGAGAGAGAGAGGGAGAGAGAGAGAGAGAGAGAGAGAGAGAGAGAGAGAGAGAGAGAGAGAGAGAGAGAATCATGAATTTAACCGCCTGCAATAAGGTCATTTCTCTTATCGCTGTGAAATACTGCTAAAATTATCAACGAAAGAGCATCTCGTAAGCGGCCATCCGTCCCCGCCTCTCTCGAGGAGGAAGAGAGTGGATCAAAGTCGAAACCGGCAATCACGTGCGTAGACCTCGTTAAGCAGAGAGACCCTTAAAGGAAGACCTCATTCCCCGTCGGAATCTCGAACCGAACATAATCAGACCACTGAGCTTCGACACGACAGGCCTTTTATCATTCATCGCGACACGGTCTCTTCGGGCTAGAACAAATTAGTTGTCGTTGAACACCGGTAGCGGCGGAGTCCGGCGCTATTGATACCATTATCACAAGTCAGGTGTTGAGAGATAGAGGAAGAGTGTCTGTCCATCAATTTTTGCGGTTGCCACACAGCCCAGATCTCTTCTCACGCAGCTGAGAGGAGTAGTGGAGCAAATCCTCCCTCTAAATCCTCGGGTAACGCCTGGCAATCAGGTGTCGAGAAGCGTCAGAATCCCATGAAATGAAAGGCTGGTTTCGACCTCGTGGCCCGCCCGCATACGGCTCGGTCCTGCCCCGAGACGTGCCTTCAATTAGCATTTGCATAAGTGACCCCAGATAACAAGAAGCGAATTGCTGACATTAGCCGAAACAAGCTCTGCTGTTACCATCTGCCTCGCAGGGTTTAAGGGCGCCGCGATGGGTGGAAAATGGGCGGGATGCGCACTCGAAAAAGCATGATAGCAGAGGCGAGCGCTTCCACTTTGCATGAGCAGTGGGCTGTCAAGGGGAAGGATGTGCAGGTAGATTTCCGTGTGCATGCGCATCGTTTTTTGTACGAATATCTATAGATTTTCTCCAGTGCATAAACAGGAGAGAGAGAGAGAGAGAGAGAGAGAGAGAGAGAGAGAGAGAGAGAGAGAGAGAGAGAGAGAGAGTTCGTAACCTAGCAGTTAATCGCTTTTACTCTTCCGTAAGCTTTTACTTTACGACAGTCTAAGGATTTACTCATATACAACGCGCCTCTGATTTTCGTACTGTACGCAGTTTTAATCACAAACTTTTATTTTTATGCAGATCACTGGACGTATTGTTACGGGATGTAATTCGTGAACTAGATGATATTTTCTTTATATTTCATAATACACAGTAATCTACTTACCGTTTACGCTGAAGACTTAAAAGTTGACAACAATGTACAAACTTGCTTGTCAACCTTCTTAGCAGTCTGTCCACGTTTCCAAGCGTTTTATTATTATTTATTATTATTATTATTATTATTATTATTATTATTATTATTATTATTATTATTATTATTATTATTATTACTATTATTATTATTATTATTCAGTAGATGGAACCTATTCATCTGAACGAGCCCACAGGGGCCACTGACCTGAAATTCAAACTTCCAAAGAATATGGGTTCGTTAGGAAAAAGTAAGAGGAAGTAAAGGGAAATACAGAAAGAGGATACCACTTATAAAAAAAGAAAGAAAAAGTTAATAAATAGATAAATGGATAAAAATGTATCAAAATGCAAGACGAATAGTATTAGGGTAGTAATGCATTGTATTTTCACTTGAACTTCTGAAGTTTCAATTGCACGACATCCTCTGGAAAGCTGTTCCACAGTCCAACGATATGAGGAATAAAGGACCTCTGGAACTGAGAAGTTCGACAGCAAGGCACATTAGTTTACCCATACCGTCAAATATAACGGTAGCATAAGAGAGAGTCGAGACAACAAGTCCCTACCTTAGGGACTGTATGTGCCGTCACAAAGCTCTTACCAAGGTAGCTTCAGTCTGCATACTTTAGTTCCTTACCCGTAGACAATCGTTGGGTGCTGTAGAGTAAAAAATAAATTTATGGATACATAATATTGTGTTTCGCATCGTATTATTCAGACAGTTACATCAGCTGAGTTCCCTGCCATTTGTCCACTTATAATGGAAAACAAAAGCGTTGATTATTATTATTATTATTATTATTATTATTATTATTATTATTATTATTATTATTATTATTATTATTATTATTATTCCTAATGCGTGCATATGGTTATGAAAGAAACAAAAATACCATTAACTTGACGAACAAAATTCCACAAAAATAAATCCCATTATATATATATATATATATTATATATTATATATATATACATATATATATATATATAAAATAAAACAATAAACAATATATATATATATATATATAAAATAAAACAATAAACAACAGGCAAGTAGAACGTGAAAAGTAAATAAAATCCCCCCAAAATTTGTTAACATAGAAATGAGCACCCACGAAAAATGAAACATCAAATAAAATATGGGAGAGGCGCATGGCTTTTTTTTTAAAAGTAACATTCCTACCTCTCGTAAACTGGAGCATCAAGATCCCCTACACTTCCATGAAAACAGTATCTGGGCTTTGCAGTAAAAGGAATAAAAATTTTATGGTGCTGTCGTGTGTTTCACCGGGACACCTCAGCGCCTCGAGTTATTACAAGCTACTCCTCGCACACAGCATGTTTATGCAGTTTTTGGTTTTTGTTCCTTTTGGACGATGCTTATTGAAGAGGTCCAAAAGGGAATTATTCCGACTGTGGTATGAATCATAGTTACTGCCTGTAACAAAAAGAAAATCCCTATTATGACTATGACAGGTTTATCTCGTGCATATGATAAAAATATAATAATATATACATACATAAAGACACACCTTTGTATATATATATATATATATATATATATATATATATATATATATATATATTAGCAAATATTTTATGATGTTAATAGCCTTATGCCTATGTCAAGCAGCTGCGAACCACAAAAGTTGACTGAACTTGTAGGCACACAATTAGCTGCTTAGGTCAATAAAGGCACATAACACTTTGTCATCGTCTTGGAACTGAACCCTGGTTCTCTCGCCAGTAGCGTCTGAACCATTAAAAAGAACCGTACTTTTTCATACTTGGTTGAAGAAAGGTGTTATTTTAGCCGAATTATACGGCATTGCTCAAAGTCAAAACAGAATAAACCTAAGTACATGAATTGCTCCAAAGGAATTTTTTATGTATATGTCCCGATATAGTTTTTATGTAAACACATATATGTGCACTTTTGTTTAAGTAATACATGAGCTCAGCTCGGGAGACAAGGTCCTATACAATAGTACTAACGCATTGGAGATGAGTGCTTGGGATTTCCTTTCCTACAAAGGAAACAAGAGACGTTTGTGGACATTACAGGAAAATGTAGGCAAAATATTCTGCGTCGGGATTTTAAGATTTAACTCAAACCTCAAGAAGTATCCAAGTACAGTAAACAGCCCATTCTCCCGTTTGACATTTCTTCCTTTGGCTTTTTTCCTTTCCTTTGTCTTAATTCAGTATTGCATACAAGCTCCTCTGTTAGTGCGTTTTTGTCTCGTTATGTGTTGCATTCTAGTTTTTATGCATGCAGCTATTATGGAATCGTGCACATTTTAATCAGTGTCACATTTTTTTTCTTTTCTCCTCCTGTTTTAATAACCGTAAGTCCCTTTGTGTGTGTGTTTGTGTGTGTTTTGTCTTAGGTTACAATTGAGTCTTTGCTAATAGTTAGTATTAGCTGGTTTGATAATTTTACATTGTTTCATTTTGCTTTCGTTTTTCGTCGCTCGTCATTTATTAAATTATAAGTTTTATCCTTATTTACGTGTAGACATTCTATTTAAAACATGTTATACTATGCATTCTGTTTTGTCTTGATGTCTGGATTTTTATTTTCTTCGCGTTTTCTAAAGAAATAAAACAAAAGTAAGCATCACAAGGCTCGTCGATAAACAAGATTAGAGGATATGCATCCAAGGTGTCTTTGCCGACGCCACCTGTGCAGTCGTAAGAAACCGGCGTTAATTACTGCCAAGTTTTATGCGCTTCGGGAACTCGGAGTCGTTTCCGATATCGACGCTGATTACACGGAGATCCCTCTTTGCCCACGAGTATATCAGGCTGTCCTACACTGCCTTAACCCTTAACTCCTTTCACATTTTCCACCGATTTTTTATTCCTTGTAGAAATGTTTTATTCTTGACATTCATTATCCTTTTCAGATAACTGTGATTAGAAGAATTGTTTTTCACCGTCAGTCTAAAACCTCTAAAAATCAACGAGGAATACTCAGAAATAAGTCAAGACACTGAAAAAAATCCACATTTGTTGGACGGTCGTAGGCTTCTGTTCATTATTGACGAATGGAATGACGCCTTTGCTAAATAAATGATGTTTCTGTTGGTTTGAGTGTCCATTGGTCCACATCATGCCTCTTATCCCATCAACACCTTACCACACTTAGCCATGTAGACCATCTTTGGTTAGTGGCCGCATCTTCGTCGATCTACTTACAAATTTTCTAGTTAGACATAAGTAAGAGCAATTTATAACAGACAGTCATAACAGCTTCTTAAACTTCATGAAAAAGGTATACAGTTATCCCAGCATCTTGAAACAAAATATCGACGTCTGTGACAAACATACACTAAAATTCTTGGTTGAGGTGTGTGACCTTTTTAGTATGTTCATTTATATTTTTATTATATTTTGACATTTTAAGTTCTAATAATTTCTAGCAACAATAATAGGATAGATTTGTTATTTCCTCACGACACATACCAACGTTCAACTCCATACACAGCAGTGCTATTCACATGTTCACGTTCAAATTGCGATGCCACCGTAGTTAACGTTGTTAAGTGATTCATTGAATTCCTGGATTGGATTCCTGGTCGGAATTTCTGAGTTGAATTTCTGAACCGAATTTCTGGCTCACGTAAGTAAAGGAGTATATCATCAGGAGCATGCCAGAGAAGTATGTTGGGCTTGTTTGTTGCAATTATTCATGGGCGATGAAAAGGCGGTTCATTGTCAACTGCGCGCTATTGGCAGCCCTTGTTAGTGAATGTGCATTGTTGGAATGTGTCGGATCACTAAGTTATGAACATTTTAGAACTAATACTATCACAGGAGCTTTGTAATCATTCAGCCTTATGAAAGGATCACTTTAATGTTTACTGAATCGCACACAAATAAGAACTTTTAAGGTAGAAATGAGAAAAAAAAAAAAAATCAGAAACCATCATAAAAGAAGCAGAAGGCGTTTTTGATATGAGCAACTTCAAACAATATTCCAGCCTTCTTTTTTTATAAAAATCTTTAGATTTCTCAGGAAAGATGATTATATACATTAGCGAAGTTTACTACAACAAAATGATTCCACTAACGCTAAAAATATTACATATGATCAATAAATTATTGATATTCAAGAAGGTCTTTATTTACTGAGCTGCACATTCCATCCACACAATGGGTGCTAATTTTTTGTTATTTTCCTCTCAAAACCTGGGATAAATTTGAATGGATGCGACTTGAATTTCCGATTGATTTTTGTGCATAGCCTTCATGCGCGTCGGGTTTCTAGTAAAAGAAATAAAAAAAGAAACGACTTATACATCCATGCCGAACTTGTAAGCACATAAAATG
>JANJGK010000005.1:32401397-32413897 GCA_039081455.1 Macrobrachium rosenbergii | reverse complement strand
GATATATCTACCAGCAGAGACCTCCGTTGTGTATAACTTTATGTGAAGCAAAGGAAAAATTGCCTGTGTCTGACATGGGCGATAGTTCATGTAATTCCCTCACTAACTACATATTCTTTCTTTGTCGGGTTTTCCTCGACTGGCGTCCTTATTCAATTAAATAATTGTCTGTCTTTGAGGCTACTTTAACTTTCATTGACAGGTTACGTGTGTCATTGGCAACTCAAAGCCTCATAGATTACGTTAACTAATTAATAACCTCATTAGCCAAGACCCACACGTAACAATAAATGATATATATATATATATATATATATATATATATATATATATATATATATATATATATATATATATATGTATGTATATATATATAAAATCTAATGATGTGACTTTATAATGTATATGTTTTGTGTAATTTTGTTATATTTCTCATGTATTGTGTATAGTAATACTGTTTATTGAAATACCAAGTGTCAGATCTTAAAATGGTTAGTTTGACTTCATGATTTTAGAGGTAAGGTACATTTTCCTGTTAGATTCATGTTTACACAGCTGGTAGGCTGTTGTTTTGTGTACTCGGGTGTTAGCCAGGGGTTCGCCAGTCGCAAAAGGAAGTCCCCAGTCCATTTAGCTGTCATCAAAAGAGAGATGAGGTGACAGTTCTAGATAATATTTGTTGACCAAGGCGAGAGTAAAACCCCCTTTTGCGAAGGTTTGTTTCCCAGTCCACTTAAACTGTCATTAGAAGAGATATGAGATGACAGGTTTAGATAACACTGGTTAGCCCAAAATGCTGTTGATTGAACAAGTGTGCAGGCAGGAAATCCCCTGTCAATTAAAAGAGATGTGTGCTGACAGGCTAAAGAGCCCTCTTTGACCCAGAGGGAAAAACCCCCCCTCTGGACAACATAGATTTCTTTTAAAGTAGAATCTGGGAGGCTTTCATAGTTGTAAGAGACCTTGTAGGAGTTAGTTGGTTGGGATCTCTCTCTCTCTCTCTCTTACCCTCTCTTTCTTCAAAAGAGAAATAAATTTTATTATAACATGTATTTGTGGTCACTAGTAATAATATTCCCTTTTTGAGATCTGACCATCAGAAAAGTGTACGAGAAGTGTAACAGGCGCCTCGTAAAAGTGTTTTTGTGAATTATACAAAGGTTCTTACAAGCTTGTGTAAGGTAAAGTGGATTTTTACTTATTATTACCATGGTATAATAAGATGTATTAAGGAGATTTTGCCATAGTGAAATTATTGTTGATAAATCTTTTGTGCATTTTTTGTGTATTCTTGTTTTGTACACTTTTTGTGTGTTCTTGTGTTTGCAATTTCTTAATATTGCCCAATTTTTTTGTTGGTGATTTAAAATTTATTTGCTTAGCATTGTATATATTTTTGATACTTTAACATTGCATACTTGATTTGATTTTTATCTGTTAAGATTTCCTGTTCAAATCTTAAGTAATTCTTAATAATTTAAATTTTGCTTAGTTAACATAATTTCTTGATAAATTAAAGTTTTGTGAATTAATCTCGTTTAAGAATTAATTAAATCTTGTGTTGTTTTCAAGTAATGGTAAATTTTTTTCAGATTGTGAATTTTAATTATAAATTTTAAAGTTAAAAATAAATTTTTGTATTTAAAGTTCTTAAACATAGTGTTTCATTTGTTGACCATCAGTGAGTAGAATTAATTGTGTGTGCACAAGGCAAAGTGATAAACATACACTGGGTCTTGGTTTCATTGTATAGGATATCAAATTCCTCTGCATATTGGCGGCAGGTGGTGATGAGTCGCTGGAGACCTTGCACTGATGGGGAAATCAAAACCATATCGTCGGCGTAACAGAGGATTTTTATTGTTGTTTCATTGATAGTGCATCCAATTGGGAGTGAGTTCAGTTTGACATTCAAGGCATCTGTGTACGTATTAAACAGGTATGGAGAAAGAATGCCCCCTTGCCGGAGCCCGTTTGGGGAGCCGAAGGTGTACGACAGTACATTACCCCATTTGACACAGAATTGCTGTGTGGAGAACCAACAACATAAAATGCCAATTAGAGATAGAGGTGTGCCTCGTATGTGCAGCTTCAGGAAGAGCTTCAGGTAGTTTACTCTGTCAAATGCTTTTCTCACATCTACAAAACACAGGAAAACAGGAGAGACTGATGATAGGTAATAGTTCAGCAATTCTTTCAGGATGAAGATGCAGGTGTCGGTTGAGTGGTTTGCTTTAAAGCTGGACTGGTTGTCAGTAGTGTTGTATAAAGGGGAGAAATCTCACTAGAAGAACAGACTCAAGTATCTTCAACGCAGTTGTAGTAAATGCAGGCGGGCGATAATTGCCAGGGTCAGCTGCATCCTTTAACTTGTTTTTTATTATTGGTATTAAGTGAACTAAGAGTAGGGAGTCTGGGAGAAACTGGTGAATTTTGCATGCAGTGAATAGAGCAGCTAGCAAAATGTAAATTATTGGATGGCAGAATTTGAAAGCTTCAGCAGGCAGACCATCGCAGCCGGGCGATTTATAATTAGGTAGGTTGTTTATGGCATCGCTTATGTTACCTGGCGTAATACGATCAGCAGAATGAAACTGAATATTATCAGTAAGGAGGTTATTTACATCCCTGCGGGAGTCTTGATCGTTATGCAATTCAGGATAGTGCTGAAGTGATCGCCCCACATTCTTGCGATAGCCTTGTCACCAGTGGCTTCTCCTACTCTTTGTGATAGCTTTTTAGTTTTTGGAATTAGGGATTGAATGTCCTTTCAAAAAGGGGATCATTGCCAGATTCTAATTTTCTAGACATTGCATCAGCTCTTAGTTGCTTTTCATTCAGTCTGCAATGCTTAAGGGCAAGCTTGAACTGCGCTCTCGCCTGCCTCATTAGCAATGCAAAGTGTCCTTCCCCTGGGCGGTTACCATTTTGCCCCCACAGTAGAAACATTTCTTGTGAATGTGTATATACAGTAGATCTTTAACCAAGTCATTCCATCCAGGTATATTATGAGAGTTGCCTTGACGAGATCTAAAGGTATCCCTACCGGAGGCAAGCATAGCGGAAATTATATTCAAACAGAATTCTTACAGATCTCTCCTGTGATGATCGTTTCTACATTTCGGGTTAGCGCACAGTAAGGCATCTGCTGGTTAAGCTTTTGACCGCAGCCTGGTTTCTGTGGTTTCCCTAAAGGATTTGGTTTTCTGTTGGTTTTTAAAATCCCAGTTAACAACAGGTGGGGGATCAGTTAGGGGGTTCACGGTAGGAAGGGATGGCGCACTGAATGACACCTGTAAGGGGATGCGATCAAGGCCCAATGCAAGATTGCAGCGAATGTTGCAGGTCACACTAGAATCATGCAGTGGTCCAGCCAGGAGGCTGTAACTGTGTCTGTTCTATTTTGTACATGGGTATAGGAGGAGGGAATTAAGACCAGGGAAACAATTTTAATTGTTTGGTGGAGTGATGCCCTTTTTCCCTAGTATATTTCTTATTTAATTGTAATACCTCACACATATCTTGATAAACTTAGTTTAATTTTTCAAGTGTTAAATAAGTTTTAAGGGATCACTGTTACCTTTAGAGTGCTCAGTCATAATTTTATTGTTATGAGAGTTCAGGTATCTGGCTGAAGTGAGGTAACTTTTTGGATTTTGTGACTAGTTGAGTAGTAACCAGGTACTTGGTACACATCGTGACAATATTATTTGGTGCCCAGACCCAGGAGAACAAAACAAAATTTCACTCTGGTTTATGGTTAGGGATATATTTTGATAGGAGAGTGACCACACAGTTGTTTTGAATTGTATTGTAAATTATTTAGTTGAGTAACTTAGAGAAAATGGCTCTGTTCAAAGTTCAGAAGTTTTTAACAACTCCATCCATCCAAGAGTTATCTGAATCCAACCTGACTAAGGCACAATGTATTGCTTTAGCAGTGGCATGTGCGAGTAATGTGACTATTGGTATGATTGAGGCACAAATCAAATGTATTGCAATTCAAGCATTGATGGACTCTGGTAAAGTAGACAGAGTTAAATGAGGCACAAGAATTGTTGATTGCAGCTGAAATAGAGTTTACATATAAGCAAGAGCAAAAGGAAGAGAACAGTGATGCAGGAGCAGAGCTTAGACTTTTAGGAGCAGAAGAAAATTTGATTAGGCTGAAGATGCTAGAATCAGAAGAAAATTTGATTAAGCTGAAGATGCAGGCTGAAAGAGAAAGAGAAGACAGAGAGAGAGAGAGAGCAAAAGAAGAAAGGGAAAGAGCAAGGAAGCAAGAAGATTATGAAAGAGAGATGAAATTAATAGAAGCTCGCTCCAAATTACTTGTAACACAGTATAACCATATCCAAGGTAATTCAGACCCTGTGTTTGATGTAGTAAGAGTGCAGGAGTTAATTCCAAGGTTTACAGAAGAAGCACCAGATGAGTTTTTTGCGCACTTTGAAAAAGTGGCTTCAGATATGGGATGTCCAGAAAATAGATGGTCTGTCTTGGTATAGAGTGTTGTCATTGGTAAAGGAAGAAGCGCCTATTTAGCCTTATCAGCTGATCAGTGTAAAGAGTGCGATGTACTGAAACACAATGACCCCTGAATATTACAATGAAAGATTCAGATCTTTGAGAAATGATGACAAGATGACTTTCTTGGATTATGCCTACACAGTAAGAAGATGTTTCAAACGATGGTTGGAGGCTGCTAAAGTTAAATCTATGGACGATCTTGAGGAGTTAGTAGTCCTAGAGCAATATCTTAGAGGAATTCCTAAACACCTAAGAGCTTATTTAAGAGAACGAGAGAGGTTAAGAAACTTGACAAAGCTGCCACATTGAGTGAGGATTATAATATTACTAGTAGCAAAAGGAATTATAATGTCAAGTACCAGAACCAACAACTCACAGGTTATAGGTCTCATTCCAATTTCAGGAACATTGATGTAAGAAACCCTTCTAGTGGCAATGCCATTACAAAGCCAGAAAATACCCCTCAGCAGTCGAATGTTAAATCCTCATCATCCAGTTTCTCAAGACAGATACAGAAGACTAATGTTGTCTGCTACAAGTGTGGAAGAGTAGGACACTGTAGTCGAGATTGTTATCAAACGCAACATCAGACCAGGCCAGTTGGTCAAGTGGTTAAAGGTAACCAAGTGAAACAAACTATGAAGAGCAGTGTGGGGAATACTGAGACTAGACAAGCAGTGTTTAGCAACCAGTGAAAATGTAACCTCAAGCAGTGAGTGGTTGAGCAGTTTGGAGGCTTTTAAGCCATATATCTATGAAGGTATGCTGACAACTCAAGAAGGGAGTGTGCAGGTACCAGTCAAGGTATTGCGTGATACAGGGAGTAACCATAGTGTGGTAGTTCGTGGTGCTCACCCACAATTGGAGAAGAATCTCACCGTAGATTCAGTTATTCTGAAGGGTATAGGAGGAGAGGAAGTAACTCCTATATGCTGCGTGCATCTGTCCTGTGAATTGGTGACAGGAAGTATTGATTTTGCTGTAAAGGACTCACTAGCTGTTGAAGGTGTACATGTTTTACTGGGTAACGAAGTTGGTGGTGTACCCTTTGTTCCTTGTCCTATAGTGACAGAAAAACCGTTCACGATTAGTCCTACGGTAGAGTTAGTGAAGAAAAACCTCCACCTGTGTAACTACCAGGAGTATGAAGAGAACTACGTTTGGAAGTGAAGAAGCTGAGGATTTACCTGCACCAGAAGGATCAAGTGAAGGATTTTTGAGCTTAGAAGAGGCATTCCAGGAAAGTGAAGTTTCCCCTAGTGTTAGTAATGAAAAGATTACCCAAGAAGAAGAGGATCCTGTTGTTATGGAAGAGACTCAGCATAGTCAAAGTGTTCCTGAAGATCGTAGTTAAACTACAGTAGGAGAGTAAGTGGATATTGAGAGTTCAGCCCCTGAAGTTGATCAAGTGACTAGAGAGAAGCTAATGGAACTGCAGAAGAAGGATACTACGTTGGCTGATTTGTTCTTCAGAGTTGTTGATCAAGAAGAGATGCAACAAACTCCTACCTGTTATTATCTGAAGGAAGGATTGTTAATGAAGAAGCATCACCTGCAGATATACCAGGAAATGCTGAATGGGGGGAATATCATCAAATTTTGATTCCATATCTGTTGAGGAAGCAAGTGGTAGCAGTAGCGCATGAGTCTGGACATATGGAATCAGAAAGACTGTTGAGAAGAATATGAAGTTTTTTTCCTGGCCTGGACTTCACAAGAATGTTAGCAGGTTTTGCAGAGAGTGTCACACATGCCAGATAGCTGGAAAATTGAATGAAACTATTCAGAAAGCTCCCCTACAATCCATAGCAGTTAGAGGAGAACCCTTTAGCAAGGTGATTATAGATGTGGTTGTGCTGCTTCTGACAACAAAGAAAGGAAATGAATATCTGTTTTCATTAATGTGTCCAGTAACAAGGTATCCTGAGGCAATTCCTGTAAGAAGTATAAGTGCAAAGTAATTGCTGAGAAGTTGGTGGGTTTTTTTTCCAAGTTTGGAATACCAGAAATTGTGCAAAGCGATAGAGGAATGAACTTTACTTCAAAATTATTCCAGGATGTGATGAACTTGTTAGGAGTGGAACAACAGTTATCAATTGCTTACCATCCAGAGACTCAAGGAGCCTTGGAAAGGTTCCACCAGACTTTGAAAAGTATGTTAACCAAGTACTGTAATGAACCAGGAAAAGAATGGGATGCTGGTTTACCCTTGATGTTATTTGAAGTTAGGAATGCTTACCAAGAAAGTTGGATGTTCATCAAATGAAATGATTTTTGGTCGAGACATGAGAGGTCCATTGAAGATTCTTGCAGAGAATTGGAAAGAAAATATAGAGGAAATCCAAGGAGAATATGTGAAGAGCTTGATGAAAATGTTAAGAGAAATTAGAAAGTTCTCTTTAGAAAATTTGAAAATAAGTCAAGAGAAAATGAAAAGGAAATATGATGATAAGACTAAGCTAAGAAGTTTTAGTGATGGATAGCAAGTTCTAGTGTTCTTACCAGTGAAAAGATTTCCCATTACCAATAAGTTTCAAGGTCCTTATAAGATATTAGAGAAGTTAAGTGATCGAACTTATGTGATTGAAACACCAGGGAGAAGGAAACAACAGAGGAAGATGCATGTGAATCTTTTGAGACCTTACTTCTCAGAGACTAGAACTGAAACAGCGTCAATGTCCCAAACAACTTCATCTACAGAGGACAATGATAGCTACGAATTGGGAGCTGAAAATAAGATGAACAATTCTTCAATACTGGAAAATTTGGAGGATAAACTAAAACATCTGAGTGTTGAGGAAAACAATGAGTTAAGTGAAATGATTCAAAGTTTCCCTGAAATTTTTGCAGGTGTACCTAGGTGTACCGATTTGACAAAGCATGAGATGAAGATCAGAGAAGATGGAAAACCTTAAAACAAAGAGCTTACAGTGTATCACCTTTTCATCAAGACGTTTTAAAAAAAGGAGTTGAATATTTATTGCAGCATGGATTAGCAGAACCCAGTTCAAGTCTTTGCAGTTCTCCTTGTGTGTTAGTGAAGAAACCAGATGGCTCATTTAGGATGTGTACTGATTATAGGAAACTGAATTCCATGAGTGTGGCTGACAGTTATCCCTTGCCTCTTATTGATTAATTACTTGATAATATTGGGCAAGCCAAGTTTGTTTCCAAGGTAGACTTGTTGAAAGGATATTATCAAATTCCCTTTGATGAGGATGCTAAGTTGCTGTCAGCTTTCATTACTACTTTTGGACTGTATCAATACACTGTTTTGCCGTTTGGTCTGATGAATGCACCTGCAATGGATCAGCGAGTGTTGGGTCAACTGTTAGGATCAATGGAAGGAGTGGGTGTAGTGGGTGTATACCTTGATGACATTGTGATTTATTCTAATATACATGGGAAGAACATCTGAAGATTTTAAAGAAAATGTTCAAGAAACTAACGGGAAGCAGGACTAGCAATCAACTTACAGAAAAGTGAGTTTGGAAAGGCAACTATTCAATATTTGGGATTTGAAGTTGGAAAAGGCCTCCTCGCTCCTGTTAATGCTAATGTAGAAGGTATTCATATGGCTGCCCCTCCTACTACTAGGAAACAGCTACAAAGATTTTCGGGCATGGCTGGATTTTATCGCTCATTCTGTCCAAATTTCTCAGCCATAGTAACTCCCTTAACTGTCTTAACCAGTCCAAAAACAAAGTTTGTTTGGACTCCAGAATGTCAAGAATCATTTGAGAAGGTTAAAGCCCTTTTAACTTCAAAACCAGTGCTTCAAGCTCCAGACTTCAATAAAAAGTTTGTGATATAAGTTGATGCATCTGACTGTGGAATTGGAGCTGTTCTACTTCAAGAAGATGACAACCATATTATGCATCCTGTATGTTTCATGTCTTCAAAGTTGAAAAAGCATCAGAAATTTAACTCTTCAATCAAAAAAGAGACATTAACATTAATTACAGCACTGAAAAAGTTTGAAGTGAACCAACCTAGGAATGAAGAAATTTTAGTGTTGTCTAACCACAGCCTTATTTCATTGATCAGTAAGATGAAGAATAACAATCCGCGATTAACCAGGTGGTCTTTAAGTCTGCAACCGTATAATGTAAAAGTGAAACATATATCAGGAAAAGATAATGTCATTGCAAATTATTTATCCTGTTCCGAATCATTGGATTCAAACCTGGGATAATTAATCTTCTGGGGGGATGAATCTAATGATGTGACTTTATAATGTATATGTTTTCTGTAATTTTGTTACATTGGTCATGCGTTGTGTATAGTAATACTGTTTATTGAAATACCAAGTGTCAGATCTTTAAAGGGTTAGTTTGACTGCGTGATTTTAGAGATAAGATACATTTTGCTGTTAGAGTCATGTTTACACAGTTGGTAGTCTGTTGTTTTGTGCACTCAGGTGTTAGCCAGAGGTTCCCCAGTCGCGAAAGGAAGTCCTCAATCCATTTAGCTGTCATCAAAAGAGAGACGAGATGACAGTTCTAGATAATATTTGTTGACCGAGGCGAGAGTAAAACCCCCTTTTGCGAAGGTTTGTTTCCCAATTCATTTAAACTTTCATTAAAAGAGATATGGGATGACAGGTTTAGATAACACTGGGTGGTCGAAAAGGCTGTTGTTTAAACAAGTGTGCAGGCAAGAAATCCCCTGTCAATTAAAAGAGATGTGTGCTGACAGGCTAAAGAGCCCTCTTTGACCCAGAGGGAAACCCCCTCCTCCCCTCAGGGCAACATAGATTTCTTTTAAAGTAGAATCTGGGAGGCTTTCATTGTTGTAAGAGACCTTGTAGGAGTTAGTTGGTTGGGATCTCTCTCTCTCTTACCCTCATTTTCTTCAAAAGAGAAATAAATTTTATTATAACATGTATTTGTGGTCACTAGTAATAATATTCCCTTTTTGAGATCTGACCATAAGAAAAGTGTACGAGAAGTGTAACAGGCGCCTCATAAAAGTGCTTTTGTGAATTATACAAAGGTTCTCACAAGCTTGTGTAAGGTAAAGTGGATTTTAACTTATTGTTACCATGGTATAATAAGATGTATTAAGGAGATTTTGCCCTAGTGAAATTATTGTTGATAAATCTTTTGTGCATTTTTTGTGTATTCTTGTTTTGTACACTTTTTGTGTGTTCTTGTGTTTGCAATTTTTTAGTTTGGCCCAATTTTTGTGTTAGTGATTTAACATTTATTTGCTTAGCATTGTATATATTTTTGATACTTTAACATTGCATACTTGATTTGATTTTCATCTGTTAAGATTTCCTTTTCAAATCTTAAGTAATTCTTAATAATTTAAATTTTGCTTAGTTAACGTAATTTCTTGATAAATTAAAGTTTCGAGAATTAATTGTTTAAGAATTAATTAAATCTTGTGTTGTTTTCAAGTAATGGTAAATTTTTTCAGATTGTGAATTATACTTATAAATTTCAAAATTAAAAATAAATTTTTGTATTTAAAGTTCTTAAATATAGTGTTTCATTTGTTGACCACCAGTGAATAGGATTAATTCTGTGTTCATAAGGCAAAGTGATAAACATGTTTTGTTCCCTTTAGTTTTGCTGAAGTGAATTAAGACCAGGGAAACAATTATGGTTGTTTGACAGAGTGATGCCCTTTTTCTATAGTATATTTCTTGTTTAATTGTAATATGTCACACATATTTTGATAAACTTAGTTTGATTTTTCAAGTGTTAAGTAAGTTTTAAGGGATCACTGTTACCTTTAGAGTGCTCAGTCGTAATTTTATTGTTATGAGAGTTCAGGTATCTGGCTGAAGTGAGGAAAATTTTTGGATTTTGTGACTAGTTGAGTAATAACCAGGTACTTGGTACGCATTGGGACAATATATACATTTATATATGTATATATGTGTGTACATATATATATATACATGCGTGTGTGTACATATATATATATATATATATATATATATATATATATATATATACATGACTTTTTATCACATCACCGTGATCCATATACAATCAGTAAGCTACAAACGTCCTTTAATATCCAATTCGCTCTACCTCGGAAATAATATATTTTCATATATGTTACCGAAGGGGAATTTTTTAGTTGATAATAAGTTCGTCGTCCCGTGGGCTCGAACCAACGACGGACAAGAACTCAGGACTACAATGGACGCTTTAATCCACACGCCCAGCAAGTGAGGTATAAGTGGATATCGGCTCCCACCTACAAATCCCCGTCGAACTCAGGTGTCTGTATTTAGAGACGATATCCACCCACCTCTGCCATGTTAACCGTGTAGTGCATTTGTCGCACGCAGCCATATTATGACTTTTTATCATGTTACCGTAGCTTACTGATTGTATATGAATCACGGTGATGTGATAAAAAGTCATAATATGGCTGTGTGCGACAAACGCACTACATGGTTAACATGGCAGAGGTGGGTGGATATCGTCTCTAAATACAAACACCTGAGTTCAACGGGGATTTGTAGGTGGGAGCCGATATCCACTTATACCTCACTTGCTGGCCGTGTGGATTAAAGCGTCCACTGTAGTCCTGAGTTCTTGTCCTTCGTTGGTTCGAGCCCACGGGACGACGAACTTATTATCAACTAAAAAATTCCCCTTCGGTAACATATATGAAAATATATTATTTCCGAGGTAGAGCGAATTGGATATTAAAGGACGTTTGTAGCTTACTGATTATATATATATATATATATATATATATATATATATATATATATATATATATATATATATATATATATATATATATATATATATATATATATATATATATATATACATATATATATATATATATACATATATATATATATATATATATATATATATTACTAATCTCTCGTTCTTGAAAGTTGCCTTTTCCAGAAGTCTACAGAAGCGGCCTGAATAGCACATAGTTGATAGAAATCGAGAACCATATTAATGAACTGAACTGAAGCCTGTCTCAAAATTTAAAGACATCTATACAGTTCAAACATTAAACAAGTGTATGATTGCACGACGAAGCTGCTTAATTTTACCAACATTGCATCAATCTTGGTACTATTTATAAAAGAATTAACAATTAATTTGATTTTCTCAGCCAAAAATTATTTCAGCATTTATCTCAGGCACAAAGTTGAACTTTGCATAACTGCTAAACCTTGCCAGCACATGAACAGACTCCCCTAGAATGAGACGCACACTTTCTCAATGTGTAGGCAGAGCGCCCTAGAACCTCATTGTTTTAGATTAAGATTTGATATAGCGCGCCAGTGCTAATGCTGCTTGAGACTACGTATAGTTTTTGCAAATTCACAAACTGCTAAGTGTCGATGGGTGGTCGCAGGGTCATTTAGAAAGGTGGTAATGTTTTATTCGATATTTAGCAAACGATAAAGCGTATCATCACATATGTTAGAGTGCAGTTTTCGTAAAAACTATAGAGACTTGTAAATATGTGTATAAGATCATTCTCGTTTTCATGAAACTTTCATAAAACTAAAGCTTTTAGCAGTACTTTAAGAGATGTTATGGTTAATGTCAAATGTAAATATATTTCCTGTGTCCGTAATTTCTTGAAAATATTAGTAAAATTTTGAAAGAAACTAATCAGGATTAGAAAAAAACGATATAAACGAAAGAAATTCTACATTTTATTCTGAATGGTTTTAAAAAGTTCATGGTTTGACCAAAAACACAAGAAATTTACGTTTCGTGGGATATTGCAAGTGCGTGATAGCCCGGCAGCCATTTTGATGACATCCTCACGTGCATGCCAAACACTTGAATTATATAAGACTAACTTGTCTCAGACTATTTTTATGTAGAAAAAAAGACACAAATCTTTTCGTACTCTTCGGGTAAGTGAATCCTGGCCTGGCTCATGAACGACAAGGCATCTCTACCATGTAAACTTATATGGGCCGATGGTGCGAGTTCGAGGCTGTATTATGAACAAAATGG
>JANJGK010000005.1:32386397-32396397 GCA_039081455.1 Macrobrachium rosenbergii | reverse complement strand
CGACATCATAACTGCGGCGTTTTCGCAACTGTTGGCAAAATCCCCTAATTCCCGTAAAGATTAAATTCAATGCTGGTTTATGTCCTAACCTCGCCATAAATCAGCAGATAAGCCCACAGTGGCGCCATCTTTTCCCCCCTCACCTAGCAATTAGCAAAATACCTTTCCGGTGCTTGTCCCTCGTGGAAGTCTGTCATTTCTTGCATTAAAAACTCCCCGCAACTTTCGTCTTGAAATTAGATTGCCTTAATTACAAGAGCATGGTCGACGACATCTCAAAATATAGTATAAAGAAAAAAATTGACTCATGCCCATCCGCCACTAATCAACAGCCCTTAAATCATGAAAATCATGTGGGTAATTTTCTTCATTTTTTTTTTCAGAAGTTACATACACTGGTGGAGTCTTGAAAAAAATGTGTGACCAGAGGAATAGGGAATGGTAATTGGATTAATGGATCAGCAATGTTTACGTTTCATTAACACGAGATGGGGATAGGCTAGTAGTGGAAGCTCTGGGAATAGGTTTCAGAGTCGAATGGGAATGGGGATTGAGAGTAGCTCGGAATGAGGATCGATGCTGGGTGCAACACTGAGTAAGGGAGTGGGTGGAAATAGTGTTGGCAAGTCGGTGGGAATGAAAACTAAGAGTGACTGGGATGTAAGCAGTGCAAGTGAAAGGGGAATGAACACTGCAGGAAATGTATATGTAAGCTGGGAATATGGAACGAAAGCGTAAGTGGAAAGGAGATTAAGAATGAGTCGGGAACAGGGTTGAGCGTTGATTTGGAACACGGCCGACAGCGGGTATGAAATAGAAATAAGAATGGCGATGAATTTGCATATGAAAGTGTAGAAGAGTAAGGACATGTAACGAATTAGCAATGGGGATTGACAGAACGTGCGGAATGGTATGAGAGAGTGGAAGGGGATGTTGACCGTAAATGGATGGGGTATTGGTAGCCAGCAGAGAGAGGAAATTTGGGCAGAGTGGTTGTGGGACGGGGATGTTGAGTATATGCGGGATTAGAACCGTGAAATGAAGGGAAATAAGACAGGCGGAAAAGCGGGGAATATAGACTGAGAGTGAGTGGGGATTGAGGACCTAAAAATGGGGAATAGAACTGGATGTTATAAATTAAGAAATGGAAATAGTATGCATAGAATGGAAATTGTTAGTGGGTAATCAGTGGTGATAGAAGGAGACCTTGTAATTGCGATTATTGAGCGGTAAGAAAATATAAATGAGGAACAAGCGGGCGCGCGTTCGCGCGTGGATCGGATGGAAATCGACGAGTGGGTGTGAGGAAAGGGGATTGAGAGATACAGTAGTAGTCGGTTGGGGGAGACGACGATCGCTCGATGAATGAAAGAGACAGCAGTGACATTATATTTTGATTCGTAATAATAGTTTAGGTCTCACTCACGAGTCTCGGTTCCTTACTCTGCACGATGAAGGAAGTGCATATTGCAGAAATATTATGGGTAATATTTGGTTGTCCCGCTCGTGAAACTTTCATCGGGTGGAAGCAGAAGAAATGGGTCGAATGAACTGGGACTTTTAAAAAATTGATTTTCTTTGATAGATAACTAAATACTGATCAAATCTGCAGTTCTACACACGAAACAGTTACATAGATGGACAGAAAGAATAGATGAATCAATGGATTGCAAGCACTCTCGTTTAACCTTTGGGGATAAATAACAAAATTGAGATGTGCAGGTCTTTGATGAAACGGCCATGCATCCAGAGACTCGCACACAGCGAATGAATGGGCAAAATTGACTTTTTTCTCTCTCATATTTTTCCCTTTTCTCTCTTGTGTGAAGGAAAGAAGTCAATCGACAACGAGGTTTTCAGAGATCCTGACCAGATCCTTTCCATTTACGGCTTTTTACAGCAAACCCCTTTAGTCTTACATTTAAGTGGAAGGCTTAGTTTTAATGAAAAGGACTTAGAGAAAGACGCACTTTAGTACTCAAGTCCCTCGTGTTCCCTGACCCCAGTATGAAATTCACTCTTAATGAATTGTTGATGTATTCGAATTTGCAAGGGGCTTCACGCGTTGGGAAATCGCAAAGCTCCACGGAAAATAGAGAAATGTCTATGTTACGACGTTAAATACAGTGATAAATCTTTTCTTGACGTCTGAAATGTAAAAAAAAACGGTTCGGTATAAATTTGTGGACAAATAAGTAGAATGGACTAATAATGGCTCCATTTTGTCGGTGAGTGGAAACATTTGTATAAGTGCATGTTATTTTTTAATTGCTTTCTCCTGTCAAGTAACACTTCTCGTCTAATTGAAGGGCAGCACAAGTCAAGATCAGGTATGAATTTGACAACACATCACGCTAGAAATAACTGCGCAGATCGTAGAAGACTGTCTGTGCTTTACGTCATTAATTTTTTCGTAGTAGTTTTTTTTTATTATTTTGTTTATAAATAGAATATTGTTAAAGGTAAGTCTGATTTATTTAAATGGGACAATAGCTATACCACTGAGATTGTTTGGTTAATACAGCGTTGTAGGACTGTTTTGAAGCCTTCATGCATGTGCGATGGTAAAGCTCAGTAAAGTCAAGCACCTCTTCGTCATCATAGTTTTTCTTGATCCTGACAAAACTCTAAATAACTGCTCATGTTTTTCAGTGGGTGCGTTCAATAAAAATCACTTGCTGAAGCATGCCAGCATTAGAGACAAATGATCGAACTTGATGCGTCAGAATATAGGCTTCTATGTTTTCAGCAAAACATTTCCATGAAGTACACTGTTATTACAGTAAAATGGACACTCCTTGAAGGGTGAAAAAAAGGGTACCTTGTATCATCAATCTTGACACTTTTGGTATCATCGACTAAAATAGATTTATTCATTTTAGCTCTAAAAATATGACAATTTTTTTTTTATCTTTACCTTATTCACGTGAAAATCTGAAAGAAAAATATCAAGGCGAAAGTGGATTCTTGTCGCTTGCGGTGGCTTGCAGTTTTAGTTTTTCTCTTATTTGTTTTAAATTTGATATAAATGAAATGTTTATTTTTCTAATGTCCTCTTAAGCTCCAGTTGGGCGAGTTTTGTATGGACAGTTTCCTATTTTATTTTATTTCGTCTGTGGTTTTTTTATATTCTTATAGGTCCATATGGCAGAACTACCAGATCTAAGCTTCTCTCCATTAAACGGTGCAAGCGAAAGAAAGATTTATAAAAGTGTCAATGAATTCCCCTCCTCATATGATGGCAAACCTGCCTTTTTTTGTAGCAATTGGAGCACTATTTGCAATTGATTGTTGCTGTACGGTTACCATTTAACCTTTTTAGTGTTAATGTCCTTCATATTGATGTACATCATCTCTTCACTGAGATGTGCTGAACAGAGTAGTCAGACTGATTAGAAGACAAAAATATCGACGTGGACTCATCACAAAACTTTCTCCTTTGCCTAATCTCCTCTTTATTCAATGTTTAAATGTAAATTTCGTGTCCATTGAATATTTGCCCTTCTATTGACATGGCAGTCGTAGAAAACATGAAAGGTTTCGAAGGAAAAACATTTAAGTTATTTATCAAAACAAAGTGAAAACCTTATAAGTTTGGGAATATTTACTAGCATGTTTTTCAGTTAGATTCAAACAACTAGAGAAGGACAGTTCCCAAAATCTTATCACTATTTGGTTTTTGGTTTGTGGTGGGATAAAAGTCGACTTTTCAAAAAATGGTGTTGGTTCATTTTGCAACAGAAGCTGTGTGATTTGATGTTGAAATTTTGAGCATCAGGACACAAAAAACAGGTTTTCAACCTTTTAAAAGCGGGTCAGAGTCACTCAGCCATGGGTCTGGGTCTATACTTATCCAGTGTGATCAAGATCTGTCGACAAAAAAAAAAAATGGTTGTACGAAGGTGAAAACAAGTAAACTTTAACCACATGGAGTTAATAGATCATTTGGGTGGAGGCATCATTCCAAGTGAACTTGAAATGATAATGAATGTTGCTCTCAGAAGTTCACTTGTAAGAACTGCCAGGTGAGTGGAGTAAATTAAGCAAATGCAAAGGCACTTTAATGTTTTGAGCTCGTTCCTGGTCATTGGCTTACTTGTCAGGAACTTAGGTTTGGACGACTTGTGGTTTCATATGTGTGTGGAGGAGGGGATTGTTTAAACGGTATTGTACTTTTGTGATGTGCCACTAATTTCTTAGAATCCGAAATTATCGGCCTGAGAATACTTAAAGATCTACTGTGTTCCGTGCCTAACTTGTCCCTTCCATTATCATGTGCACTTTCTAACGAAGTAATGCAATGTTTCGTTTACCGTCGTGGTCACCTCCATCATTCAATATTGATTTCAGTAAACAGGGCTCCTTTAAAAGCTGATGAATTCTGCACCTGCCCATCAACATTTTTCTAATCAATGTTTTTTTTTTCCGAACACCTATCCACCTTCAGTTCCCTGAAACATTTGGTAAGTGCATTTGGGAATTTGGTGGGCATTTTTCCAAAAACCAACAAACACGGAAGCACACAGAACTCCAAGCACTCTTAACCTCAGTGAGTTTGCAACATACAGTTGGGGTTACCGCTTGAAAATAATGGTTTAATTCAAGCGCCGCAACGTTTTCCGAGCAACGTTTTTCGAGCGCCTCTGGGATAGAAAGTCCGCTTTTATCAGCCATCGCAGCATAACTCTTTCGAAATTTTGGATCCGCCGATTCCGAAGCTCATAAACGTAACGTTTACTTCACGTAGATATGAGAGAAGAAGGAGAGGAATAAGGGATGGGAAAAAATGCCGTGTATGATAATCTGATTTCGTAAGTTGGCTCGGGTTGATAAAGTGCCAACTAGGAAATTATGAGCCCGCCCTGCAGTCTGCGATCGGCCGCAAATTATAGAGCGGCGAGAGGTGTAAATTTTCCCGTGTTTGCCTACCTGATCTCCTCGTGTCATGGGGTCGTGGGGAGCGAGTGGGGAAGCGGGGGGCGGCGGGGGGGGGGGGGGGGAGGAGGAAGATGTATCGTAAGAGAAGGCAAGGATTCCCCTCCTTTTGGGGGCTTCTTGTCATTGCCTTTATAGCTTAATTTCATTTTCATTCGCCTTCTCTCTTGGTATTAATCTGTGCTACATGAGCGTGAATGTTGCAAACGCGGTTCGTTAGTTATACGTTGTGCTAGTACATTCTTTAGAGGGTATTCACTGCATGAATGATGCAGTTGCTTTAAGGGCTGCTCCTTAAGTTTTGAGTAGTACATGAAATGCATTTACTCATGCATCAAGCCATTGAACTGAACAAATACAGTTTAGTTTCTTACAAAAACCAAACAAACAAAAGCATGTACCTTCCATGTTAGAAAATTTTCGAGAAAGCATATTTCACTTGAAAATTGCTCATTCTTATAGTCATCTTCCCCGTCTTCAGTTTATCCGAATCAACTGGTCAGGGTCTAATGGTCATAATATTATCCTCACCAGCGAGAGTTATCAAAATAATCCCGTTGTCTCTTTGTTGACCTTGGGAGTTATCTATGTATCTGATAGCTAGTAGGTTGTTATGGGTGGTAGCCAGTGTGGAGAGATGCTTGGGTTTAGAGATCTCACCCAAAACTAGTAGATGAATCATACTTGCATTTGTCTGTCACCTACATATGAAACTTCTGTAATTTTCCTTATGGTGCCATTTCTCAATCCTTCCATCTGGCTATTAATGTCTAGTGTTCTTCCAAAAGCTACATTCTCAAATTGGCAAAATATTTTAGATGATCTTTCATTATCATGCTATGATTCACAAAACTCCAACTCAAGAGAGCCTGTGCAGGAAATTGTGGTTCTTAAATACTTGGGAGACTCAGCCTCATTCACCCTTTTTCCATCTAGTTACATTTCATCCCATTATGCAGGCCCTAGTTTCGTCATTCCTGTTTTTTTTTATATATATTAAGTCCATTCTCTGTAGATGCATTCTATAAAGCAGGCAATGTAAGTCAGATGGCGTTTTGTTGATTAAGACATCATCACCTGCATATTCTAAGTTTGTCAGTCTTTATTGTTAGTTCCGTTCTACATTTCCCTGTAGCCCCCACAATTTACTGCAGATTCACCTGACTAGACTTCATTAACAGCAATATGAGTACCTAATTAGTACATTTCAGTTAGCTTTACGTATTCAATGGGAATACCATAATGGTGTAGCAACTTCCATAATAGAGGCGTAAGATCACTGTCAAGTGTTTGCTCACCGTCAACAAAAGCCTTTACTGTACAAGAGGATTTGTAAATCACACGCACACACACATGTATATATATATATATATATATATATATATATATATATATATATATATATATATATATATGTATATATAATTGTCTGTTATATCATTCGTGTGTACCACTGAAAAAGATTATATATATATATATATATATATATATATATATATATATATATATATATATATATATATGTGTGTGTGTGTGTGTGTGTGTGTGTGTGTGTGTGTGTGTGTGTGTTGATATATGTATTATGCATACGAGTGGAGTGTGTCTTTTATATATACATGTATATATATATACATATATATATATATATATATATATATATATATATATATATTATATATATATACATATATATATATATTATATATTATATATATATATATATATATATATATATATATATATATATATATATATATATTTCAGCTAGAGAAAACTATAAAATCGAATCCTAGTATAGAACAGCATGTGTCTTTTTTTTATTTTCATCTTTACGACTTTGTTTGATGACAGAAACACACATTCACCTAGTACCATCAAGGACAATAAATTTACATGGGTAGAACACCTGGGAACTTTCCTAAGGTTAGTTATTTTTGTCATGATACGATATATTCCGTAAACATGTATCATAGAATAACATGTATCATATAACAGCAGCGTTATCGTTACCTGACACACTTTCCATGTCATAGCATGTGCACAAACATTTTTAGTTTTCTGTACAAGAAAACTATTGAGAAGGCTTTGTCTGTCTATCCGCACTTTTTCTGTCCGCCCTCAGATCTTAAAAACTACTGAGGTTAGAGGGCTGCAAATTGGTATGTTGAATATCCACCCTCCAGTCATCAAACATACCAAATTGCAGCCCTCTAGCCTCAGTAGTTTTTATCTTATTTAAGGTTAAAGTTAGCCATGATCATGCGTCTGGCACACCTATGGGTGCCAACAACACAGGCCACCACCGGGCCGTGGGTGAAAGTTTCATGGAACGCGGCTTAGAGTTTCATGGGCCGTGGCTGAGAGTTTCATACAGCATTATATGCTGTGCAGAAAACTCGATCTCGCCGAAGAAACTTGGGCGCATTTTTTACTTGTTCTTTTCAGATATCAACTTAGTTGATACGATTTTCGTCGTAAGTATGCACTTGGATGAAGTCAGTCATTCGGGTAGACAGTTTTAGGTATGAAATAAGAAATATCTAAGGACTTTAAGTTCTGTTATTGATTCAGTTTAGCTTTAAAAAGTTGTGTCGGTAAAATAGAGGTGTGAAAATTATAACTGAGTTAAGTCTCAGATGATTGCAGATGACTAAACAGGTGACTCAGTATACAATTAAGAATATGCCAAGACGAAAAACAAATGTGTTCCCCTAAATTTCTCGCAACCAATTCACATCACTGGAGGCCATTATTCTCCATCATCTAGAATATATTTGAACGAAGAATATTTATGCATTTCATAATAAATACTCTGTGTTTAAGCAGTATTAACGATGTTGTGAGTATAGCTAGGCTATGCTGACAGTAACGGACAAAATAGAGGTGCATAAAGGTTTGATCGCATATTTCTTTCCTTCACCATTAATCCGTTTTCATCGAGTTCATAGTTTCTGAATGTAATTTCCGAGTGCATTTACTTTTTGTACTGTAGATTGTGGTCTCGCGTCATCTTCCGCCCTGAGCATTTTACCCTGGAAAAAGGAGGTAATTGCCAATTTCAAGTTGCCAAGAAGTATTTTCGGGAATACTCAGGTGCCAAATGTAAGTTACTATTGCAGCCAAATGATGCGCCGTCTTTTTTCCAAAAATTATTTCCAGTAGCTTTTCTGTCTCGAGAGTTGTTGGATTTTAGGACTCGCTATAAGCGCTGGCTGTGCACTTGTATCACTATTTGTTGCCACACGGTAAATTATACATAACACATGAACACCCTGCATGAAAAATAAAAAATAAAAAAATTAGCCTGACAGCTGCTAATTAAACTTGCCCAGATGGCTTATCCTCATCGTGTCAAACCCGATTCATAACCAGATCCATTCATCTGTGTAATATAACATGTCTTGTCTTCTAACGTTTAAACCACATTGGCCACTCAACATGTGTGTACCTCTTTCATTATTACTCCTAAGAGTTAAGAATTACATATTATACACATTTCCTCTAACTTGTCTTCGTTTTCATTTTCCCATCAATGACCGAACCATGAAAGAAGCTGATTCACCTTTCTATCAGTCCACCATTTGTATCAACCTCTGTATAAATATCCTTTTATCTCTACATTTCTCAACCATGATATTTCTCACAGTTGGTAATAATTCATATCAAAAGCTTCCACTTTTTTTTTTATTCCACCGCCATTCTACAAAAACGTTGCATTTACATGAGATTCCATATTTCTGCAGCATAAAGGGTTTGCATAATCAGTAACTTCTTGAAATCCCCAAAAAATATTGGCGGGTTCATGTAATCACTGACAACAAGCCATTACAAGGAATCTCTGAAGTCTTAAGGGATTTTGTAAAATCACTAGTTCTTACGGTGTCTTTGCATGCTTTTTGTTATATGTAAAGGCTGGTGACGAGCGAACAACTGTCTCCTTGTTTGTTTAACATGGACCAGCTGACCAATACCACAGAGATCAACTCAATAGGACAAGTCGATCTCACTGACATGCAGTCACTGTTTGCCAAAGACCGAGTTTTGCCTGTTCAGTTATTATATACAAAAGAGTTGCTGAAGTTGCCTACCAGCTGATGGATATACAGCAGCTGCTAGGGTTACTAATCATTCTTCAGTCTGACAATAGCAATAATTAACCTGAATTCCAACACATGCGTGCATCCATATCAAGCTGAGGCATGGTAGAATTCAGCACCCACAAAGCCAGGGGTCTGTAGAAATGGTCTGCAGAGACCGGAAATACATGGTTGCTGCATAGCATCTATGGAAAACCACCACCAAATATTTAACTGGTGGCATAAATTTTTACTATTCCAAAGAACGTGGCACCTCATGCAGGTATCAAGTGCAGCCCATACAAACCCTTAATTGGATGCCCTGCCAAAATTGAATTCGCCTCCTTTGCACTTCCAGACAACATCATTGAAATACTGGAAATACGAGATAAACTACTTCGCCAGAACAATCTCGTCCCAATAGATGATAGCATCCCAGCTTCATCCAATGATCAAGGCCCAACTTCGGCAGATACCTCTATAATTTCACCCCAGTAAGTGACCTAAACAACCTTTACTCAGCAGATTGCATCAGCAACTGGAACATAAACAATATTTCAATAGGATGAGGCCTACCATGCTCAGTGTAATTAGGATAACAGGATCCAGTGGACAGGGGAAGAGGGAATCCTCGAAACGTTCTTGGTGTCATTGTCAGGCATGATGAAGCAAATGAAAATTACTGGATAGGGATGCAATAGGGTCTCTTAAAAATTTTTTCTCGCAAACAGTCAGATGTGTCGTCAGCGTCTACTGTCTTTGAGTGACATCGACATGGACACTGGCGTATCTCTCCGAATTTTGAGGTATTTCCTGTAGGTTCAAATACATTATCAGTAAAGGTAACATAAGTACTGTACAAGTTTCTGTTCCTTAGCAGTAAAGTTTTAGTTCAAAAGCTATTTCCATGTGTCTATTTACAAACTTAAGATATATATATATATATATATATATATATATATATATATATATATATATATATATATATA
>JANJGK010000005.1:32373897-32381397 GCA_039081455.1 Macrobrachium rosenbergii | reverse complement strand
AAGGATGGGCATTAAAGCCAAAAATTCCTTTATGACAGTCGTAAGCCAAGCCCGTTTAGTTAAAGGATCCCTGCTAAGCCCGAACTTTTGTATCCTTCGGCTCCAGAAGGCAAAGGCTTAAAGAGGCACCCGAGGTGTATATATTTCAATAATGATGTTTTATTCATAACTCACGATAGATAAAAGCTCCCTTATATGGCGGGCATGGCTGCCGTTAAGTATCCTTCCTGTGATAATCGGTTTTAAGGGAGATCTTCATTGCCTGCCCTGTTTAAGGATCCCGAATGACGTCATGCGCAGTTTCCCCTGTCAGCTCGAGATTGGCGAATCAATTTGTGTGTCTGTGGGTGTGTGTGTAAATGTTCACCCCTCTATATTGTTGATCATTAAATGACGGTCGTATTCCCCAACTTTTTGGTACTCATAATACATTTAGAATTCCATATTTCGAAGGAGGTGTTTATCTCTACCTTTTCTTTTTTCAATTTTCTTGCTGGCATCAACTGGATATGGTCATTCTTTTTCACGCCCAGTTGGCTTTTGTCATCGTAACATTTTCTTTAAAATGCGCTGAGAAAGACGATAAAAGAGCAGAAGCAGCTTCCCTTAGTTTCACAGACAAGCTTAGAAAAGGAGGCGTGTTACATTTCAAGGTAAATATAGTGGGCATAGTCATGACCTCGCTCACCTTCCTACGTCTTTGGGTAGCGCCTTGACAGCATCTTTGAAGGTGGATGTTTTCCTCATAATTCTGGTTTCTCTGTTGAGAGAGAGAGAAAGAGAGAGAGAGAGAGTGCGTGTAGCACGAATTATCAACTAATCTTTACCGCCCTTGTTGCTGAGAGTTCCATGGGTAGTCCCTGGCAAGGAGGACCCACCACCCCTATCCTCTTATCCGAGCCCTTATCGGAGGCGTCTACAGGAGGTAGCATAAAGGTAACGTGCTAATGTAGAGACGGAGGCCTTCACACGAGAAAAGAAGTCGTCGGGGCCCCTCATCCTCCGGCCCCTTAAGAGGTGGTAATTTTCTCGAAGTTCTACGAGGGCTCTTTCACGTTTTACAGTCATGAGGTAAAAATTAAGGGGCCAGGGAAAAAATATGAGGGTGGTGTGAGGTGCAGAGCAAGATGTGCTGTGAAATAGCTTGGTGGAACCTTGGAAGGGGTGGGTAGTAGATAGTGGAAAGTAGTTTCCCCGCCATTACTATCACCTTCCTTCTCTCCTCACCCCTTTTTCTTACCTCGAAAGTAAAAAAAAAAAAAAAGAGGAAACAGGGAAATTGTTGGGCAACTGCGTTTTGCGATTCTTGTCAAATTCTTTTTTGAAATTTTATAAACGTGAGCTAAGGAATTCATTGAGAGCTAAAGTGCGTGATAAAAATTTTTTAGCTGATGTTTAGGCTTTCATTTATTTGCATCGAATTTAAGCGATGTCTATGGAAGGCGTGGCGTTTTATAGATGCGAGGATATGGCAGCGTTAGCATAAGTTGAAAGTTAGATTGAAGTTTTGTAGTGGCCTGATCATGTGGAGAAAAGGACGATGGAGTATCTTTTGCAGAAAACACTGTTCTCAAAATGGTTTTTGGATCAGTTTCCTGGTGAAAATACAATTTACGATTCATAATTTTAATATGCATTTCCAAGTCGAAGAAATCTTACGGAATACAATGCCACGAACAATAAGCAAACACTCAAGCAGTTCTGATCCAGTCATACTTCGATATCAATTTTTATCAGTTTTCGCTGTCATTAATAGAAAAGGTGAGCGATGCATCTTACTGGGCAGCTCTGGTCCTCATAAATTTCTTGGATAATTGCTCCAGACAAGTAGGTACCTGCCCGTTTCCGTTTATATAAAGGGATCGACGTGGTCACTTGTTACGTCGGTTCCAGCAATTGCAACAAGGGCTCCTGTTTTTCCCGCTATTCAGAGATCATTCCAATGGGAGACGTAGGAATTGATGGCATCGTTTGGTATAGGTGAATAACGCACGCAATTACAACCAATGATACCCACAAATATTCCAATGACTAATTTGACTTTAGTCAATAAAATTGCAATGCAGTACCAAAGAAGATAAAGTGTTAGTTCTGAAATACGAAAATTTAGTAGGAAATAGATCTGCAAATTGTTTCAGTGCTATGATGCATTTCTTTGGACTGGGATCGTTAATAAGATACTCATTAGGTAGGCTACAGAGCATGCCATCTATATGGTATTTAATTTTCAAATATAGAAGTAAGTGTCCTGATAATATGATAATACTCTTGCAGGAATGCACATTTTTTTGCCCTCATAGTATCACATTGAAAAAGGGCCTCCTGCAGATATTTTATGTAACTGAGACTGCATGTTGAGCTGTTGCAGACTTTACCCCCTAGGTTCTGAATCCACGCGGCCATTTTTAAAGAGGGCATAAAATGACTCGCTGTTGGCGGCATCTCGTGACAGTCAGAGCAAATAAGCGCAAATACTAAATAGTAACTAAGGAATTTTGAAATGAACTTAAAAGCTAACTACGACTGATGTAAAAAAAAAATTGTAAGGTGTTGAGATGAACCGTAAGAAGTAAGGCGGTCTGAAAGGGTTAAAATTTTATAGATACAGAGATGTATTAAAAGAGTTAGCATTAGTCAAAAGTTATATATAATTTTCTTTTAGTAGTTTGAAAAATATGATTTGGAATAAATGTGCACATAGTGAAAAGAAAGTTAAAATAAAACCCATATTTCAGTGATGTAAGGGCTGCACAGATAGGTGTTATAGAATTTTTATTTTTTACTCTATAAACATCTCCTTTAAAGTTAAATTTAATAGGATAAATGGTTCAAAAGGGTGTCATTATTTAGAAACTGTTTGAAGACTTATTTACCCTTCTCTCCACGTGACTAGACCACTTCAAAACTCTTTAAATGTAATTTACCAACTTATGTTAACACTTTTAACACATCTTTGTATCTATAAAATTTTAGCCCTTTCAGACCTCCTTACTTCTTACGGTTCATCTCAACACCTTCGATTTTTCTCTGTCAGTCATATTTATCTTTTAGAGTTCATTTATATATAAGTATAAAGCATATATATATATATATATATATATATATATATATATATATATATATGTGTGTGTGTGTGTGTGTGTGTGTGTGTGTGTGTGTGTGTGTGTGTGTGTGTGTGTGTGTAAGCATTAAGCTACAAATGTCGTTTAATATCCAATTCGCTCTACCTCGGATAGGCTGAGTCATCACTGTACGTCGTGAGTTCTCGTGATTCGTGGTTCGAGCCCATGAGACGACGAACTTCTTATCAGCCATAATTCCCCTTCGGTTTACACACACACACACACACACACATATATATATATATATATATATATATATATATATATATATATATGTGTGTGTGTGTGTGTGTGTGTATGTGTATATAAATATACATACATATACATATACATATTTTATTTACGAGGTAGAGCGAATTGGATATTAAACGACATTTGTAGCTTAATGCTCGTATATAAATCACGGTGATGTGATAAAAATTCATTCATGTGTGTGTATGTATGTATATATACATACACACACACACACACACACATATATATATATATATATACGTGTGTGTGTGTTTGTGTTTGGCTGCACATTCTCAAATATTAAGCCTCGGTTTTTGTTCTGTCATACGTTTTTCTGGGGACGTATCTTTCATCCTCGTCTTTCAAACTTCAGATAATTATTTCATAAAATACTTAACCCATATACCATCGTCCTTGTTTAACTCCACTGTTATTTCCCTATCAGTCCTTCGGTCACACATCTTACTTTCTCAGCCAAAATCCTGACATACACCTTCCCTTGTTTACTAAACCAAGGTTATGCCCCTCTTATTCTTACATTTGCTACTTTGGGAAACATGTATTTCGAACAATCAAGCCTCTTTCCAAACCCATTTTCACAGTATTCTCCGCATTTCATTTACTTCCAGAACTCCATTCCTAACAAACAGGCCGTCTTTTTCTCTTTCCCCTATCGTTGCTTTTAAATGAACCAGCACAGCCACCATTTCAGTCTTCAAACCTAATCGAGGAAAAGATTCAAACTCTCTGAAAAAGAATCCTTTCCTCTGTTATTCTTTTTCTTTTTGTATGCCATAATATACACTAACTTCACCACTTTTTTCCTGCTATACTAAGTTTTACCTGTACTATCAACAAGCTAAAACATTTGCACTTTTTCGCCAGTCTCCAGCGCCTTCATTACACCATAATTGCTACCCCTTCCTTAGCTCTGCACCTTTCAGCTATCCCAAATACAGTCACTGTTTAGCCTTACCATTCATACATTCACTGCTATTGTGCCTGCTTCTCATAAAATATTCAGGTTTTTTTTTCATAGACGAATCTCCTATCATACATTTTTTTTACTTCTGCACCACTTTCAGGCGCATTAAAAATCCTAAGATTTAGTGTTTTATTCCGTCTCTCTTTTTTTTTATCATAAAAAGGTATGATGGACACAAAGCTCATGCCCGGGTAGTTGGAGATTTGTACAACATGCAGAGAAGTGAAAATGCTATTATTTTCTCTTTCCGGAATCCCACAGGAGCGAAAAGTATGGTAGGCATTTACCTCGTGAGAAAATGCTCATCCTTCATTCATTCCACCAAGGGGTCCACAATTCTTTGTCAGATATTCCTCTGGTACCACTAAGCCTTGACAATTCCTAGAGTAGTAAATGTCAAGGCTGCAGTCCTCAGTGAATAGACTGACCTAACTAGTATATATATTTATATTTATATATATATATATATATATATATATATGTGTGTATATATATATATATATATGGGTGTGTGTGTGTGTGTGTGTGTGTACTTAAAATAGCATAGCTGCATCATCTGATGTAACGTACAGGAACAATGAAGTTGTATTATCAGTGACATCTGAGGACGAACACAAAAGCTGTACAGAGTAACGTTTTTCTATTCATCTGGTAATTCTATTTCCTTTTGTATATTTGCCACAATCATGGTAGTTTTCCTTTCGGCAACTCTGTGTTTATTACGCAAATATAATACCGTTAAGTTTTACGTCGATTTTGCAGAGAGAGAGAGAGAGAGAGAGAGAGAGAGAGAGAGAGAGAGAGAGAGAGAGAGAGAGTCTGACTGCTTTATGTGAAATTCATGCGGTGGAGATAACCGTTCCAAATGTATTTTTCATTATAATGTCACCGAGAATAAGTTATAGTCTTGCTATGCATCACAACACAGAAGTTTATACTGCGGCGTAAATTTGTTTGCTAGTCCTTGAGCATGGATACGTACGCGTGTATCGTGTGTTAAAAGGAATTTCGGGAAGTAATTTATGTTCTTAAGTAATTTTACTACAAGATAAAATCAGTATATTGCGGAGACATTTATGAATCCAAAACAGTATTGATTTTATTCACTGATCACGTTGAGAAAAATAGCAAACCTCTCGTTCTATACTTCTTGCGAAATATCAACCAAGATCAAAGCGTCGTAGATGATTAATGAAAGGTTTATGTCCGATAAAACAATGCTATTGTGAAGTCCATGTGCAATGTGCTCTGTCTTCTTCCTTTCTTTTTGTTGTTCTTTTCAACGTAGCCTTCACCTCAAGCGTTACTGCCCGCAGTTAATCAAGTTCAAACCATTTATCGTATTAGCCACATGGCAATTTTGTATGTGTCGCGCATTCGACTCTTTTGACATTGCTTTTGTTATGGTAGGAAACAGCTGACAACGAAATTGTTCGGCAGCAAATGTTTGTCCGCCGATAAATGTGTTAGTTTTTCATTAACAAGTACATGAGCCCCTTTGGCAAAGGTATAAATCAATTTTGAAAAATAGAAAATAAAATTGTGGAGATATAAATCAAATCGAATTGTTGAAAATTCCATGTATAGATTTTTTTCGAAAAAATAAACATTAGTTTTCCGTGATGCTTCATATGACACTTGAAGTTTTAGTCATTCCACTAACAGGTTCAGCAGTGCACAGAATTTCTAGTGAAAGTCAAAATTCCAGTTGAATACTCTGGACTAATTAGTACTGTTTAATTATAGCGGTGAAATTCGTATTATTTGAATGGATGAATTTTAACGGTAGTAAATCCATTGCATACAACAGATGTACGGCAAACTTCAAACTGGTAGAGAAGGGTGGAAATCCTTTTTAACTTTATGCGAATCAAGCTGCTGACTCATGAACTGAATATTTAGTCTCCACCGGTAACTTATTAATTTCAATAGGCATTTTTTTTTCAAAAGTATTTGTATATATGAAAAGACCCCGTATGGCATTTTGTCTGACATAAAGTAAAATAAGTCGTATAATTTCTTATATATATATATATATATATATATATATATATATATATATATATATATATATATATATATATATATATATATACACACACATGTATACTGTATATATAAAGTTGCTGTGTTCCAAAGTGTTGGCAAACGAATGATGTCATTTCAGCATAAATGGGGAATAATAATGTATGAAAAGTTAGCATGGAAAAATATATATCCTTTGTCAGTGCTGAGGTAAAAAAAAAAAAAAGTACAGCCAAGAGAAAATCAAAATATAAATTCTGATTTGGTGTACGTTCATATACAGTACATATATATCTTTGTGTACGTGTACAAAGCATGTACACACTTACATATCTGAACATATCTGGAAGATTACGAACAGAAATAATATGCTCGTAAGTTGAAAGGATAAGAAAGTCTGTTCTCTCATATGATGAGCTGCATTGCGTATTGAAATACTACATTCTATAGATGCAATACATAATGCAACACTGCATATGTCTTCGACCTCTGAAGGGTTGGGGCAACCTACATGAAACAGCCAAAAATAACTTTTTTTCGTATCAGCAAATTGTAGCTCCTGGCCCTTAAACGTCATGAATTCATAAAAGGTTATCCTTCGCTTTCATCAATGAATTGGCGCAACCATTTGAATGCATCTTCTCTGCTGTTGCAGGGCGTAATGGTCTGAGTCCCTCGATAGCAAAGACTTTAATATCTGCCTCCTAATTTTAGAGGGACGAGTTCAGTTTCACAATCAGATTGGTGTCATGCGCTTCTTATGGAGAGAGAGAGAGAGAGAGAGAGAGAGAGAGAGAGAGAGAGAGAGAGAGAGAGAGAGAGAGAGAGAGAGAGAGCTTCCTGGAAATGTTGATCTAACGGAGATACAAAGTGCATCGTCGTGTATTGAGCGGAAACATGACAATCACACCAAAGCAAAAGCAGAACAGATTCGGACATGCCAACAAACCAAATAAGATTTGTTATCATCTATCACATTCATGCTGACATGTCCTGTGATCCTCAGAAAGTAATTTTCAAGTATATATGAAAACTCTATGTAAAAGTTCAACCCAGAAAGGCAGTCTGGCTTTATGTTAATGTAGTGGCTGAAATGAGAAAATCTTGATAAGGAAGACCATCATCCTCCGCACT
>JANJGK010000005.1:32366467-32373797 GCA_039081455.1 Macrobrachium rosenbergii | reverse complement strand
AACTAACTGTAAGGGGGGCGGGGTAGGATAGAGTGAGGGTTCGATTACAAATCGATTTAAACCCCTAAAGGGTCCCTCGGAAGGAAGATAAGGTTTGAGAGGGAAATAGGGGGGTGAAAGGAAGAAGGTATAAGAGGAAGGAAAAAAGAATGGGACAGTACTACAGAAGGTTTAGATTAACAGGCAAAATGTCAGCACGGACCCTTGCACAAAGTTGTAAGTGTGGTAAGGCGTCAAAAAGGAATACAAGGCTGAAGTGGACCTCTGGAAACCTCAAGCCATTCCCAGCGTACCAAGGTTACAGTAGGATGGAAGAGTAGGCTAACCCAAACCCTAATATGTGATTAGCTGTTACGCCAGGTCAGTGAACCATAGGTCCAGCTCTCTCTCTCTCTCTCTCTCTCTCTCTCTCTCTCTCTCTCTCTTTCTCTCTCTCTCTCTCTCTCTCTCTCTTGGTCAGAATATCTTCAATGATAATTACTTCTTCTCTGTTGCTCTAGCTGTTTTAATTTTCTGTAAAAGAAAACTATTGTGTATTTTGATCATCCACCCTCCGTCATCAGACATATCAAATTGCAGCCCTCTAGCCTCGGTAGTTTCTATTTTATTTAAGGTTAAATTTAGTCATGATCGTGCGTCTGGCAACGCTATAGGACTGGCGTGGCCGGGCCGTGGCTGAAAGTTTCATGGGCCACGGCTCATACAGCATTATACGTTGTACAGAAAACTCGATTGCTCCGAAAAAACTTGGGCGGATTTTTTACTTGTTTCTTAATGTTCTTGCTCTGATGGTTGTCTCCGTCGGAGCTCTTGGCTGATGTGTTGCAGTCGGCATCTTAGATCAGAAGGTAGTGTGTGATAGAAGGCATTGAATGCAATTATTAATGACTTTTGTAAAGATTTTGTAATAACATAGAGGTTATACGTCACTGAAATTTTTGGCTCACTGTATGATTTCGTCCTTATTATAAGTTTTCCTGCTTCAGATTTCAGCATCAGATTCACCTTTATCTTATAAAGTTTTGGAATATGGCACCATTGTTTATTATATGGGCCTTTTCAGATTTGTAATAGATGATAGGTTTATGTGCATTTAAGGGATGTCATATTAAAACAGCAATATTGTTTCTTTTGATGACTTCAGTTCTTATAAGGTAGCACCGTATGGTATTCTGTGGTGGATTTTGCGATTGAGTTAGAGTGACTAAATATTGAGATACTTTCTTTTTCTGAGGGTCAGGGCAGCGGTTAAAAGATGAATGTGGCAGCGCATTTTTCCTTCTTGAGTCTCCCCTTGTTATGTGAAATAGTTTCTTGTTAGGAAATATATTGTGTAAGTGCGTACATACCTTTAGTAAAACCTACAAAGCACGAAAATGAAAATGATTTCTTTTCTGAAGGAACCACTCCCTTCCTCCTCAGAAAACAACTGCCTTCCCTGGAGGAAGGGAGATGGTCCCTTTGAAAGCTAAATGAATTTAATTTTCGTGCTTTTTAGGTTTTGTTCAATCTTGTATGTATAGAAAGTGAGTACTTTATTGCATACATACATATGTATGAGCTTGTGTACGGGTTTCACATTTCCCTACAGTACTCGTTCTCTCAAGTCACGCTTCTTATGTTTTTCTTCCTTTTTTTTTTTACATCTTGACAACAAATGCCGTGGGCTGCAAAGCTTATTTGCCTTTCACTAATAATCGTAGCTTCATTGCCCCAAGTTCGGTAGTTTTCCAGCCCAATGCCTTCCCTGATTGCTGCGGGTCGCCCGAAGCCTCTCTGGAGCGAGTTTCGGAAAGTTTCACTTTTGCATTTTCACCGCAGAAAGTTATTGGAGATAATTAATTCGGATTTATGATGAAAATACCAGTTTAAAGTTAATGAGGAAAAATGTTCCCCTAAATGACTTTGCGAGACTGGCTGCAATGGCTATGTCTCATAATTTTTATCTCCGCCGGGAAGTTGCGTTTGGTTCTGTTTGTGCTGTCTGTCTGTCTGTCTGTCTGTCTGTCTCTTAGCAGAGCTACAGGAAAACTATTGAACGGGTTTTTATGAAACTTGGTGAAAACATTCATTAAGTGATTCTCGCTAAAGGGCTCAACCTTTTGGGGGTTATTAATTAATATCGGATAACCACAAAAATTTTTTTTTTTTTTTTTATTTAGAGGGAGTTGCCCATTGAATGATACCATAAATTCTTATCAAAATCTCTTCTTCCGTAAAAATCTCTTGATGGATTTAAATAAAATTTTGTGTAGAGGTGTATTAGAAGCCGAGGAGGAATAGCTTTGCTTTTGGGAAATATCCGGATTCGGATGCGTATCCAAAATGTTTTTTTATTTTTTTTTTTTTTTACTCCTGTAGCTTTGGAGGATATTGTGTATTCCTTTGGTGCTTTTTTAGTTATTTTAAATCTTTATCTATTTCTCTTCGTTTAAGATTTTTATCATTGGTAGGCTTATAAAAATGTTAGTGGCAATTAAAGTAGTATACTATTTTAAACATGTAATGAATGAACTTCTAACAGTCAATGTGTATTTCATTTAACTGGCAGAGCGAAAATTTAAAAAGGAAACATTACTTTGTGGAAAGCAGTCGGGGTTTTGTTGGAGTGAGACAGATTTGATTATGTCTTTTTTGTTACAGTGAGGCATTTATTATATCCACATACAAAATTATTATTCATTTTGTCTGTACTTAAACTGTCTTTCAGTTTGCTACAAGGACTTCTGGGTGGGATTTTGATAAAAAGTATAGTAAAAATATTTGTGACCTCCTAAGGTTAATCAACATTTGTTGGGTGTCTGTATAGATTTGACAGTTTTTCGTGTGGAAAACCCACATTGTGTGTGTGTGTGTGTGTGTGTGTGTGTGTGTGTGTTTTAGCAGCATTACGTGAAAGACAGCAAACAGATTTTGAGGGAACATATAGAAAACATTCATGAAGTGACCAGGTTCATGCGATTAACTTTTGGCCTTTATCTCTGTTAAAAGTTCTAAAAGTTAATCACTTAGTGGGAGTCAATAATGGGTCTCCTAAATTTCATCTAAATCGAATGAAATGTTCTTGAGATATTATATATCTGCTTTCCCTGACAACATCGAAGAAACGCATTAATAGATTTGAATGAAGTTTTGTGCTAAATGGTCCATTCTTGTGCTTTGCTATTCGCTCTCTGAGTAGAAGCAGTAGCTTTATCATCGTTGTTAGACCAAATTCATTTAAAAGCAACTTAATACTTTCAGTTACCGAAATTTTGCCTAGATGTGGGTAGCCGTTTCCATATTTTTTAGTACTTTTCAATCAGAAGTAACTGCATTTGCATATTACTTAGGTATTTTTTTTTAGCAAGGCCTGATTACACTCATTAATGCACGTGAATAAATGGGAATAACTTCATTTTCATTATCGCTGAATTATGATTGAGTAAGTGTAGATTAAGGACTTATTAACCGGAGGCTTACTGCATTTTCATTCTTGCTAGCCTGTTTGAATGGGGCTAACTCGTGCTACAGCATTTGATTTGCAGGACCTGGTAAGCAGTGGGTAACTGGACCCTCGTTATTTATTGCCAAGTGGTGAATGAACTGGGGCTGATTTCCTTTCCTCTACTGTCGTGGCATTTTCATTTCTGCTTTGCGTGAAGCGTTGGGGTTTAACTAGTTCTCATTGCTGACATTCTGTATTTTTCGTATTATTAGTGCTTGAAGGAATAGACGATTGCTGGATTGCCGTTATTTGCACGGGCCTTCCTGAGTAAGGTCTAACTAACCGCATTGGCCCCTTTGAGTGCCTGGAAAGTTAGTTGCGGAAGGACAGCTGAATCATTCCGAAGTGATATGTAATTTATTGATTATTTATCACTGGCAACAGCTACTCTACAGACGTGCCGCCCTGTAAGCTTGTTCTTTATTCCAAAATTCATCCCCAGATGAAAAAGATTACCGATATATATGTTGTGTGTGTGTGTATGTGTATGTGTGTGTGTGTAAGAGAGAGAGAGAGAGAGAGAGAGAGAGAGAGAGAGAGAGAGAGAGAGAGAGAGAGATTTTCGGTTATTTCAGAAGTCATCTGAAATAAAACAAAAAAAGCACGCGGGCTTATACAGAGAGAGAGAGAGAGAGAGAGAGAGAGAGAGAGAGAGAGAGAGAGAGAGAGAGAGAGAGAGAGAGAGAGATTTTCAGTTATTTCAGAAGTCATCTGAAATATAAAAAAAGAAGCAGAAGGGCTTAGAGAGAGAGAGAGAGAGAGAGAGAGAGAGAGAGAGAGAGAGAGAGAGAGAGAGAGAGAGAGAGAGAGGGCTTCATTACGTTTTTGTCTCACGGAAATTTCTCGGTGTTTTGTACTCACCCACATAGGGGAAAATATTAATTATAGCCATTACTCCTCATGACTGAGATAACTTTTTCACCCTTTAAAGACAAGAAAAAATATAAAGTAAAACTCATCTCACGACTACGTTTTTATCTGCTAAGAGGCATACTGACTGTTTACATCAAACCCACAAAGCAATCATATCACGGGAGATCAATTCGCTGGGCATCTCCCGCGACCGGAAAATCACTAGATACTCCAGTGTTTAAGGTCCCCTCCCGCCGTTTGGTATGTAGAAATTCGACCTTACTTGCGACTGTTGGATACCTTAATCATGACCCAAAGCCCTCACGTCATCACCGAGAAAGGTTAGGGAAGCAACAACGTTTGATCAACAGCCCACCAAAAAAGGTCAAGATGTGAAAAAGAAGGTGAAATGGAGGTAGAGAGCAAAAGGCTGATTATGGAAAGGCAAAAGAAATCCCCATTTATTTTTCGTATTGTAGAGGCAAGAGAGGAAAAGATGGGAAAAGAGGATTGCAGGAAGAAACAAGGAGTAAGGGATGAAGAGGAAGAGGGGTTGAAAGTGATTGATGAGCAGTGAGATGTGGTTATAAAAGGATGATTATTACGTAACATTCGGAATAAATGGAAAGAAGGCAAGCGTGTAAGACTTATTAGGTCTAGGAGGTCGTTTTTAAGAATACGGAGAAGCAAAAGACAGAGAAGTAGTTGTCGTTTTGCCGCAAGGAGTAAGGTAATAAAGAGTAGGACGATTGCACGAACCGGGCAAAGAATATAAAAAAAAAAAAACATGAGCATAAGGAAGGGTTGCCCGTGTTTGAAGAACCCGTCTTTGAGGCGTTAGTTAATGTTATAAATTACTATTATTATCTATGGTGCATCACTATACTGTGACCGGAAATGATAAGTAAAAATATACAGTTATGTATATGAGTAAGACAATTTATCAAAATATAAAAGTGATTAAAATGGGAGCTTTCGACCATTTGCACGACGGGTCTCTTCAGCCAACTTATTATTATTATTATTATTATTATTATTATTATTATTATTATTATTATTATTATTATTATTATTATTAGTGAGGTTTCTATAATTGCTGGTGTGATTTTTACTGCTGTTACCACGTATGATCTAAAGTAAAATGTTTACAAATCGTAAACTAGTGTAAAATGTTTTAAAGAACCGTTGTAGGCATTTTTTTGAATGCTCTTTCAAGAAATTCTTAGAGAAATTAACCGTATATAGGAGCCATTCCGCTGCACTCATGCGGAATCCACTTTTTTCTATGGGGTATAGAATTCGCTCATGCGTTCAAAGCTCTCGAAATATCATCATGATGTTTAATACGAAATACAAAAATAACTGAATTTTGTGATTTTATTGTTGCTCTGCCTCTTGTTATTTGGTCCTTTTAGCCTTGTAGGAAATATTTTGACCAATCAGATGTTACCATGGTTTAATTTAATGCCAGTATGATACAAACACACACGCGCACACACACACACACACACATATATAAATATACTGTATATATATACACATATATATATACTGTATATATACACATGTGTATATATATACATATATATATATATATACTTCTTTTTAAATGATTTTTTAAAGTCATTATTAAAACTAGGAAAAGAATTGGGTGGGTCACTAAACAGGTAGCGAATGGACTGTGTTACAAAGGAAAATGAAGGTGTAATAGTTTATTATACCTAATTAAGGTTAGATGAAGTGGAAGAGAGAAAAATTATTTTTGCGAATAATACTTGGTTGAATGTAAATACAATTTGCAACTAAAGAATTATTAAAACAGCAGTTTGAGAGCAGTATTTTTAAAATTAATTTCAGGTTCATTCTATACTATCCTGTCAAAATATGAAGAACACGATCAATATTACAAGTAAAAATCGTGAAATGTAAAAGTGATTTTCTGAGGACTATTTTCTGCGTAATTACCAATTACATTAAACTTATTTCACCCCGCCTTTTCTCTCTCACTCTCTTCTCCTCGAGGGTTTTGTTGCATGTACTGTAACTTTTTCTGTAACATCATAAATATCATTTCCACGCGCCCCAAACAAAACAAAAAAATGAAAAAATGTCAGTTAGAAAGTTGGCGGTTAGAGAGAGGAGAGAGAATATTTAGGAGAGGGTGGAGATTTAAACTGGTGGTTTGGAGTGAGTTGAGGGGGAGGGGGGAGGGAGGGGGTTGTCCATTGTGGGAGGGGTGGGTTCAATGCAGGTGCAGGCGACCAACCGACCACCACCTCACCACTTTCTTATTGGCTGCAGGGCGAGAGGTCAGAGGTCGGAAGTCGTAGGTCATATCGACCGCGTGTTGCGGTGTTTGTCTTTACTTATACTGCTATGCATCTCATTATGTATAAGCGTTACGCCTTTTTTATATTATTGCCTTTAGGATCTCGCTGGAGAAGGCTGTCGTGGCTTTCCGCGATGAGGGATGGACGGGCGTTTTACGCCTGTCTTTTAAAAAGCCCAGTGACATAAATGTTGAAGGGAAATTCTAGAAATATCTTGGGGTGAGCTGGTTCTTAACATTGGCAGTAAATACAAATCTTCGTTTTATCTTATTCCATTTAGAGAATAAAACGAACATAATTTACATATCCTTAAGAACGTACGACGACTCCATTTATATCTCTGCTTGTCCTTCGTTTTTTTCCATTTTCAAGACTAAAAGACCTATTCCGTAGGTGTTTTAAGAAAGGTAAAACTTGCTGCCCCTCTGTTTAGTCTGGGTTTTCTTCAAAGCGTATCACAAAACAAGTTTGTGCAACAGAAATCCTGTACTTAATATCATGTTTTTATGTCTAGATTTCTATCTGTTTTTTTATGAGGGTAACATATACTCTAATTATACAGTATATCATGTTATCTTAGGAGAAGATCGGACGCTTAGCGAGTAGTTGATCTCCTTCGTTCTCGTGACTTTTGAAAATGTGATATAATTATTTACCTTTT
>JANJGK010000005.1:32356467-32361467 GCA_039081455.1 Macrobrachium rosenbergii | reverse complement strand
CTTAAGCTATTCGCTTACGTGTCACTGGGGGAAATGATTGAATCTCGGAGGTCACAGGGAAAACAGCAGGTCATCTTGAAACCTAATCAAATTATTTATTCCAGAAGAATATGGTCAACTGTCAGGCTTTCTAAATACCGGTTGCAAGAAAGGCAGCGAGGAATCTTGATAACAAGTAAGCTGGTCTGTGCGACCCATCGGGAGAGCAAGTAAATGAACATGTTTATCTCTCTCTCTCTCTCTCTCTCTCTCTCTCTCTCTCTCTCTCTCTCTCTCTCTCTCTCTCTCTCTTTGTGACCATGGGACAGAAAATTTTCTTTTTGATCCTTCTCCCTATTTCTCACTGTCCGTCAACTTATCCCAGACTGTAGAAAATTACCTTAATTCACTCGGTCTGTGTCTGTGCGTCTGTCAGTGTAACCAGAAATCTCTCTCAGTATGACCAGTGAACAAAACGACGAACATGTGTATTGTGTATGCGTGTGTGTGTGTCTTTGTTACCTTAGCTGGTACCAAAGACTTTTATTCGCCCAAAAGCAATAAGAGAAAATCCACAGTACTCTTGATATTTTTAGGCCTTATTGAAATTGCAAGTTATCTTGAAATCAGAAAATAGACCTTGAGGGTGAATGAACGCAACATTATTCCAAATTTCTTATTACTATCTTGCTCAATGTTATTTATTTATTTATTTATTTATTTATTTTTCTTTTATTTAATTTGGTACTTTAAAAACTGGGAAAGATGTCTGCCACAGAAAGTGTTTGCTTCTCCTGTGCTAGTTCCTTTATGCCTGTATATACAAGCAAAATGAAAAAGGAATTATATCATGAAATCGATTTCAGCATCTCTCTCATTTTTTCTCTTAAATTTAAAAAAAATGTAACAAATGAAGGTCGTGAGTCATGTATTGTATCTCATAATTTTTTTCGTGTTTTTTTTATTTGGTTGTTATGACTTTGTTTTTTGTTTCTTATTCCCCAAAAGTACAGTTAAAAATGACAGCTCACAGCTATGAAATTTTAATTTAAATGTATTTCCAGGTTTTAAAAACCGTGTGTTCAAGTTAAAATTGGCGTCGTTTAAATCTTTATTGTTTAGAGCTTGCAATTCATTTTTATAGAATTTATAAACAGCGCTGAAAGATTCAGATCCGTAGTATGAAAACTTGCTTTCTTAAATATCCCCAAGAGCATAAGTTTTTAATGAGAATTTCGGTCGGATGATAAGGTTTGTGAAGAAACTATATCTTTCAGCATTCTGAAGAAAATGTTAGTCGGTAGCTCAGTGTGTACTTTATTTCCTTTTCTTTGTTGAAAGTTATTATTTATATTTTATTTTGAAATTCTTTTATTTTATGAAAACTTTTTTGTTGGTGTTTCCTATTGATTGGCACTACGTGTTACGTTTTCTTGCATATTCAGTTAGGATGATAGGAGTATGCTAACTTAGGATGATAGGAGTATGCTAACTTTATCAAGTGTAGTAAGACATAGTTAATTTGTAAGGATTCACATTAGGAGAATTGGTGAATACTGAAACCTGGTATTTCTGGTAAAAATGCAGAGGTACAGTTTTCCGTACCTGAAATTTCTTATACATTAGAGCTTTAGCATTGGTAATGCATAATAAATAATTAGAAATACCTGAACAGCACTGGAAGTCTAAAAAAAAAAAAGAGAGAAAAAAAAGCCAGCAGCAACATTTGCAAGTTTTTCGTACACGTGAAATCTCTTTGAAGTGAGGAGAAAACTTTTGTGTTGCAAGGAAGGCCTGTGTGAGAAGAGTTAAGATATCCGCTGGTGTTGTCTTACCACACGAAGGAATGAAAGATGAAGAGATAATGAGCGTACCGTATAATGTCGCCATTACTTGATTATTCAAGGCAGAGCTGATAACATTACCGGCGAACGGGCTGTTATCTTTGCATCGAGAGTGGCCGCAGCCCGGCTTTAAGATAATGCCAATGACGTCAGGCTCCATTACCTAAATAATTGTTATCTTCGGGAGTTCGCGTATCCAGATGCATCGGTGAGGCCATTACGTGTTGGCAGTAATCTCTGTTGCCTAGCAGTTTGATGCCGATGGAATCGCCAGAGGAACCCTTCAGGGATTTCGACCTCTCTCTCTCTCTCTCTCTCTCTCTCTCTCTCTCTCTCTCTCTCTTTGTCATTGGTATGTTAATGGGTTTCCAAATGAAAGCATCAGGTTACCATATTCAGACTGATTTTTTAGTCAATTTATTTAAGTTTCGTAAACAGCCTTTTCGACGAAACATTAGACATTTTGAATTGTGATTCTTGCATCTGAAGATAATTTTCTTTTTACACTACATAAGTTTCAGATCTACTGAGTTTTACTGAACGATAAAGAGGGTAACATTATTACTTGAAAATTTGCATTTATATTAATCATACATCCAGTTATGTCTTACTGTAACGTTCGCGCTAAAAAGAAATATTAACGCCACAATGGGACATTTATTTTTTCCGATGTGTTTAGTAAATATCTCACTAATTTTAGTGTCTGTACTTTTCTCTGATGATCAATCTTTAACATGAGAGAGAGAAATAATATTACCTGATGGAAAATAAAATTTCTTAATAATCGCATCCACCAAGCAATTCTCGTGATGCAAATCTTTTGTGACCATACACATTAACGTTAGTGAACTTCCATTTGTGTTATTTTAGTTTAGCTTTGGACGTATGTGAAAGCGATTCAGATTCTGTGAAGACAGACAGACAGACAGATTATTTGTATTGTGGAATTACAGGTAAGCTAAACTACAAAATTTAACTGCAGTCTTTGTCTTCTATTTTTGCAGATCATTTCTTTATTATTATTTTTTTCAGTTACCATGCTATAGATAATTGTAACTTTAAGATCTTTATTACACGTATGTGCAACAAAGGTCTCGTAAATAGGCATGTTGCCATAAAATTAATGAAGCATCCCAGTGTTTATTCTAAACATTGCGATAAATTTTTACACACCATCTTTGGACCTTTGCTGGGAATTGAACAAACATCATGAAAACAGATTTCCAGAGGTGTGCACCACTTCCCCACATAACTGACGTAAATGTTGCATCCTTGGCGTAAAGGTAGGTTTAATTACAGCTGCGATCATGTCCAGGGCGCGAACAGTTTACCTTATCAGATTGATTGCTTCCAGAATTCAGTCGTGCATGTACTGATAAGAAATGGCTGTTATAAGTTAGTTTATTTTACGGCTAAGCTGCGTCGAGGTTTGGAGGTGAGTGGGTAGTGGAATGTTTTACAAGAACTGATGGTGATGAATATATTGCTATTGTTATTATTAGTATCACATTTATGATTATCAAGCACTTTGCTGTTATTAATGTTATTTTTATTATTTTATTAGCTGTATCAACATTTTCATTATTTTTTATCGGCAGTAGTAGTACTAGTAGCAGCAGCAATGATTTATTCCAACATCTGCAGTTAAGGTAAATGACATTGTCAAGTGAAAATAGACAGATAGAATATAGAATTTAGTTCAAAGGACAAGCGCTGGGGCCTATGAAGTCAGTCAGCGCCGAAACGGAAATTGACAGTAAAAAGGTTTGAAAGGTGTAACGAGAAGAAAACCTCGTAAGTTTCGCTATGAAACAATTGTTAGGAGAGGGTGGAAAGTAAGATGGCAGACAGAATAGGAATGGAGGTACTGTAAAAGGAATGAAAGGGGTTGCAGCTAGGGGCCGAAGGGACGCTGCCAAGAACCTTAAGTAATGCCTACGGTGCACCGCATGAAGTGCACTGACGGCACTACCTCCCTACGAGGGAAATGTAAATAGGATTTTTTTTTATTGTTTTATGCTTAGGATCCTGTCTGAGCGCACGTTTCATAAAATCTGTTTTGACTGAGACTTGCAGACGAGATTTACTTCAATAAGGAAAATGTTTCATTTACCAAATACATAGTCTTGCCTTCACTAAAAAATTCCCGGCTGGGTTGGATACACCTAATTTGTGCATTGTTGTGAGTATTTTACTGGCTCCTAAAACCTTATTGAATTATAAGATGTTACCTTTTTATCGATAACTTCTGTCCTGTTTGCTAGAAGAACGAAGTTCTAGCGGAGCTTTGATAGGGTCGAGTCTTCTCCATTTGTCTCTTCTCTCCCAGAAAAACCGCGATAATCTTTACCTCACTTTTGCTCCTATTACTATCTTTTATTTGAGCAGTAAGGATGAACAAATAAATCATTTATAAGACAGAAAAAAATAAAAATAAAAATAGGTTGCTCTAAAAAGTAGGATCGAACCTCTGATAGCTGTGCAGACATGACTTAGGATCGAGTAAAGGTTCAAGTAACCAGGAGGAGCACAGGCTGACAGATTTCCAAAGCCTGAAGTGGGACTGATAAAACTGGTATTAATAAATAGGATTATTGATATTTCTGGGAATATGAAGCTCGATGGATATTATGCGGCCATCGAAAAGGATGCACTAACAATGTGTAATATGGTGCGTAGGGGAAAGGGAGGTAAAAAAAAAAAAAAAGCCCTTTGTTGGCCGAGTCGCTTGAGCTTCAGACTGTCACTCGAGGGGCCGGAGTTCAATTCCCGGGGCCGGCTGATGAAGAGTTAGAGGAATTTATTTCTGGTGATAGAAATTCATTTCTCGCTATAGTGTGGTTCGGATTCCACAATAAGCTGTAGGTCCCGTTGCTAAGTAACCAATTGGTTCTTAGCCACGTAAAATAAGTCTAATCCTTCGGGCCAGCCCTAGGAGAGCTGTTAATCAGCTCAGTGGTCTGGTAAAACTAAGGTATACTTAGGAGGTGATACCACATTGCAGCAGTGACAAAATTCATTTCACGTATGATGACTAATAGTCACTAACAAAACCCCTTTGTTTAATTTCAGTTTCCAAAAGTCGACAACTGCTGCCCAGACATGAGTGTGTTATTGTAAGCAACAATGGATGAAATTACAAGTGAAATTTAAATTTCTTGCATATAAGAATAAATG
>JANJGK010000005.1:32301467-32351467 GCA_039081455.1 Macrobrachium rosenbergii | reverse complement strand
ATATATATATATATATATATATATATATTTAAATATTTATTTATTTGTACATACTCACACACACATATGCTGGTATGTTGGGCCCTAGTCGCCTGCCCGGGAAGCACCTCAGGTACGAATTGCTAATGCCGTGGACTCTCACTCGAAAGACCGGGGTTCGGTCCCGTCGTGAGTCAGAAATTAATTTCTGTGAAACATGTTTCCATGTGTTCATTTCCACCATATATATATATATATATATATATATATATATATATATATATATATATATATATATATATGTGTGTGTGTGTGTGTGTTTACACACATATATATATGAATGTATACACACATATATACAGTATATATATATATATATATATATATATATATATATATATATATATATATATATATATGCAGAGGGAAAAGAGTATATAAATAAAAAAAAGGATCTATTGAGCAAGAGTATTTTTTCGTATCCAGTTTGGTTTAGTCAGAGAGTTGGTTATACAAATCATCACCCCCGAACAATTAATTACTTGTCTGCATTTTCGCCCATAAAAAATATTCCGAGAAAAGTGCTGGCTGCTTCATAGCTAAGAATTAGCACCTGAAGAAGTTGGTGGCAAGTGTCTTTTCCATTTTAAAGTGGATGAGTGTTGACTAAAAAATGTCTACTTCGAAAGCTTGGTAAGCATTAAATGCAAAACCAGAAAAAGCACAAAATAAACACGTAAAAAATGCGCCGAAGTTTCTTCGGCGCAACTGAGTTTTCTTTACAGCGTATAATGCTGTATGAAACTTTCAGCCATGGTCCATGAAACTCTAAACCACGGCCCCACGAAAATTTCAGCCACGGCCCGGTTGTGACCTGTGTTGTTTGCACCTATAGTGGTGCCAGACGCACGATCATGGCTAACTTTAACCTTAAATTAAATAAAAAAAAAAAACTACTGAGGCTAGAGAGCTGCAATTTGGTATGTTTGATGATTGGAGGGTGGATGACTAACATACAAGTTTGCAGCCCTATAGCCCCAGCAGTTTTTAAGATCTGAGGGCGGACAGAAAAAGTGCGGACGGACAGACAAAGCCATCTCAATAGTTTTCTTTTCCAGAAAACTGAAAACCATGTTCCCAGGCAAGATTAGTAAAGGGTCGTTAGGTCAGAATACGTCGTCTCCTGAAATCTTTTTAATGGGCGAGTTACAACTGAGAGAAATGGCATTATGGCTCCATAAAAAGTATACATCTCATGAAGATGCTTTATTTTCTCAGAAACTGAAGTGATTCTAATAATTCTCTGAGAGACTGATAATTTATATTTCCTCTTTTTCCACTATTTTAGCCAACAAAAAAAAATGTTTGTTGATACAAAAGGAAGTACAACTATCTTGCTATAGATTTTGTTTTCATTGAAAGCAAAAGGCAATGTATCAGGCAAAGAAATGATGATAGAGCCTCAGTAGCAAAATATATACTTTTTTCAAGTGGATCACTGAAACCATTACTTACGCTTAACTGGTATACCAAGCACTTAAAAGCAGCTTGAGGACAGCGCTCCATTAGGACTTCTAGATATACAAAATATACGAAGGAAAGGGGTTATTTGCCTCCCTTCCTTGCCAGATATGAAAGGCTTTTTTAACGCAGCTTTCAAAGGCGCTTTTGAAATTGTTGCACGATATTTATCTCAATCGGCTTTTGAAAGATTTTCTGATAGTATAAACATGATGTTTGAGAGAGAGAAAGAGAGAGAGAGAGAGGGAGAGAGAGAGAGAGAGAGAGAGAGAGAGAGAGAGAGAGAGAGAGAGAGATGAACGTTTATACCCACTGTATTCATTACAACCCATTAGAACTTATTGAGGTGAAATATAAATTCTCTCTCTCTCTCTCTCTCTCTCTCTCTCTCTCTCTCTCTCTCTCTCTCTCTCTCTCTCTCTCTCTCTCTCTCTCTCTCTTTGCTTCGTGTGCTTGCTTTCGGTTAATAACGGATCAAAGGTACCTTAGAAATAGGGCAGAGTATTTTAGAAAACAGAAAGAAGGGGAACAGGCATATAATAAAAAAAATTAGAAGACATTTGTAGGAAGAACCAGTTGGCTGGTAATTCCTTTCTCACCTTCCTCAACGACGTAACATATTCTAATTTTCTCATGAAAAAATCGAGAGAGGGAAACGGAATTTCCATATGTAGCCCAGGCCTTAAGGATAAAAAAAAAGACGAAAATAGAGTTGAGCCAAGCTGAAGAAAGCAGAGGATCTACCTTTTTAAAGTGGGACAGCTGTAAGAATTACCCATCAGTGATTCATCATAGTCACAAGTACTTCAGTTATTTTAATATTTGACCTATGGCAGTATATATTCTTGAAGGACCACCCCGTGGGGGGCTAGTGCCATCAGTGCACCCACTGGTTCTTTGCAGCGTCCCTTTGGTCCCTAGCTGGAACCTCTTTCATTCCTATTATTGTACCTCCATTCATATTATCTTTCTTCCATGTTGCTATCCACCCTCTCCTAACAGTTATTTCACAGTGCAACTGCGAGGTTTTCCTCCTGTTACACTTTTCAAACCTACCTACTCGCAATTTCCTTTCCAGCTCTGAATGAACTCTTAGGTCCCAGTGCTTGGCCTTTGGCCTCCACTCTATATTCCATTCCAGTCCATTCCATTCTTTGAAGGACCATGGACGGTCTACGGTGCTGGGTATGTAATAATATCACTTTCCCTTCTAGCCTTGCCAGCTATCCGGTAGTGCAGTTATGTATTGTATGACTCTTCTCTATATTTCTATATGTCGGAATAGGACAGAACAATAATTGATTGTTCCTCTTCATCACTGAAGACAAGATTTTACACTTTGTTTTGAAGTTTAATATTTTATGGATAATAATAATGATGATATTAATCGAATAATATATTTAATTTCTTTTTGCATTATTATTATAATATCATAATCACTATTAAAAAAAAGCAAAAGTTAACAGACAAACTCCCAGAAGATGTAGCATCTCGGAGGTTCCCATGGGGTGTCTCCCGTCCGAGGAAAAAACGTTCATCTTTTTCAGAGCCACTGACGGCCATAACAGTGTCTTCTTCGTGGCTGTAAAACTGGAAACCTGCCAGAGCTACTGGAGGAGAGCAACAAACACCTCCGCTGCCGATTTACGAGCCATAGACTTTTGAAACTTTTAGTACTTGCAAGGAGCTGCTACCTCTTCCCGGTCCTTTACTCTATGGTAACAGAGCTTTTTTTCGCTCTACCCTACATTCTTGGATGGACGTGGACTTTGTCTGGCAAATGTGCCGTTTTTAGTTAGTAGGATTTTCCACGGCAGTTAAGTATTTTTAAGCCGATTTCTTTGTGCTTTAGCTTCATACATGAAATGAACGTGTAATTTTGATACATAATTTAGTTTGCGTTACACACGCATTTTCCTTTACTTAGGGGCTTATATCATTAAATTACTATAATTTGTAAATGGTATCCACGTCATCATGAGTGCGTAATCATCAAAACATACAGAAATCCAGATCTGCAAAGTTAAGTGTTATTAAGAGATTCGGTTTATGTGACGTTAACTTGTTCCCATGAACAGATATGCTTTGATACATTAATTGAATCTTGTATGAAAGATAAATTTATAACACTGCATTCTACATCTTTTTAGGTCATGAACTCAGTGACATTGTACCATTTGCACATACTGATGACGCTGATAGTCTCTCAGGCACGACGAATTGATCATTTTCTACATTGTTAAACGAGATTTATGAAAGCTTTGTGCCCTAAAGCATCTTTTGTTAGGTAAGGTTGAGATCCAGATGAAAGTTTGAATATAAATCAAATTTAGCAGATAGAATACGAGATGCTGTGCCAGGACTATTGTAATTTTCATCGTCTGCGACACGAGACCTGGCGACTGCTTTTAGCTGAGACAATCATTAAGAAAAGTTTAGCGTGATAATAGAGGCTATGATATCGTTAAAGAAATTCTCAAGCGCATTCAGTATTTGTTACTATGTGGAAGAGAAAATGACAACTGAGTTAGTATACCATGAAATTCAGTTTCCCGAGGAAGGTATTGGCGACGCCACATTCCAAAGGACTAGTTGTTAGACCAACAAATAAGAGTTATGGAAGAAGCCCCTCTGGTAAGAAAGCTAATCCTTTTAATGAAGTTAGTGGCCTAATAAATATTTTGAACGTTAAGTAAAAGGATGATCATTCATGTCGCCGTCGTTGAGTTCAATAATGAAAGAAGCAAAGGTGTATTCCCCATCCATGATGCCCCATTTGGGTATTCACATTGTTCGTCGACTTGACCCGTCAATTAGCAATGTACTGAGTAGAATGTTACGAATAGGTTTAATTCGGGAGGCCAGTTAATTCCAGGAAGGGCCTCACGGGAAGAATATTTCATGTCAATGGTGAGTCACCTGGTCGACTGGTTAAACGAACTTGTTTTTCGTTCTTAAGGACAAGGGAGTTTGCCCGTCACTTCTTCGAAGGCGCTGTCCTGGATTGAATGCATCAGCGTGTAACTTCTAATCAGCGGATGTGTACTTTTATCAGTAAGTTCTAATTTAGGCATTGAGAGAATTCCAGAGTGACGGTGAAGCAGTTTATAGCTCAGGTCATCGGTAACTTGAAGCACTTGTTCGACTTTGTCACCTTCATTGGTGTTATACCCAGTGACCTGAGCACAGTCAAGGGGAAGTAATTAAAACCAAATCCACTCTGTTACTCATTTTCATGGGGTAAGGAGGCATCATTGACAGAATTGCAGGAATGAAACTCTTAGTTTTTTCAGTAAAGTTTTCTTACGAAGATGGTAATCATTCTTATTTTCATCGATCAGCAGATGTTAATATTAATTAGCTGGAACATCAACAAAGCCTGGATTTCTAAGAACGTCATTCTCTTCCATATATGACATGGCTGTTGGAAATAGATTTGAGTAATTTCCATAATTTTTATTACGACATTGAAATTAATAACTTTTCTCCAAATATCCTATCCTTAGACAGTCGGTTTCCCGGAAAAAAACCAGTATTCTTTGAGCTTCCATGGTTGTGAGAGAAGATCATTCACATGATCACTGGAATGCAATTCGTGCAGTTGCAATAGTAACTGCTCTTTCCACAGAACAGCAAATAATCAAGCGCTTTGCTCATCATCAGCATGCAGTATTTTAATAGCTTCTTGTCATTTACACAGTCGTGAGATTGACAAGATTGCCGAAACAACATTCGTGCACTTTTATTAGTGTTCGTACGACAAAATGCTTACGGCTTTCAACTAGTATTGCATAAAACAGTGGAAGAATTTTGTCTGAATAGAGTTCAGCCCTAGAACATGAAATCTTCCTCCGTGTTTCTTGAAAGATTTAATCAGCCTTTCTAAGAGGCAATTTTTAGTTTTCTGTAAAAGAAAATTATTGAGATGGCTATTTGTCCGTCCGTCAGCACTTCTTATGTAGCCCTCAGATCTTAAAAAGTACTGAGGCTAGAGAGCTGCAAATCGGTATGCTCATCATCCACTCTCCAATCATCAAACATACAAAATTGCAGCACTCCAGCCTCAGTAGTCATTATTTTATCTACAATTAAAGCTAGCCATGATCGTGCGCCTGGCACCGCTATAGGTGCCAACAACACAGGCCACCAACGGGCCGTGACTGAAAGTTTCATGGCCCGCGGCTGAGAGTTTCATACAGCATTATACGCTGTACAGAAAACTCGATTGCGTCGAAGAAACTTCGGCGCATTTTTACTTGTTTTTATTACCTACGAAAGGAAAGTTCATGGGCTCTCATTTTTTAAATTGGGAGCTTTGTCCTCCTCAGTCTCTTCACGACTGGAAAATGTAAGCCATCGGATGGAAGACCAAATAAAACTAATGAGGTAATTAAAAAGTAAAAATATTTCAAAACTGGAATGATCAGATTCCTAAAATACTACTTTAGAGGGAATATTTTTCCTCCAGAGTCAGATAACAAGATCTGTTTTTCATAACTCGATTGTGTTTATGAAAGTGGGCTGCTAATGCAGCGCAGTTAGTCACGCTTAATTGCAAATAACCTCCAAGAGAAATCATTATCAGGTATCTTTGCTCTAGCTATCAAAGAAAATTGCTAGTAAGTGATGTTAATTAATAAATAGCAACAGATGAGCACGGCCTGTTTTTCTTCTTGCACTTTTTTGTCGTTGTATTAAGCCAAATCTTTTCTCTTATCTAAATGAGAATTATGTGGTTGCAAATCAGTGATACAGCAGGATAGATGGTAAAAGAAGCAATATTAAAGCATAAGAAAAATAAAGGAGAAAAACAGGCGATACATGCACAGACTTCTTGACTACAGATATAGGAGACCTGAGGTGAAGTAAGGAAAAGGCACTACCTTCGTGTTTTAGTCTTTGCTATTCCTTAAGCAAACGAGATATTATAATAATTTTCTTTCTTATTAACATTATGCTGTTTGCTAGTGGTACATAAATTCTTACTTCACTGTATCATTGCAAAATCATTGTTAGGTATCTTCTAAAAGAATGAACTCTTATGAAAAACCCAGAAAGAGTCCTCACGAACTGTAATCAAAAAATAAAACGAAACTACTTTAGCTCCTGCATCTAACAACTACAAACGAAATTGGCTCGTCCGGATTCTTTGCAATGACCCCTGACCCGGACCGAGGTGTAAATTACGACAAAAACTCCTCCCTATCCCCACACACCTGTCCCGTCAAGTACTTGGGGGATGGGGGATGGGGGAGGAGGGGGTGAGGAGGGACGCCTCACCCATCTCCAGCTACTCCGCCGTCTAGAGCAAAAAACAGACGACTCTTCCAGCGTCTCTCATTCCTTCCACTTCACCTGCCTTGGCCATTAACATCCATTCCTGTAGGTCTCCATACTTGTCACTCTCTCTCTCTCTCTCTCTCTCTCTCTCTCTCTCTCTCTCTCTCTCTCTCTCTCTCTCTCTCTCTCTCTCTCTCTCAGTGGTAGGGGTGGGAGAAATGAATAAAAGATAGGGATAAGGGGCATGGGTACGGAATGCTCTCTCTCTCTCTCTCTCTCTCTCTCTCTCTCTCTGTAGATAATGTCACACATCTGGCTTTTAGCATTCTACGGTTTACGGAACGATAGCACAGAAGGCGAGGCTGCAGGGTCCGTAACAGAGCAGAAAAACTTCAGTAAAGTATCAAGGACAAAAAACCTGTAAGGATTTTTACTCAGGTGACGGCGCCTGGCATTATGCATTTGAGATTCCAGCAGGCTGCAATTCTCAGTTCTAACTTCCACCGGAGTGCCAATTCTCCATTCGGGATTCCGGTGAGTGCTAATCCTCCATTCCTGGATTCCAGAGAGTTACATTCCTCCATTCGAGATTCCAGCATTTTGAAACCCGGCGCTTGTAGTTGACAGGGAACACCATTCCATTATTCACTATTCCAGGTAGGTGATCAACCCGCTCTTGAAATCTCTCGGACGAATTTGCAGTCTCTCTCTCTCTCTCTCTCTCAAATAACATCATTTCTCTAACATTACATTTCTCTCTCTCTCTCTCTCTCTCTCTCTCTCTCTCTCTCTCTCTCTCTCTCTCTCTCTCAAATAACATTATTTCTCTAACATTACATTCCTCTCTCTCTCTCTCTCTCTCTCTCTCTCTCTCTCTCTCAAATAACATTATTTCCCTAACATTACATTCTTCTCTCTCTCTCTCTCTCTCTCTCTCTCTCTCTCTCTCTCTCTCTCTCTCTCAATTAGTGTAGATCAGCCTCTCTTGAACAACCATACAATTTTTCACTTTCAATTTGAACTCTGTTTGTATTCCACATTAAATAATAAGTCATGATATTAATTCAAAGTGCAACAGCGAACTTCTGGGCAAAACCAACAAGGCTTTTGCGTTGCGTCACCTGAAAATGCAAGAAAGCGGGAAATGGGGAAAAAAGACAGCGTGCCCGCTGTCAGCTCAAATCAGCCACTCATATATAACATCGCGTGATGGCATTCACATCATTTAATATTTCACAAGTAACGCCTCCGAGTAATCCTGTATTAGCAGGATTACTGAGTGGGAAGCCGGACTCCAATTATATCTTCGCCGTGTGTGGCATTGTGACCAAGTGGATTATAATCGCAAACCCCAAGCTGCCATAACATTCACTTTTTATCGTTGCCATGCAACACAGTTTTCATATTTACGTTTTCATTTCGAGGAAGGAGATAGATATAAATTAGATGGGTCGTTAAGGACCTTACTGAATTGATAGCTTAGGGTACAAACGTCCTTTTGTGAATCATTGCCAAGGAAAACATTTCGTATGTAAGAACCAACTCGGATATGATTTTTTTCTTGAAGGCCGCACCAGCAGCAGCAGCCACTAGGCGCTTCCGTTCAGGTGTAGGCTTTACATATTTCTGAAGCTCTGTTCCTCTGGAGAGAACAGTGGGTCATATCCTGTGAAATAATTCAACGTTTCATTTATGTTATATACCGTGCCAGGGTTGCATTTAGCTAAGAGCTCCAGATAACATCAACAGATTGCATGTGCGAGCACTAGTGTTATCATCTCTGTATGAGCTTTGGTGTGAGTTAAGAGGGCATTGTGCTTATTACAGTTACACACACACATACACACATATATATATCTATGTGCATGTGTGTTTTGTGTATATATGTAAATGTACGGCATGTGTGTCTGTGCGCATGTATGTTTACATATTTTTGGTCTCCATTTTATGTCCTGAAGTTGTAAACCCTTTTTGTTCCTCATCGAGAATTTTTGGATGATGGTACTAACTCTCTCCATCTTGGCTTGCTACCCTCTACAGTCTGATAATTGCTAAGTACACAAGTGAATGTTCAAGTGTTAACGAAATCAGCATTTTCTTGTTTATAATTGGAGGGTCTCATAATGCCCCTCACTTAGTCCACCCGGTGAGCCCTATTTATTTGTCAGTTGCAAATTAAAGTTTTCTTAAAAGACTTATTCTCCCGTGTCTTGATTGTTGATGGTATACCTGTTTTTAATGTTATCTTAAATGTGTCGTAAATGTGTCCGTACATTTTCACTATTGAATAGTATGAGTGCCGCGTATTTGAAAGGTTCGTTTCCAATACCTCTGAAGCGCCGAGGGTATTTAGATCTTTAATTGCCCAATGTCCTGCATGTCTTGCATATTTTGTTTACACTTTATGGCAACGTACGCCAATGCACATGTTTTATATATATTTTGTTATTTATTAGTAGGCACCTCCATTATTTAGAAACTGTGATGCACTCCAGTTAGTAAGATTTATTCTAAACTCCACAAAAACTTCGTATTACCTGAATAGAAGAGTCAAATAAAAGTTCTATAACTCTTATTTTTTTAGGAAAGTACATTACACACAGATATATAATAACATTTAAGTGCAATATGTTTGGTTTTAAGATAACATTGATTACGTTTAATCTGCTTATATATTAAGTTTTAAACTATACATTACTGATAATTTTACAGATAATTTCCGAAGTAAATCACAAAAAAATTTACGAAAGGCCTTTTATATTGCCTCAAATACTGACAGATAAAATGATTGGAACCAAAAGCCATGTACAGAATTTATGCAACCTTTATGTTTTACATAACAGATATATCCGTGAATCCATGCGTCACAGACCGTGTTTGCTCATACCATGTTTATTTTACTGAAAGCTTTTTAATATAAATGAAAGAATAGCAAGGTAAAGGCAGTCATTCTTTTTGGAAAACGGTAAAGGTAAAGTTTTGAAAGGTAAGTGTTTTAATGAACAAAATTTACTTTTTGAGTGAAGAATTTACGTAGAAAGTTCTTATCATTTCTTTTGATCATTAGGCTTCCAATATTGTCCAGTACAGATGTTTCGCTCAAGCAGGCTGACACACACAAAGAAAATATATAAAGAATATAAATCTGTGCTTCAAATGCAATTAAGTAGGATACCAAAACGGAGAGTAAACAGCTGATTTTGTAGCAATTCTCTCTCTCTCTCTCTCTCTCTCTCTCTCTCTCTCTCTCTCTCTCTCTCTCTCTCTCTCTCTAAAAAATCATGGGTGAGAATGCTAAGATGGGTCGCATTTCTTTTGCGCTATATCTTACAAATTTACTGTAATAAAATAGGCATATTCTGCATAGTCAAGATGCAATCTATAAAAATATTTTAAAAGGGACTGCTTTTGTAAAATTATTCTCCCAATAACTTGGGAAGTTAATCATCTAAAATCGATGGTCTATTGTAACTAACGATTGCCCAGGTAAATTCATAAGCTGCTATGTTCTCCGTACCAAAGACGAATTATGTAATTGATTTAAATTGTTCAGAAAATATGACTATAACCAACAGCAATAGAGCACTGTCAACAGAGTATGATTATTCATTCATTATCAGCTGTTCTGCTCAATAACTGATTAAAGGTCTCACGTCGCAGACGGTTTAACCACTTTTCGTAAGATAATTTTGTAAAAATTACTATAAGTGTTTTATACCTATTCCGATTTTATTTGTAGGGCGAATAGTGCTGTTATTTCATTTGCCACTTCCTCCTTCAGTAGGAAAGAAGAGACACAATAACACATAATAATCATCCTTAGAAAGTGCGTTTTAGTCTGCTTGACATCACTACCGACCACCACAGAGTTCAAAAAGATTTTATTATTAAAAGTTATAAGTAGAGATGAGTTAACTGCTGCTTGTTGTTTGAACGATTAGTGGTTCTGATAGTTAAAGCCAATTACAGTATCATTACCTTGTCATGTTCACTTCGTTTGTGGCCTGGTGTAGGCATCAGAATATTTCTCAACTCTTTTTCCAGTGATTTCTCGTTAAGCTTAAACTTAAAAGGATACATTAAACTTTAGTGAATAGGATGGATCTTCCTTTACAGGCTTGCTCTGATCAGAATTACATAGATTGATGAGGAATTTTGTTTGTATTTATTTATATTGTCCTTATTTTTTTTATTGTATATTCAAATCGGTCTTCACAGATAGGTTTTGTTGATGTCACGTATTTACCTGTCAGTCTGCTTATCTACTGTTATTTTTTCAACCAGCGGCATCTGAGTTTAATTTTAGCATTTATAGTATGCTATACGTCGAGAAGATTATGTTACAATGGCATGCAATCTCTCTCTCTCTCTCTCTCTCTCTCTCTCTCTCTCTCTCTCTCTCTCTCTCTCTCTCTCTCTCTCTCTCGCCATAACAACGCAGCCGCGATTATTATTCATCATGAATATGAATCATCTCTTCGGCGTGATGATTTTACGAGCCGTTGCAGATCGAATTGCAGACGCAACGACCGGGAGTCGTCGCGCGCTGATTGTTAATTGTTAATGGCGGTCGTCATCTATGCATTTCATTAGAGCCAATTGTTCCCGAGAAGGCCAGTACTCACATCAAAAGTCCTGTTATATTTGGTCTGGCCATTTGCAACGCTCCTATTTGGATTGCAATCAGCGGGTGTCGTCTTTTGGGTTGCAATCAACACGTCTTTAGCGATGTAGCTGCGGCGGTTGGCCCGACATGAAATACAAGCCATATTCAGAGTTAGCTGGTCAGAACAGTTGAAAGAATTGCTTAATTTATCATTGACTGACGCGGTCGCTTCATGATTAAGTATTGTTGTTCCAGACTTTGGACTTTTCTAATTTATGGTACTTTACTGTGCTGTGTGTGTTTATATATATATATATATATATATATATATATATATATATATATATATATATATATATATATATATATATATAAGAATATCAACCTGGTCATGTCATTATAGGTTCTTGCTCAAAATCATCTTGTAATATATATATATATATATATATATATATATATATATATATATATATATATATATATATATACTGTATATATATACATGGATAGATAGATATAGATTTATCTATCTGTTTATCTATCTATCTATCTATTTATCTGTCTATCAATCTATCTATCTATCCATCTATCTATCTATGTATATATATATATATATATATATATATATATATATATATATATATATATATATATATATATATATATATATATATATTATATATATATATATGTATATATATATATATATGTATATATATATATATATATATATATATATATATATATATATATATATATATATATATATATATATATATACACAGTATACAATTCAAGTAAATCCTCATGAGACATTTGCAGTCCGAACCCATAAGCGTATGAGGAGGAAGTTGGACTAGCATCGCAGATACGAGACCCGTTGGTGAAGTCACGGCAAACGCACCATGACACTTAACGTAGATGTTATTTCAGAACGGATCGTAGACGACTTATGGAATCGCCTTTGACCCGATATTGAAATTAATAAAGATATATTTGGAGCAACGAACAACAGAACATGATCATTTCATTGCTAAATAATATTTATTCCAGAATATGTAAAAAGTAAAGGATTGTACCTCCGCCTTAAAAAGAAAAATATTTTCTTTTGAAAGTTGATAACCTTTAAATTTTCTCTTTATATTCCCTGTCATTTTGCCGCCCCCACTTCTCTCTCTCTCTCTCTCTCTCTCTCTCTAATATAAATAATGTAAAACGAATCTGGTATTCTTTTGTGGTTTATACACGTTCTTTTCGTAAGTTCGGCAAGCAGATGCATCGTATGATAACGCCTGAATCGGGCAAGAATTATTTAGAGCAGGAGGGTCTAGTTTGATACTGGGTGGCCGTTCTCTTCTAATCGTTGTTTCGTTTTTATAATCTTTTTTTTTTTGCAATATTTTCTCATTTCTTAGAGTATCATTTCGTCTCGTTATTTTGATTGCTTGTTATTTATTGATATGACGATCATTTTACAATTATTGCTCATTTGTATTCTACAGTCTCGAAGACAATTTTATTTTCTGTTTCATCTACATTTCATCATAATGAATGTGCAATTTTCACATCATCCTGATTATTGCGCTTGGAAGAAAAATAATTATTTGATATTATGAATAATTTTATGACATGCAGGAGATTATTTAGTAAGGAAAGCGTTATAGTTTTTCGTGTTAATGGGAGGTAATATTTCATGAATAATTTCCTTGAATATGTTTTAGAAATTTGTTATTATTTCTTCTATGTAGAACGCGTCCCAACCGCATATATCAAATCATAATACCGTTTCAGAATTATTATTATTATTATTATTATTATTATTATTATTATTATTATTATTATTATTATTATGAAGGGAATAAACTCTCTTATAAACAGGCTCTGTTTAAAAGAATGGCAGCATCATCTAAATTGATTTTACACAAAGTCTTTTCAATTCTTCTCATTACCCTCTTCCCTTCAGTGCTAATATCTGCTAAATGTTGACTGATGTCATATTATTAAGAACATCAATCAACTTTTAGTAGATATTAGTACTGAAGAAAAGAGAATAATAAGAAGAATTGTAAAGACATTGTATGAAATCAGTTCAAATGATGCTACCACTCTTTTCAACAGAACCTGTTATTATTATTATTATTATTATTATTATTATTATTATTATTATTATTATTATTATTATTATTATTGATTTTCCAGTATTTATCCGCATTGTTCAGAATCAAGCACATTAAGGTCACCTACTCGTATCTATAAGAGTGAATTTTTTTTTGGCAAAACTAATGGTCGCTAAGGTATTCTGCAGCGGTCAATATTGATCATACCAGGGTTAATTATGGCTGTCTTTAACAGCGAAGGATTACGACAGTAATTGCTATCTGATGTTTATGGGAGTCTGCGAATTCCCATTAAGCCATTCTCCTCGTATGGAAGAGATATATGTGTATTTCTCCAAGGATGTATATATATATATATATATATATATATATATATATATATATATATATATATATATATATATATATATATATATATATATATATATATATATATATATATGTATATATATATATATATATATATATGTATATATATATATATGTATATATATATATATATATATATATATATATATATATATATATATATAAATATATATATATATATATATATATATATATAGTATATATATATATATATATATATATATACATACATAAAGAAATATTGAATGTACATATATACATGTATAAATATTGATTTATACTACATATTTATAATTTATTTAGTATTATTAACTTGTTGCTTTCCCCTTTTTGTAAATAAGAAACAAATTTAAACAATAGAATTATCCAGTGTTGACTTTCCAACTAAATTTAAATTTATATTCATGCTGCGTGGTTGTAATTAATATTTTATTCCTATTTCCCTAAGGTTATCTATATTTTCTTTTTTTCTGTTCTATTTATTTTTTCTGTTTGCTCATGAGACATGCACATTAACTACTTCAGCAATTATACTGCATTATTCATTTTAGGAGCGAAACACTGATTACTTTTCACTTACACACGAAGAGCTTATAAAACATGGAGGTGTTTTTATAAAAGCCAAGTGAAATACTGAGAAACAGTTTATTCATTACGAGTATAATATGAGTTTGCTATTTAATATTTTCTAACCAGCAAAACATATGATGCCTGAGCAATATTTAATTTTGCTTATTCGGGAAATATATTTACGAGATACACAATGGCTTGAGCCTCATTGCCTCTACCCACATATTTTCGTTTATTTGTTTACAGTCTGTATTTTTGTTTTTTGCGGTCGTGTTAAATATTTTTTTCATTTTTCTTCCTCGGTAATTTTATTGATAAATCTTTATAATGAATTTTGAACATCTTAAGGAACTATGTTGAATTGCCACTTAGGAGACACAGAAATGTCTTAATAGCATGTCTGTGTCACTTTGCGTCTCCATACATGCATATTTGTACTTGTGTACCTCTGTACTGTTCATCCCTTTTCCTCACTCCTCAAGCAGCGTTGGACTAATATTTTGGAAACAGTTGGATAAACTGGGAACCTCCCAGGTCTACCTGATTAGCTGTTAATAAATTTTATCATTCTCAAGGTTATGCTGAGTGCAAAGATCACATATTTCAAATATTGTGGCGTGTTGGAAGCACTTTCATCATATGTGTCAGAAGTTGAAAATAATATACAGACTACGTGTCTGATAAGTAGAGAACAGAACCTTGTAAGCATCTTGTACAGGATGGTGTGGACGTTAGAGTGACTGCATGCCTCAGAATGTTGGACACTTCAGCAATGGTGTGGACGTTAGAGTGACTGCATGCCTCAGAATGTTGGACACTTCAGCAACCGAGTTTCTCTTGAAAGATATGTACAGTGTAATTGTTATGTCTCAGTTGTGAAAAGTTCAAGGGCTGGTTGTTTCGGAATTTAAGGACAGTGAAACAGCCTCATACAACTATGTCATTTTAAGGTTACCACGTCTCGTCTTGGAAGCTGTTGCCAATTCAGTTACTTATTTCCTTACATAAGTAAAGGACAGTGTACAAGCCTCATACCACATAAGCTTTGGGATTGTAGTGACTGTATGTCTCAAAGAACAATACAAACACTCCATAATAGAAGCCGTGGTCATTGAAGGGGCAGCACATCACCTAAGTTGTGCACAATTCAGGGACTGATTTTCTCAGAACTCATAGACAATACGGGAGCATCGTAACTTGAGAAGCTGTGGTCACTACAGGAACCACATGAATCAGAAATTTATACTTTACGGGCTGGTTATCTCAGGAAATCAAGAAACTGATTGTCCCAGAAGTTATGGGCAATGCTAAAGCCTCGTATTTTAGAAGCTGTGACTGGTTCAGGGAGTCAGTTTCTTGATTTTCTGAGATAACCAACTCCTAAAATATAAAATTTCTGATTCATGTGGTTCCTGTAGTGACCACAGCTTCTCAAGCTGCGGTGCTCCCGTATTGCCCATGAGTTTTGCTTAGAGCTTAGGAGTTCAGGAACGCATTTTCTCAGATCTAATAGACTGTGTAGAAGCTTATATGATTGTATCTTGGTTCCAAGACCACTACAAGAGCAGGGGAAGTAAGTACAAGAGGCAGGAACCACAAGAGTAGGGAGAGGGACTTTAAAGCTGTAGTCAGTGCAAGGACCCCATCTCATAGTTTTGAGAGTTCAGAGCCAGTTGACTCAAAAGTTATGGACAGGCAGAAGCCTGACATCTTGAAAGTCATAGCCAGTGCAGCGACCATGTTTCATAATTTTGGGACAGTCCAGGGGCCAGTTGTCTCAGAACACATGGACTAGGCAGAAGCCTTTATACCTTTCAGCCTTTGAACTCCGCAGCTAGCACATATTCAGGAAATGAGATCAGCTCAGGAACTGTTTGCCTAAGAGCTCGTGTACCATTTATAAACGATTTATAAACCTTATATCTAATAAACATGGTCTGAGTAGAGACCATAGTCATTAATGATGTGGAAACTTCAGAGAGTGATCGTCACAGAACTTATGAACAGTGCAAAAACTTTATATCTTGAAAGCTTTAGACAGTGCAGTGACTACATGTATAGGAACTGATTGTCCTGGTGTTTATGGATGGTAAAAAATCCTTATTTCTTAGAAGCTGTTGTCGGTGCAAGGACAGCGAGTCTCTGTTGCTTTGTTTTAATTGCCCCAGAAGTTTTGGACAGTGCTGAGGGCTCATATCTGAGAAACAGTCACTGCAAGTCTGAGGTGCTTTGAAAAATTCAAGAACTGATTATTTTATAGTGACCTCCATAGCAGAAGTTGAGTGTAAATTCTGTCTCAGTCGTGAACACTGCATTGGTCATAATGTCAAAAACTGTTGCAGATGCAGATACGTCTCAAAAACCATATGCAGGAACTATGAGTCTCAGTAAATATGGACTGGAAATGAGCTGTCTTGCAGTAGTTGCTAGTAGTGAATTGATGACACAACCCAAAGATGTGGACAGTGCATTGGCCACACATCCTATAAGTAATGGAGTGTTGAGTAATGCTGCAGAACATATAAAAACACAGGTCTAAGGTCAGAGTAATACATTTAGCTTGGAGAAAATAACAAACACACAGCAAATCCTTGTTCAAATTCTGATCACCCTTTCTTTTTTAGATCAGAACAGAGGATTATTCAAATTAAATGTAAACCCCTTTGCGCCTTCCTTCCAACTTTCTTTTTACTTACTTAAAAATTTTGTCTGTCTGTCTGTCTGTATTATGTATGTATGTATGTATGTTCAACTTCAGTTACCGTCTTTAATGATTATTACTTTTTCGCTTTCGTGCGTGAATAATATTGTGGTTTAAAATGACTACCTATTATCAACGTAACGCTGAGTTATGACACGTACAAAATTAGTGACAGATAACATCATTAATACCGAATATCGCACTCCTCTGGTTATAGGCAATCGAAGAGTAATGCAAAAAAAAAAAAAAAGCGTACATAAGAATTGGAAGGCCATTACGATGCATTTCATTCAAGTTGATGACAGTATAAGTTTCATTACGCGATATCTATTATTCATTGATTAGTGAGGTGGGGGAGAGAGATTAGTTTTGCATTAAGTTTTTCATTGATTCTGCGAAACTCAGGGACATGTTCCGTGTGGACAACAATGGCTTGTCGAAATTTAGTATTATGACGTTAAAACAGAAATAATGAAAATCATTAGTGTGGCTTTAAGAGGTAACGGAATCTTCATGAAATATTTACTTCATTATTTTTCTGTGGCTCGGTGGTAAAGGTTTTCGTGAATGTCCATTTTGCGCTCTGCTGACTGACAGATGGCATAACGATTGAGTAAGTAAGGGGTAATATGAGAAAATAGCAGAAAAAAACGCTAACGTCAAATCTCTATGAGCAGATATCTTTTATCTTCCAGAAATGTTTAGTTACATCGTCCAGAAATGCTTAGTTGCATTTTTCCAGACGAAATCTTACAAGTTGAAACAAGACATGACCACCAGTCAGACTTTCTTTGCAGAGTACAAATTCTATGGTCATAGTGCGATTGGTTTTGGTTTCCGAAGCCCAGAAGGTTTGAGTTCTTCACCAAAAAAGTCCTTTCTCTCCAGTAGTTACATTCTGTCTCTCCCAAGCTCTGATCAGTTTTTGTCATGCGGACCACTTTGAAAAATTTTCCGTATATTTCCTGACAAAAAAAAAAAAAAAAAAAAAAAAAAAAAAACAGAATGGCAGACAGACAAACAGACAAAGGGAAATGAAAACCATAAGTTTCTTGACGGGGGTAGAGTGAATGTCGTTGTTTTGCAGCCGTGTTCTTGATGTAGAAAAAGTAACTGAAATGAAGTTTTTTTTATGATGTGGGCAAGGTTTTCATATAATGATTAACACCAACTGTTTCCCTTTGATTGTGCTGTTAATAGAAGCAAGTATGATGCTTACGGTGATTATTGAATTAAAACTGATAAATATTTTCGTAAAATATAAACATGGGAATGGCTTACTTTTTTCTAGACGACAATAATAAGAATGAGTTTATTTTAGTGTATGAAACACAAGCCTTTGCAGTGTCAAGAAAGGATAAAAATCTTAATTATCATAGCTGTTCAAACTGGCAAAGGTCAATATCCATGAATCTGTCTTCTATAGTTAAACACCTACTCATCATGACATTTTTCCTCTTTTTCATGTGAGAATGTATCCATTAAGTCTGTTACGTAACACTTTTGAGAGAGAGAGAGAGAGAGAGAGAGAGGAGAGAGAGAGAGAGAGAGAGAGAGAGAGAAATATTTTGATGCGGTTGAGTATATCTGATGATTGCCCTTCACATACTTTAATCTCTCTCTCTCTCTCTCTCTCTCTCTCTCTCTCTCTCTCTCTCTCTCTCTAACACACACACACACACACACACACACACACACACAAACTTATTCTTGGCATAAGACGAGCCAGCCAGCCAGTCCTTTCAGTGAGGTGTCGTTCCCTGCAAGCCTTATCACATGAAGTTTTGACATTCCTCTTTGGCCAGTCGTAGGTGCAGGTGTGTGTGGGGCCAAGGTTACTAGAGCGCAGTGAACACACGTGTATATATTCACCTCACAAATTAACGTAATCGGTTTTTATAACCATGCGATTTGTGAGTTCAGAAATCATTTATGCTTCCTGTACGTTTATTCACAAATGCAGATGCAGTCATTTCAATTTTTACTAGGATTTACAGGTAATGCACTTTATACATACATACATACATGCATGCATGCATGCATACAAACCCACATATATATACATATATATATATATATATATATATATATATATATATATATATATATATATATATATATATGTTCATGTTTATAATCACATTATCAAGTGATTTTGTTTATCGCATTTCTACGAGTACGTATCAGTCTTTCAGTAATGCCTTGGAAATAAAGTCGAAACCGGTTTGGACCTACACTTAGTCTCTTATTTTTCCCCTGTGTAGATAATATATATATATATATATAATGTGTGTGTGTGTGTGTGTGTGTATATATATATGTGTGTGTGTGTATTATATATATGTATATATATAATGGGATGGGCAGAGCAGTTTAGCTAGATTTCTTTAGTGTTATATATATATATATGTATATGTGTGTGTGTGTAGGCTAAGATTATATGCTTGGCAGTTGGTCGGCCCTTGTGATTCACAAATGGAAATAGGGAAGAGTAACACTACCTGAAGAGACTTCCTCTTTAGACGCACACACCCATATATACATATATAGTGTATATACATATGTATATAATGTGTGTGTGTGTTTATGTATATATGTGTTTGTGTGTTTGTACGTGTGTTTCTGTATGCCCCTTGCTCTTTTTCTACCCCCAGGAACATCCTTCCAAGGTTAACCAACTACCACGTTTATGCTTTATCATTTGGGTCAATAGAATCCCACTTTGCTGGTAAATCTTTGTATTTCATTTTCCCCCAAAACTTTAGGTATAAATCCCGACCGGTTTGGCCTTTGGTTTTTATGGTTTTTAAAGAGAAAACTAAAGGCGAAACCGGTTAAGATTTACACCAGGGGTTTCATTTTCCCTGTGGTACATCGCGAGGTGTGCAAGACTCACGGCTGCTGTAATTTGAGCATAAGTTTTGTTATTTTCTTTTAAAGAAGTTGCTTGGATTATATTTATCGATGTAATAATATAAGCTAACTTGTCAGAGTGCATTTCGAAAGTTCCCTCACACACTTTTAGCTTTCTGCAAAAGAAAACTAATGAGATGGCTTTGTCTGTCTGTCTGTCCGCACTTTCTCTGTCCCCCCTCAGATCTTAAAAGCTACTGAGGCTAGAGGGGCTGTTAATTGGTATGTTGATCATCCACCCTCCAGTCATCAAACACCAAATTGCAGCACTCTAGCCTTAGTAGTTTTTTTTTTTTATTTAAGGTTAAAGTTAGACATAATCGTACTCCTGGCGCCGCTACAGGTACCAACAACACAGGCCTCCACGGACCGTGACTGAGTTTCATGGGCTGCGGCTAAGAGTTTCATGGGCCGTGGCTGAAAGTTTCATACTGCATTATATGCTGTACAGGAAACTCGATTGCACCGAAGAAACTTAGACGGATTTTTTACTTGTTTACTCATGGTGGTACTATTTTCAGTTCTATTTATTTCGGCAATAAAACGATTCTTCAGGTTGCTTTTGTATTTCCAATATAAAAGTCTGCGCATATACTGTAGAATTAGAAATAAATTGTGATTTGTTAAATTAAGTTTCTGTCGATTTCTGAAACTGACTTTTCCGCAAGTTACAACCAAAGAAATTTCCATGTGTCCGGTCACGGATGGCTGACCATAGTGCTCATTTTGAATTCAGACCGGTGTTACGCGAATAGCCGGATTAGTAACGAGGAATTGGCCTGCAGCAGCTGAAGTGCTCATAAGAAGGGACAGCAAAAAGGAAAGCTAGATTTAATGAGGACCCTTACATTTCCCTAAGTTATAACGGTTTTCCCAGTGGTTATTGTTTTCTCGCCAATGTTACGTAATTGAAAGCAAAATATAGTAAAACATGCATTGGTGAGTCTAACTCCAAAGAATTTCTCTTGCATTTTATTACCCTTTAAGATGATTTCATAACGTCATTGTTTCATATTTAGCTTTCATTGATTTTAGGGACGTAGGTTTCATTTTTTTCTTATGTGTGCCCCAAGGCAAATTTATAAATATCAATAAATACTTTTATTTATTTTCCATATATAATGCTGATGTAGCTTTTCAGCAGGAATGTGATGTTTGATAAATGTCATTGTGCTGTTGGCCGGAATGAAGCCTGTACTGGCTGCATTTGTGTGACGGAATTCGAGTTGCCTTACGAAAAGCCGAGGCAATTCTGCCTCGAGTCGACGTCGAACCTTAGCCCCTCGCGTGACAACTGTGATAAAGCAAATACTACACTTTGCAGTTGCCGGTAAAAGGTCTAAGAGTTTTACCGTAGCAGTTATTATATGGCAGTTTATTATTTGCCAAAATACCTTACAGTTCGCAGTTAACTGTTTTGTGTGGAAGTAGTAGTAACTGTGAAGACTTTCTCTCTCTCTCTCTCTCTCTCTCTCTCTCATAATCATACACGGAGAAGAAGAAAATGACTAGCTTCACCAATGCTTTTAAGAAAGTTAGTAATAAGCAGTAGTCGAAGTAACAACAGAGTAGTAGCAAAAGTGGTAGTTGTAATAATTGTGACAACCCCAAATTTAAAGATATTAAATGATTTCATGATGTTTTGGATGTTATTAATATCAGTGACAGTATTTAAATTCATAATTTCCAAAATACGATATATCACTGAAGACACCCCAAAAGTAATTTAGAGAATATTACGGGCGCTTTGCAACGTCGGCGGACCGGAGGCACGCGAGCCTCTTGTTTAATCCATGTTTTTACACGCCTAAGAGGCTCAACTACACGACATTTTTAGGTGCGCTCGATCCACGACGGTTGCACGGCATCGTTTTCTCTCTCTCCCCTCTCTCTCTCTCTCTCTCTCTCTCTCTCTCTCTCTCTCTCTCTCTCTCTCTCCTCTCTCTCTCTCTCTCTCTCTTACAGTATTAGTGTGCACTGTAGAGAGTATAAAAAAGAACAATGTGAGAATAGTATCACAGATAAAAAACAGAAAAGAAAGACATAAGCTGGAATGATTTCTTTATCCTATTTTGCGAGCTGGTATACATATATATATATATATATATATATATATATAATATATATATATATATATATATATATATATGTGTGTGTGTGTGTGTGTGTGTGTGTGTGTGTGTGTGTGTATAAATATGTTGTATGTATTTCGTATATAGCCTGTATATATATATATATATATTATATATATTATATATAGAGAGAGAGAGAGAGAGAGAGAGAGAGAGAGAGAGAGAGAGAGAGAGAGAGAGAGAGAGAGAGAGAGAGAGAGAGAGAGAGAGACTGATCGCATAGCGTTTACCGTATTGACGAAACATTTTAAAGCGTGGATATAAGAAATATAAAATCAAACAGTCGGCTAAAATACGAATAAACAGGAAGAAATAGAATTTATTTTTAAGTGTTGATTTCACATGATATCTTAAGTTTTTTTTTTATGTAACATTTAACCCCCATGGTAAGAAATGGTACCTGATATATATATATATATATATATATATATATATATATATATATATATATATATATATATATATATGTATATAATATATGTATATATATATATATCTATATATATATATACATATATATATATATATATATATAGAGAGAGAGAGAGAGAGAGAGAGAGAGAGAGAGAGAGAGAGAGAGAGAGAGAAGCATTTGTTCTATACAATATTACTGAATATTTAATCTCAGTAAATATAAAACTGAAGTAATGAAATTGCGAAAAGGAGACAAACGGAAAGACAGCGTTAAAAAACAATGAGGATAAGATGAATAGTAAATGGAAAGCTGAATAATTTGAACAGAAAAGTGTAAAATTTAAATAAATTCAAATTTCTTTCATTGTAGCGTGACACTTTTACGAAGACTTCAGCAAATTTCTTTGTACAAAATCTAATAATTGTTGCACGCCATAAAGTTTTGCTCGCTGTAGTATTACCAACACTGAACTCAAATCTGTAGTGAATGAGACCCGTATGTAGGTTAGTGTATCGGATTTTTGCAGTTAGTAAAAGTGCTTGTGGCGCTTGCTTCCAATAGTATAAAAACATTGATGTTTAATTTGTGGTTAATCATTCATTGCTTGGTACGTATTTGATTCCAAAATCTAAGTATTACGATTGAGGATCTTCAAATTTTTCTCTCTCTCTCTCTCTCTCTCTCTCCTCTCTCTCTGTGTGTGTGTGTGTGTGTGTATGTATGTGTGCGTGTGTGCGCTCTGCTCTTCATGTGTGGGACGAGCCAGGTAATTAGTTAACGAAAAGATGAAGTGAACTAAAATATTTTCTCTGCAAAATATAGCATCGCTGAATTTGATTTCCCATCAAACGTTCAAGTTAATTCATCGACGATATTTTGTTTTCTTTTTTGTGTGTGTGTCTCGTCTTTGTGGCGATCTGACATTTAATAATCTGTGTAATTATTTTGCTCAGTATTAATTTCGTTCAGCATTCGGTTGTTGCAATTTCTTTGTTGCCAGCTCTGAAATGTACCAACACTATATTCAAATGCACAAATGTAACTCCGTAGAAGCAATAATTTGCTCTGAGTATCATAGAATTAAGCGCTTTGTTGTCTCTTTCGAATTGTGGGGCTCTAAAAGTCGCATAATTTGTGTGCTGGAATAAACAGATTGTTTATATAACTTCATGTCAGTCAATTCACTTTCGAAAGCCTTAGTATTGCTTTGGTTAGTATATTCTAGGAGGATCAGTTGCACAAACTGCTTTATTTGTTGATTATGAAGCATATTTTTCTTTTCTTTTGAAACGATGCAAATCTCATGAATATCCGTTCATTGTCATGTATATTGTATCTTGTTCCTCATCGATAACAGTAGTTGCTAAAGATAAAAGAAAAATAGAAAACATCGTGGAAAAGACCGGCTCTTCAGATACTAAGAGTCTCAATAAATCGATAACTGTGCACTATTTTTCATCTGCTTAATTTCAGCTCTCATGTCATTCAGTATTAGTGTTCGTATTGCGGTAGAATCCCTTTCATATAAATTAGACGATTAGAAAATTGTTTCGACGAGTCATTAACAAGTAAAATGGAAACTCCTACGATACAGATTTCTTCCACTTTTAGTTTACTATGTTTTCCCCGCAACTCTGATGACTAATTTTGTTTCTTTCCAGGCGTGATAATCAAAATAATGTAGTGTCGTACCTTTATAGTTTTGTTTACCTCTGAGAGCTTTCAAATGAACTTGTTTTATAAATAATAGTCCTGGACTCTAGTACTTTCTTTACTTCCATTGAATCCTTCCCCTTTACTCTTTAAAAGGCCTTTGCTGGAATCCGCAAATGACTATCCTGCTTTCCGTTCTCCCTCTTTCCCCAGCCATAATTCCTGGATAAACAAGTGTCCTTCCAGCACAGCGACAGACGTTACCTCCCACATAGCATGTGATATGCAGTGCAGCGCGATGTGCCTCGCTTTTTGTTACATAAGTAATGAGAGGTTTCTTTCTTCCCTGTACATCGGATTAACATTTCCCTTATAACACTGCTCGCAGGATTAAGTTTGGGTGATTAGGAATACGGACGATCCAATTTGGAAACCAACCGAAATCGGGCTGGAAAATCTGCTCCATTGACGATGTCATTTTGCGGCCGGGCTGATATTCATTTAGCTCCCATGTCATATCTGTGTTTGGCCGTTTGAATTAAGCAAATAGCGCTCAAAAGGCTATTGGGAGAGGGAATTCAAAAGACGGGGTTGGGGTCTGCCATTCGTCAGGTCTGCATACGCGAATAGGAGATATGATATTGCATTATCAAAAATCAAGGGTCAACTTGAACCTCGCAAGACCCTCTGGAACCTTATAAGGAACGACCTCTTTCGCTCTGTCTGGAAAAAAGGAGCATTGTTTGAGCTCTCGTGATGAATGGGCTTCCTTAGTACATAAACATTTACTTGAATGATACTCGAGAATGAATAAAGAATAAGGGGGTTGAATTCACTTGTTTTTCTTGAAGGTTATTCATTCCAGAGCTCCTTTCTCTCTTTTCATCATTCGATTTAAGATAAAGATCACCCCATACAGATAAACTCTCTTAGGAAGGATTCCAGTTAACATATGGGTATGCTCCTCATTAAATTGACCTACTGTAAGTCTGTCACTCTTTCTTTTTCACTTGCTCTTTGGGTCGTGTATTAACACCTCTCTTCAAGGCTATTAATTTCATATATATATATATATATATATATATATATATATATATATATATATATATATATATATATATATATATATATATATATATATATACATACATATATATATATATATATATATATATATATATATATATATATATACATATATATATATATATATATATATATATATATATATATATATATATATATATATATATATATATATATATATGCACCTGGACCCATCTGTAGGGGAAAAGCTGTATAATTGAATGTACATATGTACAAACATACGTATATATAATATATATATATATATATATATATATATATATATATATATATATATATACACATATATGTAGGATATATATAGATAATAATATATATATGCGCACCTGGACCCATGTGTAGGAAAAAGGTTGTATAACTGAATGTACATACATACATTAATAGATTCGTGCATATATATATATATATATATATATATATATATATATATATATATATATATATATATATATATATATATACATATATGTATATGTATTATATATATATACATATATGTATATGTATTATATATATGTATATCTATAATGGGCATGTTAGCATGTATTCATTTTACATGAATTGTTCAACTGTATCACAACTGTGGACACACAAGTGTCCCGAAGGACCTTCAGTTTTTAGTTTTTCCTTAAAATTAGACAGGTCATCCCTATGAAAACCTGGAAATCCGAAAAGGAAAGAAAGGAATATAACTCCTTTCACAAAGGTTACTGAAGCTGATAACACATCCAGTGTTTTACAAAGAAAGATAAAAGCTCAGTTATCCATCAGTCTGTATTCTTTGTTTACAGAGCATGAAAGGTCTCCAAAAATACATATAGAACTGGAAAAGGATAGTTCCTCTCCGCTTTCCTCTTCTTGCCAGTCTGGCTGGTTTTATTATGTTTAGTGATACATTCTGTAAAGAAATTTTTAAATATAAAGGAATGCCAAAAAATGGTAAAGTTCAAAAATCAGATATGAGATAATGTATATGCAGGACAAGCTGTTCCCTTTAACGGTGGAGCGTTTCCCTTCATAAATGTGGCTTCAGCTAACCGAAACTGTACAGTGGCCTCAGCTCTGATCGTTATTTTGAAGTTTCTCACTTCTGCCGCCCATCCACAGATGAGGAAAATTGTTAACTAAGGGGAGTCAGACTTATTCTGTTCGATCCCCTACCTGCCCCACCCCCATCTGGGGCGGACAAACAGGTTTGCAGGAGGAGGGTGGATGTCTCCCCTACCCTCCCGTTCCCCTACCTACCCGCCCCCACCTGGGGCGGACAAACCGGGTCGCAGGGGGTGGGTGGCTGTGTAATGACTTCCCTACTGTCACCCGGGGGAGGATAAAAGAAAAAAATTCACTCGGATTTTATTATTATAGATAGATAACAGCGCAAGACATTTATATATAAATAAAAATAACAACATTCATGTGTTTTTCGTTAACTTCATCGCGATATTTCATATCATCATTATTACTTTTTTTTCCAGGAAAACAGACACGCACTATATCTTATCCTAAATATAATCCCAGTTAGTCTTTTGATACTTCTTGACGGACGTCGCTTGATGAGAAAAGGAAGTCTGTCCAATTCAGAGAAGGCGAGTGAAAGAGGCCCTTTTTTGAAAAGGCAATTACCTCGAGGTTATAAGGTAACTTGAGAGTGAAATGAAGCTCATATGATAGGATAATGTATCCTTTTGCAAGATTAGCGTGAGGGGTTGGGGTGGGGCCGGGTGGGGGGTTGGGGGGACATACAAGCTCCCGGCCAGGCGGGTGTATGGCTAGGCGGATAGAGCTGCTTCGTGTTTGTAAGCGGAAATGAAACGGGATTTTCTCTCTCTCTCTCTCTCTCTCTCTCTCTCTCTCTCTCTCTCTCTCTCTCTCTCTCTCTCTAAATGCGTACACACACACACACACACACACACACACACATATATATATATACATATATATATATATATATATATATATATATATATATATATATATATATATATATATATATGTATATTACATATATATAATTATTTACTTATTTATTTATCTATTTTTATATGTACGTGTATTAGATCATCAGAAATGCAATGTGTCCATATTTTTTTCTGAGTGTTGAATCTTTCAAATTATTAATACCAATGATATCTATTGCAGGTCATCTGAATTAGAATTTAATGAAAGACTAATGAAGCTAAATCAAACAATGGGCCAGCTGAATAAGAGATGGAAGTCAAATAGACTGAAATTTCATAGAAAAGCAATATTATTTTTTTTAAGTCTAATACGATCTCTATTGCTATACGGACATGAATCGTGGTTTGACAGTGAAAAAATATTTAAAAGATTTTTCGATTAAAAATAAAGCTATAAGAAGAATATTAGGAGTCAGGAGCAGATGAGATACTGATGAAAGGGAGATGGCTTTGATGTGTCCTTCACCTGGTTTCCTTTGGGCACCAGGAGACTTGAAACGCCCAGACCTTCTTGGGTAAGAACTATGAGAAGGGAGGCTGGCGGTGAGAAGAGATTAGTGGAAGATAAAGCACAATTTGCCTAGTGCAGTTATAGAATCTTCTAATCTCCAAATATTGAGGCAGGGAGCAAACTCATTCCTGCTCTCAGCTGACGTCTCGTGAATTTCAGCTGCAACGGTTATATTCTGTATTGCCTCATATTTTATTTAATTATCACCTTTCCCTATTTGTCTATCTCTACTGGACGATTTCCCTTTGGAGCCTTCTTGAGTTTGTAGTTTGTTGACTTTGTCCCTAAGAGTTTTCAGCTGAAGATTTCAAGAAGAAAGATAAAAGGAAAAGCATGAGAGGCAGAATTTTACAGAGGCCCTTTTGTGTCATGCGTCATTTGAGAAGTTGGTGGTGAATATGAAAGATGTACACATATATACTGTATATATATACACATAAGGGCCGGAGCCGAGGCTCGAAGTATACATCACGAAGGATGAGGATGCCTTTCCCTATTACTTCCTTCGTGATGTATATATATACATATATATACAGTATATATATATATATATATATATATATATATATGTATATATATGTGTGTGTGTGACATATATATATATATATATATATATATATATATATATATATATATATATATATATATATATATATATATATACACTGTATATATACATATATGTGCGTGTATGTACAATTCTCACAGATCAGGCAAATAATTAAAGTATCAGTTACAGCTAGAGTTGTTACAATTTTTAATACCGACCCAATTATAAACTTTAGTATTTCGGCACAAGTGGAATAATTTATATTATTTGTTGAGGTTATGGGTGGACACCTTTCATAGCTATTCCCTACTGAAATTATCCAACAAGAATTACGTAATCCTATGTTCGATTGCCGTACATGATTGTATGATTAGCGCTTCGACCTTTGGTCAGAGACGTGTCTTTTCAAGATTTGATTATTTTTGAAGGTACACACACATATGCATATACATACATATATATGTATACATATATGTATATATATATATGTATATATGCATATATATATATGTATGTATGTATGTATATATGGCTTTTTATCACATCACTGTGATTCATATACAAGCATTAAGCTACAAACGTCCTTTAATATCCAATTCGCTCTACCTCGGAAATAATATAATTTCATATATGTTACCGAAGGGGAATTTTCGTTGGTTCGAGCCCACGGGACGACGAACTTATTATCAACTAAAAAATTCCCCTTCGGTAACATATATGAAATTATATTATTTCCGAGGTAGAGCGAATTGGATATTAAAGGACGTTTGTAGCTTAATGCTTGTGTATGTATATATGTGCGATAATTACACACACACACATATATATATAATATATATATGCATATATATATATATATATATATATATATATATATATATATATATATATATATATATATATATATATATATATATATATATATATATATGTATGCATAATATATATACATATATGTATAATTGTTGTCGAACATGCAGAGTGTGACAAGGAGAAACATTTTATTCTATATGTTCTGTGGTTATAGAATGATTCCAGCCTAGTGTCAAGGCAGGAAAGGTACAAAATTTTAACTTGTGTAGGGAAAGGCAATCAAAATTAGTATGTCAACAGGTACATGAAATATAAAAGCCAATGTCCCCCTACCATAAGCAACTTGTGCAACAATAAAAGTAAATAATCAGCGTGCAATACCCATGATCCAGTGAGCCTATACTGTCTGTACTTTCGAAGAACACAGAACAGATACTGCCGTCTCTCAAGGGAGGCAAAGCATATATTTGCGAAATTGTTGGGTTTTCAGACTGTGAGAAATAATTCAGAGATTTCAGTACATTAAAATCAAATATACCTCTTATCGCTCGTTAACTTTTCGGTAGAGAGTTTATGAACACTTTTTTTCCACCCTCTTCTTTCATAAATATTGAGACATATTCTTTTTATTATTAAGCTTTGTCTCTCTTTATCTTTTGGATAGATGAGTAATGAGCGAGAATGCAAAGATGTAGTTTTATTATGTATAATTGTACAATAAAATAAAAGAAAACTCCAAAGATGTCTAGGAAGGGATCACATTGAAAAGAGATATAGAAAATAATTAAAAGGTGATAGTGACCGAAAGCAAAAATGATATGGTTCAATTTAAAGAATAACAAAAAAAACAAAGAACCAAAATACTGGATTTAAATGAATCAAAATGAATCAAAATGAGAAAACTGAAGAAATCTGAATTACTTATGGATATATAACAAGTGTAGTTTCATCATAAGAGCAGAGTCAAGTGACAAATCACAAAACCAGTGACTGATTACGATAAATCAAAATTCAAGTAATAAACTGGCAATAAATAATAATTAACTGTTCAGTCTAAAATTGGATGGATCACTTGCTTGACATCCGATGCTTCAGGTATTTTGTTTGTAATTTCCGAGTTATAATTTATAACTTTCAAACATTAGAAGAATTCCATTCGCTTAACCTGTCACACTGGTCATAATCACATCCAAATTGTTTTTGTTCACTTCCTGGTGATAATTACGTCTAGCTTGTCTATTTTTACTGTATATGCAATCGAGAGTTCAATGAATATTGCTGCAGGAGGAAACAAAAGGATATTAGAATGCTCATGCGGGGCCCGTGATATCTATCATTTTTCCAGCAAAACTATTTTAAAGCAGATGATACAGGCATAGAGAACAATGTAAAAGATTGGAATTTTATTTGCGCCTTGACTTTTCTAAACATTTACTTTTAATGAAATGCGTATATGGGTGTCAAAATTAATTATTTACACAATTAATTACAAAAGACTAAGGCACTGATTGGCAGCAGCTGTTGCTTAATAAGCAACGTGGATACATCAGCATCACGAACCAACAGAAATAATAAGCTCAAAAAATCTTTACAATTACATTTGATAGTTTTTTCATGAAAGTATTTCAGTCATTTGATATTCTTTTTTGCCTCTTTCGGGAGACTCGACATTATGCAGAATAATCGCTGGTTTAAAAGGACCTTTTTTTGGAAACGTCAGACTTTCTACCATATGATTTCATCCCCATATCAAGGCACGGTACTCGGGGTCCGCTTGTTGAACTCTAATGGTCAGTGATCAGTCTTGGTTGCAGAACGATTGTCCATCAAAGAAGTCAGTGGCATTTCACAAACCGCCTTTGGCGCCTTCCCGGCGTAACCTCACGGAACTTAGACCTAGCTTCATCCCACAAAAGTACAGATTACCAACTGCGCCACAACTGCAGTTGATCCCTAGTGATCAAAAAGGGTTAAATGGCTTAGCAGAGAGATATGGCTGGGGCAGTGGCCTCCTCTCTCTCTCTCTCTCTCTCTCTCTCTCTCTCTCTCTCTCTCTCTCTCTCTCTCTCTCTCTCTCTCTCTCTCTCAAGAATCAGGTTTGTTCCTCACTAACCATACTTGTCCTTTTCGAGAAATTTTGTGTCATTTGGATTCCCTTATAGTTAATTTGGACATCTCTTCTATCAATTGACTGGTGAAAATAGTTTATGTACAATGTGACTTAGCTGCCCTGTCCTCTCCAAAATGGCAAGGGCTGTGCACCCTTTGCAACAGTCAAGTAAAAGTTGTTTTTCTTTACCTTTCAGGCTTCTTAGTGAATAGTACTACTCTTCCAACACGTGTGCTGTCTCATCCCCGTCAACAATGTAAGTAGTCTCTGTATTTGCGGCTCAGTAATTATGAGCATAAAAAAAGTCTCTATTGTATTTGTGACAAATCTATCATAGATAGCTGCGTCCTCCATACTTAACCATCAGTTATCATGGTAGAGCTGGGATGATTTTGATTTCAAGCACAGAATGTAAATTCGACAGAATTATGTGCAGCATTGTCGAAACCAACTCAGTCTCTCTTAACAGCCAAAACACATAGGTTTGAATCCTAGCCATGGGCAAATGCATTTATCATGTAAAATATTCCAAGGGTAAAGCAGAGCCGATACTGAGGGGTATATATTTCTTACTATGTGTTAATATAAATAAATTTTGAGTATTAGTGACAAATCTATCATATATATATATATATATATATATATATATTGTTAAGGATATACATTCCTCCCTCCTATTTAGCTGCTATCTAGCTAACTTATTTAGAGGATTATAATTTCCGTTAGCTTATAGCTGGCACCAATATGGCGGAACTCAGTTGTTTTCACTCATATAGACAGAGAACCCATGCTTTCACAGCCTACAGGAAATGCCCACGCCGGGTAGACAATGGGTTTCCCTCTTAAAAACCCCCCTGCTACCGGAACACACCTAGATCCCTGCCCCCCCTTAAAGATCGTACTATGCGGGGTCTCCCCCCATCGCCTGAGATGGGGTAGCAATTAGTGTTCAGGATAAGCGTATCGAACTTAGGGGATGCGGTAGGATTTTATTCTGTAAGGCCTTAGCCCTAAGGTCTCCTTTTCTCTGTGCTTTTGCTGGCATATGACTCCTTGCAGGTACGTGGCCAGAACTGAGATGCCCCCCCCAAAGCCATGTTGGGGAAAACAGACTCACACTCTTTGGTCCGATCTCCTCTGCACCGGACGTGCTATATTTCTCTGCTCCGCTGGTGTGGCGATCGTCGACAGACAGCCAATCCGATTGTAGGCACATATAACAATCATAAAAGGTTCATACGTTTGCGAGTAGTCAAATTGCCAGCCCTGTCCCTTGTACTTAACTCCTTAATTTCCAGTTCTTTTAAACTTTTAACCTCTTCCTCCACGAAACAATCTTCCCTTTGTCAAAATCTTGCCTGTATCCCCTGCCTTGCCATTTACGTACTTTGAGTTCGAGTAAAGATCCCGATATAACAATCATTTATCCCTCCACCATTGCAATCTAAGGGCTATTTAATTATTTAAGTTAAGTGGTAAAAGCGTTAGTTAACTTTGGGCGCGTATAGTTACGTGTTCATTGTTAACGCACACACTGCTCCGATTCTCAGATCATATTTACGTGCTTTCATCAAAAGCACCTTCTAGGCTACGTTATGTGTTGTATTTAGGAATGTGTTGGGTAATCTTTGGTAGGAAGATTCCCTTTCCCTTAGTTTGAGCAGGGCTAACGCAAAATGTCTCTTTCAGGAGATACACGTGGTGCGATCGCAATCCTGCTTCGATACCTCGCCTGCCACCCAAATTTAATCAATGCCTGGTCGTAGTTCAGAGAAGTGTCCGTTGTTGCCAACTGATCGTATGAAGTATCCCTCCATCCTGAAACACCATCATATGCATTAATATTCCACGTAATCAGGGCAGACTAAAGGGGATTATTATCATTGAACTGATTATTGCAGATTGGCCCCATTTTTATCCACTTGCTTGTTGCCAATTCATGTCATTATTGTTACTTATTCTGAATCTGCCCCTCAGTGATTATGTTGTATTGTGTCTAATTGTTGATTTGCTAATGTCGATTTGCTAAGTTTCTATAAATAAATCACTGTAAATTGGCAAAAGAATTCTAAATTCCAATATGGCGACCTTCCACCTTAAATTATAATTCCAGGAAAATTCTGAGGTAAGTCTTCAATTAAATCCCCTTTTGTTTACAAACTGGACTCCCTTGGTTTCGTGGCAGCATCAATTATAATTTTGTGTGTAAATTCCTATCACACCAGTCCAGTCTGTAACAATATATATATATATATATATATATATATATATATATATATATATATATATATATATATATATATATATATATATATATATATATATATATATATATATATATATATATATATGTATGTATGTATCATTTCTTTCCATGAATTACTTTCATATTTTTGATTTTCGATGAATCATATTGTGTGGGTGTTTCTCTGTTTCTCCATCACTTTTTTATTGTTACTGTCGTTACTGTTGTTATAATTAGTTTTTATTATCATTGCTTTTAGTATTTTTATGAATATCAAGTCCATCTCATTTTCTCTCTCGACTGAAGGTCAGCTGCTGTGAAACAACTGTGTCGTGTTGATGAAGATCCTGTTCTGTTTTAGTTTTCTGTAAAAGGAAACTATTGAGACGGTTATTTGTCTGTCCATCCGCACTTTTTCTGTCCGCCCTCAGATCTTAAAGACTACCGAGGCTAGAGGGCTGCAAAAGGGTATGTAGATTATCCACCCTGCAATCATCAAGCACACCAGATTGCAGCCCTCTAGCCTCAGTAGTTTTTATTTTATTTCAGGTTAAAGTTAGCCATAATCGTGCGTCTGGCACCGTAACAACACAGGCCACCACGGCCGGCTGAGGGTTTCATGGGACGTGGCTGAGATTTTCATACAGCATTATACGCTGTACAGGAGACTCGATTGGGCCGACGAAACTTCGGCGCATTTTTTACTTGTTGTTATTGTATTTTTTTTTTTTTTTTTTTTTTGTCCCCTTGTCTGCAGCTACTGTCCCTTGAGCGTATTATTTTCCGAGTCAGCCGCAAGTATTTATGTTATTTTCTTTCCGCGGTTTCTTGCCATTGCTTCATTGCCTGACTTCTGCGAATGTCACTAAATAACGCTATTTGAACTCATGTATGTCCCATGTATCATTATTTTTATTAGTGGTGGTCGCAGTAATGTTATGAATATAACTGTTCCATTTACTTTTATTTATTATATTTTGCACTGAGTCTATTTCATTCATCGGAATTATGTATTCGTGTATGTCCTTGAGCTTCAGTATTATTATTATTATTATTATTACTTTAAGTTATTGCAAAACTTTATCCGAATTACTTTGAATGGCTTTGTTTTTAAACCGGATTACGATAACATATGGATTATATATAATAAAGTCAAATTACATTTAACCCTTCGTAGATTGAAAATAAAATATAATTGCATAAAACGCCGGTAATTCATAAGATAACAGGGAAAACCTGTGATGATTTAGTAAAAACATCAGATTTTTAAACGATAAATATTGGGGTTCCATTTCAATATGTCTCAAATGAGCCACTAACTGATTGTGCTAAGCCTAAGTAGGCGTATAATATACAAAAAAGAAAAAAACAAATGTGTCAGTAATGATAATAAAACTCAGTATAGTACAATATAGTAGTTTTAATTATTTTATTGATACAAATTCGCAGTTTGATGACTGAAATCGCTTAGCCGTCTCACCAAAAATAGTAGAGGAAAATGCAGCTATTCTGAAAATTACCGTGACTGAGTTTGAATGATGTACGAAAATAAAAGAGAGAGAGAGAGAGAGAGAGAGAGAGAGAGAGAGAGAGAGAGAGAGAGAGAGAGAGAGAACGGTTTCATGCGAATTGGATGTTCAAGACCGACTTTGGACTTCAGAATGAGTTTGAGACGAGTGAATGGTCTCCGGGGGGTGTTAGACTGCGGGGGGACAGGGCGAGCCCTAGATGGTTCTTTTAGGGGGGGAGGGGGTGGCACAGAACTAGATGGCTCTTGGGCGGGAGTGAGGAAGGGGAAGGGGGAGGGGGAGGCTGTTGAAATAGGGTTGGGTGCGAGGTCCATTGGACATGACCCTGGCAGAAGACTTCAAGATAAATGGACCTTGGGAGAGGACCCGAATAGTGAATATGTCGGTTGGTGGTAGTGTTTCGGTTGGGAGGGGGCCAGCAGAGAGGACATGGGGACCCGGGGAGGTATGTGGCCGTTTGGGGTCATCTAGGAGGAAGGAGGCCCTACTTTTTCATGGGGTGTGGGGATTGGGGAGGGGGAAGGGGTGGAAGGGCGAGCTCAATAAATCTAGCTTTTGTGCGTGTCTGCGCGTGGGCCATTTGCTTGGGTGTGTTTGTGTGTGAACGATTTTTTGTTTGTTTGTTTGTTTTAACGTGCTCGCTATGGTAGCGTTACTTGACTGATCTTTACCTTTGGAATCTCTGCGTGTTCCGTGGTAATGACTTCCTAATCCGGCTGATCTATTGCCTTTTATTTACGATCAAAACCAGTTATTTGTCACATCGTTGTCCCGGGAGTCGATGATTTCGTTAGACTCTTTAAGCTAGTTTTAACTCTTCTAAGAATTAATTATAAATGGTCCCTCGGTTTAAATTGATTAAATATAAAGATTCGGAGGGAGTCGCGTAGGAAGGTTCTTACGGTTAATCGCATCTGAAATAATGATGTTTTTCAATAAACTTTGCAATTAACGACTGGGGATAATGAATCAGATTCCAACCACAATCACCGAAAAAAATTTTTTTATTAATCTTTTATTAAAATGTTTTCCGACACATTCAATAATCATATATAATTCAAGGTTATTAAAAGATATTGAATCCTATTAAGTACTGCAAAATATTTCGAAGAGTTTTCTTATTTCCTTCGAGTAGAATGAGACTTCAGTAACTGGTCCACCAATACCCCGTGATTATCTGAAGCAAAGCCATCGCTGAGTTCATTCAGCTGTGAGGAAATGTGTGAGGTATCAGAGGAATTTTAACCTCTGAGGCACAGGAAGGTCACCGGTGGTTCCGCTGAGGTGAAGAAGTGCCATTACCTCTTCGATATGTCACTGAATGACAAAGATTCGTTTCCTTTGAGGTATAAAGCGCTAAGTGACTGTGAATATTAGTATGAAACCTTATAGAAAACTATTTTGCATTAATAATAACAACTCTTCTTCTTTTAACGTGCTGTTTTCCCATTTTTGTAATAACAACAACTACAAAATATTGATAATAACAATCTCGGTATCATAAACAACAAGCACTGTGTATTTATCACTTATTTGCATTGTTTGTAACTTTGGTAGTCTGTGGGTAAGGAACTGCACGTTTAGTCTTTTCGACACCCACCTCGGGGTCAGCCTCCCTCATCAGGCCCATGATTGGGGAAGTGTTTGAAAAGAAAAGGCCCTCCAAACATTTTAGTCTTTTTTTAGCTTCAAATGATTAGAGACATTACATGTCAATGCTTTTGAAAAACAGTTTCAAGTTAGGCTGAATAGCTACAAGATTCCCGTTACAAAAGGTATATATATTTATTATTATTATTATTATTATTATTATTACTTTGCCTCCTGTGTCCGGTGCTGGCTCTCTCTCTCTCTCTCTCTCTCTCTCTCTCTCTCTCTCTCTCTCTCTCTCTCTCTCTCTCTCTCTCTCTCGTTGGCGTCTGGTGTAGGCTGGTTTCTTAAATCTCTCCTTATGATGGTAGGGAGAAATTCGGTTTCTTTCACCGACTATTATTATTATTATTATTATTATTATTATTATTATTATTATTATTATTATTATTATTATTATTATTAGCTCGCCGGGCAAGAAACCATGTGAGCTTTTGATAGTGCTTCCTACGTACATCTTCAGCTGAGCGTTCGCCATTGCTTTTGTCAAACAACTTGTCACATGTCTTGGGAATTGTTGAACCAATTTCAGCCAATTGGCTAAACTGGCCAAAGACCAAGAGAGCCGCTGCCATTCCTTTGTGTCGGTCGTCCGTTAATCATTTTACATTTTGATTGCTTTGAGAGCCAGATAAACAAATGAATCAAATATTCTTTCCAAGTAACCTAGTCATGTTGTTATTTGAAGATTGGCCTATAAATATGGATGGCTTCTACATCCCTTTCTTCTCTGTGAATATACAAAGATTGAACGCAGGTGAATGATCCACGCTCTGTGAGAAGGTAAGTTATTATTCTTACTAGTGAGACTGATGACTAATCATATTATATTCATATACCTTTCAGCATATTTCTTTGCTTATGAACTGATAATCGTACGTAACTTTCATATGTCCTGTTGTTATCTAAAGTCTGTTGTAAGACAAAATCAAGTCTTCACTAAACCTGTATCATAATTCATGCCCTGGGAAAGCAGAACTGATACAAGATTGCGCTGACAGCGAACCGTTTGAATACTTAATACAAGCAGGAAACTCAACACTTATTCTCACAGAAATAGTTTTAAATCTGCTCTGACTGAGAAAGCACATTTTATTCTTAACGATGTTTTTTATTTGTTTATGAAAATGCTTCAATAGCTTTAGTAAGAGAGCGTTTTTTATTCTGTGTATCTCCTGACAGTGAATGAGTAGCTGTTTGCATTTCTCAGTTTCACGGGAAAAATTTACATAATTTTTTTTTTCAAAAGAGCATTCGCCTTCACTGCAAGTCTTTTGAAGTCACAGGTTCTATCAGATACTTTTGGGGGAAACATATGTACCTGCCACTGATAAACAAAATAATCATTAGGATTCGTCCATGTTTGGTTAGAGGGTGTGCTCTTACTTTTTATTTAGTGTCGCCTAATAATCCAATTATTCTATTTTATAAGACAAGGAGATGCAATAATGAGAGTTACAAGTGCGTCATATGACAGGCGAGGGTAGATTAACGAATTATAGCGAAATAATAATAATAATTATAAACTATTTCAGCTGGTGGCCACATGCAAATACAAAATGCAGTTACATTAGGTAAAATACAATGTACCTCGAAGAAAAATTGAGCAGTTACGCCCAAAATAATATTAATAAGTAGATTTCAAAATTTTCTGGTTACGGAGCGGATACTCTCATTCGACACGAGCATTACAGTATGCAGTTGAGCTCAGATGTAACATTTGAGCTTATGACTTATTCAAGACATTTTGAAATCAGAGTTGTATTGATTATATGTCAGTCCAGATATTAATGAACTGTAGCAGTGGTCTTTGTGAGAATACTGAAGCTTTGGGGGAAATGGTGAGTGAAGAACTTGAGAAAACTGGAGAGGGAAAAACACCATAGACTCCAAAAACTGTCGAGGTGATCGTTATAAGAGATTGTCGTAAGTCTAACAGAGGTGTCGTTACGCTCAGGACTTGAGTCTCGTAAGTGCTTACAAAAAGTATGAAGACCAGAAAGCTTGAACTGTCACAGGTGTCCCGTTTCACAGTACATATAGAGGAAACTGAAATGTACACCTTTAAGTTTACCTGTGACCAATAAAAATGGAATATCATTAAAAATATATTTGTAAATAATTAGCAAGCCATTGAGGTACCTGCAACCAAGTTTCGTCAGCCAGCTGAATGTTGACATTTGAAAGGACCCGTTACGTTGAAAAATTATCCTTGTTTAAAATCAATTGAGTCCCGTAAGGGGGTAGTGCCGTCAGTGCACCTCGTGCGGTGCACTGTAGGCATTACTCAGGGCTCTTTGCACCGTGCCCTCGGGCCCTAGCTGCAACCATCTGACTTTCCACCCTCTCCTAACAATTGATTCATAGTGCAACAGCGAAGTTTTCCTCCTGTTACACCTTTCAAACCTTTTATTGTCAATTTCCGTTTCCGCGCTGAATGATTTCATAGGTCCCAGCGCTTGACCTTTGGCCTAAATTCTATATTCAATTCAAAACCATTTGAGGAAGATACTGACAGAATTCGAAGTTACCTACCAGTACAGTTTCATCAAAATCAGGGAAAGATTAAATGTTAATCTTTAAATTGACATGTAATCTTGACAGATGGGTCAAGGGAAAACTTTAATCAATATCTTAGGCACTTACTGTTGAACTTGGAAGAACAGGGGCGCCTAACTATCGTAGTACCTGAGATTTAAAGGAAAGACTTTAAAAATTGTAAAAGATATTTGAAGGGGAAGAAGGATACTACTACTGCTGATTATGATAATTAGGAAGGAGTACCTCTTATATTCATCTCATAAAAAATTATAATAACATCAGTGGAGTTTATTCCTTTTACCTGTTGAGAGACCACAAAGAATGGTTAATTGTTGTCCAGTATTCATTTTATCCAAGGGGGGTGACGTGGACGCAGTTAAGGTGTTGTGATTTTACTACTACAAGTATATGGTTATGTATATAGAAGCAGAAGTGTGGAAGACTACCGTTGACTTTTTTCGGCAGTTTAATTGGGCGTGATCTGAATGAAAGTCGGCGACTTATATATATATATGTGTGCATGATCTGAATGAAAGTCGGCGATATATACATACATGCATACATACATACATACATACATACATACATACATACATACACACACACACACACACACATATATATATATATATATATATATATATATATATATATATATATATATATGAAATTTTTATCATACCGTGATTTATGTTTGGTCATCTGTAGCGATTAAGAACGCATAATAATTAAGATCCGATTATGCAGGAACCTAAGTTACAGGTTCACTTGTAAAGTGAATGCCACAAGTAAACAACACTGACGCCCGTGTTGATGACGACCTCTGAAACTCCGAGACTGTATACAGAATTATAAAGTATAAAATTCCGCAGAAGTGGCGTTTCCATACGAAGAACCGTCTGGTTGTGAACATCTGTTATCATTATTTTTTATCGCTTCTTATCCCCCATTGCTAAGTGATTTCCTGAACAGTAACTTGCCACTGCTATAGTTCTAAATGACATTACGAAAAACGTTACTATCTCTTTGATCACAGTAAGGAAATAATTGGCAACTGGGAGATATTCCGTGCCATACGGTGATTAGGCCCAGTTGTGTAAACACGACGCTGCGGACTGAACTCAAGGATGGGATCGGATTTCATCACGGTGCTTGGAGCTGGCGTTCACATCTTCACGGCGAGTCTTCATAAGAGGTGATTGTTCGCTTGCTAACGAAGGGCGGCAAACTGCTTGGGTCGTTAGATGCTGCTTATTTTTAAGTGTCCGTTTCCACTTGTTCAGTATTTGCATTAACAACATTAGTTTTTGTAATTTGCGTTAGCTTGGTACTCTCTCTAGTATCGAATTATATATATACATGTGTATGTATATATGTGTATATATATCATATATATTTATTTATTTATACATATATATGTATGTATATATGTACATATGTATATATATATATATATATATATATATATATATATATATATATATATATATATATATATATATATATATATATATATATATATCTGAACATATATATATATATATGTATAAATAAATAAATGAATGTATATATACATATACATACACATACACACACACACACACATATATATATATATATATATATATATATATATATATATATATATATATAAAAATTTCCACATTGACTCCCTAACATCCTGACTTCTTCGCCTCGTTAGATGCGCTTACCACTACAAGTGTTATAGCGATAAGCATATCTAAATAACTGTGATGTAGTCAAGAAGTTACGAAGCCATTATGGTTGTTAAAAATATATATTTCTAGTAAAAGTAAGGTCAGCAGAATATATATATACAGTATGTATATATATATATATATATATATATATATATATATAGAGAGAGAGAGAGAGAGAGAGAGAGAGAGAGAGAGAGAGAGAGAGAGAGAGAGAGAGAGAGAGAGAGAGAGAGAGACTTGAAAAGCCAAGTCGAACATGAGAGGATTCTTGTAAGATTTTCATGTAATCAGAGTAGCTGAGACTAATTATTGTTGTGATGATTATTTCTTAATTGACAAATTACACTATGTTCTTTCATATCTGTTTAAGGCAGGTTTCTACAATAATGTGATTTTAGCTTAAATCACCTTAAATTGTGGTATATATAACAGAATAAGGAGTCTCACCGTTACGAGTTATTTAAAATGTGTGAAAGATTTCACCTGCCTTTTTCAACGTCAAGAGTTGGATTTTTAGTTTTCTGAAAAGAAAATTATTGTCCCGGCTTTATCTGTCCGTCCGCACTTTTTTCTGTCCTCACTTTTTCTGTGCGCCCTCAGTCTTAAAAACTACTGAGATTAAAAGGCTGCAAATTAGTATGTTGATCTTCCACCCTCCAGTCATCAAACATACCAAATTGCAGCTCTCTAGCCTTAGTAGTTTTTATTTTGTTTAAGGTTAAAGTTAGCCATAATCGTGCTTCTGGCAAAGACATAAGTTAGGCCACCATCGGGCCGTGGTTAAAGTTTCATGGGCCGCGGCTCATACAGCATTATACCGAGACAACTAAAGATCAATCTACTTTTGGTGGCCTTAATTGTACGCTGTAGCAGCTGTACAGAAAACTCGATTGCGCTGAAGATACTTCGGAGCATTTTTTACTTGCTTTTTATTGTCAGTGAATTATTTTCTGTAATACATTACGTTGTTTATTTCATTTATGCCCTGTTGCTAATAATCTGTAATAATGTCAACACAGGGTTCACTTCATTGTTCTTTTTATAAGAATCCCAATCTGTTTCAAACTGGTTATCGTGATGAATTGAATTAAGTAAATGAAAGAAATATAACTGAAATCTAAGCATAAGAGAATCTTATGGATACTGGTGGCTGAAGCTGAAAAGCAAGTAAAGGGTGAGTGAGATGTCCATTCTGCATAGCAATAAGCTGAAAACCTTACCTCAAAAACTGATGTAAAAAACTTCATTACAAGCGAAAAATTTTTTATTGTAAAGATTATCTTTAAAATAATTGGCTAATCCATTGAAAATCTGAGGTTGAATAAAATATTATTTATGAACGGAAAAAAGAAATAAAAGAAAAGAAATGTTTAAATTGATATTGAAAGTGACACTTTGAATTAAATTTTTCCTCTGCCGTCTGTGATAAGGAGTTGTGAAAATGATATTTGAAAGCAAAAAATATTAAAATCTTGAAAATATGGAAAATTTTCTGGAAAGTACACTGTACTGAGGGCTTTACGAAGCATGCAACAAGTGAGGAAATCATTTTTCCAAAGGTGGAAAGAGTGAGTCGAGAGTAAAGACCGGAAATTTATCTAGCACATCTTACTGGGGGTCAACTTGGACGCAGAGATACCGAGCCAGGGGGGAGCAATCCTTGGCACGGGTTAAACCTGGCATCTGAATATAAGACAGGCCTCTTCCAGGCTCCACTCAGGGTACACCAGCGAGGGAACGGTTCATTATGGATTTTTTTTTTTTTATTGTGACCTGCACGTCACATCACAATATACGGTGCAACAGCCAAGCAACTGAGGCTTCTCTAAATTAAATAACATTATAATTAGGGTATCATAATAAGAATTTATATTTATTTTGGGATCGGTTGTGCGGGTTTCTTAAATTTCCCCGTTTTGTTAATTGTCTTGCTGATTTAAAATTTTTTTGGATATTTTTAAGTCGGAGCTCATGCACAGAGAAGCACCTTCTCAGTTGCAAATGAGCAAGGGCCGATAAGATAATGGTTGTCTTGATAATTTAAGGTTATTGACTTTCACCCGTCACCACTTCACATTTGCTGAAAAAGTTGAGTTTGAACGTTTCATCCTCATTTTGTTGTTTAGAACAATATTATCTTGAAAAAATGCCTGAATTGTAGCAGAAAAACAGTCGAGCAGATCTAGGTTCAGCAATCCGCACATTTCGCAAGGTAATGATCATGTTACACCATTGTATTTTCTGCGAAACCTTGAATAACTTTTCACCCTTCCATGCAGCAGTAGTTTAATCCATGTGATTCATCATTTCATTAGCTACATAATACCTTTACCTATTATTTTTCATACGTCAGTCTTTTTTTTTTTTACTACCGTTTATGTACCTAATTTTGATGTGCTGAGGTTAAGTCACCCATCAGTAGCTGTAATTTATAATGTTTCCCGGTGAGACTATCATACAGTGAACATTATCAGATTAAAAATGAATTACGGTTGCAAATGGTCATTCGTGTGTGTGATTATGGGACGGGAAAGACTCGTAATAGCATGACGCAGTTAGTTATTTGATGCTTTTATTTACCCAATATATTTTCGGTACCAGGTAATGGACACTGCTGTTGTAATTTCTCATCTGTTGATGTCCGTGTGTTGCATTGCTTGTGATACATAACCAAGTTGACAAAGCCTTAAGCAGTTTGAAGTGAAGAAGTTAATCTTATGCTCGGGTAAATTATCATAAAATACCAGGTAGGCGCAAAGAAAAGATTTTTTCATGTTCGTGAACACCGACCTTGTCTCGAGTCGTTTTCATGACGTGCTGAAAAGTATTTTGGGAACACATGCACTGCTATACGTGCACATCCAAACACTCACGTGTCTGTCTCTTTATAGTGTGAAGAAGAATGAAAACTAAATAAAAAGGGGAGGGTGTCCCAAGACTAATCATTAAGATCATTAGTCACGAAAATGTAGGATCGCTTACATGAAGGCGGAGGGTGGGAAGCTCTGTTCAGTCTCTCAAGATGATTTCGTCGAGACTTTCGTGTTTTTAAAATCTCCAACAGAGAACACACACCCCGGAATAGCTTTCAGTTTTATCGCCAGTTGTGGCTGACAAGCGACCTGTTCCTTAAACTATAAACAAACAAACGAGGTAAGTAGAGACGTTACACAATATCTGGGATTGGTCCACGTACTGTGACCTACGTTCAAAGAGGAGTTTATGATAATCCATCCAGATATTTCTCTTCAGAAGTTTTGAGAACTGATAGACAGATAGCTGCACAAACAATAAAAAAAACATAACAGGGTAAGATTTTAGCTGGAAACTTTAGTAACTAAGCGAAATTCAGTTTGATAACAAAAATTAACTGTAAATGAAAACAAATCAGTCTTTTGATACAGTCTATAATCCAGATAACTGTAACAGTGCCTGATTAGAGCTTAAAAACTTTTGACTACGATGGTGACGGGTTTACGCGGCTACAAACAGCCACTATAATAATTTCCTGATTAAAATGAGTGTGTTTAATTATACCCTCACATGAACTAGTTAAATATATTGTGGGAAAGAGACAGAAGTCCTGGATTTTCAAATTCTTTCTACTATTTCGCTTTGTTGTTATTTTTCTCACATTAGTCACCAATCCATATTCAGTTCTTTCTCGCGTTTCTTCAGATCCAGTGAACAAAAGTGGCTTGTCAGACAACCTGCCAGAAAAAAAAGATTAAGGATAAAAAAAAAGCTTTTGAACTTTCCCACGAACATTATTCCCGTCTCGAATTGGTAATAATTCCCAGGTCTCGTGTGAGGTGGCATAGCTGATGGACTTCCACGTATATTTAAAAGGATCACAAAAATTGTTTGACCGCTATGGACTTCTCTAGCGGTACTAGCGGACTTTTTTTTTTTAATTAAACAAGTGTTTTTTGCAGTTACGAAGAATTTCATGTACAGTTCAATGGGAGTATATTCTTAAGAAAAAGATGATTACATTAATCTTGCAAATAAAAATTGGTATTTCACTGCAGCTCAGATTTGGTGAATTATTTTTAGTATAATGTGAAAGTCAGCTGTAGTTTCAAGGTCCGCCATTATTTTGAAGAGCGTATCCACAGCGTGTAAATAGTAATATGGCTTTTAGTAAGCCATTTTCCCCTTTTATAGTATAATGCCGTGATGAGCTGTTGAATAACATTTCCAGACATTTGTCTGAATGCATTATCCGGCAAGAGAGGAAGAATGTGCGGCATGTCAGGAAAGAGGAAACACTAAAGCGGGAATAGAAAGGAAATAAAAAGCAAAAGGCACATGATGTGGAAACCTATTTCATGGCCTCTGAGTTGATAAAGTCATATTTGTTTTAAATATAAGCATTCCATTAAAATCCTTTTCAGAATGTACTTTCGTGGGATTTACAAACGTCGTATATTATAAATGAACGTTCTATATATATATATATATATATATATATATATATATATATATATATATATATATATATATATATATATATATATATATATATATTATATATATATATATATATATACATATATATATATATATATATATATATATATATATATATATATATATATATATATATATATATAACGAAAAGATAAAATCGTGATGATTATACGAACCAAGTTACAGCCATGAAGGAAAAGTGAAACAATGAGATGCTAAGTACTTTCGTCCTATTACCAAAGACATGGTCACAGCAGTTAAAGATATACAGAGACAAGGGCATATATATATGGTGGGTATAAGTCCTAAGGGAATACAAAAAGGTTGGGAGATCACAAATAGGTCAATGAATTAACATCAAAATTTATCTATTGGTAATCCTCTTTATTTTGTCTTCCAAATCCTTCTGGAATATATGTTTTATTACAGGGTCAAAAGAAAATAATCCTTGGCTTAAATTTTGATTTTTCTCCCAAGTCAGCTGAATCAGAATGGATTCCAACAAGTTCTGGGAAATAGCTTCATTACTTCTTAAAATTACATTGCTTTGCGTCCAATTTATTCTGTAGGACTTTTCACTTAGTTGCTAAAATGGAGCATTATTAGTCTGACCTGTTCTTACTGAATATTTGTGTTGTTTTACTCTGGTATTTAATTCTTTACTGGTCTGACCTAAGTAAAATAAATCACAGTCCGTACAAGGAACGTTGTATACAATATTGCTATCTTTTCGGAGACCATTTTTTATAAGCATGTTTTTTATATTATTATATGTGAAGGATGCATTTGTATTAAACAATTTTAAAAAAGGCTTTACAGCTTCAAATCCCATAAAATGTGGCAAACAAAGGGTGTTTGAGGACGCTTCTTTTTTTTCTTTCCGATTTTTCATAGGTCTTTATAGTAACAAGCATCCATAATGTGGGTTGGATAGCATATATCTCTTCCTATTTTTCTGATGTTTTTGAATTCTTGATCTAAAAACTCAGGACTGACTATTCGCAACGCTCGAAGAAACATTGATGAAATAACTGAAATTTTGATATTTATAGGTTGCCATGAATAATAGTGTACATATGTCACATTATTTTGCTTTTTCATATAATACTAAATTTACAATTAAAAGGTTCCCTTTTAATGTAAATGTCCAAAAAAGTTAAACACTCATCTCTCTCTAACTCGAGTGTAAATTTAATAGAAGGGACTTGATCATTTAGTTGAGCCAATATGTTATTTGCATCTGAATCTTTGGGTATGATGGCTAAAATATCATCTACACAGCGGTACCATTTTCCATTTCCCTGTAACATGGTGCATTTTATGGTATTTGAAGCTGTAATACCTTTTTTAAAATTGTTTAATACAAATGCATCCTTCACATATAATAATATAAAAAACATGCTTATAAAAAATAGCCCCCGAAAAGATAGCAATATTGTATACAAAGTTCCTTGTATGGATTGTGATTTATTTTACTTAGGTCAGACCAGTAAAGAATTAAATACCAGATAAAAACAACGCGAATATTCAGTAAGAACAGGTCAGACTAATAATGCTCTATTTTTGCATCTAAGTGAAAAGTCCCAAAGAATACATTGGACGCAAAGCAATGTAGATATTTCGAAGTAATGAAACTGTTTCCAGGAACTTGCTGGAATCCCATATAATTCAGTTGACCTGGAAGAATAGCCTAAATTTAAGCCAAGGATAATTTTCTTTTGACCCAGTAATAAAACTTACATTCCAGAAGGATTTGGAAGACAAAATAAAGAGGATTACCAATAGATAAATTTTGATGTTAATCCATTGACCATTTTGTGATCTATCAACCTTTTTGTATTCCCTTAGGACTTATACCCACCATATATACAGTATATGCCCTTGTCTCTGTACATCTTTAGTTGCTGTGACCATGTCTAGGTAATAAGACGACAGTACTTAGCATCTCGTTGTTTCATTTTCCTTTGTGGCTGTAACTTCGTTCATATATGTTTATGTATATAAATGTCTATATATATAGGCACATATATGTACATATCAAAACATTTCACCTAACAAAATCTTTCTCTAGAGAAGAAACAATACAGAGCTCAAAAATCACGTCATTCATTCCCAGTCTGGGCTCCATAGACACGCCAAGTCTCATCCTTATTTTATGTACACACACACACACTATACATATATATATATATATATATATATATATATATATATATATATATATATATATATATATATATGTGTGTGTGTGTGTGTGTGTGTGTGTGTGTGTGTGTGTATGTGTATATATGTATGTATGTATCCTATCATTTGAGATTTGTATATAACAGTAAATATTTTCTGTTTTCTTCTTAGCCACCTGTCGTCATTACTGTTAACCGGACTGTCCTAACCGAAGACACATTTTTCAAGTTATGGAGGCGGCCCGAAGAGTTTGTTCAAATTGAAGAGAGACATAGCGTCATTTCCTTATGACTCTTCAATATGTTTAAGCGTGAACCTAGTTTTCAATTTGACTAAATATCTCTAAACATATTTCGAATGATTGTCTTTTCGCGCATCTTTCTAGTGTTCGTGTATTTGGCTTCAGAAAATGTATCATATGGAGTATCTGAAAGAAGTTGGACCTAAAATGTGGAAGTAATGTTTAGTTTCCAAGATGCAATTTAAATTCGTCGGTAGCTGATTCCAAACATCTAATAATAACTTTGAACTAATAAAAGATAAAAAAAAAAATAATAACTTTGGAAGCACTCTGAGATTTATCCTTAAATAAACAGTTAACTTCTAAAATGGGCAATCGGTGAATTGTCTAGACACGAAATGCTCAGTGTTTGATGATGTTGCAACAGTTTTAGCAATATTTAAGAAGACTTTCGTGCATGTCTATTCCGAAAGGAGCCCACTTCACATTAAGCTATTTTATTATCCAGGTATCGCGTCGTGGAAATTGACAACGAAACAGCCATGTTTTTGTAATTAGGATATAATGTGTTTTCTCTTGGGTATTAATTGTCAAGTAATGATCTCTTAGGTACCGATTTACTTTATTCTATAATTGTGATAATTGTTGGCTCTACTTTGAATGTACCCTGTGGAGGGGTAGTGCCTCAGTGCAACTCATGTGGTGCTCTGTAGGCATTACTTCAGGTTCTGTGAAGCGTCCCTTCGGCCCCTAGCTGCAACCCCTTTCATTCCTTTTAATGTGCCTCCGTTCATATTCTCTTTCTTCCGCTTTAGTGTCCACTCTCTCCTAACAATTGATTTATAGTGCAACTGCGAGGTTTCCCCCTGTTACACCTTTCAAACCTTTTAACAGGCAATTTACGTTTCAGCGCTGAATGACCTCATTGGTCCCAGCGATTGGCCTTTGGCCTAAACTCCACATCCCATATATCTGTCTATCTACTTTGAAAGTGACGGTTGTACAAACACGATTGCTATTTCCAGCTGCGCACAAAATGCTCTATATCTCAAATTACCGCACAAAAGATGAAGTAATAATAATTATTGAGGATGATTCTATTACCCAGTCGTTCATTTGGTTTTAATCAAAAGCCTACGAGAAATTATAGTCGGAAATGTAAATTTATACGGGAAACTATTCTTGCACGTTGGCAGATTACCCCTTTATCATGCTTTTTTCTCGGTAATATTAGAGGGTTTCCTCGCTGATTATAAACGTAAATGATGAAAACTGTTACATGACGCGTAAGCTTAGTAATCAATGGTATATCATCCAGAAAACAATTTTCCGGTAAATTCTGTAAACTTAATAATTGTTGTAAGCGACCCTTTCACTAGCAGCCCACTTAACTCGAAATAACTCCTTTTATGATTAAAGAAGGACAGAGGCTTTCATTCATTAATAAAAGATTTTGCAACTCAAAAGATTTTGTTAAATAATATTATGTCATCTTCAATGCAGGGTCCCATCAGCGTTTTTATGCAGTGCAATAGATTTCTGCTTCATGTTGATATGCACTGACTCAGGTTATTGGAAATGTCAGAAGCTTTATCTGGCCCTCTTTAAGACTCCGTTGATAGAATATTCAGTTCACACAACTAAAATTTTTGGATCTCTCCTAGATATGACTCCCAAGGGTTTTCGGGGGTCGTTATCTAGAAGTAATATTTCTTGGGGGTCATTATCTTTATGATAGTTACAGTCTTTTGTTTATGTTTTTACGGTAATCCCCAACGGGCTTGGACTAAACACGGCACAAAGGTGGATACACACCGGGTTAAAACCCTTGAGGGTCACTATCTAGGTAAGATCCGAATCCTGTCATTAATGGACCCATTGTTTAAAACACCTTTTGATAAAAAATGACATCATCAGCACAAAATGGTTCAGCTACAGAAAAATGAAAGTGGGCAAGAATGTAGAAGCCTCACTTATTATTTAAGTTTTTATTCAGTGGGCGACTCGAAATTACTCGATCACGGGTTACATACGAGACTGTGCAATGCTTGAGTTGATGATATTTCTGTTTATATCGATATATCTGACGTCAGGTATCTTGCAATGGAGTA
>JANJGK010000005.1:32273967-32293967 GCA_039081455.1 Macrobrachium rosenbergii | reverse complement strand
CTACACTGCTGATGTTACTTCGCGAGTATTTTATCGTTTAGTATTATCTGGTTTTTGCAATTCCTTCATTACACGAATTTTTTTTTTAATTCCTGAGTCTTGAGATTCTTCCTTTCCTTGGTCTTTGGTTTTACTTATTAGTTTTTTGTTTTTAACAAGTTTTTATTATTTCATTTAAAGTTTTCACTCTTCTCCCATTACCCAACGTTCTGGAAAGCATCATGTCTCTCTGAAATTCCCCATTACCAATATCTTGAATATTACTTTTACACATTTTGAAAATATATCTTCGACATTTTTCATATCACTAATTACCTTTATGGCCCTTTTTCAGTCTCCCGTGCTTCTTCTTTCTCTTTTTCTCTTTTTTTGCTTATCTAATTCTTTTCTCTCTTTTTTTTTTCCTTCTTTTTCGTCATGTGACTTTTATTAGATCCACACCCGGGAAGACGAGGGGAACGATTCGTGACTCCTTCGGAAGCTTTTGCTGCCGAACAAAAACTGACTCCTTTTGAATATTTAATAAAGGCCAAGCTTAGTGCAGGAAGGGGAGAGGTGTCTTGTCCGATACAGTCAAGGTCAGGATGTATGTATGGCATATATATATATATATATATATATATATATATATATATATATATATATATATATATATATATATATATATATATATATATATATATATATATATGTGTGTGTGTGTGTGTGTGTGTGTGTGTGTGTGTGTTTGTATCTTGTCGCAGGGATGTGGGTACCCGTCCTCCCACCTATGGAAAGTGCAAGCAGCTCGTAGAAACGCAGTCACTGACAGGTGCTGCACTCGACTCATGTTTGTTAAGTTCGCGGATTGCTCCCGGCCTCCTGCCCATCTGTAAACGTGTATCAGTCTCTGCTTTGGTCATGTAAAAGGGCGATATTCTAGCAGCCTCACCCCTGGAGACTTTGGTGACTTAATGAGAAACCCTAAGTCTTTAGATTTTGGCCCCACCTTCTCCTGATGGGAAAGGATGTGATATGAGATTAAAAATAAAAAGACTGTATATATATGGATATAAATATATCCACATACGTATTGGGCACATAAGAGCATCACAATTGCAACGTAGCGGTCAGCAGATTTAACATTTAATTCACCGTCTGTCTTAAGTTTCTATACATTTTGTCTATGAGGCATGTAAAGGTACTGAAAGAATTGCTCATTACACAAACACACACGCATGCAGATATATATATATATATATATATATATATATATATATATATATATATATATATATATATATATATATATATATATATATATATTGATTGATTGATTAATTGTTTGATTGGAACCATCTCTAATTTTCTGGATAGAAAGTAGAAAATTACGGTTGCCTAAAATTAAGATCTTGATCCCAATACTTTTTTTCTCTTCTTGTATGTATGGTAGACACTTTAATGCTTATAAGGAAAGAGTAAAAACTAAATAGCTTTTACTATTCAGTTTTTTCATTCACCAAGAACGTAGACTAACTGTGATTCCTCGGTGCTTCCATATCACGAGTACTATGTACTTTTCAGCTGAAATTTTTTCACCCATTAAATCAAATTTCAGTAATACATCTGCATATTATAGAAAAGACGGGAGAAAATGAGATGCATGTTTAATGTCTCGGTGTCTGATAAAAATGTGTATGCAAGTTTTTGCCCGCATCTGCCATTCGGGTCATTATAATGGTTTGCCAATCAGGGGCAACTACTTTGCAGCGCTTGGCTTATCTGTAACGATCGGGCACAAAAAGTGAGGGCACCCCGCGGCCAACACTTTTTCCATTTTTCTTATACTGCTTTTTTTTTTTTTTTTTGTTATTTTTGTAATTGGGTAGGAGTTACAGAAAGGAGATCATCATGAGGGTATCATAACGTTAGTGCTGAAATTTTAATGCCTTTTCACTCCGAAGGCGACGAGATTGGAAGTATCCTTCACTTTTATGGCGAAGTGGTAAAAGCAGTCAAATATGTATTATGGAGTTTGTTTAGGAATTTGTGGAATTCCCATTATGTTGATGGGAATGGGGACCCGGGTAAAATTATGAATTCTCTTTTATCCTTTTTTTTTAATTCACTGGTTTCTGGAATTTCCAATATATTATTCTTAATGATTTGCCAGCTTAGTACTGTGGTACATATCAGGGATGAATAATTCCCTTGTACTGCGCAGTTCCTCGCCCTTTTTATGTCCTGTATATCAAGTAATGACAACAAATAATACTTCAGTAACTTTTGAGGCCATCAGTGAACTTGTCGGTCAAAGGGAACGTCAGGATACACATCTATATCAAACAGCTTTGAGACATCGAAGTTCCTTAAGAGGTCGAACTGATCTGTATCGACGTTGTTGTTTTAGCGAGACGACTGCGGGGTTGTTGGGTATAATGGCTTATGGGCGTCATAAAAGAAAACAAATAAAAGGAAAAGGAGAAATATACAGGACATGGTCAACAAATGACGCGAACGTGTTTCTTCCACTTTTACGAGGCATCATTATAATGGTTCCTTTAAAATGTACTCATCGACCAAAGGGCATAAAAATCATTGCAACCTGCGTGACCTTGATAAGGGATACGGGTACGGAATATGGGTGGCCTCCTTAGGTTAAGCGCCCGCAAACGTCAGGTGCGTCATAATAAGATTCTATGGGCGGAAAGACCAAAAGGTCAGCACCGTAGTTATATCTTGTTGACCTTGTAGATATTTTCGTCTTTTGGTTTGCGTACGAAATGTTCTTGTATGGTTTTCTTTAATCAGTTCATATATATATATATATATATATATATATATATATATATATATATATATATATATATATATATAATATATATATATATATATATATATAAATATATATATATATATATATATATATATATATATATATATATGTGTGTGTGTGTGTGTTGTGTGAAGTGTGCATGAAGGACTGGTGATGCAAATGTGTCATACGTATTGATTCAAAATAAGGGAAAACCAATTTTAGAAAAGTACTGAAACTAGCGTTGGTCTCTCACAAGAGTATTGTAGCAGCAGTAGTGATAATGAAATGTTGCGTAGTGACTGAAATATGAGTAGCATTTAAACTTAATGGTGCGCAATAAAAACAATATTCTCTGACAGTGAGGTTTTAGAGGTCATTTGATAAAATTGATGTTTTATTTCAGTGTTCCTTTTTTGCATTATTTCGTATATTTGCCATCTGAAGTTATCCAGAGAAAAGATTTTTGTGCAGTTATAAGATATTAAAGGGGTTCTTACAGATGTAAAGTTAAAGAAACTTGTATGATTCGAGAGGAATCGGAAGAAGCAGAATTACGACGCAGTAATATGGTGATAACGTTGTAACGGTATATATTTCTTATATACCGTACTAATGAATATATCGAAGAGAGTGTTAATGAGGTATAATTACCCCTCCATTTAAACAGAGTATGAATGAGAGTCATAGTGTTGTGAAGGCATCCATTTGAGTGCTACTCATGAAAATGTTTACCAGGAACGTGTAGTTGATGGAAGAGTATTTAAGAATAGCTTGTAGGTCGGAATGTGTTGTCACCATCACTCCAGACAATGCTCACGTGCGGAATAAAAAAGATAACTAAAATAGTATATAACAAAAAGATTTGATTAGTGGGATAGTGAAGAGCAACTTCAGGTGTCTGGTGAAAGATTCTAATAACTATAAGTTAGCGATTTCTGAAAGGAAAGATTGGGAGATTTACAGACATTAAAAACATTTCCCTGCACGTAAAATTGTATTGGATAATGCTGCAAAGACACTGATTATGATACATCACCGTCGAAGCTTGTGTGTGAATATATGAAGATGCAGAAAACTTTAACACAAATTTTTCATTACCTGACTCAATTAACGTCCCTCTAATTTTGATCTTGCATCCTGCTCATGAGAAAGATTTAAAAATGCATTATTTATATATATATATATATATATATATATATATATATATATATATATATATATATATATATATATATATATATATATATATATATATATATATATATATTATATATATATATATATATAAATGATATATTATATATATATATATATATATATATATATATATATATATATATATATATATATAAATGATATATTATATATATACATATATAAATAAATAAATAAATATATATATATATATATATATATATATATATATATATGTATAAATATACATATATATATATATACTGTATATAATGTATATAAATAAAGGCAATGGCACGAAGGAAAGAGAAGCATTGGAGTACTGCAAGGCCTTTCAACTTACAGTCCTTTACTTAGTCTGCTAAGTAAAGGACAAGAAGTCAAAAGGCCTTGCAGTACTCCATTGTTTCTCTTTCCTTCGTGGCATTGCCTTTATTTATATATTCATCACGTTCCATATTTTCGTGATTCAGTTATGCATACATACATACATACATACATACATACATACATATGTGTGTGTGTGTGTGTGTGTATTTCATGCAAGCAGCAACCCTGAAAATGCTAAGAAACAGCATTTAGAAGATGCTGTACTGGTCAGAGAGTATTTTCCCAGAAGGAAATAAATTGGTTACTGAGTATTGCCAGAAAATGCCTCGAAGCGGATAATAAAAAAAGCATTCATTAGCAAAGAGGAAGCTGTCATCGCTCATCCTGTCCTCGGGGTCCCTGGAGTTTGAAATCCTAAAGGTCCACCTCAGGGGTGTTGGGGAGAGGAGCGGCTGAAGTCCCACTTGAAGAGGGTCGTTATACTTCAAAGGACGCAGCTAAATGTATCGAGGGCGCTAATTATATCCCGAGTAACTTGAATCTAATCTTCACGGTCATTAAATATCGTCTTAGAGAGGAAGCTGCTGGGGAAGATGAACACGGTGCGTAATTGGAGACATCCTATTGCTCAGATCCCATCCTACTGCTCCAACTCGGCATCCTCGTCCTCATCCTCGTCCTCCTCACCCCACTGCTCGAAGGGCTCTCTCTCTCTCTCTCTCTCTCTCTCTCTCTCTCTCTCTCTCTCTCTCTCTCTCTCTTCATCAGGCGGGTTCTCCTTGTAAAGACTTGATTAACATTTCCACTTTACTTCGGTTTTGAGAATATCAATATGAAAGTAGTAGTTTTGTTTATATCTTAATTAGTTCTCATTTTTATATCCTGAGGATTATTAACATTTTCTTAGATGTTATCGTCTGACTCAATTTGTAACGTCACTCGTTTGTGACTACGTTTACCGTGAATCTATCTTTCGCTTTAGTTTCCTTTTCTCCCCGTTGAACAACATCATCCAGTACTATTTTTTGTTTCATTTTTCTCCAGATCTCCAAGATTATCCATTATTTTATGATGAATTAAAATTCCGTTTGAATTATGTACATTTCTTTTTAATTCCCCATCCACCCAAATTTACTCTGCCTCTTTTCCTGACTTTTTCCTGCTTCTCTTCCGGCTGGACATTCCTTCCCTTCATTTCTGTCCCTTTCGTGTGCTCACCTCTTCTCTACTCCCACCCCACACCCCACCCCCGCCCCACCATGAGACCCCATTCCCATCCTCCCTCCTTCCCCTCCTAATTTTGGTAAAGTCACACCGGATGTCTGGCAAGTGATAGCATAGATTGGCGCCATACGTTGTTAATGCAAATTATCCCTCCGAGTACTTAGCTTAAAATCATCATTACGCTCCTCGTTGCTCGTTACGTTGGGAGTCTGTGCTCATACTGTCGCCTGTGTCTCTTGCGGAAGCCTAAAGGAAGCACTTGAAAGGCTTCTTGTCTGTGTTTATAAATCCATTTCCCTTTTGAAAGAGCCTGCCAATTAGGTAAGATGGAGAGAAAATAAATGACATGTTTCTTGATAGCTCAGGTTTCAGATTTCAAGGAAAATTAATATGTTTAGTCTCTTAAATGTTGGCAAAGTAACAACGCACTTTGACTGGTAAGACTCAACTAGTTTCCTGCGAGATTATCACTATGATAGTATCACACTTAAATATGTATATGCATACATACACACACACAACACACACACACATATATATATATACACATACATATCTATACGTATATATATGCATATATATATGTATATACTGTATATATATTTATATATATATATGTATATATATATATATATATATATATATATATATATATATATATATATATATATATATATATATTATATACATATTTCAGATGCATATTTAAGATATGTCGTTCACGTTTTTCCATTAATGAACCAAAATATATCTATTCTCACCGTGTTAATACAGTTTTAAACGTTTTGAATGCTCATATGGATAAACACTCTTTTTAGGCCCAAATGTATCACTGTTTATTGTCACAATTATTTGATGTGTATGTACTGCAAAAGTTACGTTTACTTCTTGATGTCTTGATTCCCTAATATTTCCTGGATACTCTTTTATGTTACAAGCTGTGAAGATAACCAGCCAGAAGACTTAGCTTTATACGGTCTCATTCACCAGGTATGTATTGTTGTATATTTGAATGGCGACAGTGTCCTGGTACCTTCTTGACTTCCTAAAATCTCTGGGATAAATTTTTCACCAAAACCCTAGAAATCCAAAAGTAAATTAATGAAGGAATTCCCATTCCCAAAGGAGATGTAAAGTCACTCTGGTTGCAAGATCAAGACCAGATTTTACCCACTGCACCACTACGTGTGATAAGAATTTTCCTGAGCTCATATCTGCACATACCTGTTGACTGAAGCTTCGTATTTACTTTAACCAAAGTAGATATATAGAAAACGAGAGGTCAATATTGCCATTACTTGTCAATGACACCAGTTGATTTTGCAACTTTTTTATAGACTACGAAGCAAAGGAAAAAAAAGTCCACCATATTTAGTATTTGAGTTTTGTATCGTCTTTAGTAAAAATAATACATTTTTAATTCGACTGTGAGCTGAATTAATTCCCTAAGCTACTGTGCGGCGCAAAGGCGTAGTGATGACCTCAGATTTCGAACGAGTGAGAGCTCGAATTCCAACTGAGAAGGAGAATTTCTTCATTCGTTCTCTTTCAGATATCAAGGCTCCCACTGGAAAAAGTCTCTCAAAAATATCTACAATTCAAGAAGTGACGAGGTCATTTTGACCATTGAAATACTTGGATTTGGTAAATGTGACCATCAATCTTTGTATACTTCAAGTGAGAATGGATTTGTTTTGGCTCAAGGAAAATGTATCTGAATTTGACAAATGTGCTGCGGGTTAACTGGCTTTGGTCTTCTGTCTAGTGTGGGTTTGAAACGTGCATGAGAAATTAGGTTCTTGATTCTTTTCCGTTTGGATTTCGATGTTTTCTTCCTTAATTATATGGTGAGAAGGTGAATGCTGCAGTATGTATATGTATATTTATATATGTATACATAAATGTATATAAATGTATATATATACATATATATATGTATATGTATATATATACATTTATGTCATCATTGTTATATAACTGTGAAACCTGGGCGACTATAATATTAAAGGCACAGAAAAACAGTATACAGTAATAAGTTAGTTAAAGTTTTCTTTGGTGTTAGAAAGAACACAAGTATTAAATTGTGTATGTTGGAGGTAGGCATAGTACCAGTAAAGGATACCATAGTAAGGAAACAAAAGTCCTTTTTGATGCCCAAGAGGAAAAATATACATGAAGAATTCCCATTTTATTACGTTTTTTGATTTGTGCAGACATATCAGAACTCCAGATTGTAGATTTTTGGTAAAAATATCTGGCTAGAAATATTTATACTTGAGGTACGTGAGAGAGCTGAAAACGCCACTAAATTCAGTATATATGTATCTAAGTTAAAACCCTCCCTAAGTGTTCATGCGGTTTATTCTGTAACCCACTATGTTGCAGATTTCTGCCAAGTATCATTTCACGCTAAGTGTTATGTCTCATAATCTGAAGGTAGAGGCGGGTAGATGGAGCAGAATTCCGACCTACGCAAGAACTTGCCGGTGTGGTAATTGCAGTATACTGTACAGTCAGAGAAGTCATGTACTAATCACTTGTCTCCTACCGGACGACTGCCAACCAAGACATAAAAGGTTAAATTTTACGTGTAACCAATTTCATGAAAGTAGAACTTGATTTAATTACTGATTCGTGTAGTATATCCATATGTATTAGGAATATATCAGCGATTTTTTCACCTACGTTATATATAATTTGTATCTTATTGTGGGCAAAATATAAGGCAAAAGGAAAAACTTTGTTTTGGTTTTAATGGTTTTTGTAACTGAAATAAAATGCACTTTGTATAAATTTGTGTTACTTACATAAGGTATTGTTTATATTGTCAATATACTAAGTAACTATATATATATATATATATATATATATATATATATATATATATATATATATATATATATATATATATATATATAATGTGCACAGCTGCAAATGCAGTCCCACAAAGAAGCCCTGTTGAGTAAGAAGTAAATGAAGATTCGCCTGTTGCCTGAAGTCACTGAAATGAAGATTTCATGAAAGATTATCACAGCTGAGAATTCACTAACTCGGAACAGAGTGGCCATTTACAATAAAAACCGGAGCTACAAACACGTTGATCTTTTTGCATCTTACCTTTAAGTATTCGCTTCGTTTTCCCGACGTAAGCGTCCGCTTTTATCACATAAATGAGTTATCAGAAGGTCACCGTCACTAATTTTATAGTTTTACTACCATGTTACCTCCGGGAATTGGTTACATGCAAATTGCAATTGGGTTTCGGATATGCGTGCTTAAGGGGCATAACTGTTTGATTTAATAAGGACGATTCAGTGGGCCTAATTACCAGCTGTTATGAATGGGAATTAATTGGAACGCTGCTTCAGCAAACACTTATTGGATGTAAATAATTAAGAATGGTTTGCGGGGAATTTCTAAGCAATTGTTTTAACCTTCTTTTCTGCGAGAACGTTATTTTTATTTTTGTTTGTTATTACCATTACTGTTACAGTAGTCATTCTTATTTCGTTTTTTTTTATTTATCAGTTTATTTTTTAATATATATATATATATATATATATATATATATATATATATATATATATATATATATTCATATATATATTATATATATATTTATATATATATATATATATATATATATATATATATATATATATTTATATATATATATATATATATATATATATATATATATATATTCATATACATATATATATATATTTATATATATATATATATATATATATATATATATATATATATATATATATGAGAGAGAGAGAGAGAGAGAGAGAGAGAGAGAGAGAGAGAGAGATTTGTTTCATGATAAATGAGAAAAATTTGAACACATGCGACAGGATGTGAGGTTCGCTCGGCGAAAAAAGTGGAGTGCCTTTAGTTAAGATGAAGGCAACGAGCGATAATTTAGTTTTTTGTAGCATACTGTTCTTGATATCGTCCGAAGGTTCAGTAGCAGGTCAATGTACTGGTCAGTGATCACTCCTCTTCGTTAATGATTAACATAACTTGTTTGTATTATTCATTTGGTATTCCTTTTACATGAATAACATATAGTGCATTTAATTTTTAGAATTTATTTCATTTTGAAGTACCTTCGCTTCAGTTTTTATGACATCCATTGATTAATAAACAAATGGGAGATTGATTTATCGATATTACAAGAACATATTTTCTGACGGCACTCGCTCAGGAACCTTTCCTTTTGCTGTTTGGAAAGGAATGAAATTGAAGGTAACTGAAAAAAAAATTATAAGTAAAAAGAAAAGAAAAATCTTACTTAGATTCTACAGCATTAACATCAGATGGAGGTATGATTGTGGATGATATAAAACCGCAGAAGCAAAGTTTCGAAATGAAAGGCTAAGGATGGTAAGAGTAAAACGGAAAATGCATATGGAAAAGGGAGAGAGAGAGAGAGAGAGGGAGAGAGAGAGAGAGAGAACTTGGAAATTCCTCTGCTGCATTCATTAAACGGATAACGAGCGACGACAAGTCAAGAAGGAAAGAGTCGGAATCCTGGAGGCAAGAATTAAGGCGATAAGGCGAACAACTGCGAACGATTAGTTTGCTTGAGCCAAGCGTGAAAGCGCTTTGCTCCTTTACTCGCTGTAGTTGGTCTTATCTTGCTCTGATTCTTGAACGTACTGTTGAGGTTCCGAACACTGTAGAAGCTCTGCAGTAGCTGAATTTAAGTATTATATATATATATATATATATATATATATATATATATATATATATATATATATATATTTATATGAATATATATATATATATATGCTATATGTGTGTATATATATTTATATATATATGTATATAATCAATAAGCTGCAAACGTCCTTTAATATCCAATTCGCTCTACCTCGGAAATAATATATTTTCATATATGTTACCGAAGGGGAATTTTTTAGTTGATAATAAGTTCGTCGTCCCGTGGGCTCGAACCAACGAAGGACAAGACCTCAGGACTACACTGGACGCCTTAATCCACACGGCCAGCAAGTGAGGTATAAAAAGTCATATATGTATATATATATATACATATATATGTATATATACATTATATGTACATATATACATATATATGTATGTGTATATGTGTCAGTGTGTGTTTGTATACACCACTGGGCGCCCGATCAGCGAAATGCTTGGGTGGGTAACTAATAAGAAATGGCAACGGCACCGGAGCGTAAGAACGTGCAACAAGAATTAGGAAGGGGAAACAGGTAGCAGCAGCCTCGCGCCGAAATGATTGCTGATATATGTCACCATAGATTAGGTTAGATTGGCGGACACCAGAATATGTCACCCTAACGGTTTACAGCAAGTTTTCTTGTGATGAGGTTGCCGCCCCCAGGCCTATGGGCGTCCAAGGGGCTTCAGTGCCGACGGCGTCTGGCCTTTATTGGAGATCACCCTTCCAGGTACCGAACAGACACAACATTGTTCAACTTCGTTGATTAAACGAGTAGCCTCATAGCTAACGGTAATTGGCAAATGGTAATTATTCATGAAACTGTCATTGCTACTAAGCTTCATATTGTAAATAGTCAGTAAATTTTCTTTTAAAATTATTATGAACTTTTTTGCAAGGGTATTATTATTGTTGTGTTTGTTATTACCATTGATGTTACATTTGTCATCCTTATTTTGTTATTTTTATTAGTTTTATATACAAATATATATATATATATATATATATATATATATATATATATATATATATATATATATATATATATATATATATATATATATTGCATTTCCCAGGCCATATTTTTGCTTTTAAATCTCACTAACTCAGTAGAATGAAATGACTTTGTATTTGTAAACTGTGATGGAAAATTAATTTCAACGACAAGATGGCAGAATTTATGCTGCAATATGGCGTTGAGATTGCGCTGAATATGTCTAGGAGAAATGTATTGCACTTTGCTATTTTCTTGTGTATGTGTTAATCCGTGGATTTATTCAGATAGTCAGCTGGAATTTTACATGGATGTATTTCATGTAAAACGCTTTCGCCTTTTTATACATTCCATGAGCGTGTTGACACCCTTTGTGCACCAAAGGTTAGCATAATAATATATTTTGTGTATCGGAGGAATAGTTGCTTCAGATAAATGCAAATTTCATAGCCATACATAGCATTAGGCTAAGATTTAGGTTATGAGATAGTTATTTTTTCCATAATTTGTGAAGGAAACGGACCTCCAAGTCCTAAAACTTGGAATTTTTTAACGTAAAGTGAAGTAACTAACTCTCCCCGACCCCCACCCCAGCCTATATTGAAAATTTTGTTGAATTTTGCACGATTATTTTCACCCCAAGCACAAACTTCGAAATTCTCCCCTTGTCAAAATCTTCGCAATATTAAGTGATGGAAAGACGAACTGAATAGACCCAATTTATGTGTCAGATAAAGTAATGATTCCGGCAAATTATTCCTTTTCCTTTTTATCTTTCGTGCTGACTGTCAGCTTCAGCAGAAATCGGGCAAATAAAACGCTCAAAAAAAAAAAAAAAAATCAGATAATTTCCGAGACTAAAATGCCGACTCCGGCTGCAAAATACCTCCGTTCATTTCGTATGGAAATGAAGCAAGGAGACAAAAATGCTCAGGAGACGAAAATGCTCCAGCATTTCGTGTAACGTTTTGAAAATGAGGCGCTGATGTCCTTGGAACTTCTCGTTTTTTTTTAATTCTCTAAGAGTGATGTTGAATAAACCCAATAAAGAGGGTTCTTTTGAAAAGCTGTGCAAAAATAAGACTGATCCATAACCGAGTAACAGGTATTGGCAGAAAATGGTTGACCTCCTGTCTGAAAACTTTTAACGAATATAACATTAAAACAAGCAAACCGATGAGTAAGTGACACCGTGTAGAATCACAAGGCAACGCGAAAATTATACCTGATAATTCAAATAGTGGCGAGGCTTGAAGGACGCTTGTATCCGAGAGAATGGAGCAGGGCAAATAAATAAAAAGATTTGCATATGAAAAACGGTAGCGCTTTTTTTCCACGGTTACCCAAAGAAGTAAGCACTCAATATGTCGGTATTTGACAAATGGCATGCACACGCAAAGAGCTTGGATAGACAGAAGAGCTGACTAGAAAGTGACCTGTGTTTTGGTGGGGAGGGGACGGCCGTTGGGCATGGGATGTGGGTGGAGGGAAGGAGGAGAGCCAGTGTTAATATATGCAACAAGAGACGAAATTTCACGATCAGTCAACGGAACAGATGATTCTCCTCTTGCAGGCTCGGTTGGCTAAAGAAATTGGGCTATAAATTCACCGGAGGGTGACACATCGCACATCATGTGGTTTTTAATGTGCAATTCGTGTTCTCGACGTGACTGGTTTGGGGTCGGAGGCAATCCTCCTATTTTATGGAATTTAGATGTTTGATGTACATGAACTTAAAAAAAAACGTATGCTCATCAGTCTTTTCAGTTCTCATTGTGCGAAATGTTGAGGTTCCTGTATTTATAGAAGTGGATATCATACTTCTGTATCTTGAAATATCTGATACCTGAAATATTGCTGATAGATTACGAAATTCTCGATAAGCTGCTACCCTTTTTTTCGAATAATTCTTTCGTTCAGTTCTGTGTGTGCATTCCAGTTGAAGACCTTTTATGCTCATGGGAAACGATGACATCGAAATTATACGCGAGATTGAGAGATAGCTCCATTTTCTATCTCTCAATCGGATTTCCTCTATGGCTTCAAAGCGACAAAGTTCAACTTTCTTTGAAAATAGTAATTACAGAAAAAAGTAGAAGCCGCCTCTTGTTGTACGTCCCATCCGCGAGTTGAGAAGACAGATGTTAGCTTCTTGAAATTGTGGTCATCGTTGAAACAGAAAGTAGAATTGTCTCATTTTTCATCTTTCGATCTAGCGTCATGTTTGCATTATTCTCAAGTGCTCCCATTTTTCTCTGTGATTGTAATGTGGTCATGCGTGGAGATCTCAATCATCTCGAGCTGCATTTTGGAAAGATTGCCTTGTACAACGAATAAACGGTCACATTTTACTTTGCAATGCTTTATGTGCTGTTTTATAATGTGCTCGATGTGACGACAGAATACCATCTATAACTAAAAAAATTGCCTGTCATTTGGGACATTCATGTAAGTAAGATACGTAGATTATATATTCAGATGTATCATGATCAATTTGCTTGGGCAAAACACGAAAAAATAAAAGTTCTTCCTATAAATGGGGATTTTGAAAGAGAATGCGAAAAATTATGTTGCAAGTTAACAATGCGTAAATTCTGCCACAAAGCCTTCATCCTTGTGACTGTGGTTTCAAACCGTTGTTAAGCGATCAATAAAATTACGCTTTAACGATCTCAATACTTTCAAGTTCTCATGTCAGTAGCTTAGCTACAGGTTTAGATCAAAGTAATCTTTAATGTCTTTAGAACCGAAAGTCATAATGTCAAATTTTTTTCACTTTTGAAAGTGTAAAACCACAGCAGCTAACATCCACCTACCCACCCATCCTCACACACACACACATATATGTGTATGTATGTGTGTGTATATATATAAAGTATATATACAGCACAGGTATGTATATTATATATATATATATATATATATATATATATATATATATATATATATATATATATATATATATATATATATATATATATATATATATATATATATATATATATATATATATATTCAAACAGATGGAACCTCTTTCTAAGCCACCTCACCTGTTTTTACATCCGTAATGTAGCAGAGAAAGAAATAAATTTCATTTCAATTGTTTTAATTACAAGAACTGTGGGTTTCCACTTGCCCCTTCATAAGCCCTCTGCTTTATTCCCCAAAATGGTTAAGCCTAACCCATCTCTGTTCAAATGACTGCCTAAGGCCTTGGTTCCAGGTGACCATCGTACCTTCTTGGCGTCAGCAGCAGCAAGCGAGGAGCCAAAAAAGAGAAAGTTGGCACCGTCCGCCATGTTAACCCTCCACGAGGTTAACTGATGTCATGTGGCCTATTTAGAAAACAGAACGAAGATTGACCTTTGAGCCATCTAGTCAGACGTCACCGCATAATCTCCAAGGTTATTTATAGGCGATGCAATGGAAATCGAGAGAGAGAAGAGCGCAGAATGCCGCCGAGGACAGATGTCCTTACCCTTGCCTGACCATTGAACCTTCCACATGTTCGACCCCGAGGTTCAAACCAGTATACTTTTGTAGTGGCATTTTAATTCCCTCCTCCATCACCAGCGCCGTATCAAAAGAGGACACCATCATCTTGACGAAGGTAACGTACGGGAATAAGGTTTCTTAGTCAGTCACAATTTCTGTTATTTCTCTGTGTGATTTTCATTTATTTGCCATTGTGCGATCACCTTCAGTAATTTGTGCTGGAGCATTCATTGTTAACATAATTATGCATTTAGTGTTGAACTGAGTTATTTGGCACCATCTGTACATTCCCTTGCAAGTAACCATCTTGCATATCTTGCAGATAGGCCTCGATTGTGGAATCACTCGGCCCTATCCATGTGCAGTCCCCCTTCTTACCCCCACTGCAATGTTTCCTGTTATGAAGACATCATCGGCGTAGGATATCTATTCTGTGTAGGATTCATTCATTTAGCAGGCCCTTATTATTACCTGCCCAGTAATTCGTCATTCTTCTGATCTGTGTTTGTTATGTGAATATAATTAGTTAAGAGAACCCTTAAGTTTACATAATTTTCCCTCACATGAAGAAGGCCCTAAGCCACAGATTTTCTCTTGCTTTGTCTACGAAGTTGCCCTAATATTGAGTCAGTTATGTAATAAATACAGTAGATTTGATTTCTTGATAATGTAAGGAACTCCCTGCGTTCAGCCATTGCCTCCCAGAATCAAGTAAGTATCCCTTAGACATTCATAGAAATATATATATATATATATATATATATATATATATATATATATATATATATTTATATATATATATATATATATATATATATATATATATATGTATATATATATATATGTATGTATGTGTGTGTGTGTGTATAGTCATATTTATCTTATTTCGATTTTTACTTGATAATTGCTCCTGCAAATACCTGAAGATATTTTTGGCGTAATAATAATAATAATAATAATAATAATAATAATAATAATAATAATAATAATAATAATAATAATAATATTTTTACCAACGCCACGAAAAGAAAGTCTCTCTGAAATGAATTCGTATCCACTAAATAAACTTCCATGGAAACGGCACTTGATACCGAGTGCAGGAAGGCCGGTGCCCTCTCACCCCGATACTGGGAATTTCATAAAAATGTGGTCGCTGTTAAAGTGAGCTTTAGTGGGTTCTTTATTGAGCGCCGTGCAAGCACCTGCAATTCAAGCACTTGAGCCCCTCTGCTGCAGGTAGCGAGACCCCTTTCAGACAGGCGGATGGACAAATAAATAAAATAAATGCACCTTCCATTTAAAAGGCGGGATTAGCTTTGAATGCTGTAAATTGGTTCCCTGTATAGTTTCTTGCATCAAAGACTTTGTTTTCATCGAGAGTTGATATTTTTACTAAGCAAAGATCTGGTTTAGAACACACTTGAACCATAAAAGTAGCATTTTTACTCTGTAAAATATTAAAAGTAAAACCCTAGAAATGAATATCTCAACAAGAGTAAAAGCAAGAATACTACGAATTAAATCGGTAAATTGGCTTGATTTATAGTTTTCCACAAAAGAGCTGTTTTCTTGAATCCATTATATCTAGCATAGCATGAGTTTACAGCTGAGCATTATTGAAAATATTCATCGGAATATATATATATATATATATATATATATATATATATATATATATATATATATATATATATATATATATATTATATATATATATATATATATATATATATATATATATATATATATATATATATATATATATATATATATATATATATATATATATATATATATATATATATATATATATATATATATATCTTCTTCTTCTTCTTTTAACGTGCTTTTTTCCCATTTTTGTATGGGGTAAGCACGATGCCTTCTTTTGAAGGACTTTTGATTTGGCTTTGGGGTAGACCTGTAGTCTCGATCGGCTGCCCTGCCTGACATCGCTTAGACCCCGGTAGCGTATGTTTCATGTATCATACCCGACCCAACGCCCTTTCTTCCCAGCAGCGAGAAGTTGTTGCGCGGGTAGGGCGAGAGTTCGAGACGTGTGAGATGTTTGTTATTTAGAAGGTGTTATAATGGCTTTGTTTTGTGTGTGTATTTAGTCTGTAACACCCATTTGCTTTTTAAGCAAACCTATCCGTTGATTACATATATAATCCCGGGATGTCTACACGGATAGCAAAGTGTCTGCCTCTCTGATCAGTCGGCTGCGGATTTGAACCCGCGCCACAGACCTCTTACGAAGTCCCGAAGCTGCTGCTGTAACCGACTGAGCCATCGAGGCTCCATATATATATATATATATATATATTATATATATATATATATATATATATATATATATATATATATATTATAATATTATATATATATTAAATATATATATATATATATATATATATATATATATATATATATATATATATATATATATATTATGTGTGTGTGTGTGTGTGTGTGTGTGTGTGTGGTGTGTGTGTGAGTGAGTGTGTGTGTGTGTATGTCTGTGTCTTATTATACATGATAATGTTGGTGGTGGCTTGTCTGGTAAATTTGCAGTAGATGGTGGAGTGCTACAGGGAAATGATGTCACCTTTGCTGTTTTGGTCATCTCATAGATTTTAAAAAGAAAAAGGTTTGGGGATGATAGAGAAGTTGCTAGATGATGAGAAGCTGCTAGATGATAGAGAAGTTGCTAGACTCAGAATTCGAAGTTTGATGCAGTTCTAATTAGCAAAACAACACAAGATTTACAAAATGTATTGTACATTTAGAATAATGGCTCTTGACATGAATTTAGCTGGAGAAAGGATTAATGAGATCGAATCTTCCAAATGTTTCAGAACAAAAGATATCCAATAAAGGTGCTCTTGATTGAAACTGCATACGAAAGTAAGATTATATATTACTTTAGCACTATACATATTGCTGTTGTGGGCATGAATCGTGTTATGATGATGAAACTTAAATTTGAAAGATTTTGTAAAATTTGAGAATAAATATGAGGAATTTAAAGAGTGAATTTGAGAATAAATCTCCAAGAAGTATTCTTGGAGTCAGATGGTAGGAAAGAGTTAGAAAATTATACTGTAAAGTAAGTTACGGAAGTTGCATACATAAATTATTTAGTGTGGGAAAATGGAGAGGTAGCTGGACAACATTTGCATTGTTGAAATACTGTAATGTATTCTGAAATAAAAGTAATCTGCTCTTTAAAGAGCCCTAACTGTATTTGACAAACTACAAAAATAATGATAAATTTGGTTAGTCCAATTAGACAAGCTAGGTTATTGCAAAGTAACGTCCTTCATTTTGAAGATAGCAAAATTTATTTCTTTGTTTATTTTCGTAATGATTTGAGAAGGGTTGCTCAAAATTTTAGAGCTCAAAAGCAAATTTTCTCTTCTTTCATCGATTTTATTCATAAACAACAGAATTCTAACACGTTTTTTAAAAAGCACTGGGAGCAACGAAATATCTACACATGGAGATAAAGATTTTATGCAAGACGGGGAGGTTTATAGGAATGAGGTCAGTATCTGATAATGATAACTATAGTGCCACAAAATTGATAGTGATTTTTTTTTTTTTTTTGTGGACTAATCAGCCTATTGAGAAGACTTTTCCTTTTCACTTACTGATGGTTGTCGATTTAGCTCAGAAGGGTCCGTCGTCGTTATTGCAAGAAAGTGAGACTTCACCTGGTGATGTGTATTACAAAAGATTTATATTATATATATATATATATATATATATATATATATATATATATATATATATTATATATATATAATATATATATAATATATATATATATATATATATATATATATATATATATATATATATATATAATGCATATATATATATGAAATTTTTTTATCACACCGTGATTTATATACAATCATGAAGCCACAAATGTCGCTTAATATCAAATTCACGCTACCTCAGGAATATCTCCGATGGAGAATTATCAACGAAGGGGAATTTATAAGTGATAAATGGATGGTACTGCCGGGTCACGAACCCTCGACACAGAACTTATCCCAGCAACTCCAGTCGACATTACCACTGAGCTTCGGTGATAATTCTCCACCGGAGATATTCCCGAGGTAGCGTGAATTTGATATTAAGCGACATTTGTAGCTTCATGATTATATATATATATATATATATATATATATATATATATATATATATATATATATAATATATATATATATATACTGTATATGCATCCGTCAGTCATACCTCGAACAACTCTGCTTCTTAATGGAATGGAATGGAATACAGAGTTTAGGCCAAAGGCCAATCACTGGGACCTATGAGGTCATTCAGCCCTGGAAAGGAAATTGAAAGTAGGTAGGTTGTAACAGGAGGAAATCCTCGCAGCTTCCCTATGAAATAATTGTTAGGAGAGGGTGGATAACAAGGATGGCAGAAAGATAATATGATTGGAGGTACAGTAAAAGGAGTGAAAGGGGTTGCAGCTAGTGGCTGAAGGGATGCTGCAAAGAACCTTTAGCAATGCCTACAGTGCACTCCGTGAGGGTGCGCTGATAGTACTAGCCCCCCCACCCCACAACCCATGAAGCTCTACGTCTTAATGTTACATGTTACGACCATCATCCAGCTTTTCCATCTAGTCTATACTAAGTTTATGTAGCCAAGTTTTCCTCTCCATTTTCTCTTTCCCAAGGGTATTTGTATACATTATTCTTTGGAAACTATGTATTTCCAAAATTCAATACTCTTTCTAAACATATTTCCACAGGACATTCTCCATTTTCATTTACTCCAGGAACTCTTTACCTACTAACAACATCAGCTCTTTTCTGTCATCTGCCTTTGCATTTAAATCACCTAGCACAGCTACCCCTCCATGTTCTCCAAAACCCAGGCATAGATTCTGGCTCTTCACCTTGCTCCTGCATACAATCCTCCCTTCTGTTTTGCACTTACATTACAGAGTCTTTTTTTCGTTCACTTGTATTTCCTCATCATACTATCCACTGTATTTTATTCCTGCTTTCCACATTCTAGAACCTAAAAGAACTTCCCTGTTGACTCCATAAATCCATCCTGGAATTTTAATTATTTCAGATATTCTCTAGACCTTTGTCTTCAGCCCTAGCCTATTTTTTCATGCATTTTCTCTTTAGATGCTCTCCTTTTCCTCCTTATCAAGCACACTTAAATTGTTTACCCTTAAAGCTACATGGACACCCCTT
>JANJGK010000005.1:32261467-32263967 GCA_039081455.1 Macrobrachium rosenbergii | reverse complement strand
GGGTGGGAGCTGGGTGGTGCCAAGGGGGGAGGTAGGAGGGAGAAGACGGTAGTGGTTTATAACAGGGAGAATCCCTCTACCCCTGTAAACTCTGTGTACCAGTTTTTGCTATGTGCATTGATTTACAGTTGGTAACTCTTACCACCCTTACTCATCCCCTCACTCATCCCCTGCTCCTTCCCATCCACCACCCCCTTCCCCACATCCTTCACTCACGACCAACAGCGGTAGCTGAACTTTTTTTCTTCTTACTTCTTTCTTTTTCTTTTAAAGGGAGATGGACTGGGTTCAAACTTCTCAAGTGTTCTGCGGTTTGCTTGACTCATTTTCCATTAACACCCAGATGCGTTTTCGCCATAATCGTCAACCAAGTATGTATTTGAGGTTCAAGACTTGTAAGAAAATGGGTGAAATACTAAATGAGTTAAAATGTTGATGCTTGTAATTCAATGATCACAGACAACTAATGTAAAGGAAATGTTGTCTCCCGTCGTTACAGCCAGGTATCAGTTATCCTGACTTGAATTTTCCGTTCAAGTTTTTGTCAGCTTGCCACGCCAGTTACAATACGATCATGAAGTTGTGATACCGGATGTATATATATATATATATATATATATATATATATATATATATATATATATATATATATATATATATATATATATATATATGTGTGTGTGTGTGTGTGTGTGTGTGTGTGTGCGTATACAATGTATATTTATACATTATATGTATACATAAAAATATGTACATGTTATATATATATATATATATATATATATATATATATATATATATATTATATATATATATATATATATATATATATATATATATATATATATATATTATATATATATTTAGGAAAGAAGTAATTTTTTACTTATATTATGAGAAAGAAGTATAAATGAATGAATGATGTGTATTTCGGAAAGAAAGTAGTACATTTGGACTGGAAATAAAACAAATTACAATTTATATATATGTACATATATATATGTGTGTGTGTGCGTGTGTGCTATATTTATATTTATATTATATATATATATATATATATATATATATATATATATATATATATATATATATATTATATATATATATATATATGTGTGTGTGTGTGTGTGTGTGTGTGTGTGCGGGTAACTAAGAAGCAGACTCGTTATTCGTGATCGTGTCCCTTTGCACACAGCGTTGCAACGTTCTTCAACTTTTTTTTTCCTCCGCCCTTTGTAGCTAGCGTGTGGTTTTAAAAAATACGTCTTGAATTTGTGCTTATTTTATTGACACATAGAATTAGAGAACTTCAGTGAGGATTATTTGAGTTCATGAACCGAATGGTTTTTTTAATGTTTTGCCGGTAAGAAAGCTTGGCAACTTCAAGTTCATAATATTCATATAAAATCGTCGACCGGAATAACTTTAAGATAAAATCGTTATATTGTGCTCTACTTATTAATGGGTGATAGACAACGCTTTCAGTTGTTATTTTCAATGATAGAAAGAAGTTGTGAAGAAGTCTGAGTGAATATCTTATGCACCAGTCTTATTTTGACTAATTCTCTCTCTTCTCTTTTTCATCGTCGTTACGATCGTAAAATTTATGATAATTGTTAGGTGGACATTAGCCATTAGCAATAAAATAAAAATGCAAATTATACACAATAGAAAATGTGATGCAGTGACTGGACCAATGCAGTAGGCATTCAGTCGGCCGAATAACATTTATGCCTCCTCCAATAAGGCCGAGAATGGCGTCCTTTACCCTGTCATGGGAACCTCTGTGTTTATGCCTCCTGGTCCTCCCCCCCCCACCCCGCCCCCGCCCGCGAGTCTGTAAAGATTCTAATGGCTTATATGCACATGTAGAGTACGGCTGAAATCCCTCAGTGATGCACAGGCCTTCTTTCCTATAATTTCACATTTTTTCATTCCCCTCAGGTCTGAACTTTATGGATTATGCTTAGCTCTTCCGTACCTCGTGCGTAAGGACCAGTATTGGGTCCTCGTGAAAATGTAAAAGCTTAGTTTTTGCTCCCTCAGATACATTCAGAAATGTTTGGACTCATTTTTGGATCATGCTGTTCTGATATTAGACCAACGTATTCAGCAGCTAATTGCAAAAATATGTTAGCTCTCTGTCGAATATCTCACCCTCCTTCTCAATCCTCCCCCCCCCCTCCATCCGCCCCATCCTCTCTCTCTCTCTCTCTCTCTCTCTCTCTCTCTCTCTCTCTCTCTCTCTCTCTCTCGCAGTGTATGCGGTAGCGCATTTCAGAGTCTCTCTCTCTCTCTCTCTCTCTCTCTCTCTCTCTCTCTCTCATTGGAATGATAGATAACGCTCTCTAGAATGACAGAGAACTCTCTTTCTGTCACATACACACCAGAAATTTGTTTTTTTTCCTTGCCGTCCGCGCTCTCTCTCTCTCTCTCTCTCTCTCTCTCTCTCTCTCTCTCTCTCTCTCTTTCATAACAGAGAACTTTCTCTCTTACATAA
>JANJGK010000005.1:32187902-32252902 GCA_039081455.1 Macrobrachium rosenbergii | reverse complement strand
CTGTAATGGAAATGATAAATTTATGTTCCGGAAAATGTTAAGGTATTATTGTTAATCGACAACACTAATCTCGGATTATTACAAAGTATTGTGTAGTCTTATTTTTGACAAGCTCCACTAGATTGATCTCTTCAAATATTCTCATGCTGAGGAACCCTACAAAGGAGAAACTGCCTAAATTTTGCTTAGGCTATTTTGCTCGAAGAGCGACGGGCCCAGCAACCCACTGAGAGGAAAGGGGAAAAAGATTCGGAGAAAAATAGTTGGGTGTGAGAAGAAAATTCTTAATGTTGTAGGAAATGGGAAGAGAATTTCTAAGCTGAAAAGCCAAGGTGATGGTCCTAATAGAATTCTTTCCACAATTCAATAGTCAGGGAAGAAGAACACTGAAAGAATGGTAACTATTTATTTGGCATAGTCATGTGTCAGCGTTGAAAAGACACTAAAAAATGCCATGTGATGGAAAATTGTAGTGCATGATTGAAAGAACTTCCAAGACACAGAAAAATCAAAGAAATGCGAATGACGCCTCGTCAAGTTAACACTGTGTTAGATCAATATCTTACGTGATACCAGACATGACAGCGTGAATCTTCTTCGAATAATACAGTAGAAACGCAACTGTATCACTCCTTGATCAGAAAACTGCGTTTGCATATACCTGGTAAATATTGTGGTTGACGACGAAAGAGGGAATGAATGCTATTATATAGTCCTGACTTACAAATCCGTTTTGTGACAAAGTCAGCTCGATTCAGTCGTGAAATCAGGCATAAATCCTCTGTATTTTCATGCCTTTAATCTCTTCGCTGCAGTTAACAATTTGCTCCTGTTACCGCCTTTACCTTTCAGTGTTTTTCTTTTACTTAAGCTGTTATTTATCTTTGGACTGATGATGACGAAGTTATAAACGTAAATCCATTTTTTATTATATATACAGATTTATCGAATACTACGAATGTGGTTAATATCATTATCTTTCACAATCAGTCTTATAATTTCTTTTATGCTTAAAACAAAAAATCTTATTTCTTCAGTATAACCATTTCTGAAAAATTTAGAATGTCATATATTTGCTATTTTATCAAGGATCCATCATCTGATCTAAGTGACAATTTATTTCATATGCTCAAATAGAATTAAGCTGAGAATGCACAGGTTTTGAGAAACATTTCATTACAAAATTTACTTTACGTGGGAGAGAGAGCTTTCAGATACTGGATACCCTACATCTCCTAAATGCCCATAAAAATTGACCTGGGCGACGCTACGCCACAGAAGCTAATACAAACAGTATAATTTTTACAGTATGCCCATTTTATTCACAAGCACACTAACTTGCACTCTCTCACAAGTGGCTTCTCAGCATCTACCAGGTCACGTTCAACCAATCAGAGATTAACTCTTGGATTTTTTTACGGCCATGCTTTGGGATTCTCTCCCAGTTTCATTTTTCCTCTATTCCCATAATCTTCCATCTTTAAAGAGGTAGGACTCTCGCTTCCTTTAGGGAAAGGCGGAGTTCTATCTATCCTTGTGTATTTTCTTTTCACACACATGCATACACACACATACAGTATGTATATATATATATATATATATATATATATATATATATATATATATATATATATATATATATATATATATATATATATATATATATATATTGGAGTGCTTACTCACTGGTAGACCACCAGGTTTGCTGGAGGATCTGCGGATCCATACCGACCACCTGCTCATGTTGTAAATTCACAACTTATGCCAACAGAGACGCAATATGTTTTAACGGATCTTATATATAAGAAAGTCATATCAGGAAAAAATAGTCTTTTATGAGCTGATGGTAAATATCCGCAGCAGATGCCATTAAGGCTAATTGTGGCTGGCGAAATGGAGGCTCGTCTCTGGAATGTTCATGGATGTATTTGGAACTTGGATGTTTTCATTTATGGAGTGTGCTGATTGTATTGTCGCGGTAGTTGGCAAATTATACAAGGTTATGTCATTAGAACGACCTTTATTTAGGAATTCATCACGATAACAGAGTATTTGGAAATATAATAAGAGATGTATCACTTTTTGCTACAACAATACATTGGCTAATCAAAAGCCAGATAGAACAGCCTCAGTGATATCGGTTCCGGATATCTATTTTCGGATCCAAAAGTACAGATTGCTGTTTCAAGAGTATATATTTTTTTCAAAGCAAGCTTTCTCTTCCATTCAGAATTAGTAGCTAAAACCATTTTTACTGTGATATACTTGTGTTAATTTCCTCTTTAACGAAAAGGTAACTTGGAAAGATATGTTGATCTGAATGTACACAGTATTATTAATAATAATAATAATAATAATAATAATAATAATAATAATAATAATAATAATAATAATAATAATAATAATAATAAAGGTAGCATAGATCATAAATGGCCCGTACATATAATATTATTTGCAGGTATGATGATGATTATTTGCAAGTACAGTAAAGGCACATACATAAATTGTTTTATAGTCTCCTGTTAACGTCTATATGTCTCCCACTTCCGTGCATTTATGTGTCTGTATGTATTGTATAAAACATGGACTGTAATGCTAACTTATGCATAAACCGTTCCTGTTTTTATTTTGCAATATACAACACTTTAGAAAATTACTTGTCGGTTATCTGAATCATAAATGAACCTCTAATTACCCCAGCAAGCGGAGCTTATGTCTTTACGTATAAATGCAGGCTCTCGTGCGCCGTCGTGTTTGCTTGCAGCTGAATTATTAAAAAATATCAGTGTGCAGTGTGAAGGTAAAAAAAAAAAAGAACTCCCTATTCTGAAGGGAACGCAACACAGATTGAGCGTTGTACTGTCTATATCTAATGCATTTTTATGCTCAAAACGTAAATACGCTCTTTTCTAATAACAAGCAGGGCAAGAACATTATTTATTTCAGCATATGCTGAGATTCCTAAAGCTACAATTTGGCTGCAAAAATTTAGTAGTGTGGGAATAAGGGGGAAGCCACCAAGATTGTGGTAAACCTTTTTAACCCAAATAGAAAAAAAATAGTTTACGACAAAGTGAACGAAAAATTGTTGGAACATAAAATGTTGACGCTGTACTTAAAAGCATTAAATGTAAAATTGCACCAGAGAGCGGGAGGTCTTTTATAGCAGTGTGTGTGTGTGTGTGTTTGTCTGTGGGCGTGTGTGTGTGTGCTCGCGCGCGCGCGCGCTGTCCTTTGCGTTTGTGTGTCCTGACCGGGGAAGAGCGTGCATTCAGTTTATTTTTTTCATTAAATATATTTTGTTCAAAATTTTACAAGAAATTTTACTTCCATTTAATTACGTACGTTGTAAAAAATAATTATATGACTTTTGAGTTAGAAATTAAGGTATTAATTCATGCGTTTCTCAGATAAAACAAAGACACCTTCAACTTCTTTTACACACGACATAAAATTCAGCAAATAACTACAGTGACATAGTTAATGGAAAAAAACGTTAATTTAAGAATCACACACACATTATATATTTACATGTATATATATATATATATATATATATATATATATATATATATATATATGTATATATGTATATATTATATATACATATATATTATATATGTATATATGCGTGTGTGTATGTATGTATATATATACATATATATATATATATATATATATATATATATATATATATATATATATATATATATATATATGTGTGTGTGTGTGTGTGTGTGTGTGTGTGTGTGTGTGTGTGTGTGTGTGTGTACTATCATCTGCAATGCAATTCACTCAACACACCAGCCACGACCGCTTTTCCTTGTGATACCACTTTACACCTTCATCACCTGTACTTTCTTTAATTTCTGCATCCCATCACATGAGATGAGTCAGCCTTTTTTTCGAGATGGTCATGTGGAAATAATGGAGTAAGTTATAATAGTGAAAAAGGTATAATTCGAAGTGTGAGAAGGCAGATGGAGTGGCAGATCTAGAAAGCAGTATATAGATATATAGCGTGAAAGCCTTACTGTAAAGGCAGGGCCTGAATAGATAGAGGTGAACGACACAATGTGTGTTGGAGTTAGACGTGCTGCTGATAAACAATCTGTGCAGGTGTGTGAACCAGTTACTGTTGTGACAATTTCCTGCACACGAGGATTATCCACGATTCAGTAGCTGAATTATGAGTGTGGCAGTGACTGTAGTGTTGTTTCTTCTTTGGAACTAGCTCCTGTCGGAGGAAATATCTTTATATATATGTATATTATACTTACATACATACATACATATATATATATACATATATATTATATATATATATATATACATATACATACATATATATATATATATATATATATATATATATATATATATATATATATATATATATAATATATATATATATATATATATATTATATATATATATATATATATATATATATATATATATAAATATATATATATATATATATATATATATATATATATATATATATATATATATACTCGAAAGCTGAGTAAGAGAGAAAGCGAGAATAAAGTTAGAGGAGTAAATACAAGCCAGAAAAAGAAGCATGAATGCCAAAATGTATGAGAAGAATGGAGAAAAATTATTCACATGGGTATTTGGAAATAAAAGTGACGGATGGTGTTAGGGTGGGAGACGAGGTGTCTCAGAATAGGTGAATGAGGTACATTAGCTTGCTATATACAAAAGATTTAGAAGAGTTGAGGGTTTTCTGTGAAATGTATGAAGTGATTGTTGAGTTAACTCTTCTTTATGGAAATGAAAAGTGGCTGTAGACTATCAATTAGAGAAAAAATATTGAAACTCTTGCGTATAATTTTTTGCATAAAGTTAAGTATACCTTAGTTTTACCAGACCACTGAGCTGATTAACAGCTCTCCTAGGGATGGCCCGAAGGATTGGACTTATTTTACGTGGCTAAGAACCAATTGGTTACTTAGCAACGGGGCCTACAGCTTATTGTGGAATCCGAACCACATTATAGCGAGAAATGAATTTCTATCACCAGAAATAAATAATATGCGTTGACTGGGAAGGACAGAAAGGTGAGAAATGTTGAGATACAATACAATAAAAAGGATTATGTTGGGGAAAATTTGGATGAGTGGGAGTGAGATGGTTTGCTCATGTGGAGAAAATGGAGAAAGATACATTGCCAAAAATAGCTTGTAATTTGGAAATGTTGGGAGAAAGAATGAGAGAACGATCTGAAAGAGTTGGATAGATCGGTGAAGGGGGTGACAGAATGGAAAGCCCTTAGCAACCAGGAAAAGGGTGAATGCCCTAAGTTAGAAGATAATACTACAATTTTTGTCAGGATGTTTGACGTGCTGCTTATGAGCATTAGTAGTAAGCATATGAAGTCACTCATGATGAAGTTCTTTGTGCAAGATATTCATCCCTAATTCATGCGTTGACATGACTTGCGTTTTCTGGAGCCATCCATCGTAGCTCGACAAGGGAGAGCCTTCTTTTTTCAGCATGTCTAATGATGAGATTCTAACTCCTTAGCGTTTTCTTGACCCTCATCGGACGTTGGTACCCATTCACAGCTGGGTCAAATGGTTGTGGCAGAATGGGATCGAACCACGGATCTTGCAGACAAGAGCTTAGCACTTAATCGCTGAACAAGGGCACCCACCCACACACGTTGTCTTTAAACAACAGACACCAGTCAGATCCATCAGCATTAAATAAAAATATATATGCCCGAAGGCATATATATATATATATATATATATATATATATATATATATATATATATATATATATATACATACATACATACATACATACATATATTCTTCTTCGTTTAACGTGCTTTTTCCCATTTTTCATATGGTGTAAGCACGATGCCTTCTTTTGAAGGACTTTTGATTTGGCATTGGGGTAGGCCATAGCCTCGATCGGCTGCCCTGCCTGACGTCGCTTAGACCCCAGTAGCACATGTGTATATGTATCGTGCCAAATCACCAGCTCCCTTTCTCCCAGCAGCGAGGAGATGTGAGCAGTTAGGCCTACAGTTCGAGAGGTGTGAGGCGTCTGTTATGTTTTTAGAAGATGTTGAAGTGGCTTTGTTTGTGTGTGTATTAGTCTGTAACACCCATTTGCTTTCAGCAAACCTATCTGTTGATTACGTACATAATCCCGGGGTGTCTACACGGATAGCAAAGTGTCCGCCCTTCTGACCGGTCGGCTGCGGATTTGAACCCGCGACACAGACTTCTTATGAAGTCCAAGTCTGCTGCTCTACCGACCGAGCCATCGAGGCTCTATATATATATATATATATATATATATATATATATATATATATATATATATATATATATATATATATATATATATATATATATATATATATATATGTATATATATATATATATGTATGTATATATATATATATATATATATATATATATATATATATATATATATATATATATATATATATATATCTGAGAAAGAGAGAAGCATGTGTGCATATTTGGAAGCTCCCTAATACAAACATTCATTTGAGCGTAGAAGACAATTCAGAGCACTTCCCTCAGTGAATCATGATGTCTGATGCAGTAATAGAACCAAGGAACTTTGCCGTCTGTGTATTCGTTGTATTCTTTGATGGACGCCTTCATATTTGCAATTCACTGGGAGGTTTCTTCATCCCCGCTAGTTAATCCCCGATCTCGTAGTCACTGATGTGCTATACCACTTTATCTCTCTTTCCTTTGGTCTGTATTTTCCAAGTAGGTACCAAATATCCCTTAAAAGAAGCAATATTTCGGACACCGGTATTAAAGGTTGTCATTCTGGTTTAACACCTATAGAAAATTGCCCGTGGGGTGATCTCGCTGAGCCGTAGTTCTCCTTAGGTGCCAGAAAGGAAAGCCCATTTTGTACGTGTTTTCCCCGCGATCCTTGCTCAGTCGATTAATGGTCTTTCCGAGTAGGTTCATCCGGGTACTAGCCATTATACCGTGATGTACTGGACTGGTTTTAGTGTGGCGGTATGTGCCTCGAAGTTGTTTCTGTGGATTGAGGACAGTGTTGAACGAAACAGCTATGACATTTTTTGTACATGAAACTTATGTGGCTAAAGTTCCGAGACTCCATGCGATGTCACTCAAGATTTGACTTTACTTTGATTCATCTGCTTTTTACCTGGATTATCAATCTTCTAACATTGTTGCACTGACGATGCAAGTTCTGCAAGGTTTATTTACATTGTTTATGATACATTTCACTACATTAATTCCAACGCATGATCACATTTCCACATGAATCTGGAAGCCAAAATATATGGTTTGATATTAGTTAATGGCTCATTGCATTTAACTGTTCCAGCAGACCAGTAGCATATATTCTAATGATTATAAAATACGAGAAATTAACCTTTGGTTTCCCTTTTTGAAGTCATTGCTTACCGAATACTGTCAATACCTTTGGTATTATTAAGCAGTACAATAAGAAGAAATTACATATTAATTATATTATTAATTTTGATTTGCTGACTGTATTTATTGATTGTTAGTTTAGATTGGCTCAAGTAGGCTAGAAAAATGAACAGTCACCGGCTGATTGAGACGGGGCTTATAGCTTTCATGGAAGTAAGTTTGAGATTTAAAAAAAAAAATAGAAAAGAAATCTTAAATATAAGATTTCAACTCATTTTCTTTTCGACGTTCTTTGTTGACGATGGCGGAAGGCTCAGGGTATATTTCTTATGTAGAGAAAATTTTCTAAATCCTTTGTAAAACCTGTTTTTATGTAATTTTTTCTGAAAGTCTTTTTTTCCTCATCATAATAACCTTGGTGCAGATTCAGCGTTTTATCAATGAAAGCTTTTACAATGGCCGTCTTCGTGTCTATTTCAGGAACAAAGTACAGAGTCTTGCTCCAGTCTTATAATAAAATTTTCATAACCTGAATTTTTGAGTGCTTATTATTGTTGCCCTCGAAGAATTAAGGTTAACTTTCGTTCAATTATATCTGTCTCATGATTGAGGGGGATATTTTCGTCCAGATATTTGATGATCTTATTTCTTTAAATTCTTGACTATTTTTGGGCATCCCCGAAAATAGGAGCCCTCTCTCTGCCTTTATTGCAAACCACAGTTTGTCTTGATTCCCAGCCTATGATGTGGATACCACCCTGGAAGCCTAAAGCAGTCTCCCCGCCCACTCACGCTGAGCGCCCATCTTCATTTTGGCTTTGGAGAATTCTTTCAAATTCCGGGTTTACTTCTCTGGCGGTTTACGTTCATTTTCATTGATGTAGAAATTCACATTTTTTTTATTACAATTCGAAGGTATCTCCGTTTTTTCGGAAAATTTTTGAATTGTATTTAGATGTTAGTTTCCTACTTGTTTTGGAAGTGCAATTTTTATCAACTATTTTTAGAATGTCAGTAGATGCTTGTAAATGGAAAAGTAATCATAAATTAGAACATAACCTTAGTATAACACCCTTTTTAAAACCTCATCTATTTTTGATAATGAGGAACTAAAGTGGCTTATTTTTTAAGTGACTCATTGCTTTATAATTAGATGAGTAACGTGCTATGTAGTATTTATAACCGAATCTGCAGTCAGTCTCAGTAGGATTGGAGATTGCCAGAGTTATGCAAATGTGAAAATTTTAGGACTATATGAGTAAGACTGAATGTGGTGGGAGAAAAAGTTGGGATAATAAGTGTATATAGCCCAGAAGTGGAAAAGAACGAGAATAAAAGAGTATTTTGGAGGAGTCTGAATATGTGCTGGTCCGCTGGTATAGTGGTTAGTGTCGTGGCATGGCGTTGCAGGTTTGCGTCTCCCCCAGGGCGATGAAAAACCACTGGTTCTGTAACATGATCAGTTAATGCTGCAGTGTGGGGTCTGCAGTGGGAGGTTGAAACCAACATTCTTTGGAAGCTTGAATTTCAAGTCAATAGCCCCTGTGTGCTTGTTCTATGTGAATAAGTTTCATCTACTGAAATAATAATAGTAATAACGTGAATGGATGAGTACATACAATGAGAAAGGGTAGTTGTCCTAAGCGATTTAAAATTCAAAGCAGGTGGCAAAGAAAAACGTGGCAAGGTTAGCAGGTATGGAGTTCGTGGAGTAAATGGGACTGCAGAGAATCTTGTGGACTTTGGGGTTGGGAAGTGGCTTGATTATTGGAAATATATGCTTTCCAAAGAAAGTTAAGTAAGTAAAGCAGATGTATGTGGTAATATCAAGCATCTGTTTTGGGGTAGATGGAGGACCAGGTTGTGGGATGTAATCGCCAGAGGAGTTGTTTGAGGTATGTCTAATCATTATTTGGTTAAATCTGAATCAAAATTAGATACAAAGTTTAGCCACAGAGTAAAGGTTCAAAAGGTGACCATAAGCTAGTCAAAACAACTGAGTTTGATATGGAAGTCAAAATATCAAATAAGATGGATACGTATGTATACATACATACAAACATGCACACACAAAATACACACACACACACATATATATATATATATGTGTGTGTGTGTGTGTAAATATATATGTGTGTGTGTGTGTGTGTAAATAACGCGCGTGTATGTGCGTGCAAGAACAAAACTCAAATAATAGAAACCCTACGATCACCTTTAATGCTAATGTAGCTTGTTCGAAATCCAGTCAGATTTCTTTGATTGAACCATTTTGAAAATTAGTAATTGGATTAACGAACCTACAAATGGACCTCATTGGACGGAGGCTGAGATGCGTGTTCACTTCACTCACGTATTCCTGTTACGTCGAACCCAGTGCATAAACTTAAACAGTAATTTTATGATTGCAGTAATGAAAAGATAGATCGACGTAATAATATACCCAATACATTATAGTTCCTGAAGTTCCCCCTTATAATCATGTCCCTAACCGTGATAGTGTATGCCTTTATTCATATATTGCACTTTGAGCATTGCTAATCGAATATAGATTTGCATATCATGAAGTTCATTTGACTTGGTAACGCATGCTTCAAGGATCGGTGTGGTGTCAAACGTAGAAAGCATCAAGAAACTGCCATCGGCTGTTCTTGTAACTAATTCACAGAGCAATCAATAGATGGCGGCACCTTTGAACACCAGCGGGGCGGGGTCACAGACAGAAATGAGGTGGAGTCATGATTCAGGGTGTCACTGCATACCCTCCACGGCACAGTTTCGGCGCCTCATACATCATGTTTGTACCATTATAGCACCCTCATTCTCAGAGAAGAAACATATAGAAATCGTTTTATTTTCGCAGTTTTTGTGTGCAGGGGTGCAAAGTGCCCTGTAGCTAAACCTCTTCATTATTTATCCCTTTTGTTCCGTGTTTGTGTATGTTCGTCATGAACTTATGCGTTCGACGTTAAACAGCATTTTAAGAAGAAAATTATTATTATTATTTTTTTTATCATTATCATTATTATTCTCTCAACCGAGAAAAAACTCAGTTTTATTCTCACAGTAACACGACACAGTGTGAGCCACATTGTTATTGTTAATTTTCTTTGTGTTTTCCTCTCACTCTCTCTCCTCCGTACTTTTTTTTACTGTGGTGTTGACCAACTTCGACAGTTTCGAAGATAAAGCTTGAGAATTGGCAAGCCAGTAGGATCATGATGGGTGAGCAAAAGTTCCGAAGCACCAATTAAATTAGTGCTGTGCCCCTTATTCCACAAGAGCCAAGAACACATACACACTCACACAACAAATGCCGGAGTCTGGTTGACAAACAAGCACTGAATCGCTTTCTTTGGTTTTTTTTCGCACCCTCAAATTGAGTTCTAGTGGACATGAGTCAGAACATATCCATGTGCTGAGTTGTTAGAATTTTATGATTATTTTTGTGGTAAAAACTGCAGTTGCGCTGAGAACTGTCGAAATCTTGGTGAATTTTTTTTAATGAGTACCCATTAGGATATAAGACTGGTGCAGTCATCAGAAATGACTAGCAAATTCTTTAATGATCTCTAGTATTTAATGTTCCCTTGTAATTTTATTATCATGCTGCTAATTGACTTTTCATTAGATTATCAATTTGATTTCTATTGCATCATATATATATATATATATATATATATATATATATATATAAATATATATATATATATATATATATATATATATATATATATATATATATATATAATATATATATATATATATATATATATATATATATATATTGTATGTATGTATGTATGTATGTATACATATATATATATATATATATATATATATATATATATATATATATACATAACATATACTGCTTTTTTCTCCAGAGGTGTTGCTCTTGCGATCTCAGCTAGCATTCAGAGAGAAGGTTGCTCTCTTCACCCAGGCTGCGATCCGCTGCAGTTGGGTAACTGCTGCGTTAACGAACAAATTCATACTTATACATATGCGGAGATTTTTAAAGCGTGATGAACAAGTTGAATTGTTAATTGCATATATGCAATTATGTGAATGTAGGTGTTCTTCAGTAATTACTAAAACTCGGAAGTTTTGCAGTAATTTTTTATATCTTTATCACCCAAATCGATTTAAAATTTGACATGGTACTACTACTACTACTACTACTACTACTACTACTACTACTACTACTACTACTACTACCATAGTCTTGATAAAACTAGTGGTTTTCACTTCCATATTATTGCTTCTTGTATTACTAAAAAATGTATAGAGATATAGATTCACATCATTTGTTTCTCAGAAGTATAAAAGAATTCCAAGTATTTCTCAACGGTCGGAAGAAGGATTAGTATTTATAGAGGCCGCCTGTCCTGGATAACCGAACACTCGTAGCCGAGGATAATTTGCGCTTATACAATATCTCTAGCAAGGGACAGTGTGGTAGGATGGTCAACTAAAATTTCATTTACCCAAGAATGCGTTGTAATAATATTCTGCAAATTTAACATATGACTGTATTATTCCTATTTTGACCCTTGCAACTTCAGGAATTTATAGATGTTCAGCAATATTGTCAGCGGTTTAATATTCTAGAATATTCGATAAGTAGAGGCACTGAAGAGGATGAGAATAAAATGAAATGACACTTATGAAAAATACGCCGTATATTCTGAATTTTGTATAGCCGCTCCTTCAGCACTAAGACTTATGAGGCCATTTGCACAACACTGAAGGAAATCCTCTCTCTGTTCTTCAGAGATTTAAAACGCGAGTTTTAAATCGTATTATTAGTTAAAATCGTCGTTTTATTTTACTGATTTAATTTACCTCCGATGTATAGTTTCCTCTCATTTTTTTTTTATTTTCAGTGGAAGCATTTGGAACCTTCATCTTACGCTAAGACAACAACAGCAGCAAGGATACATAGACCCTCCTTAAATAAAACAACAGCAGCAAGGATACATAGACCCTCCTTAAATAAAACAACAGCAGCAAGGATACATAGACCCTCCTTAAATAAAACAACAGCAGCAAGGATACATAAACCCTCCTTAAATAAAACAACAGCAGCAAGGATACATAGACCCTCCTTAAATAAAACAACAGCAGCAAGGATACATAGACCCTCCTTAAATAAAACAACAGCAGCAAGGATACATAGACCCTCCTTTAATAAAACAACAGCAGCAAGGATACATAAACCCTCCTTAAATAAAACAACAGCAGCAAGGATACATAGACCCTCCTTAAATAAAACAACAGCAGCAAGGATACATAAACCCTCCTTAAATAAAACAACAGCAGCAAGGATACATAGACCCTCCTTAAATAAAACAACAGCAGCAAGGATACATAGACCCTCCTTAAATAAAACAATAGCAGCAAGGATACATAGACCCTCCTTAAATAAAACAACAGCAGAAAGGATACATAGACCCTCCTTAAATAACGCAGAGTTTCGAGAACTGTAAATAACGGTATGGTAATCGCTTCCGTATTTGCACATAGATTACTATTTTATTGATGATACATTCGTCCGTCTCTTTTTAATAATCACCATTATTCAGTCTTTTGTGCGTGGGGTTATTTTTGCATCCGGCGTAATTAATCCTTATCCTTTTATCTTCTCCCTTCTGCTTATTTGTTTACATTGCATCCTTTATTTACTCTAATACATCTTGGTTTCCTTTGTCGCTCGTCTCTCAATCAGTCAGTGTCTTATATTCTGTCATTTGGAGCTTTATTAATTCCCCTTTTTCCCTTCCTGCGCTTTGCTATTTTTCATTTCGTCTGTATTACGTTCATAAATTCCGCTTTCCTCCTTTCCCTTCGTTATATCATTCACCTTCATTGAATTAGCTTTGTTTCCGGTCTTCTCATTTGTCGGTAATATCTGTCTCCATTGCTTTAATCATTTTATTTTCCCTTTATTTTTTTCCATCTTCAGGTGTTTCATTTATTTTTATGACGAATCTGGCTATAATTAATAGTGAGGTGCGTGTGTCGATATCTGCACATATAACGAGAGAATTATGAAGTGTACACGCTTGCATAGAAGGTTCTTGAGGGAGTCAGTCTTCCGGCTGATATCTGCACAAAAGATAAGATGATTATGAGGTATACATACATACATACATACACAAACTATTCCCGAGGGAGTTAGTCTTCCGGCTTCTCTGCAGTTCACTTGTGATGAGGTTGCGAGATTCATGCCCTTTCTCCATCATGGCTGCGACCCATCACAAGCAACCACTCACCTGATCCATTGGTCTCTCGTAGTGTAAGGCAAGTGTATATGTGGGTGGGTTACCACCCCTACGCGTTTTTTCCTTAATCAGTGTCACTTCTCACTCATCCAGGTAACCATCTCGGGTCTTTCCATATAAGTTGCCGTAATCAGTTGCATATGAACACTTTCTGAGGACGTAGCCCTTGATGAAACTTAAAAGACTTTCAGATGTAAACTTGTAATTATTCATCACTCTTCAATCCACCCCACTCCGTTGCACTCATTATTATTATTTTTTTTTTTTAATTCTTTCCAAGAAAATTGTCACGACTATATGCGTAATTATACCCAGTTTCAGATGGTGTTTATTATTATACTCAGATATAACATGTCTCCCATCTCATTTCACGGTTCTGCGGTTATATCCTCGAGGCACTGCTTGCCAGAGCATTGTTGTTGGATATTCACTAGTTATTTTCTGCATGTTTCTGTACAGAAATGTATCTTGATCAAATCCAATTCCTGCGGTTCCAAAGTTGTTGAATAAACTGTGAAGAGGTATTTGTCAGATTTGGGAGTAAGCAAAAATCACCATACACAGACCTAACCCATTTTTTAACTTGGTTAAAATTGTATTTAATCCCATATGGAAATCCATATACAATTCATCACGTTCAGATATATGAGTATACATAGTGACAAGTTCGTTTTAGGTTTAACAGCTTATTGGAGCTTGAAAAATCCAAGATCAGACCGTTTGACCACTATATCAAATTTCAGTACTTTTTTTTTTTTTATTGGTGAATTTTATGTATTCTCTCTTCACACGTTCATATTCATGATGCTGTATAAATATTTCATTCATATCCACACAATTTTTTTATATGTTGTATAACTAGAGCATGCGCAAGTATTTATGAGTACTTCAAGAGCATTCTTATTGACGTACATCCCTTCTATCACCTAAAATATTCTCAGAGAAAGGGAATCTGATCATCGCAAAAATTTGGTGTAAAATAATTTTCCATTATTTGCAAAAAGGGCAGGTCATAGTGTTATTTAAGGGGTCCCATAAGCGGTACAAGCCCTTTTGGAGTCTGGTTCATCTTTCCATTGCTGTGGGATGTTAATGATTTTCAAGTTAGAAATGATTTCAACAACAGACAGTGTTGATCTCTTTCTAGGAACACATCCTCTGAAAAAGTCTTAGTTTGTATACTCTCTCTCTCTCTCTCTCATATTATATACATACGTACCATATATATATATATATATATATATATATATATATATATATATATATATATATATATATATATATATATATATATATATATATATGGACAATATTAAATATAAGAGAGTATTTTTCTCGCCAACAATTTTAGTTATCCACATCGTACAAGGGAAATATATTTGTAAAAATTTGCGGGTCTTATGAAATCGCTAAGATTAGTTCATGCATATCTGTGGATGCCTTCACAACTTGTGACAAGTTTTAACTCTGGCCTCATACCACGCACATTTCATACATACATACACACACACACATAAATATGTGTGTGTATGCGTGTGATGTGTGTGTGTGTGTGTCCTGGAATACGTTTGTGCGTGTGCAGGGGTCCAAGTGCTGTTGTTGGGAAGATTTCTGCAAGGGAGTTTTATCTTTGATTCTGTAGTCTGAGGATGAAAGATGTCGTGAATGTTGTTTAGCTTTCCAGAATTGAGTTACGTCACACGAGGACATTCCTTTTCAAGTAAATAACAAGTAAAAAATGCACCGAAGAAAGCTGTATGAAACTCTCAGCCACGGCCCATGAAACTCTTAGCTGCGGCCCATGAAACTCAGCCACGTTCCGGTGGTGGCCTGTGTTGTTGGTACTTATAGAGGTGCCGGAGGTACGATCATGGTTAACTTTAACCTTAAATAAAATAAAAACCACCGAGGCTAGAGGGCTGCAATTTGTTGTTTCATGACTGAAGGGTGAATGATCGACTTACCACTTTGCAGCCCTCTAGCCTCAGTAGTTTTTAAGATCTGAGGGCGGACAGGAAAAGTGCGTACGGACAGACAAAGCGGTCACAATAGTTTTCTTTTTCATACAGAAAACTAAAAATGGAAAACTTCAAAGCAATTTTTCTGATCGTGACAGCCCTCACAAGTGACATCTGAGAGCGCGAACTGTCGTCGAACTACTCAGTGACACACGCATTGATTTCTACTGGGCGTTCCGAATAGATCGCAGCCCTGTCTTCTTTTTTCTTTCTATCTTACCCTAAAAATAACTGCACACAAAGTTTACTTTCACAGGGTCTTGTGTGAAAAGCAAATATACACTGTAATTTACATTCAAGTGCTTTTCCTCAACGTAATTCTTGGCATCATTTTGAAGGCTTGGACTCTGGAGGTTCATTGGCATTCTCCTTGATCTTTTGACTGGTCCTCCATTCATCATTATCATAATCCCTCTTGAGGGCTTGAGTGGATAAAGTCAATATCACCCTTCTCCCAAACCAAAAAATTGGTCTGGAATTGATCAGTGCAGGGTAACTTACCAATTCACTTTGATGTATGTTATTCCTAGTGTAAAAACATTCGAGATGAATGGGTCGTTTGTGGCTTAATATTTGAACGTATAAAGTTTTGTGTAAATATATTTTCATTTCATACCTAGTTTTATGGAGGGGTCTGATATATTCATTGCATAAACACTAAGTTTTTATATTTCCGTTTGAATTTCTTTTGCGTCGCCCTGCTCTTTGGGAAGACAACGGCGACATATATACTGTACAGTAAGTGTCACAGGGACTAAGGAAGCAGATCGAGTCTCAGCAGATGGGTATTGAGCGCATGACCTTAAGGTCCCAGAAGTGGATCAGGGCACAGCGGGGGACGACGTTGACGCCCTTAAGAGATCCACGCATACCCAGGATGTTAACTCTGTGCCCTCTCCCGACCAATGTTTTTTTTTTTCGGGGAGGATATACTTTTTTTTTCTTCACTCGACTAAAGCTTTTATGTATGCTAGCGATTTCTTTCACTCAAAAAAATGTCAGAATAGTAATAATGTCACATGAAAGTGACTTCGGATTTGTCTGGTTAATTTAAACTATATTTTTTATTTAATATTTGTGAATATGAAAAATGTCACGATGTATGAGGCACGCGCACACACACACACACACACACACACACACATATATATATATATATATATATATATATATATATATATATATATATATATATATATATATATATATATATATATATATATATATATATATATAATCAGCATACAATCACGTGTGGAACAAAAATAAATTTCTGACTTACATCAGGATCGAACCCGGGTCTTTCAGTTGAAGGGCAAGGGCGCTGCCCACTAGGCCATACAAATCATAAAAGAAGTTGGAACCTGAGAGCAACTGCACCCAAGTAATTACCTTGGCAAGCTAACTGCTTCCATACCAGCGTGTTTTCCCCAACTTCCCAACTCAGCAATGACCCACTTGACAGCATTTCATTCGAATTATCCGTTCTGAGTGAATAAGATAGAAGTAATCAACACACAATCACGTGTGGAACAGAAATGAATTTCTGACTCGCATCAGGATCAAACCAGGTCATTCAATTGAAAGGCAAGGGAGCTGCCCACTAGGCCATGCAAGTCATAAAAGAAGTTGGAATGTGAGAGCAGCTGCACCCAAGGAATTACCTGGGCAAGCTAACTGCTTGCATACCAGCATGTTTTCCACAACTTCTCGACTGAGCAATGACCCAGTTGACAGCATTTCATTCGAATTACCCCTTCTGAGTGAATAAGATAGAAATAATCAACACACGATCACGTGTGGAACAGAAATAAATTTCTGACTCACATCAGCATTGAACCCAGGTCCTTCAATTGAAAGGCAAGGGCGCTGCCCACTAGGCCATACAAGTCATAAAAGAAGTTGGAACGTGAGAGCAACTGCACCCAAGGAATTACCTGGGCAAGCTAACTGCTTGCATACCAGCGTGTTTTCCACAACTTCCCGACTCAGCAATGGCCCAATTCACTCAGAAGGGATAATTCGAATGAAATGCTGTCAATTGGGTCATTGCTGAGTCGAGAAGTTGGGGAAAACACACTGGTATGCAAGCAGTTAGCTTGCCCAGGTAATTCCTGGGGAGCAGTTGCTCACATGTTCCCAACTTCTTTTATAACTTGTATGGCCCAGTGGGCAGCGCCCTTGCCTTTCAATTGAAAGACCTGGGTTCGATCCTGATGTGAGCCAGAAATATATATATATATATATATATATATATATATATATATATATATATATATATATATATATATATATATATATATATATATATATATATATATATATATATATATGCAGGTTAGGGTGAAGGATCATTCCATTATTCCTTTTCAAGGTACTTTATTGATGCTGCAACGTTTCAGGACTAAAGTCCCATTTTCAAGCTATAAAAATTGAAGTTAAAAGTTAAAATAAAAACTCGGGCTAAAATTAAGTAAAAAAAAAAAAACTTTATACATATATACAAATAATATAAAAGTAAAGTACAAAGGATAGGGAGGAGTAAGTACCATAAGGTGCTGAAGGCACAGACTGAGTGACTATTCGGGCCGGGTTCAGCTTCGACTTAAACTCACGAGAGATACAGAGGTGTTGAGGAAGACTGGGTGTTTAACTGTGGAACTAGTTGTTTAATAAAGAGTGTTTCCAAGATTGCTAAATATTGTTCGTTAGGAGTTTGGCCTATAATTTTAAAATCTTTGTAGTTTATGTCATATTTGCATTTCTTTGCATGTTCTCGTACACATGAAAATTCAGGATTAGTCAATTTGACGCCTGTTCGATAGCTAACGCCTCGATGAGAGTCCAATCTCACTTTGAGTAACCTCCGTGTGGAGCCGACGTACTTCCCAAGATTACATCTAGGGCAATTAAATAAATATACGACTCCTGAGGTCATTAGTGGATCCAGTTTCTCCTTATGTTTAAACAGAGATCTAATACTCATTGGGTTGCAGGGTATTAGCTTTAATTCAATGGCAGGTAAAAATTTCTCGACTAGCCTGGGCTCAAATTTTTATAGTAACTGCTTTTATAATTTTAAACTAAACTCCATGTCTATGCTCTTTCATAGGGCTTTTAACATAACGTCTAATTGGAATCTTTTTCACAGTGAAATAACTTATCTCCACCAATATTTCACTGACAACTGCTTTCCATCCAAACTTTTTGATAAACACCTCAGCAAATTTTTAAACAATATCTTCCATCCTAAAATTAAAATAACTACAGTACCAAAATTACAATTATATGCAAGTGTTCCATTTATTCATGACCTAAATTTCTATCGTGAATTGAAGTTGCTAGTCGAGAAATTTTTACCTGCCATTGAATTAAAGCTAATACCCTGCAACCCAATGAGTATTAGATCTCTGTTTAAACATAAGGAGAAACTGGATCCACTAATGACCTCAGGAGTCGTATATTTATTTAATTGCCCTAGATGTAATCTTGGGAAGTACGTCGGCTCCACACGGAGGTTACTCAAAGTGAGATTGGACTCTCATCGAGGCGTTAGCTATCGAACAGGCGTCAAATTGACTAATCCTGAATTTTCATGTGTACGAGAACATGCAAAGAAATGCAAATATGACATAAACTACAAAGATTTTAAAATTATAGGCCAAACTCCTAACGAACAATATTTAGCAATCTTGGAAACACTCTTTATTAAACAACTAGTTCCACAGTTAAACACCCAGTCTTCCTCAACACCTCTGTATCTCTCGTGAGTTTAAGTCGAAGCTGAACCCGGCCCGAATAGTCACTCGGTCTGTGCCTTCAGCACCTTATGGTACTTACTCCTCCCTATCCTTTGTACTTTACTTTTATATTATTTGTATATATGTATAAAGTTTTTTTTTTTTACTTAATTTTAGCCCGAGTTTTTATTTTAACTTTTAACTTCTATTTTTATAGCTTGAAAATGGGACTTTAGTCCTGAAACGTTGCAGCATCAATAAAGTACCTTGAAAAGGAATAATGGAATGATCCTTCACCCTAACCTGCTGATGTCTACCGGTTGATAGAACCCCTCTCAATCCTCACTATATATATATATATATATATATATATATATATATATATATATATATATATATATATATATATATATATATATATGTATATATATAATGTACATATATATATATATATATATATATATATATATATATATATATATATATATATATTTATACATATAAACAAATACCACAGGAAAATGACAGGCAGAAATACAGTACCAAGCACTTCCACGTGTTTATTCATGCATCTTTGGAACACAAATAAACACATGAAAGTGCTTGGTACTGAACATATATATATATATATATATATATATATATATATATATATATATATATATATATAGAAATCATCAACACACAATCACGTGTGGAACAGAAATAAATTTCTGACTCACGTCGGGATCGAACCTTGCTTTCCACCTGAGAGACCTGGGTTCGATCCCGACGTGAGTCAGAAATTTATATATATATATATATATATATATATATATATATATATATATATATATATATATATATATATATATATATATATATATATATATATATATATATATATATATATATATATATATATATATATATATATGTATGTATGTATGTATGTATGTATTTTGTAGTGAGGTACACCTCTCCCATTCCATCTCATCCTCCAAGAATTAAAGTAAAATACGATATAAGAATATTTTACATGCTTTGAAAATAAAGTTCATTGTCATAATTTCAATCACAAAGGTAAACTGTGGGTAGAATTCACCCCTACTTGACTCCTCTCACCACTACCCCTTTTAGGTGAGCTCTTAATTTCTTTTCCTTGTCCAAGTGACTGCACAAAAACCTTGATTTCAGTTGCTGTTTCCTTGGAGATGCTAATCCCACCTGAGGCAGGCAAAGCCGGCAGAGGAGGAAAGCCAAAAGAGAAAGCAGCTCTCCCGCACTTAGCAACTGACCCATGTGACCGGCACTATCTTGAACACCTGGGCCAGATGACCCCATGTCCCACATGCCTGACCCTTTTACAAAACACGGTCCTGCTGCCATACAGCACCATCTTCAAGGAGCAGGATCTTAATCTCCCAACGCTATAAAAGGGCATCACAAGAGCACATCATTCTTAGAAGATGTTGTAAGTTGCCAGGACACTTCCGTCCTCCCTTGCTCCCTTGAGCTTCCCCTTGCTGTCCCACATGGCTGCCCAGAGCCCAAGTTATTTTTGTAGTGAATCCCTTTAACGCTACCCTCTATTGCTGGTGCCCCCGAAGACGAGGAATCCACCTTCTGACGAAGGTAATGTACCAGAGTCAAGGTTCTTATGTCAGTCACATCCCTGTTAATCTTTTGCTATTTTCCATTCCCCTTCATAATGCGATACACCTACAAGACTAGTATTGCTTTTATTTTGTGTTGTTTTAACTTATGAACCAGTGAAATGAAGTGTAACGTAACACAATTGTTTAAAATCAGAGTTATCGGAATCGAGTCCTTTCTAAGCACTTTCTGTGCAATTCCTCGATTCCCTGATCAGAGATCCTTACTGCAGCTAAGTAACCACTTGTGTTCTCGATTGCAGATAGGAGTTAACCTGCTGTGAATCTGTTTATCGTCTTGTGCATGCAGTGGCATAACCACTTTTCCCCTTCCCCTGCGATGCCCTTTGAAGCGGGCCCCGATTTGAGTTTCTTCAGAGAACTATCCATATGTTTTTTAGCCTTATTATACAACAGGGCTCTGTTACCTGTCTTAATTTTGCATTTTCCATTCTTCTGATATGTGTGTTTTGCTAATGTAAATATAATTAATTAAGCAAAACCTAAGTGTTTACCTGATAACTTCCCCCTTTGAAGAAAGCCCTCAGCTGAAATCTCTGCATATGGTTTTACCTGAACCCATTATTAGAGTCAGATTTCACCTTCCCAAGGTAAATTACTGTAGCCTTCAGCTTAGAACTGTATTAGTGGCAACTGATGCTCAGAATCTTGCAGTTGCAACTATCAGCTAAATAGCCTTGTTAAAGCTGGTTGCAAAATTAGATACAACCCTTTGACTAGCTTAAATTCCCCTTATAAGCGCACAAGTGATCTAGTTCCACAGTAAGGACAGTGTTATCTTTATTTTATGTTAGGTGCAACCAAAATCGTGACTGAAATAGAGAGAGTTACTAACCATTCGACAAGCTTTGATAGCTAATGCATGATAGCTTGCATGTCTTTCATGATACGCTGGTTAGGCAATGTGAAAAGTGAATTTTGAAGTGGTCAACAGGAAATAGCACGGGTATTTCTTTCCCTTGTGATTTGGACAATTTTTCTGTTCGAAAACTTAGTTAGGCACACGTTAGAAGCCATGAGGGCTACTTGTCCAGCACTTTTTTGTATCGCTGGTATTATTATTTTACTCTCTCTCTCTCTCTCTCTCTCTCTCTCTTAGAGGTTAGGAATTCGTTAGGGAAGCATATTATTTGTTTTTTCTTTGCCAAGTAAATTTTATAACGGCGTAAGACTTTGTTCAGGCCACTTGAGTCAAAATTAGTGTCTAGCATTTGCATTTGTTTAGCTCCTCAATAAGGCGCAGTATGTGGTCAGTTCCATTTCATTCCATTTTATTTCCCAGTCAGTAAGCCATTAGAAGACCTTGTCCTTTCATTCATTTCCCAGAGGAGAGAAAGAAACCCAGACTTAGCCCAGTAAATTTCTCTTGCTGGCCCCCTCTCTCTCTTTCTCTCAATAGCCTTAACAAAAGCATGAGAAGTTAAATTAATACAATTCCCAAATTCGTCTTTGAGAAATTTATATTATTCCTTTACCTCATTTTATTCAGGGCCATGTGAGCCCGGGAATTTTGCACATGAAGGAATCGCCTCTTTAAATCATCAATATCGCATCCACAAGAAAGCAAACATGAAAAATCTACTCCTTAACGCGAGTCATAAACAATCCTTGCCTATTTAAACCCCACTCTGTAAAAAGGCAGATGAATGACTTCCTACTATTGTTCGGTCATTTCATAAAGATCCTGCGCAACCCTTTTTCGTTCAGACATCACAAACGTGCAGACCCCGTCATAACAGACGTCACGTGCTCTCAGTCTTTGTCAAAACCAATCACGTGCCAACTACAGGTCCAGTAGAACAACGTAATTTCATTCCTTCTTTTGCACACGTGATCTCGGCAAATATAACTTTGCCCATGCATGGTAGATTTATGATTTTTGTGCTTGTCATATTCTACCAAACTTAATCTAGCACACCTCGAAATAAGCACAATCGTTTCCTCATCACATTTCATGCATTTTATCCTTGGCTGAGAAGCCAGCTAAATTGTTTCATTCATGCATTTAACTGTGTACCTGCAGAAGCACTGCTTCCTAATTGCCCAGAGCAATACAATTTTATAATATTTACTGCGACGGCAGCATAATCATTCATTCACACATTTAATTGTGTATAATTAGAAGCTACTGCTTCCTATTTACCCAGAGCAATATGATTTTATAATATTTACTGTGATGACAGCGTAATCTGTCATTCACTTATTTAATTGTGTATTCAAATGAACTAAACTCCCTAACTATTATACACAATGATTGTATAATTTCAATGTAATCCTCTACTGCGTCAGCTCCGCCAATGTCTCTCAGCAACTCAAAATCCTTTGTTAAGGCTTAAGTTAATTATTGTGCTAGAACCCTGAATCGTTCATACCAAACCATCCAAGTCCATACAAGGCTTCCTATCCATTTATTTCGAACCGTCCAATTCCATACGAGACTTCTTAACTGTTCATTCGAACATTCCAACTCCTTACAGGACCCCTTATCCATTCATTTCGAACCATCCAAGTCCATATGAGACTTCTTATCCATTCACTCGAATACTCCAAGTTTTTGTGAGACCCCTTATCCATTCATTTCGAGCCATCTAAGTCCATATGAGACTTCTTATCCATTCATTCGAACACTCCAAGTCTTTACAAGACCCTTATCCATTAATTTTGAACCATCCAACTCCATACTAGACTTCTTAGCCGTTCATTCGAATACTCCAAGTCTTATCCGTTCATTTCGAATTGTCCAAGTCCATACAAGACTTCTTATCTGTTCATTCGAACACTCCAAGTCCTTATGGGACCCCTTATTCGTTGATTTAGAACCATCCAAGTCCATACGAAACTTCTTATCCATTCATTCGAACACTCCAAGTCTTACAAGATTTCTTATCCATTCATTTTGAACCATCCAAGTCCATACAAGACTTCTTATCCATTCATTTCGAACCATCCAAGTCCTTACGAGACGTCTTATCCATCATTTTGAACAATCCAAGTCCTTACGGGACTCCTTATCCATTCATTTTGAAGAGTCCAAGTCCTTACGAGACTTCTCATCTGCTCATTTCGAACAATCCAAGTCCATAAAAACCTTCTTATCCATTCATTTTGAACACTCCAGGTCCTTACGAGACCTCTTATCTCTGTTCATTTCGAACAATCCAAAGTCCTTACGTGACTTCCCAAATCCGTTCATTTGCGCCTTGAGTCTTTTTAGACATCTTGAGTCTTTCTAGACCTACGAATCCTTTCCTCACTAACAATCTTGAGTCTTTTCAGACACCCTGAGTCCATTCAACACAAACGTAACATAGCTCTGAGTGCTCCAGAACCCCTCGAATTATCACCTTTTAGCACAATCCTAAGTTCCACGGAACAGTTAACGTCATTCATTTCAAACATACCTAGGTCACTCAGGTTAAAATCAGACTGGGTGCCAGTGCCACCTCACCTGAAAGGGCACTCTTACTTGCCCGGAGCACCACCAATGACCCCTACCCTACATCCTAAGTTCCTATCATTATACCAAGGGTCACGCCCATCCAAAGCATCATCTCAAACTGTCTAAGACAGCCAGATCCCAACCAAATGAGGATTCCAAGTTCTACATGGATGCTGGGAAGGAATTGGCACCGACAGGCCAAGTCCTGAGGGAGCGGGTCCAAGAGAGAGTAGACACTGCCAAAGCAGAAAGAGAGGCCAAATGAGCAGAGAAGGAGAAAGAAAGATTAGCCCAGGAGAAACGGGAAGAGAGAGAAAGAGCAGAAAGAGCAAAGAAGGAGAAAGAAAGAGCAGAGAAGGAGAAAGAAAGTGTAGAGAAGGAGAAAGAAAGATTAGCCCAGGAGAAACAGGAAGAGGCAGAAAGAGCAGAGGAGAAAGAAAGGGCTCATCAGCTCACAATGGCAGCCCACTGACGGCGTAACCTAGTAACCACCTTACCACACTTGACCCTCAGCAGTGTTGGCTCCCTCATAAGGAAATGGAATGAAGCTGAACCCGAAACCTGGCTCGACCATGTCGAGAAGGTCCTGACGACCTATAAGCCCTCTTCTGATGAAGTGTCCCTGATCCTGGGGAAGCACCTTGAGGGAAGGGGTGCCATTGCTTTCAATGCTCTCTGACCAGAGGATCAAGGAGACCTAGCCCTCGTCCGCCAAGCCATTATAAAAGCCTTTGAGATCACTCCCGACAAGCATGCCATACCTGGTCTGAGTGGATCTTCAAAATGACCCAAGCCTTACAGCAATGGTTAGGCTCTCTCAAAGCCACTAGTGCAGAGGACATCCTCGAACTTATCCAGCTCAAGGACTTCCTATTCTATGCCCCGCCAGCTCTTGCTACTCACCTATGCGATAAGGCTCTTGAAATGGTGTCCAAGTGCTGTCGTTGGGCTGAGATCTGGGACACCAACCATCCTCATCTCTGTTCCCACAGACGAAAGTTGTACCCCTCACCGCATGCCTCAACCCACTCTCAGCAGCAACTCAAAAATGGGCATGCCCAAAGGAAACCAGTGTGTGGACACTGTAATAGGACAGGGCATCCCATTGAACAGTGCTGCTTGAAGGCTGAGAATCAGCCAGACATTCCCATTAAGTTCCCAGGTGGACAACACCCTAACGAGCCACGTCTGGCTCTTGGATGAAAAGCAAAGGGCCTGCTCCCTCCACTGGGACAGTGCCAAGCAAAGATTATAGCAGAAATTATTGCACCGCCTGTATGGCCTATGGGCACTCTGCCCTATGGGCAAAATGCCCTAATAAAAGAAGTACACCTGCCATTGCTTTGACCGTTACAAATCCAAAATCCTTAGGCTTTCCAGCCAAGGGTCACATATCTGTGGCACCTCCTTGAGGTAGCTACTCCACACACCAGGTCACAGCATTCGATGACACTGGCTCACAAATCTCCCTCATAAGGGAAGATACGGTCCCCTATGGGACCACCATTAACAGGCATCAACTTATCACTATAGAGGGAATGAATTGCATGAAGATGATTCTCCCCACCATTAAATTAAGGGTTACAAGACCCCACAGATCTAAACTCTGCACTCTTGCAGTAGTTACTTACCTTCCTGGAGGTTATGACCTCCTCCTGGGACAAGACTTCCAGTCCCCCTCTAAATTACAACAATCCAGGGGTCCAAAACCCTCAAATCATTCATCAGGCATGAATATGCCTCACAAACCTGCCTTAAATCCACTGCCAGTGCCACATAAGCACCCTGAGCAGTGCCAAGCTCAATCTGAGCAAATTTCAAATCTTCCTGTGCCAGGCCCTGCCCCAGTGCCAGTGCCAAAGTGCAATTTGAATCTCTCCTCCAGAGCTCCCAAACTTGACTTCAAATCTCTGCCAGTGCCACTTACGTGTCTTGGGCAGTGCCACGTTCTGCCCATCGCAGACTTCGAAGAAATTCCAGAACTGATTCCTGTGCCTGGACCTGCCTTAGTGCCAGTACCAGAGCAGGCCATAGATCCTCCTTCGAGAGATCCCAGTCCGGATCAACTGTCTTCCCCCTGGCTTGGCGCCGCTACCAGTGCCAGTTCAAGAACCAACCTAAAGCATATTTGGGTTCCCTCCGGATTCCTCTGACCACAGTGGAAGCTCACTCAATGGTGCAGACTCACAACCCATGCCTCAGCAGGTCATTGTGACCTGCGAGCCTCTCACACCCACTAAAACCTCTTTCTCTCTTTCCCAGTCCTCTGCAGACTCGATCATGAGTAAGGATTCTGCCATATCTCAACTGGCCAATGAACTCAAGGAACTGAAACAACTCATGGTGGAGCTTGCAAAGAATACCCCTGCTTTGGCTGCCAAAGAAGCCGGCACAGGTGGCACTCACATATCTTCCTCGGACTTGGTTCCACTGAGCCCCCCCTACCAAGTCAAACCATTAACCTAAACGAGGTCCACAGAAGAAAGGCCACAGGCATAGAAAACTCCAGGTAGCCTAAAGAGAGCCATTGAGCTCTCCTCGCACTAGTGCCAATGTGGCACAGTGCCTCACTTTCACCTTACTAAGGACTTTGGCACCTCTATCCAGAGGAGGATGCCAGGTTCCTTCCCCTATTTTGTTTCCTTTATGACTTTGTAATTTAATTTCTTTGTGTAATATTCTATTTTACCTCGTTGATCATTTTTGTTTCCTTACCAAATCTCGTAATTTAACATTTTTTTTTTTTTTTGGCAGCCTTGCCCATTCACGAATCCATTTCCGAAGCCTTGTAACGGGTCCCCATTTTTAACTTGCTTCCCACTCTGCCAATGCAGAGTGCGAATTGCCCAACATTCAAGTAATATAAGTCCTATGACTCCCCTTCTGTGCCTGTAAGAGCATGGTATATTTTAAAGTGTGTACAACAGAGCCATTAGGCCCTTCTCCTATGAGTGCCATGTTATCGGTCTGCTCCCAAAGTGTTAGATATTTCCTTCTTGTTACTATCCTCTTTCCTATTAATTTATGAACCTCTGGTTCCCCGTAGCCAATACTATGTGCTGATACATCACATGTACTTATAAAAGTGCCTACTGGCACTTGTATTTATGATGCCCTGAGTGGCACAGAGCCGTCACTCTTAAGTATCGTGACAGCACCTAATATAAGTCCATGAATACTTTGTTGTACTGCCTCTTCAAGGCGAAGTAATGGCATGACCTTGTGACTGAAGTCTATTACAAGTGCATGAAGTATTTTAAGAATAACCTTATTAACCTCTTAACAATCTCACTTCACTGTTTTCTTTAAATTTTGCTCAGTATCATTATAAACTAAGGTTATTAGTATTGTTGATAGCATAATTAATTCTGCGAGTAGAATAAATATCATAAGTGATTTTCTTTGTTGTTGTTGTTTGGCTTTGTTCTTTCATAGATGTACTAAAATTATAGAATAATGTAACCCAAAGGTTGTGAAGAGAGGATAGCCTGTCAGATAAGCTAACATGATTGTAGCCATTTCAACCCAACTAAGGGTGTGAATGCCAACTAGGTGGGGGAGTGTAATGTGGTAAACCTCTCACATGCCTTCTCATCCTCCAAGTCCAAGAATTAAAGTAAAATACTATATAAGAATATTTTACGTGCTTTGAAAATAATGTCTATTGTTTTAATTTCAACTGTAAAGGTAAACTGTGGGTAGAATTCGCCCCTACTTGACTCCTCTCACCACTACCCATTTTAGGTGAGCTCTTAATTTCTTTTCCTTGTCCAAGTGACTGCCCAAAGACCTTGATCTCAGGTGCTGTTTCCTTGGAGATGCTAATCCCACCTGAGGCAGACAAAGGCGGCAGAGGAGGAAAGCCAAAAGAGAAAGCGGCTCCCTCGTTTAGCAACTGACCCATGAGACTGGTGCCATTGTGAACACCTGGACCAGATGACCCCATGTCCCACATACGCAACCCTCATAGAAAACACGGTCCCGCCACCATACAGCACCATCTACAAGGAGCAGGATCTTAATCTTCCGACGCTATAAAAGGGCATCACACAGGCACATCGTTCTTAGAAGACTTTTAGAGCTTACCCAGGACACTTCCGCCCCCCCTTGCTCCCTTGAGCTGCCCCTTACTGTCCAGAGCCTAAGTTACTTTTGCAGTGAATCCCTTTAACACTACCCTCCATCGCTGGCACCCCCGAAGATGAGGAATCCATCTCCCGACAAAGTGAAGCGTAACATAATTGTTTAAAATCAGAGTTATCGGAATCGAGTCCTTTCTAAGCACCTTCTGTACAATTCCTCGATTCCCTAACCAAAGCGCCTTACTGCAGCTAAGTAACCACGTGTGTTCTTGATTGCAGAAAGGAGTTAGCCTGCGGTGCCCTTTGAAGCGGGCCCTCATTTGAGTTTCTTCAGAGAATTATCCATTTGTTTGTTAACCTTATTGTACGACAGGACTCTGTTACCTGTCTTAATTTACACTTTTCATTCTTCTGATAATGTCTGTTTTGCTAATGTAAATATAATTAAGTGAAACCTAAGTGTTTACTTGATAACTTCCCCCCCTTGAAGAAGTCCTTCAGCCGAAATCTTTGCATATGGTTTTACCTGAACCCACTATTAGAGTCAGATTTCACTTTCCCATGGTAAGTTACCTTAGCCTTCAGCTTAGAACCATATCAGTAAATAAAGAGAGAGAGAGAGAGAGAAATTCTGCTGGTTATTTTTAAGCAGATACGTATGTAATTGTAACAGCCACAATGCCCTCTTGACACTCTTTTGAATACACTTGTCACTGCAAAGTCTTAGATCCAGATATGAAGTAATTCTGATGCCTAGTAGTGGGAATCGAACCCAAATCCCAAGTAATTAGAACAAGACATTAGAATTACTTCATTTTTTTTCATTTGGATCTTAGGCTTTGTAGCGACAAGCGCATCCAAAAAGTGTTAGGAATTCGAGAAGTTAAGAGGATATGTGGCTATTACATACATACACACACACACACATATATATATATATATATATATATATATATATATATATATATATATATATATATATATATATATATATATATATATATATGGAGGAAGCAAGGGGTTTACTTTGATTTAGATACTGCCAGTTGGGCCAAAGGAGAACACCAGTCTGTAAACAAAATGCAGGGAGGAGGTTTTCCACTTACCTTATTTTACCCAATTAGATAAAATATTGGAAGGTCGCCATGGGAAATGAGGGAGTAATTTATGCTACAATGAATTTATTTACACATGAAGCAATGAAATGACGCTGGAAATTGAAGAGCCAGCAAACAACAAAAGTAAGAATGATGCAAGAATCAAATTCACAAGGACGTCAATAGCACGTCGTTAACTGGACATCGTAATAAGGCGTGAATTAACCTGCTGAGGGGGCTTTCTTGCAATGGGACACTAACTAGACTTTCTTGGATTTTCTATACGGCAGTATTCCAGGGGACTTAATTTACAAGACTTGGTTGACTGAGGCGCGAAGCAGGATTCCTGGAATAAAGAGCCAGGCATAGTAATCGCATGCTCTGGAAAGTTATCACATGAAACCTATGCACTGAGGAGAACTTAATCACTTGAGTGCTTAATTTAAGTAGCCCTTATTTAACACTATGGAGGAAGTAGTCTACTTCTGATCACTGAAACTTGTATTGGCACGGGGGAGGAGAGAGCATGGGCTGTGTCATCAATCCCAAAACAAGAGGGAGCTTGAAGGAGAATGGAAAAGTTGAAAATTAGGAATTTGGGGAGAAATTTACAATGAGACAAAGAATTGTACTGGCAGCAGACTGCTACTCAGACATACCTGATGCTGTTGCATGAGCTCTTTGCAAGACAAACTGGACTGCTGGCGCTTGTCCACTACCACACAAGGGAAAAAGAGGGAGAAGATTTTTTTACGTCCTCTCGTGCCAGGGTTTTGAGTGGGTCTCCTGTTTCTTGCCTCGCCTTTTGGTTCGAAAACATCTTCAAGTGCATTCGTTGGTGTGCAAGCAGGTCACATCTGAAAGCAAGTCTTAAGCCAGTAAAAGGGTCACAGGGGAAGAGGCCTTATTACTAAGTCCCTAAGGCTCAAAGTAGTAGCCCCCCTCAGAAAGGCTTTCGCCTTTTAGGCTTAACGAACTTCCTAGTCTCTCTTCTACCCTAACGAAGGAAATGCATCGACTGACCACGTGATTGAAGCGGGGGGGCGGGGGGTGAAAGCTAAGGTGTGTCATTGTCCTTTACCCCAGGTCAGGCAATGTTGGGGGGAAGGGAATCTGCCCCTACATACAGTCAAAACAAGAGGCCTAACGTCTCTCCCACCATTAAATCGTAGCCTACCAGTGAACTGAGAAGCTCTTTATTTAAAAAATCGATATATTATCTGGCTGGCTAAGAGAGAGGAATGAAAATATGTGAAAAAAAAATATATTATATATATAATTATATATATATATATAATATATATATATGTGTGTGTGTGTGTGTGTGTGTGTGTGTGTGTGTGTGTGTGTGTGTGTGTGTAGGTTGGGCTCACTATTATGTGATTATAAATGTGTTCAAGCCTCCTAGAAAATCGATAATGTAAAATAACCGCGAGCTATCTTTACTAATAATACAAGAGATACAGTATACAGTAAGGTCATAGTCACCTTCTCTCTCTCTCTCTCTCTCTCTCTCTCTCTCTCTCTCTCTCTCTCTCTCTCTGCGATATGGACGACTGGCCGTAGAACCCTTTCGTCAATTAAGTTCTACTTTTTATTACCTATCCAAATTTACCCATTATATCCTATAGACTTACAGGGAACCATGACAAACCACCAGGGGCCCATTAGGTCCGCGTATTTCTCGAAGGCAGCAGCCAATCATAAGTTAGCTTTTTGAAAAGGTCGGTTTGTGGTTGGTGGATTTGGAGGATATATATATATACTGTCGGTCACCAGATTAACCTTTCACCTCCATGAACTTGGTCGGGCAGAATGGACACAACGATCAGTTTTTCGTTTTACTTCGGACAAGTTTTTCTGCCGTTGAAGTTCATCTTTTTTTCCCAAGTGTGTTCGCTTCATGTTCTCACTGCTATTTCTCGCTCGTCTCGCCCAATGGCTTTCTCATTTCTAAATTGAGTATTTTCCACCATTTACGTTCTTCCTTTATTCTTTTCTCAGTATCACCTCGGTTATCAATGAATCCTAAATTAATGCACGTAACGCTGACTGTAGGTTTGGTGTTAACGAAAGAGCGAACGATAATCCAAGAGAACCAATAACGGTTATTTAATTCCTAGAGTTTCAGCAACCTTTATGTTGTTGGACGTACCCCACCTTACACCCCATCCCTCCCTCCCTAAGACCACCCACCCTCCCTCCCTCCTGCTTAGTCGAGGAGGCATTATACTTATTAGCCTTCTTGTTCGCTTTCCCTCCTTCAATATGTTTAAATGCTTCTGTGCTTCTCCCTCTGCTGCCGCTGGTGCTTCTTTTCGTGGTTCAATGCGTACGCAGTGCTACCTCTTTCCCTCCATACTTTTATTTTTATTAAATTTTCTTATCGGGGCTCCCACGACGTGGCCTCTTTTCGGCTTTGACTTTTATGCTCTCGACCTTTTTTTTTTTTTATTTATTTACCAGCATGCTTTGCTTTTTTCACTTCCTACGAGTCAGTGTTTTGACAGTATTTTTATTTCGAATATTTTCTAAAGGCAGTCTTTCAAGGCCAACTTATAACTTATTTTCCACAATCCGAAAGGTTTAGGAAATAGCATGAAAGAATATCACCTCGACGTGATCTAGCAGTGGTCTATAAATTTCAGACCAAAAGAGGCACCAGTAGCCGGTTGATACAGCTATTTCAGGCTTTAACAGTGTAATATTGAAACCCGTTCCTTTATACAATGATTAGAATATAACATTCATGTAGAACTTGAACACAAGTAACAGTTTTTTATTGTCTACTTAATCATAGGTAGTGTACAGTGTGACAAGTACTATACTTTGAAGTGCTTGATAAACTATGAAGTGTTTCTAGTTGTACAATGTTCAAGATTATCATAAAATTGTTGAGTCTCAGTTACTTCAGCAAAGTTCGTAATTTATTTCTCTTTGAACACACACACACACACACACACACACACACACACACACACACACACACACATATATATATATATATATATATATATATATATATATATATATATATATATCCCAGCACTTCCGGAAGTTCCGGTAACCCCTGCTGACCAAAGTGGAGGATCCCAGTGGTCAGTCTTCTGCAGAAGATTACTGCCAAGGTGGAGAAGGGAATAGAACCAGCAACAACATCCCGGAATACTTCTTGAGAATCGAAAAGGAGTATAATTTGATAGATTTACAGTTTACTGTGATATATGTGGTAGATTGATTGCCTTTCTGAGATTTAAACTAAAGGTCCCCAAACTCTGAATCACTTTAGAATATAGGGAACTTCGCTACATTCATCTGTGGCCTTCCTGCTTCAGGACAGCCCGTATACAGTACTTCATACAGCCACAAAAATCAGAAACGTACACAAGCCAGCATAGTAACATAGAGGAGACAACCGCACTAAACCAACTTCGAACCTTTCCTTGTATAAGCTCTGCAAGTGATATATGTGGGGCAATGATCTATTCATTTACTGTGGAAACAGTTATATTTTTATACTTAGTTATTTAGGTTGGGACAGTTGGGACCTCAAGACACGCAGAATACTATTACGGGCTATAATATCATTTAATATAAAGAGGGTAACTGATCACCTGCTTAAGCTATTTATTTTTTGTAAATTTTCATTCTCCCTATCTATAAGCTAATAATAAAATTATGCCATAGAATAGAAAAAGCAATGGTGTACTTTTTGGGACATTCTTGAGATGTTGGTTTCCTTTCACTAATTTCACGAAAATCTTTTCCTCATTAACAATGGTTGGTATTCTCCTGTGCAGAGTGAACCTGCTAGACATGGTACTTAGTAGGGTTACATGACTATAGACACATATTTAGTAAGTCTCAGCAATCCCACAGACACCTACAAATAGAAGTACCCTTGATACATTGTGCCTTCCCTCAGCATGAGGACAATAACGGGTCAGTTGTATTACTAGAGAAGAATGTCTTTAACTTGACTGAACAATCTTTTGATAATAGAGAAAAATAAACATTGCCTCTTCCACATTCTGTTTGCTAGAATTTTGTTCTTGTAGTATCAGTTTCATAATTACTGATCATGCAGTAACTATCAAGATTGGAGAAACTGGAAGATAGTTTACAGTATAAGATTAAAAATTAATTCACTGGATTGCATGTGAAACACTCTGGAACAGTGAAATGCATCCTGCTGCTGTTATTATTATTATTATTATTATTATTATTATTATTATTATTATTATTATTATTATTATTATTAAGTAAAAAGCCACAATAATGTAAATGGTAGACTGTATTTTTTTCAGAATACAAAAAAGGATAAAAAAAAGTAAGGAAAAATACAGTATCATTTACATCATTGTGGCTTTTTACTCATTATTTCCGATCACAATATAATGATGCACCACAGATTATTATTATTATTATTATTATTATTATTATTATTATTATTATTATTATTATTATTATTCAGAAGATGAAACCTGTTCATATGGAAGAAGGTCACCGGGGCCATTGACTTGAAATTCAAGCTTCCAGAGAATATGGTGTTCATTAGGAAGAAGTAAAGGATAAAGGGAAATACAGAAAGAAGAGATCTTACTTAGTAAAAAGAAAAATAAGTTAATAAATAGATAAAAATGTGTTAAAAAGCAAGGAGAATAGTATTAGGGTAGTGATGCGTTGCATCTTCGCTTGAACCTCTGAACTTCCAATTGCGCGACATCCTCAGGGAGACTGTTCCACAGTCCAGTAGTGTGAGGAATAAAAGACCTCTGGAACTGAGAAGTTCGACAGCGAGCATAGTTAATGCATATTGGTGCTACTGCTCAGCGAATCTGGTTGCTCTCGGTATGAAAACTGGATCAGGGATCAACTGTGAATGTGAAAGATCTCTGTTAAAACACAACTTATGAAAAAGTGGCAAACAAGAGACCTCCGCCGATGGTCCAGGTCATATTAGAAATCACTAAAAGGTACACAGATCCATCCCTAGACAACTGTTGTTGACGAAGACATCAACATATAGGCAGACAGGGGTAAGTTCAAATTCTGTTGTAGAACAAATGATGGGAATTCTAATATATAACCGACGACATAATAGAGAAGTCAAGTAGAATTTAAGATATTCTGGGTATACAGTGAGCCGTTATTTTTCACTTTAAGTATATTCAATGCAGTTTCGGATCTTTCCTAGATAGTGACCTCCAAGGGTTTTCGGGGGTCGTTATCGAGGACTAATATTTCTTGGGGGTCATTAACTTTATGATATTTACAGTCTTTTGTTTATGTGTTTACGGTAATCCCCAACGGGCTTGTATACTAAACACGCGGCAAAGGTGGATACATACCGGGTTAAAACCCTTAGGGGTCACTATCTAGGAAAGATCCCAGTTGTCCATATAATACCCGTCAAAGCTCAGAAGTAGCCCATTACCAAGGTCTTTAGACCTTGCCCATTATAGAGAAGAAAGAGCGCGTGAAGAGGCAGTTGAGCAGAATAGTTCTGACATAAAAGTTCCTATAAAAGTTCAATAGTTTAAATGTTGGCTGACACGCTTGTGCACAACAGTGAGATCACCTTTATATCAGAGATTATAGAATTTACAACTGCAGGTTACTTTAAAGGTCGTCTTGACTTCACATCAGATTTAATGCGTTTTAATAAGAGAATCAGATTTAACCTATTATTCGGTGATAAAGAAAAAAACGTCGCGTAGTTGGAATGAAAGAGAACAAATTCAGAAGCTTGAAGCAGGTTTCATCCAATTAAAGATTTATTTATGTACTAGAAAAGGAAACGTTGGGTTGTGACAGGCTTATATTATTTTTACTCGAACTGCAGCAGTCATGTTCACGGTGATGGATTATTAGTTAATTGATTAATGGACTTACAGGTTACATAACTAATTTTCTTCCATTCATTTCAAGGAAAATTCAATTCAATTCGCTTCCCAACTTGTGCTCACTGTAAGACGGCGCACTGCATATCTTGTTCAGGTGTTCGCATGTTTATCAAAAAATTCGAATTCACTTCTTTCCCGAGCACCGTCCTTCAAACTTTTAACATTCATTGTTTTTGGAGTTGTTTATTTTAAGATTGGAGAGAGAGGGAGAGAGGTAGATACAATAGCGTACAAATTGTTTTGTAACTTTGTCAGTTTAACTGATACTGAAAAACAAAAAAACAGATTATACACCAGGAAGAGATTTAATCTGCGCAGAAATTAGGAATAGCCTTCCACCACGCTCTCTCTCTCTCTCTCTCTCTCTCTCTCTCTCTCTCTCTCTCTCTCTCTCTCTCTCTCTCTCTCTAAGCCGTGACGGCCAATAGGCCCAAATATCTAATTCATTATCAATTAAGTTTACTAATTAATAGAGCTGGAATTTTTCAGCGTCACGTCCGTGTCTCAGAGACCCATCTAACCATTAATAATCCATTAATCGGCTTCAATTAAGGTATTACTGAGGGGTTTAAATTGCCCTCCGGAATAACCCCTGCCTCCTCCCTAAATCCCTCCCGTGCCCACCTTTATCCCTCCCACTTTGCTCGCCTTTTCCTACAGCCGTGTAGCTATTCCAAGATATGGGAACCCGCTTCTAATTTTATGCCTATTCCTCCCTAGGCGTATTATCAATGAAGCTGATTCTTCATGCTTTTGCTGATGCTGCTGATGCTGTGGCGTTACTGGAGACGATCGTAGTTAGCATAAATTTATGATTCTGACTTTTACTTGCGCCAAGACTGCCGTTCTTTATAATAATAACAATAATAATAATCATAATGATGATGATGATTATTACTACATTGATGTTAGTTGATGAAGGTAATGATAATACAGAAGTAATATATAGGGTAACGATTTTCATTATTATTATTATTATTATTATTATTATTATTATTATTATTATTATTATTAAAAAATGGAGAAACAAATCCACAGTTATGTACGGGTACAGAGATTGAAAAGGAATCGAACAGATTCCCGAAAGCTCTCTGTAGAGATTTATCTTTAAATATATATGCCCATACATAAAAGTGGATTTATTTCTCTATTATTATTATTATTATTATTATTATTATTATTATTATTATTATTATTATCCTGTAAAAGCGTGCAATCTCGCCCAGAAATAAATGGCACAAACCTCCTTGGGACTTGAACAGCTAGTCGAAGAGACATAGCCTCAAAACTATATCCAATCAACACTTAGGCTAAGTAAAGAACTGAAATTCGAAAGGCTTTTTCAGTACTCCATTGTTTCTCTTTCCTTCGTGGATTTTGTCTTTATATATATATATATATATATATATATATATATATATATATATATATATATATATACATCTGTTTTGTTGATTAACTTTGAATCCTTATCTCTTATTTTCTTATTTTTATAAAAGTTGATGCTTGCAAGTCATGAAATTGCTTTAAACCTTGTTCTGCATGAACCATTTTAATTCCTGAAAACTAATATTGAGGTTGAAGGATGTCGAATATAATCATGTATGATTTTTCAAAACTCATTTGTCATCATAAAAATAATTCAGCCTAAGAGTTCTATGTTTACATTGATGCTGTTCAATTGCCATCTCCAGCATTTTGTAAGTTACAAACTCATATGATTACTTTGAGTTAACTGAAGTGAGGAAATCGGGTGCAAACTGACTATTTGGTGTCGTGAAATCGAACATTATCTGCAAATATTTCGATCAGACATTGTTCTTTGAAAATAAACTATGCCAACATAATGCAATAAAGATAATCAAATGTGGAAAATTAAAAATTATTAACACTTGAAAAAGAATGTCTGTAACTTGGCAATAGCGATTTATGTTACATGTTACAGTTTTTTAAACAGAAATGGTCGGCTCGAAATTGTGTAAATGACTTTTTTTAAATTAAAGCTTCATCATAATATAGAAACATTTCCTCAGTTAAATTTTTTTTATTACGGAAGACGATAACGCAGTGTAAGAAATAAGTTAACCTTTGGTCGACCAGGTTGTTGAATTATCCCATACTGGTTATAGTGAGATGAAGAGGCTGAGAGGGCCAATAGTATCTTAACTAATTACTATCTAAAACAAGTGATGCTCGAAAACTCAAGAAATGTTTCGTAAAAACGTAGGAAGATATATATATATATATATATATATATATATATATATATATATATATATATATATGTATATGTATATATATATATATATATATATATATATATATATATATATATATATATATATATATATATATTTCTGCTTGTATCGTATAAAAAATATGCAGGCTAATTCATATTTGCTATAATTTTGTAGTAAAAAAAATTTCCTATGCTTTCTGAGAGAGAGAGAGAGAGAGAGAGAGACGAGAGAAGAGGAAGAGAGAGAGAGAGAGAGAGAGAGAGAGAAGGCAGTAATCACTGTTAAACTGATTAGTGACTACTGGTTTTTTCATTTTTTGAGGGAAAGTTAAACAATTCACATTTCGGAGATGTTAATTGTTCGTTACAGATCCTTTAATGAGTCTTGGGTTGGACTTATCATTTTCTCGTTGTTTGAACAAAGGACGTCTTTGTATTCTTTGAATGGAACAGGCGCTTCTATCATTATCCGAAACAAGTGGTTTTTTTACTTGTTTTGTTTCACCTCTTTTACGCTTTTTTTCCGTCGTTAGCGTTTTCCTGGAAATGCTCATAGGCTTGGGTAACTTTGTGTACGATACTAGACTGGTTTTTAAGGCGTCACTGTCTTTTATTTATTTAATTTAATGGCTAAATCGAAACAGCAGAGAATGTGGGTAACAAAGACAGTTTACGCTTAATGAACTTCATGTTTAGACTTAAAGTAGCTGAAGGTACCTAGGTCCCACCGACCAAAAGTTGGGAAGGTAGCCTACGTAACGTCCCAAAGATCGGGTTTCCCATCCAAAATAATGGGAAACCCATATATATATATATATATATATATATATATATATATATATATATATATATATATATATATATATATATATATATATATATATATATATATACATACAATATAATGTATGTGTATATATATATACATGTACATATAAGGAACTAATTAACGTATGAGCACGTGTTTCACAGAAATAAATCGCTGACTCACGTCGGGATCGAACCTCGCTCTCTCGAATGAAAGGCCAAGGCCCTATGTGAGTCAGAAAAATATATATGTATGTGTATATATATGTATGTGTGTGTGAACTATTTTCTTTTACGGATGTTAAGTCCATAAAGGAAAACAAGACGAGAGAAAAGCACTGACGCCTTTATCCTACACTCTGAAACAGGGATGAACTCGGTGCGCAGAAAACTTTGATGCCAGCAGCCTCTGTATACTTCTACACAGAAGGTTCTTTAACAAATCGTCGACCCCTTCCCCTACACAAGCCATTTCTCTCACACAAGCATCTCCCAAGCTGTTTCCAGGACGTTTGAGGCCTTTCCATCAAACCAGCCGCTTCTTGATACCACCAGTCTCCTTCCACCCAAGGTTGTGAGCCCTTTTCGCCAACCCATCTTTTTGCACTTATTATACAGGCCTCCTAGAGCCCCTACTTTTCCTACATTTCCTACTTTTTCAGACCCCCTCCTACTTACTCCTACTTTTTTTAGGAAACTCCTACTAAAAAGTTTGAAAGGATTAAAAAAATCAATGTTTATAATTGAATGGCTATTAGAATACAGAAGTGTTGAGTGACGGCGGCAACGTCTTTAGTTATTGATTTGTTGATTAACCACAATATTAGTGATGATGTGTTCGGTTTATATATAGGCTGCCATCTAATGTTATTTAAATGTTTGTGTAAACATCACCAAAGCAAGTACTGTTTAGGGATGACAGACATCTGGCCCCCTGACCAAAGTGGATAATGTTGCGTAATTGAATCAAATAAATTAATAAAAAAAGGTGAAACCAAATGCAGCAACCTTTAACTTTTGTTTCATAATATGTTGTAAAATAGAACAAGCAAGAAAAATACCTCTTGTTACTAAGTTAGTCAGGGGTGGGCCTTGGTTGGGTTTCCCCCTTTCAAAAAAAAGTCTTTATTTAATATAATGGAGCAAGTAACACCTGCTTACTTGTACTGATCGATTATTCTTTGATAATGAATTTTAAACGTTATATATATGCATTTAAATTTTTAAAATGTCGCATTTGAAATATCACATTATATCCATGTGGCACCCATACCTCTTTAAGATTACAACTAATACTTTTTTTTTGGTCAGACTCCTGCTTTTTTTCAAAGGGCTGCTAGGAGGCCTGATTATACTATTTCTCGTCTTTTACAAATGTGAAGCATTCGGATCACGTTTGATAGGTCGGTGGATTCCCTCTGGCTTACTCCTCGCCAGTGCACTTACTGTAGCTGTAAATAGGTCGTAGCGCTTGCTGGAATTAAGGAAAAGGGCGTTTGCATAGCGTCCTCATTCATAAGGACTTGCTGAGATATTTGAAGGCTGTACCCCTCTGGCGCCACCCTTCCATAGGGGAAAACGGGATATGGTAATTTATATATATATATATATATATATATATATATATATATATATATATATATATATATATATATATATATATATATATATATGTATAATATGTGTGTGTTCATATATATATAAATACATATATATATATGCATATAATCTATATATTTAACCTATATAAAATCATATTTTTTTCCATTCTTTCTGCCTTAAGAATATTGACAACTATGATGATAATATTACATAAACTTTACTATTTGAATCCCAGGTGTTGACATGGGAAATATTTAAAGCTCTGTTGAACTACCTTGATAACATAACATAACAGGATAGTAATAAGATTATTCTGTGAAATGAGTAGTTATGTCACGGTATTAATAGATGGCAATTGTTCTCTCTTTTTCGTAAATAACCAAATTCAGGTGTAAATTCCATTTCTAAATTCTGTATTTTTTACCCTTGTTTCTAAATATTTTATCCAATATTCGTGTGATTTTCTATGGACGGAACAAGCACAAATCTTTCCTCCTATGTAAATTCACACATCTGTTTGCTACAAGCAAAGACGAGCATTTGAATTATAGTATCTGGCCTTAATATTTGAAACAGAAACGCGGCACTGATGAACTAAAAAGTACTGGGTCCTGAAGTATAATAATCCTTTTATGCTTCTAAGACTGATTGTACTACACCACTATAAACCTGTACAGGCGATGGGGTTATGCCCGTTGAAAGTACTTGGTATACTTGACCTTATACCCCGTTCCGGGGCTAATCGTCGATTTGCTTATATATCGGCAATAAGCTCGGCTCGCTCTCTGCTCGCTAGAGACATTAAAATAAGTTGAGAAGTTGAATGTGGCGTCTAAGTACTTTCAGGCATGCCACGATATCTCCGGGTGACTGTCGCTTTATTTATTCCAGCTGGTTGTCAGAATGCTTGCGCAAAGGCAACTGCTAACCCTCGACTTGCTTACTTTTTTTTTTTTTTTTTTTTTTTTTGCTGCTTGAGTCTCCGCGATTACTTAAAGCGTATATTAACTATTGCTCGGCCCCCCGAGGGTTTTGATATAAGTTGGGACATTCAGCTGCCCTCTCGAGGGCAGAGGAGACTTGTTCGATGGGGCGCTGTGAGAGAAAAGCGACAGGCTTAAACATAATCGTCGATGTGAGCTTTTGGTGAATCCGGGTCGCGAAATGGTAATGGTTAACATCAAAGCATCCGGATGCCGCAATTGATGCTGATGACTCTGTAAATTGTAAATGACGTTGCCAGTATCGTTATTGATAGTTTAAGCTAATAAGGATGGATTGAAAATAATGTACTGTATTTTGATATGAATTAAAGAGTGAAACAGGTTATTGAGACTGTGGCTAAATATCGGGTACTTAATCGAGATTGGACGTGTAAAAAGTAATGTAATGAATATGATGCGAATATGTTTATGAAGAGTTAGTGAATGTCTCCCGGACTTTATTTTTTAGGTCAGAGGAAATTGCCTTGAAGATTAAAACCTGTTTTATTAGTTTGACCCCCATTAAACTGAGATATAAGCCTGTCACAGCTGTAATATTTGATAAATTATAGATCAAATATGGTAGCAGCAGCAAGTAGGGGTAATGTCTTCTCTCCAGTTTTTCTAAATGCAGGCACTTTTAGATTATTAGTTAATAATACTTGCTTTTGTTCTTTCGTGATGATCCAGTAATAAAATTTCAAATCTCTCTCTCTCTCTCTCTCTCTCTCTCTCTCTCTCTCTCTCTCTCTCTCTCTCTCTCTCTCTCTCTCTCTCTCGTTTTATATATATATATATATATATATATATATATATATATATATAGATAGATAGATAGATAGATAGATAGATAGATAGATAGATGGATATAGGCATAAATATATGTATGTGTGTATATATATAGATACATACATTCATACATGCATACATACATATATATATATATATATATATATATATATATATATATATATATATATATATATATATATATATATATATATATATATTAACTATCACATACACAATTGTTCTGTGCAATAGTAGAATTACTAAAAGGACTTCATTTAAACTGAATAAATACTCCATTAGATACCATCCACTTTGAATGAGGTCCTTTTAGTAATATATATACATATATATATATATATATATATATATATATATATATATATATATATATATATATATATATATATTTATATATATATATATATATATATATATATATATGTGTGTGTGTGTGTGTGTGTGTGTTGTATGCATCAAGGTCATTGAATAACGCAAGAGCCACCAGAGAGTAATTGAACACATTCTTGGCTAAGCAGGTAGTGAAATAAATGCCCTTTGACGAGTTTCACGCGTTATTTTTATGAAAAACAGATAATATTGTAATGATAAGTTCTGTGGTTTGTTTTCCATTAAGTAGAGGTCACTTTTCATGTTACTTCTTTTTTTACAAATGTATATGTTAACTATGTACTTGAATATATGCCTGAGGCACAGGCAATTATAATTGACCAATTTCTACTTATATTATATTAGAACTAATCGAAGGTTGTATTTGCGATTTTGTCGCCACTTTTAATGATAATTGATACAAACAAGAATTCGGTATGGCCATGGGGAATCCGTTGTCTCTTGTGCTGATCAAATTATCCAATGAAAGTTTTTAAACAAAATTCCTGGTGCAATTTGTTTGAGGTATGTAGGTGACATATTTTCTATTGGGCTGTTATATGGAAATACTGATAGATTTTGTTTTTCATCTGAATAACTGTGGACCTTCAGTTCAAATTACAAATGAAGAAGAAAGTGATGGTAGGCTTTCGTTTCTAGATACAGGTATCTATGGCATTTGTGACGGTTTAACGTTTTTTTTATTTTTAAAAATGAAAATTTTGTTCTTAGATTAATCTTTATCCTAAATACAGCAACCAGATTAAAATACCTACATTTTCCTTAACGGTTTCAAGAGCCTTTCGAGTTTCTGGTCCCGAATTCCTTCAGAGTAAGATTAATAATATTTTTGATATTTCAACAACTGAAATTTTTTAAAATTTACAATATCCGAAATATTTCATTAATGCTCCACTGAAAGCCGATAAAGTGGATCCTTTTCAGGCAACACGAGAAAACCTATGTAGCATTGAAACTTACTGGTTTTACGTTTTGTTATCCTCTTAAAAATGTACTTCAGTTTTTTAAAAATGTTATTATCAATGTGGATTATTGTCTTTCGAACACATTAAAAAGATTTTGATTAAGAATTTCCCAAAAAAGCAATTGAGGTTGCAGTTTTAATTCTTGAGAAAACTGCATCTGCCTACCGAATTAGAACAATTGTTGTCAAGACGATCCAAAAGTTAAATGACTCATCTTTTACATTTTCTAATCCACGTTTTTAAACGGAAAGCTTCGAATTTCCGCTACAGAAATAATATAGCCAAGGGTAATATTATCGACTCTGCTATAATAAGGAATTGTAATGAATAGTAATACTGATTAACGTAAGTCAGAGTATGTATGAATTAGATCCTTTTGCTATATAACCAAATTGCAAATTTTAGGCTTGTTCCTTTTTAACTATTTGTTGATTTTTTTAACAATATGTATTTGTCTTGCTTATTAGGCGTTAACAATTATTTTTGTCATTTACATTTTGCTGACTTGCACTGTTTTAATCAGTGTACAATGAGAATGAGTTGAAATAACACGTAAGCGATTGACAGTTTCTCCTTTCATTTATTTCCTGTGATTTATGCGACACGCCCAGACACACACACATATGTATATATATATATATATATATATATATATATATATATATATATATATATATATATATATATATATGTATATGTATATATATACATATATGTATATATTTATATATAATTATAGCTAAATTTTAAAGAATCAACGGAAAATTTCGTTTACATATTTAAGGAAAAGATTTAGAGTTGTAGTAATGAAATTATCGTAGATGGCAGCGTTATCATAAATAAGTAGTACAGCATTTCGAGAAAGAAATCAGTATACTGAGTTAGAATTTTGATAGTATCACCCTACTAGTCAGGTGAATAAAAAATAACGTACTTAGCAAGATTTATATGCAGGAATAGGTAACTGGAAAAATGCATCAACCTAAGTTCAGTAATAAACGAAGCTAAAAAAAATGCATAGTAGGTATAAGAGTGTTCCTTCCTTAGACGGAAACAGGCCTATCTTATAATTAGGTTTCAGGGAAGCACATAAACTTGTCAATGAAATTTTTCTATTATAGTATCCTTTAAAACTTATAGTTATAGCATAAAGCATGGGGGTATGGTGATTAATCAGCATCCAGTTCTCTCAACCTATTGACATCAGTTCCACGCTTACCTTTTACCCACCGACTGGACTCTTTGAGATCGAAGTCATCTGCTCACCAGGCGAACAATGCTCCTACTCACCTACACATAGTTGGCCAGAAGACGCCGTCGGATAGATAAAAGCGGACGCTTAAAAAGAGAAAGCCGAAAGACCGTTTTCCGTGGGAAATATCATAAAGGAATACGAGGATCCTCCCCCTTTCTCAGGGGCATTGGTCTTCCTTTTATTCTTGGGGTTGTTGTGGCTCTCACGACGATTGGGGACGGAACGGGCCGGGCATCCTCCTCCTACTTCTCCTCAAAGGTTCGCCGCCTTCGGAGTCTTTCACCACCTCTTCCCTTTCCTCGTCATGCGCTTCTTCCAGTTCCAGCCCCGCCCCCTCCCCCACCCCACCCCTCCGTCCGCTCCTCTTCTTCCACAACTGCCACCCAAATAGAGACTCGGCCAGCGCACTACAATAAGGTCCTGATTTGTTACAGCGCGCCAGGTCGCGGGTCTTTAAAAGCTCAGTGGTTATTGTTGGTTTAGTGACTGGCTTAATGACTTTATCCGTGACCACTAAACACATACTCCTCCGGCCGTTTAATGCAGCGCTTTACAAAAGGCTCCTCGCAGTTAGTACATACTTAAAGATCGACTGGTAAAGCCATAAGGTGAAGCTGCTTTGCGTGGATTAGGGTGGGAAAGAAATTCTCTCTCTCTCTCTCTCTCTCTCTCTCTCTCTCTCTCTCTCTCTCAATTTTCAGGACAGGGGCTGAAATTTTAATAAGTCTACGATACTTCAAGATAAATTGCAATAAGTTTACTTTTAGCACTTCCAACTGAGGAATCCAGTGGTTAACGAATACATTGACTAACTTTATGATTGACATTCACTTCCATGAAGCAGCTGTACTCTTACCTTAATTTTTGAGGTAAGAGTAGACCATGAATAAAAAAAAAATACATACCTCTTGAGAGGCTTATTTAAGGGGTGGGCGATTAGCCGTTTCCTTTGGCATTATGCCTAATTTTCTTTGTCCCCGTTTCCACCCCACCCCTTTTTTATTTCTTTTACTTCAGACAAGAGCTTTAAGGTGACCACCGTGTTAGCATTCGTTTAAAAACTCTTTAGTTATTTTATTTTACTTCTATCGTGCTAGTTCTCTATATTGTCTCTCGCTGCACCGAACAAGTGTTCCAGATGTATTCCTTATGGTATGGAATCTTTTACGTGGAAATGTTTTGATATTAGGTAGACATCCATGTGATGTCGGCTTCTGCTTTGAGCTTAAGACATCATGTCGTTTAAGGTATGCCCGTCCTCTCTCGTTAAGGAGACGCTCCAACCAGCTAAGTCATCTCTGGTGTCTTTTTTTTTTTTTATAGTGTACCCTGGAGAACTTCAGTTTCAATTCTTGGCCGCCTGAGTATCTGTCATCAGCACTTAGGTATATGTACCTGCGTATAAATGCACTGAGTGTATATCACACATACATTTCCGCCTATACATTCTTTTCTCCTTTAAGGGGAGTGGTTCCTGAAGGCATTGTCCTTCTAAATGTTCTCTATCTAGTATTGTTATCTTTATATCATATTGGCTTCATGGCCTTTCTCCTTCATGGCTGCAGCCCGCTGCAGTTGGGTGACTACCAGATACAACTATCGCGCGGCCATCCCCTTAAAACAAATTTCAATTTTCGTTTTTATTTCTTTGGTATTATATTTTGTTTATTTTCCCTTGCCACTAACAAAAAGAGTTTTAATGCGTTGCTACCCTCACCAGAGGTATCACGCCGAGGTAAAAGCACGACACGGAAGCATATTCCTGCAATTATTACATAAGCAGATCGATGCTTTAGTCTGTATTATTTACTGAGGATGAATAATCGCTGAAGACAATTTTCTTTGCCATTCGCCTCTTTCTTATGCATAATTCTTCATATGATAAAAAACACCTGTTGTATAATCAACATTTTTTTTTTTTATAAAAAGAAGTCATACAAAATTTTTATTATGAACACAGTCTGTCATGCCCTTTTGCATAAATTTGTTACAGTGACATACTGGAGTTCTTTCGTTTCCCGATGCCCATTGTCTCCCCTCGTATAAGAAGGGTATTTACTGCTGCCGTCTGGATCGAGACCGACTGTTTGCTTCTCCCTTCGTTCCCTTTTTTCCTTGAGGTCTGGATCTGACAAAGGCACAGCGCTGCTGCTCAGTTCAAGACGGACAGTTCACTGTTTGTTGTCGGCTGGGTGGGAGCTAGGACAGATTTAGGAGTAAGTGTCGGGTGGAGAAAAAGTTAAATGCAGGACAGGAGGAAATAAAGACAGATCCTGTCTTATTTTTTTTCGACCAGTATTTTTTTTTTTTTTTTTTTTTTTTTTTTTGAGGATTTCAGGACTCGGAATTCCATCATAACAAACCAGGGAGTAAATGGATTCTCTATGACGTACGAGGAATGTATTGATTTTAAATACTGGAATGCAGTATCTTAATAGTTTCAATACACACGCTCTATTTCCTTAAAGTAAGGCGTCAGGTTTTTGCATTTCATCTCGAAGGGTGCGTAATGAAATAGGAAAATGAAAAATAAAAAAATAAGACAGTAAAGTAGATTAAGAAAGTAAATCACTGAGGTAAGCAGCATAGCGAATGAGAAGCCTCTATTTTTCAACTCTTTAAGATGTGAATTATTCACGAAAGTAACAAAAGATGTCTGTTTCATGACCCGGATTTTTCTCTCGGATTTTTATGGAAAATTAGTCTTTGTCGCTTCCGTATTTCAGTTCCAGCAACTTTCATCCCTTGATTTGTGTCCTAAGCTTTACTAACGAGACATTGTGCTTTCGAATATTCTTTTGTTCTGCCAAGGCTTTTGTCTGAGACCGGCTATCTGTCACCATCACACCTTGAAATATGTTTTGGGTAGCTTACCGTATTACTGTATTAACATTTGTAAGATCTGCTGTAAACTTTAGTACTTTAGTTGTATTATTTGTGGCCTGTATGTATATGTATGGAAAACACCGATTGCTCATTTAAAAACAAAGGTTATAAGTAGTATTGCGCGCACGCGCACACACACACACACTTACACACACACACTAGCAGGTGAGTCTGCCCGTTCTTTACTCTTCAATCGTTTACTCAATGTTCTTTCCCTCCAATGCTACTTAACTACAGTATATTCCGGCTATAACCTCGCGGTGACCGGATTTGCCTCAGAGCGTTGTTCACTTCAAAATTTTGAATTTTGTAACGTTTAACTTATTTTATTTGCTAATCGATTTTTGTTATACTTTCCATGAGCGCAAAGGGTTCACCTAAATCTCTTATGCTCATATAACCTGACTATTATCATTAATTTGTATGTCGTTTAAATGTGCATTGTTGCATGACCAACATATTTTTTTTCCCATAAGAACATTGTTTGTTGCTTATGCTTGTACCTTTGATCCTCTCACATTGCGAAACGACCCAGATAAATGAGTCTCGTATCGCATGAATATCCAGAAATTCTATTACAATGAAAAAAAAAAATTTCGTGCTGGTGTTATTGTCACTCGAGTAATACAATGTGCATTACTGTGTCACATTATAGCTGTCTTTTGTGTGACAGAATCCATCTGATTTTGCATTGTGAGGAAAAGAATGAAATAAAAACACGTCTATTCCCCTAAATAGATGGAACGAGAATACGAATGTACCCACATCACGATATTATTCAAACGCATGTGTTAGGCATCGCCAACTTATAATTAAGAGTCGCACGAATTTCTAACAATGAGCTTCGATAATTTACGCTAGCGAGGTCGCAACAGGGTCGCTTGGACGTGTCTCTAATGTTTATGGACCTGAATGCTAATTAATGCTTGCATAGAAAGGAATGAAAAGTTCGCATTTCTTTTGTGATGCGTAGATGAATAGATTAGGAAATTTAAAATAATTTGAAATTCAAGTTGCCTGTTTCCTGGGTGACTCTTTCCAGTTGACAAAAGATAGCAAAATAATTGGAGCTGGCAAATTCTTTAAACCATTTTTTTGTTAAACGAAGGAAAACGAAAGGTTACCTAGTCAGATATGATAAACATTTATATATGAAAAAGAGATTGTAATGGTAATTACAAAGTAAACGATTAAAAATTTGATGAGGTGAAGGTTTATTAATTAATTAAATGAACAAAAGGAAAACCTGTTAAGTGTTACCCCATTCCTAGTGCAAAATAGTGGCGTACCTCCAATTTGGAACATAAAAGAATATTCCTATTCATTATCACATCAAACGGAAGGCTAAATAGTTTCCGGGACTTTTTAATCGAAATTATGAATTCTCTACTTTTGTAAGCAGTCGTACATACATAATTAAACTGAAATTGGAGTTTAGAAGCAAATAATAAAAAACTATTACTATTATTATTATTATTATTATTATTATTATTATTATTATTATTATTATTATTAACAGGAGAATCTTGGACAGCAATCTCAAATTTTCATATTTTTTCTTTTAATGATAATACTAGTAATAGAAATAATAATAATAATGATCACTAGTAGTAATAATTGTCACTGTGAAGGCAACAGTAATTGTGATATCAATCACTGTGATGAAAAAACAGTGCAGCCGTAATGCATGTGTCAATATCACACGGAAATGAAACATCACGACTCTAAGGTCAAAAGGTCATGTTGAACTTTTTCAAAACGCACGCGCATTATCTCGCGCATTACGTTTCGGGCACACTATTACTTAGAGCTACGTATTTCTCACTCTGCGCTGAGTGCGCCAGTCGCCACTGTTTCCTGTGACAAGACTTCCTCTGCGAGATCCGTTTAACATTTTATTTGGATGTGGATAATCAGCAAGCGGCACCTTTTGTTATCATTTTGAAATAAGATCATTAGAACGGGGTCATTTTTAAAAGCCCCTTCAAATAAAGTTAATTAGGATATAAGCTTTACGAAACCATCTTTGAATTAAGAAAATTAGACAGGCTCCCTTCAAAATAATGAATAAAGCTAAGTGAGTTGAACTGAAAATTACTTTTTAAATATATTGTACTTAGTAGTCGTACGTTGCTAGATCGATCTGTCAAGGGCAGTATTTTTCTTTCTTTTTTTTGGTGAATTATGCAATGAAAGTCGTTACAGAAAGAAGTGCAATAATGGATGATTGATTTGGCCGACTCATTCAACAACATTAAAGAGCAGTGAGTTTCACATTTAAAGAAAAATTCAACTTTATATCCTGAAGAAGTTGATTATGCTATAATATCAAAAGTATTTCTTGGAGCAATTAGATAACTATCTTGATCGATGTCAGTAACATTGAAATAGGCCAGACTAATACTGGAAACAGTATGAAGACATAAAGAAATGTACAATTAATACAAAACTTTCCAGGTGATTGGAAACAAACCTTACTATACAGAAGGACTTTGTGGGATGTCCCAAGAATAGAAGATAATAAGAAAAAATAATTAAGAGCATGAAGTGACCGATTATTTTTATCCTCACTCACACACGAGAAAATCCCAACTCATCCCGTAGCGACTGCTCAGTCAAGCGGCAAAATGACCAAATTAGAAGCAAAATGAGACAGCGGGACTGAATGAAAGAAACTGCCAACAGGAACGCACATTTAACATCGCTGAATGTTTTCATATAAACTTTATCAATAAGAGTGATTTTGATTTAATGATGATTGGAGTCATTCATCCCAGTGGCTAATGAAATTCGAGAGAGAGAGAGAGAGAGAGAGAGAGAGAGAAACTTGAAGGCCATCAAGAAGCAGTAAAGTATAATTAAAGGAATGACTTTTATGGCCTCCGGATTTAAAAGTTTTTAATGACGATTTATGGGTAAAGTATTTGCTAACTATGGCACCGGGGACGCTCAATCCTTCTGTGTAATTGTGACATATGTCTATATGAGATTACACCTTTAGTGAGAGCTTATTTATGAGTGTACTGCGCATTTGTATGTAGATGTACATATGTAAATGTAGTAATGTGCATGTATATATACATATATATATATATATATATATATATATATATATATATATATATATATATATATATATATATATATATATATATATATATATACACACACTCAGTACATGTGTATATGCATGTGCGCGTGTGCTTGCAATATTTGTGTCAATGTGCAATTTCACGTACAATACATGATTACGCAAATACTGCGTTTGCATAATAAATGTGAATTTATAAATGCCTTGACTTCCTCTCTCTACTTTATGAATGGTATTATCTTTATTCTTCTTGTTTTCTTTTTTATCTACCAACAGGCCCCTGCCGTCCCACCTCCCCCCGCTCGGCTCCCATCAGGCCACACAGGGATCATTTCAAAAGCAGAGAATATCTTGGCGAACACACAAAGCCTTTTAGCTCTGGAGCTTGCTTGCGGGCACAACTCCATTACAGGACACAATAATCCGTTGCACCAAAACACAAGCACTAGAACCTTTTCAACCCTTACCCTGTCCTCCCCCCCCTCCTTCTCTCCCCCTCTCTGCCTTCCTCTTCCACTCTCTCTTCCCCTCCCTCCCCTCTCCCTTCTGCTCCACCCAGCTACACGATTCCTCCTCGTACTCCCGAGAGTCCCGACACCTCCATCTTTTTGACATTCCAGAAACGAGCTGAATTTTCAGCGTTTACTTGGAAAGGAGCTTGCTTCTGCTCTAGAGTGGCTGAGAGACGGACAGACAGGCAGAACACAATAAAGAGAGAACGTTGTGCATATTTTTAACGTTAGAGCGAGGGAGAGAGGAGAAAAGACGGAATACCAAGTATATTTTGCAATGGAAGATATATGGATAGGGAGACAGACATAGAATTTCTGAACATCAAATGAGCGGTTCTAGCCCAACGGTCGGGTTGGAGGTGAGGATAAGCTCGTTGAAACACTCTCATTATTTCCTTATGATGTGATCATGTATACGTTTTGATGGTGTTCTACATTTTGAACACCTTCCCCATCCCCCCCCCCACCCTTTCTTTTTATCCCATCTGTGATCACAACACTCGAACAGAAAATTAAGTACTTTTTCACAACTGGGGTCAATTAAGGCCAACTGCATTATCAGCTGGAAGTCCCTATATGGTTTCTAACTCATCCTAGGGTCGAAAATGGATCTTCTTGGCTGTGATTCGACCCTATCTTTATCTTGCACTGTGAGGAGAGAGAGAGAGAGAGAGAGAGAGCACACGATTACGTACATTTTCCAAGAGCGTTTAGAGGAAGAGAGATTGTTGATAGATACAAGCACAAAAAAACCATTGTTTCATACAGTTTTTACCTCTATCCTGAACACTTCAAAAAGGCCAAGTTTTTTTTATCATTCCTCTGTTGTTTGGCCAAGCCATCTAGATAAACGTCTTTCAGGTGCGAGCGTCCTTTTTGTTTCGAAACTAAACAAAGCTTATTGAAACATGGATTATTATTTACGCTTGCGGTACATAAGGACTATTTGGGTCCTCCTTGTACTTACACTCTGAGGCTCAGGTCTTGCTCGGCGATAATGCAAGTGGCTCCTTCACCTGGGGCGCCTTTTGCGCCAAAGGAAAGGCGCCCTCAGGCATATCGGGGCGATAATAGCCTCAATTACGCCTGAAAATATAGCCACAAACTATCCACTTAGGGATGATAATCTCGGTCGTGTTTGCCACCGTAACAGTAAAGGGCAAATATTTTCAAGGTCCAATTTTCACGGAACACTTACTTATAATCGTGGTAAAATTCCGCCCTCTTTTTTGATTATCATTATTTATAAACTGTTGTCTTTAGAAGGTAGGTTTGTATCCATTAATGAGGGCTCATAGCAACTTATGAAGGAGGAAGTTATCCAGAGACGGTGGATTTTTTCGTATTATTAGGTCGAAAGTGGAAGTCAGTTGTGATGTTGATTGCTTTTAACTGGCTGCATTTTCCCACATAAGCCTTTAATTGAACCCCCTACCATTCATTAAACCACAAGTTTTATTTGACATGCAAAGGGGGTTTTTCATCAACTGAAGATTTTTCATGCTCTGACTACCTTAGTTAATGCTAAAATAGGCAGTAAAATGGAAAAGAATATTAACTCTGAAAGTGATAATATACTTTTTTACTTTAGTTTCTGCTACAGCCCCATAAATAACAAATAATAGTAACATTTTTTTCATATTAAATCACGCTAAGATACAGAAAATTCAGTCTGTGATAACTTCTATTTCTTCACTGATAAGTGATCAAATTATTTGATAACTGATATTCATATATTTCTGTATTTTTAGAAAAAGTAAATTAGGAACAAATTAAATTGTGGCTGCGCTCTCTATGCAGCAGGGAGTCATTACTTCTCAATGCATACTAAACAGGTACAATACCATTTCCCCGTTTTAAATATCTGCCGGTTTAGAATTCTGAAATGATTTATTTTATTTTCTGTCCCAAACGAGGTCAGATTTTAATCACATGCATGTCGAGACGCACTGTTTCAACCGTATCTGATTATCGGCCTATTTTTGTAGTAGCCACTTTAATATAAACGTATGTAAATTTAATTCGTTAACCAATAGCATACATCATAATGTCCTTAAATGCACAAAATAAATGTTGATTATACGGTAATTTCCTCGAAGAGTTTCCATCGAATTTTTTGTACTTAGGTTATACAGTTTTCTCAGGATGGTGGTGTCACTTGCATTACATCAAACATTACCAGTAGGTATCAGCCTTCAAAATTTTGTCCGTATTTACTAATTATATATATATATATATATATATATATATATATATATATATATATATATATATATATATATATATATATATGTACACACACATACATACATACATATATATATATATATATATATATATATATATATATATATATATATATATATATATATATATATATATATATATACACACACACACGCACACACAAGGCTATGTGAAGCATGCAAATGAGTTTACTTTTCTATATGATCTGGCTTGTCTATCTTACGCCAGACTACATATCAAATGAGAATGAAGCGGGACTAATAGTAAAATGGTGTGCAGCCTTTTATAACTTTTCACCCGTGATGAAATTAACGTGGCTACCACAGCCCTATTTGTTTACGAATTGACATCGCATTATCAACTTATATTTGCCAACATATATAACTGATACGTGCAAAATGTGACAAATTTACAATTAGCCTCTCTGAAGAAAATCTTTTTTTCATAACACCAAATGAAGCCCCTGGCTACAACACCCAAGAATACCGCTATATGTACAGTATATACAGTATATGTATATATATATATATGTATATATATATATATATATATATATATATATATATATATATATATATATATATATATATATGTATATATATATATATATATATATATATATATATATATATATATATATATATATATATATTTATGCATAAACTCAGTGGTACCACCGGCAACCTTCCACAGCGAGGACCCGAGTTCAGACCCAGCTCAGGTTTGATAGATTCTCCTGAAACATGGCCAACCTTCCTTGTCTGATAGGGTTGAGTCAGTAAGTGGCCGTGACTTAGCAGTACAGTTCTCAAGGTAACGATTGCGTGGAATGAACTTACAAGTTTAAGCAGCTGTTAATGGGCGTCAGAATTTGCGGGGTCAAGAGAAAGGTCACTGGGATAGCCAAGTAACCTAAAGGCTTTACCCTTCTGGCTACACCCTCTCCAAAAGCAAAAACATGCATATGGTGAAAAAGAAAATTATATATATATATAAACTACCTTTGACTTTTACAAATATTTATGTATTTATAACAACTGTGATGACCTGTTAACCTCTCGATTTCATCAAAAATTCTGCAATCGCTCGTCACCACAAACCCTTATATCTGAAGATGAAATAAAATGAACTCTAACTATCAGTGGGGAGAATCAAACTCGTCTGCATTGGAGTTGTGTAAGGTTAACCTAAAGCCCTCGGCCAGGAAAAAAGTTCTCCTTCACCCAACCGATTTTGCGTGAGTTCGATTCTGCGCTCTGGTAGTTGGGGTTTCTTCATCTAACCTTCTTCTCGTATTCAAGGCTTTCATGTGACAAGCATATCCATAAAGTGTGAAGAAATCGGAAAGTTAAGAGGTTATTGTGGCTATTACACACACAAACACACACACACACACACACACACACACACACATATATATATATATATATATATATATATATATATATATATATATATATATATATATATACATGTAATATGTTTGATTTTAAATCACGAAAAGGTAATAACGTGATGATTATATGAACAAAGTTTCAGCCACGAAGGAAGGTGAAACAACGGAGATGCTAAGTACATTCGTCTTATTGCCAAGATATGGTCACAGCAACTGTGACCATGTCTTGGTAATAAGACGAAATACTTAGAATCCACTTTCCTTCGCGGCTGAAACTTTGTTCATATGTATATATATATACATATATATATACACACATATATATACATATATATTTGTATTTATACATACACATACACACACATACATATATAAGTATGTGTGTGTGTATAAAAGTATTCTATATTTTCCATTTGCCTTACTGGATATCTTTTTAGTTTTTTAGCAAAACTTAATATGGCAGCCATTTCACGACAAACGTCATCGAGAATTTGATTTGAAGTAAAAATTTCACTTATAAGACGATTCTAGGTATTAACAATACTAATGATGATGGTGATGATAATAATTCGAAGGAAAGCAATAGGGTTTCTTGAAGCCCTAATTATTAGTTATAATATTCTTCTGGGTACGATATCAGCGAATCGATTGATGTTTTCAAAAACCAAGGCATTACAAGTCATATTTTCATTGTTTTTAAGAATACCCTCAGTGCGAAGACATTACATAAGTTATTTTACTTTGCGTGTATGTCTGTTGTACACGTTTATGTATTTATTCAGTAAACTGACTTTGGTATACGGAATGAAGATAGATTTTCATCAAATTAAGTTTCGTTAAAATCATGAAATGTGTATACCATGCGGGTTTTATGGTTGAGAATTAAAGCTCTCACAAAAACATAAGATAAAGAAACTTCCAATCTCAAGTAAGCCGCCAGAGGTATTTGTATCGGAAGGTTAAAAGAGCAAAGCGTGTTTATATCGCCCGAGACTGAAAAGATATAATAGAATGACACGGGAGATGAGAGAAGGGGAAATCATGAAGCATTAAATTGAAGACGAATGGAGATTGACGATGACAAGGATTGCTGCTATCAATCTTCTCATCTCTGATGCTTGACTGAGAGAGAGAGAGAGAGAGAGAGAGAGAGAGAGAGAGAGAGAGAGAGAGAGAGAGGACGGTGCATATAAACCAAAACGTTTATTTTTAGTTTTCTTTCAATTAAATTGCAGAAGTTGTGTCATTTATTTTGAATGGCAGTCGAAGCCATTATTTCGTAATGTATAATTTGTTTCAATATGAATTTCTCCTCCCTATTATTATAATTATTATTTACTGTTTTTATTATATTTTTTGTTGGTGTAAACAGTTTACTATTATTATTATTATTATTATTATTATTATTATTATTATTATTATTATTATTATTATTATTATTATTATCTCCGTTGTTATTGTTGCTGCAAATAACGTTCACTTATCTTTACGATCTTCCTGTCATCGAAGTGAGTGCGAAGGAAGCTCGTAAAATGGTCGAGAGAGGAAGGTCGTGCCCTATGAAGAGGTCAGTTTCGCTACCCACCCAGCATTCCACTCCTGTCGACCGGCCGTCGCAATGACAGCGTCAGTACCCTTACTGTCCTGGTTAACCCAACCGTAGCGTTTGAAGTAGGACCATATGAAAGTTTGGAGGAGATTCGTTGGAAAGGGGGAAAAGGAAATTTCGCGGTCTGAAGGGCCTTGCGTTGAGTTTGCATCCACTGTTGGCCCAGCGATAGGGAGGGAGTGAATGAAAAAGGGCGAGATGGATGAGAGGTTTTGAAAGAAATTATAACGGGGTACTGGTGCAATCATCCCCTCGGCGTGTGCCTATCTGCGTTTGTGCACATGGTGTGTTTTGAAAGCGTTGCTGCACTTCCATTCGGTATGGCATAGATTCCTAGAGTTTTTTTTATTTTCTTTTTTTTATTGAGTCGCGGGCTTCATTTCATACAGTAGAAAAGACGCCTCCCTCTCAGATTTTAATGGACGCTTATCATTTTTTTTTTTTTGTCTTATGTCAGTCTTTGTGATTCTGCATCTTTTCTTTCATTTGAGTGTGGCCCGTGTTTAACATTGTTTGTTGGAACCCACGACTTACATTCACCAGATATATGTAAATACGAACGCTTCACGCAATGAACTCCTGCCCCCTTGATTCGTTATTGTTTAATATTTTGTTATGTTTTTCACTGAAATCCGATTTCAGAAATTAAAACGAAAACAAATCTCCCATCACGCTAGGGTTCGAAGCTGGGCTTGAAATGATAACTTTTCAGCAGTATACTGCTATGCACGCCAACTCGTGATCCACCTGAATTTCATCCTCCCTGTTGGGGGTTAGCGCCGTAAGTGCACCTTAAGTAGTATACTGTATAGTCATTACTAAAGAAAGTTTGCAGCGTCCCTTCGGCCCAGAGTTGCATCCACTTTATAACCTTTTCCTTACTTCCAGTCCCGCGTGCTTTCTCCAGTCATGTTGTCCAACTGTTACTTCAGGTGCTTCTAAGAGCAAGTGTGGAGGTTTCCTCACAGCTCCACCCAGAGATCCTTGCATTTTATTTATTTTATTGTCTGAATCTCTTTCAGGCTGTCCAACCACTCCAACTTGCTCTTGTCGCTGTTTTTAGCGTTGAATGGCCGAAAAGCCCCAGTGGTAGGCTTAACAGCCTGAATTTCATAAATCAAACATAATTTACCTGTAGTACGTATTTCCACGATAATGAGTTAATCTTAACTATACTAACCATGAGTGAATAAGAATGCTGCTGTCAGGACCAATTCGTTTCCGATCACCCATCTCTGGAACAATTTAGAAATGACGAAATGCTGAAAACACCCAAAGGACAACACTTTTGAGAGGGATTTATTTACAGAAATTATGAAAAGCTTCATTAGGAAAAATGACAGGTAGAAAATCACCGAACCCTCCCCTGTATTAAAATCCGTGACACAGACTTTATAATGAGAAAATACAGGGAAACCCTCGGTCAGTTTTCATCCCTTATAAAGATCAAGCCAGCGTAACAGATGAGAACTGGTGGGGCACCCATGCGAGATGGTGACCAGCTCAGGTTTCACTGCCCCGTGAATTGGAGGGGCCGATATCATGTGTGTGTGGTCGCGCTGATTCGCATGATTTTGATAGGGCAACACCCGATGAGTTTGGACGTGTCCGCCTCCATTCTACTTTTGTTCCATTGATGTTGGCTCCATTTTTTTTTATTAACTGAATGATTTGACTGATGTTGCATCAAGTAGCATGTCAGTTTTGTTGAGGGCGTTGTTGCTCTTAATGCGCATTTTCAAGCGAAGATGGAAAAAAGTATAGTCCTGTTGTCATTCACATCATTCTTACACTCTTTCAGTGAGGAAATTTGCACTGAACGTTTATGATTGACAGTAATATTTAGGTATCGATTATCATTTAATTTTTATTTTCTCTTGGAAGGGTAACAGCTGATTTTTTACCACATTGCTGAAAGTGTCAAGGAAAGTATTTTTATTAATGATATTCTCTCTCTCTCTCTCTCTCTCTCTCTCTCTCTCTCTCTCTCTCTCTCTCTCTCTCTCTCTCTCAAAATCCATGTATTGATGACGATTTCGCAGCTTAAACAGTTCATTGTGATTAACTATAGGTGAATGGTCATTTTGTTTTTCAGCCACATAGTGCTTGTGAAAATAGGCGATAAAGTATTTGTACTAATAAATATACTGCATACCGGTATGTAAGGGTTTTCAAATTTACGTTGTCATTTTAGACCCTCAAGTTTAAGCTTCCCAGAGGCTAGATTTAGTAGCTAGGAGAAAGCACAGATTCATTTTTAGTTTTCTGCAAAAGAAAACTATTGAGATGGCTTTTTGTCTGTCCGTCCGCCCTCAGGTCATAAAAACTACTGAGGCTAGGGGGCTGCAAATTGGTATGTTGATCATCTACCCTCGAACCAACAAACATACCAAATTGCAGCCCTCTAGCCTTGGTAGGTTTTATTTTATTCAAGGTTAAAGTTATCAATGTTCGTGCGTCTGGCACCGCTGTAGGTACCAACAACACGTGCCACCACCAGGCTGCGGCTGAAATATTCATGGGCCGTGGCTGAGAGTTTCATACAGCATTATTCGCTGTACAGAAAACTCAATTGCGCCGAAGAAACTTCTGCGCATTTTTTACTTGTTTAGGTAATGTATGGTTGCATTTGTTGCGCGAGAATTCTAAAGAATTCTACATGGATTAATTGGGAACTAGATTTCTGAGCAGCCCTGCAACTTTTTAAGCTGTTTAAAGAGCTTAAGTAACCAGTCGGCTATCAATTTAATAACATATTTTAAAGTTCGGGAGCCATAATTTTTCACTGTGAGTTCATTATGTAGTGTGTTTGACTTTTCTCTTTTGAATGCCCCGAATAACGGAATTCCGGTCGACCTGCTGTAATATGCTACTGGCGCTGTTTTTTAAACCAGGCAGGAAAAATGTGTGTGGACGAAATGGCTTGACTGAATCATTCCTAGAAGAGAAAATTGGCCCCGGTGGAGAAGTAACCAACCATGACCAAGTTAGAGGATTTCCGACATCGTAAAATTTAAAAGTAAACCACAAGGAAACGAGGAGGTTTCATAAACCCCGTCTTTGACCGGTACCCAAATATTCTCTCTTCTGCGGCGTCCCCTTCCTCTGCCATCTACTGTACACTCCACGCTCTGCTCTCTACCCTTCAACTCCTAATATCCACTTTCCCCGACTTTCCATCTTTCCTCCTCTGTCGTCGTGCTCTCTTTTGTATTAAAATGTTGGTAACAATGGATAAGACTCCTCGTGGACTTCAAAGGAACAGGAGTAAGAGTGTAGGGAGCAAATTGCCCCCTCTCAGTGCATAGCGACATCCAACGGCTAACCTCAGTGTATGGGGATGTATGCCCCCTACCCTGTGTATGGGGGGCGCATGGCCAGGCCGCTTCCTTTTCTTCGCAGGTGATATCCACAACAGGCTTTCAGGTCTTCCCTGTTATGGCCTTTTGGCTTAGATGGTACTCGAGACGTGGCTCTTTGGGAGGCAAATCTCTTCTGCTGAGACAAGATTAACCCCTTTTCTATCTCTCGTCTCTTTCTGATGATGAATCCCCCAGATAAGAAACCTAAGTCCGAGGGCTTAGGGTTTTACAGCGTATAGAAGTTGGTCTTCAAAAGTGCGTGAAAATAAGGAGAGCTAATAGACGCCAGGTCTTTGGTTTTTATGGGGTTTTCCGTTCTTTCGTTCGTTCTTTTTGCCGAGAAGAATGCAATGGAGCGGAGTTCTCCATCATACCGATTTATATATATATATATATATATATATATATATATATATATATATATATATATATATATATATATATATATATATATATATATGTATACATATATATATATATATATATATATATATATATATATATATACACACATATATATTTTTTAGAATGATGATATGAACAGTTTTTAAGCCTCTTAACGTTTCGCTTTTATTTGTACCGGAAGTGAAAACAAAATATCGGTTTGCATGAACAGTTGAACCGTGGGAAATAGCAAAACATTGTTCTCAAAAGGTAGTTAAAAAAAAAACGTTGTAAAACATAAGTAAACTTAATTGTGTATCTACTATGCAAAATGCAAAAAGGAATTTTTGTGAAAGAGTTTACCTCGTAACTACCAGTATTTTAAATATTTTCTCCAAAATCCTTTTTTTGAACTGAAATTATTAAAGGGAAAAGCGTGGCCGGTGTGGAAACAGTTTAATTAGATTATTCAGTAACTCTTTATAGAAAGGCACATTGGCGGTACTTTTTTTTTTAATCCCCTGCCAGCGAATTCTATTCATTGACACAAAGGCAGGTAAATGGCTATTCCCGATTTTGCATCACTGCAAAACCGATTTTTCATTAAACTGACTCGCACGCAGAAATTCAGCATCGTTTGCGTCATCGTTACAATCCTATTGAAATCACTATATTGATCGAATATCATTGTCCGATACACGCGCAATTGTCATGCTTGCGTAAAAGTAACGCTGTTACAGAAAATTAGGAAAAAGAGTGGCGCATGACACCTATGAAAGCGAAAGACTTGCTTCTTGATTTTGCGAAGTCTCAAGTAGGAGTCATATTCCAAAGCTTGGCAACAGTGGGAAAGAAACCACCATCCAGCCGAGCAATCCGAGGATTACTGATTTCGACAGAGTACGTACGCGTGGAGATAGCTGACCCGCTTTGAATTCAGTAAGCGCATGGCGAAAGTCTTAAGAAAGAATTTCTCTGGTGTAAGCTTGTGTAATCTGATTGTTGAAAGGTTCAGCTCCACGGGACCGTTGGCTACAAGCGAGTGCGTTCTTGTTCCATATTCTAAAAAGGGTTAAACAACTGCAAAAAGTAACTGCTTTCATACTGCGATTTAACGCAGTATTTAGTTCGTATGTGAAGGTATTCGGAAAATATGACCTAGTAAGTGCCATGATACAAGTAAAAAATGCGCCGAAGTTTCCTCGGCGCAATCGAGTTTTCTGTGTATCGTATAATCAAAGCCACCGAAAATAGACCTATCTTTTGAGGGTCTCGGTATAATGCTGTATGAGCCGCTGCCCATCAAACTTTAACCACGGCCCGGTGGTGGCCTGGCCTATATCGTTGCCAGGCGCACGATTATGGCTAAATTTAACCTTAAATAAAATAAAAACTACAGAGGCTAGAGGGCTGCAATTTGGTATGTTTGTTGATTGGAGGGTGGATGATCAACATACCAGTTTGCAGCCCTCTAGCCTCAGTAGTTTTTAAGATATGAGGGAGGACAGAAAAAGTGCGGACGGACAGACAAAGCCGGCGCAACAGTTTTCTTTTCAGAAAACTAAAAGGCACAAGCAGAGTAATACCGAAAATCTAATCTGATTCGGCCTCATAATTAAGTTAACACATTTTCACGAATAATAAAGAAAAAATGAGATAGCCCCTTCAATATATGAGATGCAGCAAATATGCTCAGTAGGGTAACTCTATTGTATCCAGACAAAAAGAAAAATCATTAAGAACAATTTGAGTACAGCCAGCGGCCATGAACCGCGCGGTGACAATAGGAAATCCTGTGTGCCTGTCAAGCGACCTTTGGCATCGGCGCGATGTGTGTTGACACTCGCTCGAGCAACAGATGGTGTTAGTAAGATCACGTTACACGGGCAAGGTTCTTTTTAAAGAGGTGGCTAATTAAATCATACATCACTGGATGACTGTCTTTGATTTCTCATTCTGGAATATTAGCGAACAAGTAAGTCGTGCAAGGATGAGCGTGTATTATATATATATATATATATATATATATATATATATATATATATATATATATATATATATATATATATATATATATATATATATATACATATTATATAATATATTTATATATATATTTATACATGTTATATAATATATATATATATACATACATATTATATATATATATATATATATATATATATATATATATATATATATATATATATATATGTATATATATATATATATATATATATATATATATATATATATATATATATATATATATATATATATATATATCTTTCCTTTTACTTTGCAGTGCTGACGATTTAAAGCACTCCTTATTAGCATCCTTGAAAATGATTTACGCGCGACCCTGTAGAAGCTGAGCTTTTATGTAGTTCCCATTACTAAATGCGCGTAAATCATAATTAAAATGCTGTGTGTAAGTTTCAAGTTTCATTAATTGCAAATAATTAAGGGAAGTTATAGCGATAGTAATAAGTGCGTCTGCCTCTTCACATTCTTAATTACAGATGAGGTTGCAGAATTATCTTGATTATTGCTCATGAAACATCGCCATATGCAGGACCCCGAGTCTTGGATGGTCATTAGAGAAGAAAATAAATGTCCTTCTTTCATTACTTTTAAAGGCGAAGACGAAGCATAAAGGCCCTTCATTATAGTGGAAGGACTTGTTCTCCGCGTCTGCTGCGTCTGTGTAAGACCAGATGAGGAGACACAGACAGACAGACACGTATACACAGAAATTACTAGACGAGGAGGAAGAGAGATTAGAGTTAATTGACTTTGCTTATGTAAATATAAAAAAAAGAAACTGACAGGAAAACAGACAGAGATTTCAGTTTAAGAGATATGTTTATCACAAGAGAGAGAGAGAGAGAGAGAGAGAGAGAGAGAGAGAGAGAGAGAGAGAGAGATTTCAGTTCAAAAAGACATTTCCATGTGTATCATAAGATAGACTCAAAGACAGAACTGGAACCACAGAGAATCACAGTCTTGCAGAAGCATGCAGATCCAAGCATTCTCCTCTCGACTGCATTCCCCCCCCAAAAGCAGACCCCACGGACCCTCGACAAACCCCTCCATTTCCATCACCCCAGCACATTTACTCTCTGTCTCCTTGAGTCTCCCCTTCTTGTCATGTGTTTCTTCTCTGTTCTGTCCCCCTGACCAGACAACCTGTGTCTGGAGTGGCTGACTGGCTGGTTGGTCTGGGCGTTTAGAGGGGCGAGGTTGGACCAACGAGGGGTTTACTGGCCATCTGTTTATGTCTTATTCTCCCCTCTCTCTCCCTCTCTCTCTCTCTCTCTCTCTGTCTCTCTCACCGTCATCATTTCTTTTTCCCTTGTAACTCTCTATCTCTCTCTCACTCTCTCCCTCCTTTAGTCGTCCCTTCTCTTTGGCCCTCCTTCCCCTTCTTCTTCCCAAGCAAGTTCCTCTTTCAATTCTTTCTTGCCTCCCCATCTCACCCTCACCCCAACCCTTACCCGTCTAATGTCCTGAAGGCATTTCTCTAGAGCGGTTTTGAACTCCTGCTGAAAGGGGGACACGGTCAAATTGGTTTGTTTCATTAGTACTTTTCCGTGACTCGGTTTACTTATTGTCGAATGCCTATTTACCGAGCATCTTCTCTCTCTCTCTCTCTCTCTCTCTCTCTCTCTCTCTCTCTCTCTCTCTCTCTCTCTCTCTTTATTCATCCTGTCTCTTCCCCTTTCGCTCGCCGTTTCCCTTTAGTTTCCATTGTATCTTTATCCCATCACGCAACGAAACCTTATAACAGTTAGAATCTGAGGCCCCTTCACTAGGCTCTGAAAAATCTCCTTTCATATTTACTTAAGCTCCTCTTTCGTCGTCTTCTTCCTCCGTCCCTCCTTTCATATCCTCTTTTGCTTTTATTCATCCGTCATTTCATTTTTCTACCGTTACCCTTCCTTTATTTTCCACTCATTTCATTTTTACTCCTTCGGCCTTTCATCTCAAATGCTCTCGCCCTCTTTCCTTTTGGGGACAAAAAGCCCCCTGAAGGCAGCTGAAGCCCTACGTTACGTGGCTGAATTTTAGTTCTCTTTACTTTGGGCTTCCATTCAATTTTAACTAAGTCTCTTGAAAAGGGAAGCTTCTACCGAAGGCAGCGATAAAGTTGTAAAAGTTGCCGGGCTATAGAGAGCTACTCTCTCGCTCTCTCTCTCTCTCTCTCTCTCTCTCTCTCTCTCTCTCTCTCTCTCTCTCTCTCTCTCTCTCTCCTGGCCTCGTAGCTTGGTGGTAGCGCGTCTTTAGTCGATTGTCGTGGGTCGCAGTCTGGAGGAGAGAGACAAAGAGAGAAGAAAAGACGAAAGAACCTTTACTTTAGTGTTCACTGCTTCATCAAAATGCATGTCATCATACTAGAGGGACTCGAAGAGGTAATCCTTGCCCGACTGAGGTGAAGCCATTGATTAGAAATATAGATGATATTCAGACTGAATTTTATTCATGAATGGTTATCCCCTCTTATGTGCAGTGTAGTTCGTTTTGCACACTCTTGCGCGATTACATTGAAACACGCACACACATATATACATATATATACATATATATATGTACAGTATACATATATATGTATACATATACATATATGTATATATATATATATATATATATATATATATATATATAAATATATATATATATATATATATATATATATATATATATATATATATATATATATATATATATATATATATATATACACACCAATAGAAGGATCCACAGTAATACTCTTGTTTAGAAATGATGAAATGTATTTGTAAAAAAC
>JANJGK010000005.1:32170402-32182902 GCA_039081455.1 Macrobrachium rosenbergii | reverse complement strand
CGCTATAGTTAAAATGCTTTCACTTCCTGATTATATATTTTCTATATTGGAGTGGAAAATGCATTGCATTATTATGAACCGGGCTTTGGAATAAATTAATTTATGAATAAATGAAATTAAAAACTAAAAACTAAAAGCCCATTGAAAGCGAAATACCTGTGTTTTGTAAGAGATATTATACCAATAAGCTAAAAAAAAATTAAAGACACCTTTGGTAAGTGGATGAGTGCAGTGCTTAGTAAGTTTAGTTCATTAATAATGACGAGATGCCTTTTTGCATATGCTTCGAAGATACCTGAGTGATAGGACAGTCCAGTTTCAACAGATTTTGCCTTTGAGTATCTGAATGAAATAAAAGCGTGGGCTAGACGAATTGCATGTCGTTTGGTCCTGTATCTGAGGCCTAAGAAAATAAAGGAAAACTGAGAATCAAAATCCTTTAGTTATATAATCTTCTCATGTAGTGAAATTTACTGAACAAAGTTTTCCTTTTTAGTCTATATCTCCAGCGTCGATGACCATAGTTCTTGTGACGACGCTTGACATTGGTTATTTACTTGGTCATTAGTAAATTATTCAATGCTGGGATTCCAGGATAAGGAAGAAAGAGCCAAGATCTGAAATTGGATGATAAAACTGACTTGCGATTAAGGCAGTGAATACATATCATCCAGATTTTCTTTAATTAATTTCATGGTTGCCTCATCTCAGGCATTTAAATGGCAGAAAACGCTGTACGGTAAAGTAAGAAAGAGCACAAGCCCCATCCCCACCCGACATTAAAGCACCAATGTTACACAGGAAACGTCTGGTAAAGGTCATCAAAAATTCACGAGACATGGATTGTGTAACCTCCAGTGGTGCAATTCATTCGCTATGATATATATTGAGAAGAAAGTTACTTAGGATTCATATCAGTGTTTTTGTCTCATTACATTTCTTATTTGGTGATGGAGGTATTCTTTTAAGATAAAGCAAGACAACATGAATATCGTTATTTCAGTTATTTCAGTACACCTAAGCAAGGCGAATCCTTTTATGGCAAACGTAGTGTAATAACCAACATTTGTTCCATGCGTTAGCTGGTTTATCTGCAAGCTTGGGCGTGATGGGAAGTTTGCCACAAAATACTGGAGGTCTCTTTTTATAGATTATTCGTATGCACATCGTGCTGGAATGACAGCAAGCTGCCTCACTTTTCAAAACACCGTAGCAGTAGAGTGCTCTTGAGCAAAGTTAGTGAATCCTGGTCCAAATTTCCGTTTCTGAATCATTCCATTCTCAAGTTATCACTGATATCGTTACTGAACTTCATTTGCTGTCACTATTAAAGATGTCTTGTCATCAGGTGCAAAATTTGACGTTGGGAGGTCTCCACACCATATTTGAAAATCTTTATTGCACTTATTCACTTGCGTAGGTAAATTAAATATAGAGCAATGACGCCTGAAGGGTGTTCAGAAACAAAACTGCGCTAAGGGAAATCAAATGAAGACAATGAACTTGATTACACCCCTCGATTCCTACAGAATCCTTTCATTTTAGTGAGCATTCCATCCGCAGGAACGAGAGATAAATAACCCTCCAAAGAGAAACGGGAAGAGGGGAAGGAAAGAAAATCCCCGGATTTACCACAGCCTTACGCTTGTCCAGTTGTGCCGCGTTGCCATTCCTTATTAATGATAACTGAAAAAAATCCCCCTGATGTCAGAGGACTTTCCTTTTCCTCCTTTATTCCAATTTGATACATCCTGCCCAGTTTCCCTTTCCCTTTTCAGATTAGTTCAGCCATTTTATTTCTCTTTCACGCTGGTGGAGGTGATTACGTCATTTTTCACTCTCCATAAATAGAATTTAGCTGGGAGTTCGACGTCCTGTTCAATATATTACGCAAATGTGAGAGATATACGTTAGAGCTTTAGCGAACAGTAAATGTTATTAATTATGAATATCAAACTTTTTTATATATGGCATTTGATTTTTCTCATTGATAAAGTTATTAAGTCTAAGAAAAGTAATCAAGCGGATGTAGCTGCCAAACCTTCGTTTAGCTACTTTAAGAAAAGAAAAAACTTGAAGTTTTAACGAAAATCTTAGCACGTTAGATGATGAGAATATTGCAAGACTAGACTGAGGTTATGATGATAAGAATCTTTCGAAGGTTTATTGCCATTCATTCATAAGGCGAAAATATCCCAGTTCCTTCAGGATGTTCGACAATTGTAAGTCATTTTAGATGGAAAGACTGAAGAGAGGATGAGACCAGAAGTCCAGTAAAGGTCATTGATGGAAAGGTTAAATGGAAGAGATTTAGCAGATACAACAAAAAATACGGAAAGGGATAAATATCGCACAGTAAAAAACATTGCAGAGAAGAACAAAGGGATTACTCAGGAACTTGGTTTAAGAGGCCACACTCTTTCAAAAGCCTTTCCATACCTACAGTAGGATCAATGACCCTTAAGATAATCTAAGCTCCCTGTGTGAGGATGCTCACCTGATCACAGGGTGTTATAAAAGAACTTGAGCAGATTTTGTCCTGTTGAATCCGAAGGCGAAATGTTAGAGAATTCAGAAAATAAGCATTAAACATATACGTCCTTAAAAGAAATATGAGTAGTATTACGATAACCAAAGACGTTACACTGGTTCTTATCTTTTAAAAGTAGTGCATGAGAGCTTAATTTAAAATTGTAGATTACAAGCAAGTGTTTATTGAATAAGTCAGAATCAAGGACACCCTCTATTGCTAAGTGTGCAGACTAAAGTAAAAATCACACCGTTGTTGTCAATGGAAGTGTTTTAGGAACATAGGAAGCATAAAGGAGCTTGAAATGGGAAAATTGCGCCTATAGAAATGCTTGAGTGTGGTTTCGGCAAGACTGCGGAAGGAACTGTAATTAGTTAAGTAGATTTGTTACATTTCTTGGAGAACGGATGCTTTGAAATTGAACTTTCTCGTTTTACAACTTTGAAAGCAAGCAAGGTAAAGCATGTCTGTATTTCTAGATTGGTATGGAATGCTTATCTCTCTCAAGTTGCCTGGATATCTACAGAAGACAAATAGGTGAACCTCGTTTTCAGTGGAGAGATTCAAAGAGAAGGCGTAATTTGACCTCATATCCCTAATCAACGCCATCTGCGATGCAGTTCGTCCACAAGGGTTGGGTTTGTAGAAGGGAATCATCCGAATGTTGTGGTGACTTTGGTCAAGAACTTCCTTACAATTCGGGTAGTGGGTGTAAGTGACGGAGATTTGAAGGGTATGATCAATGATGCTGCATTTTGAAGAACCTGCAGGAACGGAATTATTGAACAAGGCGGTGCCCAAGGTGAGGCTGCTATCCCTGTGCACTTTTCCACTTGGTAGCGCCCAGCACAGTTGACAAGTACCAGGTGAACAGTTTACTGATAAAGTCAACAGAGGTACTGTGGGTATTGGAGTATTGCTGCTCACCCGGCAATCGGGCTAGGACGGCGAGCGTTCTAACCACGGTGAATCACATAAATAAAGTTCCAATATATTATATATATATACTGTATATATATATAATATATATATATATATATATATATATATATATATATATATATATATATATATACTGTATATATATACATATATGTAAATACATACATACATATATATATGTATATATATATATATATATATATATATATATATATATATATATGTAAATACATACATAAATACATATATATATATATATATATATATATATATATATATATATATATGTATGTGTATGTATATACTGTATATATGTGTGTTTATATGAGCCTGTGAAAGAGATTTAGATATTCCTTCAACTTTGCAGTCCATTTTCAAATTGCTTCAATCTGCTCTCTTCTGGTGCTCCTTTTCATGAAGAGTTATAGTGCTTGTCATATAAGGAGATAATAGAGCCTTTCCACTCATTTGAATTTAATATTCGTGGTGAAGGTTTTGCAACTCCGCTCACCTCAGTCGGAAAAAAAGGAAGAGAGAGAATAAGAAAGAAACCGTAAGACAGAGAGAGAAAGAAAAAAGGTTAATGCATTCTGATGGAAAACCCATAAGCTTGGGATGGCTTCGCCATGGCGGTATTTTTATGGCACCATGTTGAGGGGTATTGGATTGCTTATGGGGGAGAGGAATAGGAGGGATTTGTAGCACAGGGTTGTGGCAGAAGGATTCCGAAGGCTTACTCTTTACCTTTTTTTTTTTCCTTCTTTTCTTTTTTTTATCTTAAGTTGTTTGCTCATTCGGAAGAGCTTTTTGCTTCTTTCTCGGCTGGTTCTGGAGATAGTCGAGTTCCGTTTCCATTTTTAACTCTTATATGAGACCAATATAAAAATGCAAGTATATTTCACAGATATCTCTTCATCCACGGTTAGATCTACCTCTTCCTCCCCGACCTTCTTCTTTCTTTTCTGTTAAGAAGCAAAACTTCGTCCTTTTTCTGTTACATAACAATGTTTTCACATAGATTCTTGCGTAAGGATACACGGTTTTAATTAGTGATATCCGCATGCCTTTAGAAGAACAAAGAACCTATTCAGCAATTACTATTTAGATATATAAATGTGTGTGCATCGGTGTGTGTATATATATATATATATATATATATATATATATATATATATATATATATATATATATATATTTATATATGTATATTATATATATATATATGTATATGTGTGTGTGTGTATATATATATACATGTATATATACGTATTTATATATATATATATATATATATATATATATATATTGTATATATGTATGTATATACATGTATATATACGTTTTATATATATATATATATATATATATATATATATATATATATATATTGTATATATCTATATATGTATATATATATTGTATATATCTATATATGTATATATATATATATATATATATATATATATATTTATTTATTTATATTTATATATCGAGCTGACTAGAGACCAAAGGAAATTAACAGTTTTCGTAGTTAACTGCAAAAACGCTGGCAAAATATTTTGTCATTGATACAGTGTTATTTTTATTTTCAGGATCTTGTTGCTTTAATTTTTTTTAATAACTAACTCAATTCTGGAATTTAGTGCTCTCACTATTTGCGTTGAAGCTTAACTTATGCGTTTAGCCAAATGTATTTTTATTTATTTTTTATTTTACACTCGATCGGTCAATAATGTTCATGCTCAGCTTTCTAAACTGAATTTATTTGCCTAATCATTTTTGCTTTTGAAAGTCTATTTGATGGTTGTTTTTAAACCTTTTGAAATTCAGGTATCATTTTTAAAAGCGAGTTTTACCATTTTCTCTTCCATACGGCAAGTTATTTTGCCGTCACGTAAAGTAAAACATTTCCCAACTTTACCCTTCTTGGTTATTTGTTTGTAAGCTAAGAAATGAATTGAGTAGGAATGAGTAATCCTTAGTAAGAAACGGCGAATAATCGTTTTTATAAGTTTTTGAAGGAATTTGAATGCCCTTAAAAATGGGTCCTTATATCAGGGAACGTCTTGTGAAAAAAATGTTTTTCCAACAAACGTCAGGGAGACATTTAGTTCTAAAAATTTCCTCTCGCTCAGGAGAACCGTGGAAAATATTAAGAGAGGAAAACAATTTTTAAAAATATGTATGAAATTCCTCCTGACCCAATACAACCACTGACGACACAGAAATGTCTGTATGAAACCTGCTGTCGAAAGAGTAGAAATAAAATGACGCCAGAAAAGGCAAATCCATATTCCATTCAGATCTCGCCCTTTCTTAGTATTTTTCTTTTCTGTAAGTGTTACATAACCGTAAATAACACCCGGATATTGAGATGTTCGCTCCTGGGCTGAGCAGGTGACGTTATTATTGTCACGACATTTCCACGCGAGCAGTATAAATTGATCAACAGGCAAACAATTTTTTTTTTTTTTTGACAGTTACATAACTGAATTTTCAGCAGTGGCACTGAGACTGGAACCTAATTTCTTCACTTTTATATGACAGACCAGGATAATTTTGTGTTGTTATGAGTTTGTTCTCAAAAAAGTAAATAGTTATAAAAAATTGTTGTGCTTCCTCTGTTCTCCTGACCGTAAGCAGATGCAGGAAAAGTCCGTTTTTGTGTCTTTCATTTATCTTGTTACACGTTAAAGTTTATATATTCAGTGGTGAGATATATATAAACGTCTACCACATCAATAGTGTGATAACGTCGTTATCATCATCGTCTCTAACGCTACGCGACGCAAAATGGCTCTCGGAAATTCGGCTACACATGTCTTTCCTGTGCTTAATCTACCACAAATCTCCACTTATCTCCAACCTCCAGTTGTGATAACAGCGGTGATGAAAGGGATGTGGTTTCTAAATGAAATAACAGAAGAAGGAAAATGAGTTCTCCTTTGAAGTAATGCGTGCGTAGACGTCTCAAGTTTGCGGGTTCTAGGGCAAGGTCTAGGCCTACGATATCAAGCGGTTCAGGGTAAGATGAGGCAGGGCGCGACGATTTCAGCGTCATCCCTTGAACAAGTCGTAGGACCGGAATGAGAAGGATGACCCGTTTAGAAGTCATCTAGCCTAGAAGGAAATGGCTGATGGCTAAAATATGTTGAAATATAAGTATAATTAGTTATAATAGTAAAATAATAGTGACCAGAGTACGTGTGAGAGAGATAATGTTAATTTATGTGCATTAGTATACATGTTTATATGGGCGTGAGCGCTTGTGTGTTTGCGCTTTGGGACGTACTTAAACACAGTCAAAAATAGAGTGAGAATCAGCATAGTAGTTTAAGCTCCCATTAAGTGTGCACATAATGTGAATTTTTGTAAACCACCGATGAATTTCTAGTAATCGTGTGCTAAGAGGCAAAGAAACGTTATCCCTTTTATACGGCCAAACAACTAAGCAATACAATTATGAATCCATTCTCTGTCCTTCTTGTCTGAAGGTGCCGTGAAACTTAGCAGTCAGAAATGATCCGTAAAACAAGACAGCGAACCAATTTGCTCGTAGATGTACAGTAGAGATATGCAGAAAATAGAGCCGTCACAGGTCCATCATCATAACGCCATTTATTTCAGTTTATGTAGGTCAGTGCATAGGGATCATCATGAAGACAGTACAGAGGAGAAAGAACAGACGTGAATGAGAACAGGGAGACAAATGAAGGATGTGAACAAGATACAAACTCACATGCACAAGGCCCCTGACTGCACCCTTTGTTATAGATTAAAGAGATGAAAATAGACGAAAGCGAGTAAAGAGGAAGAGGAACAGCCCAAAATCCAAACGTAACGAAGAAAAGAAGAGAAGGAAATAAAAAAGAACGTGAGGAAGGCGAAGGGGGGGAGGGTAAGGGGATACTAGCGGAATGGTGGGGGAGTTTTTGTGTGAGGTCTTTAAGCCTCAGTAGGGGGTTTCACGTTATGGCTCTGTTTGTGTATGTGTGTAGAGAGAGAATGTGTCTATATAGTGGGTCTATGACTGTATTTCTATAAAATGTCTGTTGCCTTTCGGGGAGCCGTTTTCTCTCATGCTTGAATTCAAATGCTTGTGAAATGCTCTCTCTTTTTATTCATTCCTTAATTTCATGCAAGTTATATTGGGGGTTTAGTTTTTATGAAAAGACCAAGGCCTAAATAGCATTCTTGAGAAAAGGGTATGAGCAAGGGCTATTACTAAATCCCTATGGGGAAAACACTGCCGAGAAGACTACCTTTTTGGTTGTAAAGAGACTTCTAGTTCAAATTCTGTACTTTGAGGAAATCAGAAAGTCCCTTTTATTTCAAACGAGCTTGTTGGCGCTCGCTACGCGTGCTGGAACCCGGCGCTGCTGTCTCCTCTACCCTCCCAATCTCCTACCTATCCAGCCCCACCCGGGCGAACAAACAGGTTTGCAGGGGTGGGGTGGACAAACTGGTTTGGAGGGGGTGAGTGGCTGTGTCATTTCTCCCCTGCTGTCACCCAGGGAAGGACAAACAAGATCCACTCGGATTTTGTTATTATAATAAATGTAAAGAAAAAGAAAAGGCTTAATGAAAAACGTTATTGATTTTTTTGTAATGTTACAAGGACAATTTCTATAAATTCTTTATGATGATTCATTTCGTGAAACACGAATCTTTGGTGTAATTTCATAGCATCACTAGTTGCGACAGTATATTAATGTATTTTAATGTATTGGTAGACTGGTGACTGCCATTGATTAAATATGGTTTCCTGAATGTGTACACTTTCCTATATATATATATATATATATATATATATATATATATATATATATATATATATATATATATATATATATATATATATATATATACATATATATATATACATATATATATATATATATATATATATATATATATATATATATATATATATATATATATATGTATGTATGTATGTATGTATGTATGTATATATATGTTTTTTTGGCTCTTGCCAGTGTAAATTTAATTCAAACTAGGGATTTTTTAAAAGCTGTTTGCATTCGATACAAGTTTAAGGAACTCATTTGTCCACATTCACGTTTTATCGAAATCACGTCTTAATTCAGTATTTTAAATGTATTTCCGTTTTCAAAGTACAATGAGATATTTGCGCTTGTAAACAGTTTACTTTAACAAAGTACTGAGCAAATATTTGCCACGGAGTCGCAGTCACTTTTTATCTGGGCTATCGGAAATCCATGATAACGCTCAGTTGCTGTAAACATTTCTCTTTTTTTTTTTTAGTTTTACACAATAGCAACTAAAGCTTTTTCTTCCCTTAGTCGCTGAGCAAAAAATTCTAACAAAATTCTTTATTGCAAAATCTTTTTTCTCGCCCATTTAAAAAAAAAACTGAATTGACTGCTTGCTTATTGTTTTTGCATTTTTCAAGGAGTAAGAATTATAACGTAATAATTATTTACTTACTGAATCTCGTTAAGAAATGGAGCTTGATTTAATGAAAAAAAAAACTTGAGAGAATCAGATACACGCAGCGTTGAGGCAAATGAAAAGAATGTACCATGAACGAGGCAGCATAGTGAGGAAAGCCATTTTTAGATTTTACGGCTGCCAAACACCCTTTCAAATAATGAGTATTATTTCTTTCAATAATTTTAACGTACTCTGAGTCTTGCATTCTAGTAATCCACACTTTCTAGAAAACGACAAACGGACTGGAACTGTATTATCTTTTGAGGAAAAGCTCAGTGCCTGTGTTGAAAAATATGAATGTCGAAAACTTCTGTGCCCTGTAAGTGGAAGTTGCCAACTTGTGTTAACCATTTTGATCAGTCCTTCGCACCCTTCACGCCTAGAATGTGGCAATTCTTTACCTTCTTCTGTGCTTCCTAAATCCTGTAGTTTCCTTTTAAAGCTGGAGGCCTCTTATTAAATAAAAAGAAAAGTATATCAACATCTTCCTCACAGTAACCGATTTGAGGTCCAACATCCATGCCGATTTTCTTCGTTTTTCTTCAAAAATATATAGAGAGAGATTTAGCAGTCATGAATATGAGAGAGAGAGAGAGAGAGAGAGAGAGAGAGAGAGAGAGAGAGAGAGAGAGAGAGAGAGAGAGAGAGAGAGAGGCAGGCCTAAACAGATTTCTGCCAAGAACCATCTTAGTACCATTGTCCGCGACGTTCACTTGTAGTTTGATTTGCTTTAGTAACTCGTTATTTTAAACATGTCGTATTAGAGATAGACAGATAGATCGATAGATAGATAGAAAGAAAGAGAGAGAAACAGACGGAGAGGCATTAACTAAAAGGTATTCCCCCTTGAGAACCATATACCACCATCGAAGATCATTTTTCCTTCATCTTTTTCTCATCATCTTTTTACTTTACGTTTTTTCTATTCGTTCCACATCTTTTTTATCCGCAGAGTCAAATGGCCTTTTAATCCAAGGGTTCTCTAATCTTCATCCTTATGCCAGTCTTGAGTGAGTCACAGTCCTTATGTGATATATCAAGCTCTTTCTGCAATTAGCTCCCTCTGGCAATTGCTTCTATCTGTCTCTTTCTTTTGAATTTCTTTTCCAGGAGGATTCTCTTCGTGCTCCATGACGATAAATTTTGTGAATAAAGAGATAATTACGTGGAATGGTACAAGTATATGAGACATTTATGATTAGTGTGTTTTGTTTGTGGATTTTTTCTTACGCATTAAACGTTTGTATGTATATACATACATGCACACACATACAGACACGCACGCAAGCGCACACACACACACATATATATATATATTATGTATATATATATACGTATATATATATATATATATATATATATATATATATATATATATATATATATATATATATATATATATATATATATATATATATGTATATATAATATAAATCGATTGTGTAATTGTGAATTTTCGCAGTTGATGCTGTGCTGATTAGAACCATTTCAGAGAAACTGCAGAAGCTAGTAAAACAGTGGAAGAGTCTGCAAGGGAGAAAGATGACGGTAAAAGTGAGCAAGAGTAGGGCAGCTGGAGGAAATGGAAATGTTGAACCTGGAATAAATGATTATATCGATGGTGGAGAAATGAAACTTCTTGATTCGTGAAAGTATTTAGGTGTAAATACAACGGATGGTGGTAGTATGAAATAACAACTAAGACGCGGAATAGGTGAAGCAAGATAAGTAGCAGGGTGTGTATAAAAGAGCAAAAAGGTTGAGAAATGGCGTGAATTGACCATGAGAGCCAGCTGAGAGTTTATAAAGGGACTGTTGTGCCGACTCTCCTTTATGGAAGTGAAGTAAAGATGCTGAAAGTAAACAAAATAAAGATAGTTGAAGGTGTGTAAAGCTGTTTGCACAGAATATGCAATATACGTAGAACTGAGAGGGTAAGAAATGTGGAGAAACATAAGAGATGGTAAGAGGTATAGCGTAGGTCAAAGGATGGATCAAAGTATTTTGAGATGTTTCATTCACGTAGAAGGAATAGACGACTATAGATTAGTGAGAGAAGTGTATTCATTCAGAAGTGTTCAAGTGGAGGATGAGAGTACGACCTGCTTTAGAGGGGTTAGACTAGAGAGATAGTGTGAAATGTATACTGGAAAGGGAAGTGGACTATCTTCCTGGACTGATGCAGTAAAAGGAATTTACATCCCCTCAAAATAACTATGAAGAATGTGGCTGATTTCCTTCTTTTTCTGAGACATGAGAAAAACTTCTCCGTATCGGCTGTGGAAGGTTACAGAGCCGCCCTCTCCAGGTGTTTAAAGCAAGGGGCATAGAGCTGTCTACGTCTTGGGAAATTTCGGATATGATCAAACATTTTGAGAAAAGTTGTTCTTCCAGAGTTCTAAAACCACCTGAGTGGAGTATAACCAAAATCACATGATGTCGTGGGCTTGTATGTTAGGAAAATTACACATATCTGTTTGATTTTTCATTTGTTCCGATGCTGATACAACCCACAACATCCTGTGATTAGGAGTATCCTTAGGCGCGCCAGCTATCCAAGAAGCGCGGGAGTCTGTGCAAGATAGTTCTCAGGAGTGATAAGAACTGATTTCGACTCCGTTACACATATTCCTGTCGTGTTACACATATTCCTGTCGAATTCAGGTTTTGTACTTAAAACTAAAACTGACCCAACCCCAGAGTATGTGCGCGATCATTTGTTAAGGATTTATTCTTAGGTGTGCTATAAAAAAAAGTTTAATTTGTGTGCCCCATATGCCAGTAGCACCTCGCGTGAGGTCCAGAAGCGCTTATACACCTCATGAAGCCGTTGTAACTCGAGGTCTGTTCACACGTAATAAATTGAAGGGAAAGAGAGAACCGCTTAAAATAAGTCATTTATCACCGCTGACAGTGATTCACTGCCGATGCTCTTTCGGAGGTAACCTACCGCTGCATCACTGTGGGTACTTCGGGTATTATTTTGTTCTTTTGGTCGCTTATTTTCCTTGCGTTATTTTCACGCTTTTCTACTTAAACACTATTTTTCTGATTATAACGAACTCTGTAGTTAAGAGCGTTTGAAAACATATCTTTTTTTTTTTTTATTCTTTTAATATATATGTATATATTTATTTTTTATTACTTTTCTCTATAATATACAAACATATATATATATATATATATATATATATATATATATATATATATATATATATATATATATATATATATATATATATATGTGAGTACGTACAAATATTCCTCAAGCTTTCTTGACCCGCTTGCCACTGTAAACCTGGCTACTTCGTAACCCACATTGCAGCGCATAAGAATACGAGTAGTTTTGAGTTCATAGGTGTATCGTGTATCCCCACCACCGTAACTTATAATGGTATTAACTTATAATAGTATTAGCACTTCTCTGGCGTTTATAATTTTCTTAGTAAAGTGAAATATTGAACCTACTATAGTCTGGGTACGAAAGGTTGAGACTCGAAGGCGATTAGTAGTGCTGCCATAATTTTTAATGTCATTCGAGCTTTCCTTCAGG
>JANJGK010000005.1:32155402-32167902 GCA_039081455.1 Macrobrachium rosenbergii | reverse complement strand
TATTGCTATTTATCGATTTATTTTAATCTCATTTAATACACATATCATATTAATTTTGTAAACTTTTACAATTCCATAAAGATCGCAGCTGTCTTGGATCGAAAAATGATTTTATGTAATTTGTATCTTAAGAAAATTTTCAAGAAGTTCATGTAATAACCCAATACAAAAAAATCACCGGTGTGGCAAATTATTGCTTTCAGTTGAATAAGTTCATTTTAAAGCGATAAACATTTTACGAGAGATGCCGAGTTATCAGTTTATCTTTATGCTTAAATTTTATTAGTCGTTGATATTTCTGGTCACGTTTTACCTTTGGTTGCACCTTATTGTGCAATTATTCTGTCATGATAAAACATCTTAGTTATATTATGTTCTAAAGGTAAAGGAAGGCATCCACTCTCCTCCAATAAAAGAAAAGGAAATCCTAGATGTATATATTTTTTATATTATATATTATATCCAAGTTCGGAGGAGCATGAATGATACTAAACTGTGGAATTGTTTGTTTCAATGTATGATCCTAGATTCATATAATTAGATTTGTTTTTAACTTATAACTCGATATTTTGCACAGTAATTGGATTTGTTTAAAGATTACATCGGGGTTTATGTTGTAAGTTTAACAGTGCTGTCCGAACAATAGGTTGTGATGAGAATCTTTCAAGGTTAAAACTGTATAGTTTTGAAAATTGATAGAGACCTTGAAATGGGACAGAACTATTTGCGCTTTCCTTTTTTTTTAAATCTGATATATTGTAAAGATCTGTGATTTGAAATCCTTTCCTTTGGCGATTTAGTTTGGGATGAATGTCGGTGTTGTCATATACATTGGTCCTTTTTCCCTCCACTCAGTCAAAATCTCTCCAATTTTCATGGGAGACTCACAGCAAAAAAAAAAAAAGAAGAAATTGGCAGGCTGCCAATCTTCCATGAAATCACTTTTATCGCTTCCAGGAGTGATAAAGATTTCTATTTCTGGAGGCTGAAATCGAACTGGAGACAACAATGGAAATAAAGCCGAGGGAAATTTGTTTTGCGAACAGAAGGAAAAGGAATCTGAAGAAATGACAAAACCTGAAGGGGAGGGGGAAAGAGAGAAAACTTAGATAAAAGTTAGTAATGATGATTTTCTCTGAGAAAACGAAATGAATATTCGGCTATGATATTAATAATAATGCCGTCCCTCTGAGCGTTTACATTTCCGTCTTTTTCCGTTTTCTTCCTCAATTTTCTCCGCTCTCTTTTGTCCTCTCGAGTGTGTGCTGCAGACAGTCTTCTCAAAGTAGCACCGCGTAGTTTAGATTACTTTATTCAGGTCGCGAAGTTTTCTATTCATTTAATGAATACAAGAGCAATCGTACTTGCTAATGTGAATACACTTCTTTCTTAACTCAAACAAATTATATTTTAATCAAAATGTAAAATTCAAGTTTATAAATCATATTTATTCCCAAGAAAAGTTTCTCGTAATTTTGTACTCGAAGTCAAACAGTTGTATGAAACGTCAAGTAATTGTTTTGGATTCTGGGAATTCTCTCTCTCTCTCTCTCTCTCTCTCTCTCTCTCTCTCTCTCTCTCTCTCTCTCTCTCTCTCTCTCTCCCCCCATCAGTATTTTTTCCCGTTACTTTTTTGGAGAATGCATGCATTGTCGAGACATTTTGCTTCAATGCTCTTGGTAATTTTACCACATCTTCAAAGTACCGAATATTGTTAGAGAATCTGAGTGCATGAGATTAACTTTGCGGCTCTTATTCAACAGTAGATACTGTTTATACATTACAGTAAAATCTTGTGGCAAACATGTAAGTTACATATGACACCTGTTTTGTTGCTTTTTCCATCAGTCAACAAATCTGGTTCATTTATATCATGATAAAGAATGACGTTATGCAAATAAAGGGGAATGTGAATAAAAATTGGAAATGAACCACAAAAAAGTTGGCATGTATCAAAAAAATATTGAGCCAACTCTTCATAGAAGTGAAGTGTGGCTGTTAAATATGGATGAATGGGAAATGCGTTATTTGTTGAAGGGAATTGTTCGTGAAGTATATGGAGAATAAGAAGGGCTAATGGTGGGTGGGGGTTGGGCGGGGGATCCTACATAAACAAAGATGGAGTAGTAGAGCAAGCAGAGGCGAACAAGTGAATTGGAGTGTTTTATTAATACTTGGTAAGAGTATATCAAGATGATCAAAAAGTATATAATTAGAATCCTCGAGGGTAGGGGAGGGAGAGATATATAGAGAGTGCTGAGTTGATGAATTGTCAGAGCTGTAAGTGTGTGAGGTGTGATCCCGTTGAAATTTTGTTCAGTGTGCTCATCCTTTGACCATCTGTTCAGTAATGAACATGCTTGCCACTTCTATTATTGGAGGAGCTACTTGTTTCCAAAAGAAATGGCTTTTGATATATATATCTTTACATATATGCAAACCCACACACACACACACACACACGCACACACACACACACACACACACACATATATATATATATATATATATATATATATATATATATATATGTTTTTTTTTATTTCAGTGCAGAGGCCTGATAAGACAATCGAAAGAAGCTGGAAGAAGAAAGAATAGGTCATAACCACAAAGGACGCTGGAGACCCTTGAATCGTATTGTAAGGGTCAGGGAATTGCAGAGGGCAAACAGAATTCCAAAGCTTTGCATTAGAAAGAAATAAACATTTACCAGTGGTTAAGGGTATTGATTTCCAAAGACTAAATGTGGGAATGGATTGCTTTATCGGTGAAACGACACCACCTGGTAGAGGAAGGGTTTTAGGCGTTAGAATGAAAAGAAGTGTCCAAGAACTTTCAGCAAGAGTGAAGAGCGAGGCCACCTTGTGCACCAGAAAGAGGATCTACGAAAAGACATAAAGGCAGCGTGACTGATTAGGTCATTTCAATCACTAATAATTATCACTGGCAGTTTGACACCAGGCAATCTTAATCAGTCGTTCAGCCAGTCCTGTCGAGAAAGGATGATTAAGGAACCCCAATATTTGGGTTTTATCTCAAACCTACTGATAAGATCAACGTACAGGATTAAATTGCTAATATGAAGACAAGAACCAGGTATATCTAGAAAAGGCCAAGTGATGTCTGCAAGCTAAGCTGTGAAAGAATGAAATCTCCAACTCCAGATGGTGATACTTTATACATAAGGGTCGAAAATGCGCATCTAATTAGTTACTAATGAGACATATTAAGTACAGGGACATGACCAGTGAATACAATTAAGCATCGCTATTTCAAAAATGTATGCACGTGTGTGTTGCCAGTTCTGCAGTAGAAATATTTGGCGCTCTTAATAAACACTTACCGCCATTTGAATTAAAGGATGCTGCCAGAAATATTACTGCATCTGGAAATGAAACACCTCGACCCCGTAATTTTTTTGACAGTGAGACTTACGAAGCTTCTTTGAGTCGGTTTACAATGGCTTGCGGACGCTATTACTTACTTGAAGCAAACTAATTCGACTGTAATTCCGTGAAGTAATCTTTTCCTAAATATGATTTTGCATGACGACTCCAAATTACAGTGCTCTGCTTATAAACTTGGTCTTTACCCTAAGGAAAATCTGATTACCCCAAAATAAGGAATATTATCCCCGGGAGAAAACACCATTGGACAGTAAAATGGGCGGCTAATTTTGTTTTGATAATCGTCATAATTTTCTGTGCTGGTTTGAAAAGTGTGTTGTTCGGGAAAAAGGACCATTGTTGAGTTGAGGAAGAAAATTGCTATTTTCACCAGAGAGAGAGAGAGAGAGAGCGAGAGGGAGAGAGAATGTTATTTTTGCAAAAACATGTAATTAATATGTATACAAATGTATATGAAAATTAAAAATGTCCATATGAACAACATAAAGGAGAAAAGAAGGGTATTATGTTTCTGGCAGCATCTCTACCATTTTTCAAACGAAACTTTTTGGTATCACACAAGTGCACCATCTATAGAAGATTTTCTTAATCACTGGGAATCATGGATATGGAGTTCTTTGGGTTTTATTACGGTTGGTCAGCCGTATGTTTAAAACTGTTTTGGTATGTAATGATGATAATCCCAATGCCCTCTTAATTTCTCGAATTCTTCGGATTTTTTAGATACGCTTGTCACTAAAAAGCCTAAGACCCAAGTGCAAGAGTATGAAGTAATTCTGATGTCCGTAGCAGGATTTGAACCCGCATCCAGAGCTACCTACATCAGAATTACTTCATATTCTTGCATTCGGGTCTAGGGCTTTGTAGTGAGAAGCGTATCAAAAAAGTGCGAAGAATTCGAGAAGTGAAGAGCGCATTGTGGTTATTACAAGTACATGCGTATCTGGTAAAAAGTGACCAGTGGATTCTATACATGTTTTGGTATACCTTTTTCATTGAACGTTCTATGCGATTTCTCTCATGAACAGACTTCTTCCCTTGGAACCCACGTAACATTTAATCACACCCCTTGCAAGGAATCCTGTATACGCTTGTATCTGTGGGTGTTTCCTTCTCCTGAAATCATTAGTGACAACGGACCCGACGGGTCCTAGGTAGCTAAAAGCAAAAAGATCGTCTTCCTAAAGTTTCTCTAATCTTCTTGATGCTATCCAGGCAAGGGATTTTTTTTAACCCTCCTGTCTCTCATTTGTGGTACGAAGGAAAATCTGATTTGCTCTATAAGCCGCTTATTCGTGACGTGGTCGGGGTATTTAAGGGAAGACAGGGGCTCATAAATTATTCCTTGAAAAGGTGCTGTTTATTGCTATTTGTGAAATCAGATTAATTTAAAATTTTATGAATTCATGGTGTGAAAATCTTTGTAAAATGTGTGAACATTTGAAATTTAAAAATGCTTTTTTTTATGACGTTCATCTCTTTCTCCCTTTCATCATTATCTCCTTTACATATGGAAATCCGTAATTTGCCATTGGTATTATTTCTAACTTTTACTACTATCTGACAACAGTTGTTCTTAAATTGACAAAATCTTTTAGATATAGTTTCATTTTCATTTCATGGTTCTTGTCCATATAGCAATACGGATCGTACCAGACTTTCGTACGCAATTTCAGTACATTTGATTTCCAGTTCTTATTCAGCCTGTTCATTATTTAATTTATCTTATTTGGTCTTTCACTAAATACCAACTTACAAGAACCTGTGTTGGATGTCTTTGCTCCTAAATATATGAAAAATTCAACCTCACTAATCCTTTATCCATCGAATGTTATTCCATCCCTTTGTGCATGCTCTATCCTCATTACCTCTGTTTTTCTTAGATTTATTTAAAGTTCCCACCCTGTAAATGATGCATCCCAAAAAAGCAAGTTCTTAAAATTTTGTGGTATTTTACTGATTAAAAGAGCTTCGTCTGCATATTCTGATTTTGTCAAATTTCTGTCGTTACTCCAATCCAAAACTTTCCCATCTCCAACCACTTTTTTTCCTTATAAATAAATGAGAAGGGAAAGAGCAATGGTGAAATAACATTCGCTTAATACCCGGCTATTTACTGCAGATTCACTTGACAGGACTCCATCAGCATTAGCTCTGTATCTACTACGTTCATAGATGATTTCAATTAACTGAACATAGTGACGCAAGACCTTCTATTTTATTGGTGTAGACCTGTCAAATGCTTTTCGTAATCAACAAAGCCATCGGAGGAGATTTTTATATTCCTTTGTGCAATTTGTCTTAACACAGTTATTTACTGGATCTGTGCATCTCCTCCCTTTTCTAGAACCAATTTGCTCATCTCTAAGCTTTGTATTAATTTTTTTTACAGCCTTTAAGAATAAGCATGCTGCTATTTTCATTACAGCATTCGTAAGTGCAATGGACACCTAAAAAGTTAAAAATTGATCGCCAATTGTGTTGTTTAGTTTAATCTTCTGGAAAGTCTAGTCGGTTGTCTATTAAACTAGCGCAGGCTAAAAATATTCAGTCTGACTAATATTTGTTTTTACTAATTGTTATTTTTAAGTTTAAAAAATAAAACATAAATAAAACATAATCATTTTTTCTGCTTGCAAATACTGGAAAGATGAATCACTTTGCTAATAATATTGGCTAAAACATTGCTAGCACCGATGGAAAATTAGGTTAAGCTATACACATTTAGTGATTTGTAAATACCAAATCAGACCATTCATTTGCATGTCCTTATGACTATATAATTGAGATTTATGATCTACAGCCGAACTTTCTGCATGGGCTAGTGTTTTTTTTTTTTTTATGTACTTGGGTTTTCATCACTGACATTGTTATGAATGCCAAAGATAGCGTAACATTTTCCATTGGAGGCATTACATTAAAAGGATACATCTTCAAAACATCACTATGGAAACCTAATGACTTCTTCTAACCGAAGATGCTAACCTGTCCTGTCAGATGTGTGGCAAACAATATCTCAGTGATGACAGGTATAGTAGGAATTTCTCCAAGTTCAACAAAGTGCACCAGATTCTTGGCCTTAGCTCAGCATCTGCTAAACTTAATATTCTTACTTAAAAGTGTGCTAAGTGTCATATTTTTTTCAATAGATAAACTTTGGAATTGTAAAGGATACGATAAAACCACTAGTCTGAGGATTACTAAGTCTCAGACATCACGTTTCCTCCTCGAGAGGATAAGCTGTACCTCGGGATGAATGCCCTTAAAGTGACACTCTTTATGATACCAAAAAGTCGGCTGTGGTTAAAATACCAGAGTTTTCGTTTATTGTAGAGGGATAGCACTTAACCTTTTAGCACCGGTTAACCACTTCACAGTTACCCTTACGAGTGTCTGCAGCCTTAAAGGCAATATACTTCACTGATATTAAAAGCTGCAAAATTGGCTATAAAGCTCTGGAGACATTGTGCATCTCCACAAGTTGTCGAAGGCCTTAATCGGCCACTAAAAAGTAAGCGGGTCTCTCTTAATTTTGTGTCTTTTGTTGTATTTCGTTTTCTCCTCTTCCTTTCCTTAACACGTTAAGAGCCATCCTGCCTCTCACGACCCATACAAGTTCGCTGCTCGCGCACTCAAGCTTAGGCATATTAATTAAAAACTTCAACCAAGGCAACGTTCGTATGCATTTATCTATGGTCCAAAGATAAAAAAAAAAAAACGCACTTTGATAGGTGAGTCTAATAGCTTGCAAGAGAAAAATCTCTCTGTGTTTCTTCTTTTCTTTTTGTAATAAGAACTACATGTAGTACAGCTTTGCTGTTGTAACAGCTTATCTATTATGTGAGACCGTGCAAGGAAATTTGAGGAAATGCGACTATTTAAATAGGCCCGATGTTGCTGTAAACAATGAAGTCGAGGATGAAATTTGTAAAATTTTCCCCTGTTGATTATTTGCTGCCGGGAAATTTTCATGTTCACTTGCCTGTATGTACATAAGAGAGGTGGGGTTGAACAAATTAAGGTTCTTAGTTTGCTAAATTGATTGGAGTAATGGTGACACTATTATGAATGCGGTTGACTTACATGATTTTGCGTCCCACGCATATTTATTTATTGTTACTGGTCATATGTGATTTTAGGTATGGGCATTCTTTTTATGCAAGTTAGGTATATATATATATATATATATATATATATATATATATATATATATATATATATATATATATATATATATATATATATATATATTTATATATATATATATATATATATATATATATTATATATATATATATATATATATATATATATATATATATATATATATATATATACAGTATATTTAAATATATATATGTGTGTATATAGCCTATATAATATATATATATATATATGCATGCATACATACATAATTACATACAGACTTTTACGCACTAACGTATATTCCTCCATTTCTATATAATTTTGCTCCGTTAGCGAACACTGCAGTGTCGTACATTTAACAAGCATAGCTATCCCTTGAACACTCGTAAATCCATTATAATTTCCTTGCATAAATCATAAAACTTTTCACCGTTTATGAGCAAACATGAATCATTTTCTCAAAGTCAGGCGAACTTAAGCAGGGGAAGTGTTTTCTTTATTTTTTCTCTCCTTTAAATGAGATTTGGATGCTAAATAGAAGCCAAACATAGTCGTTAAAAAAATGAGATATCCAATCTCTCAACCTTATGCTCTGCCCCCAGCTACCCATGGAAGTACCGCACACATGTAAGAGAGAGAGAGAGAGAGAGAGAGAGAGAGAGAGAGAGAGAGTGAGAGAGAGAGAGAGAGAATTTATGAATATAGCCTGAGGTCATAAGGGCGATAGTCTGTCTCTTCACTACAACATTGCCAACCTCCTAGACAGCCGAATATTGCCTAACGTTAACTCTTATTTGAACTCTTTGACTCCCATCTAAGATTCAAGAACTTACAATAATAAATGTCGGAGACGCGAGAGCATACAGGAGTTCCTCTCAGTACGAGATTGTGGTTAGGATACCAAAATGTTCACAGTAATTTATCTTTGTTATGCTTTCGTGCGATAAATCTGCTGGCTACACTGCGATTGAAATAAAAATTTTTATAACACTTGCAACAAAATAGAATATTCATGCTTCTTTTTTAGTTAGTTTTTTTCTTATTTTGTATAATAAGCCGTGTATTTTTTAGAGAGTGAGATACACTGCCATGAAAGGGTTATTGAATACCTGGCTGTGGTATTAATCCACAAGGCCTTCTTTATAAATCTCTTGTATTAAAATTAAACCACGTCACTAAATCCTGAGTTACTGAGGTCGTGTAACTAACCGCTAATCTATCTTTGCTCCAGCTTGAAATATCAAGTTATGCAACCCATTCCAAAACGATCAACCATAACTGGAAAGATTGTCTATCATTTAAATGTAACATATTTTGTTCATCACTTTGGCCCACTCTGCCTTCGATTCCTACCACTGAGAGATGATGGATCTGACGCTTCTTCTGGGGCTAGACCCCACTCTTTTTCTTCCCCGCTTCTTATTTTTTGATCAGATTTGAACTAGATAATAGCGTGGACTGTTTGTCCCATCGTTCTTTTCACAAAAAATGAATAAATAAAGCAGGACTGGAGCAGTGATATTCGATATCTCTGGCAACTGGAGAGGAAAGCTGGGGGCACATGTCTGTTTTAAAGGTTTAATGTCACTGAAAAAAAAAAAACGGGTTTAAAAACAAATAGACAGAAGAGATTATGAAGGCATGTGGCGGTTGTTAAGAGGGGGAGGCGAAGTCGCAAGAAAATTCCTAACTGGGTGAAACTTTCATTGAATTTGCTGATAAGGAATGAAGTATATAAATCTTTGGTAGCGTTTATTGCTGTGGCGTTAAAAACCAGTAGCTGGTTTATGGTAAATAAAACTCTCTCTCTCTCTCTCTCTCTCTCTCTCTCTCTCTCTCTCTCTCTCTCTCTCTCTCTCTTTAGTTTAGTCTATCAACGGACCGGTTAGCTCTCTCTTTCTCTTTCCCCTACACTAGATTAGACTCAACACTACACCGTTAACTCTCTCCTCCTTTTGCTCTTTCTCCCTCTAACTTTGTTTTATCAGTAGTTTTTTCAGCTCTCTCTCTCTCTCTCTCTCTCTCTCTCTCTCTCTCTCTCTCTCTCTCTCTCTGGCAGAGAAATATCGCATACAACTGATGATAATTGTAACGTCATCAGGAACCAAATAAAGTACTTTCCCACATATTCATGAGGTTCAACTTTTTACAAACAAGACTGGATCCTTCAGCTCTCTGCCTGACCTATTGCTTGAACTTGAACCTAGTGCGAAGGGATAAAACCAGTCGCCCTCGTGAATGTAGAGGTAGGTGCTTGGTGTAATAGTGAGTGAGAGAAAAGCAAGGCTTGTTGTAGACATATTTGCATGTTATGACAAGTTTTTTCCAATAAGTTGAGTACTGGTGCTCATTTTATATAGTACACTCACACATACATACACACACACACACACACACACACACACATATATATATATATATATATATATATATATATATATATATATATATATATATATATATATATATATATATATATACATATAGTTCTGTAATCGAAAGGAAGACTGACACATGCGATATTAAATTTTCACTTATTTTCCTTTCATTTATGTGTTATTTACCAATGTTTTTAAAATTAGCATTCTGTAAATATTTTCAAATCTGGCCTAGACCCATACATAAACAAACATGTCGTTAATCGAATCCCAGACTACTGGCTGTTGAAAAAAATGAAATAAAACGCATGATCTTAATAACTGCAATCAAGCATATGGAAGAAAATAAAAAAAAAACTAGTTGTGGGCAGAATATGAATGATATATTCGAGTAACGGTTGTACAATGCTAGAAAATAATAGATACGCTGAGGGATTTTTTTTTTTCAAAGAAAGATTCCCATTACTTGAATTTAGATAACAGACCTTACAATTTTTTAAATAAAAACTTTTTTTTTTGGTAACTCCAGCCCTTAAAAGGGTAATTTCCTGGCCCGAAGGACACTTTTTTATAGTGCAAAGTTTACCTTTACCCGAGTTTTTTTAATGCTTTCATTTTTTATAGCTACTTTAATATTGTTTTAAATTCTCACTAGTTATTTGTAATCCACGCTCATGCCATTGCTTATTCGGAGAAGAACATTTAAGTAAAACATGTTATTTTACTTTTTCTGAAAATAGTTCATTTTATAAATGATTAACTTTCATTCCTTTTGCAGGTCGACTGCTTCGAAAATGTAACAAAAATACCCGCTGTCTTTCATTGGATATGTGCAGGTGTTGATATCTAGTGACCTCATAATGCGTTTGGTTAAGTACTGAATAATTTTTATCTGGTATTTTATTTAAGAGTTAATGCCAACAAAATTTTGCAAAGATCTTATATATATATATATATATATATATATATATATATATATATATATATATATATATATGTGTGTGTGTGTGTGTGCGTATTTACATGTGTATACATGTATGTGTGTTTGTGTGTGAGTGCGTGTATGCGTATGTATATACACTTGTTCGTGAAACTACAGCTGACGTTTTCATTAAACTTCATGCGTTTCACATCCCGCGGAAATGGAAGTAGAAAACTCAAGTATAGGACTCGTTTAAAGATCGTCCAGATGTTTAGAATTCTTCCCAAGACCCTTTTTTTTTTATATTCTATTACAGTTGTAGGATTTTCTCATTGTATTTTTCTTTGTACATATTATTATTATTATTATTATTATTATTATTATTATTATTATTATTATTTCCCACTCACTGGCACTGCGCAGGTACATAGTACCAGTGCATCTAAAGAATCTGGACTGCGTTCTTAGTGTCGAGTCTATGACGACCCGGTTCTATTTTTGTTTAATAACCCGATGTTCTTCGTAGTTCAGTTGTCGACTCCGTGATAACCTGAAATCATAGTGTTTAGTTACGTCTTATCACTAATTCTCCATTACTACTATGGTTATCGAATTTCCAGATTTATAATGTACGCCTTTTGCGTTTGAACATTATCCTGCTAGTGATGCTTTTGGACTCAGAGTTCTATCGCATCTGGAGACATGAAGGCCGCTTCTCTAGGAAAAATAAATAAATAAATAAAAAAACTACATATAGAAAGCTTAATTTTTTCTTATTACTTATCTTTTTTCAAAGTAATTTGATACCCATGTCTAAAGTACAAATTTAACTGCTCCCTTTTTAATAATTCACATTTTTTTTAAAAGGAAAATCAAACACGATAGACCATAATTTTTGTTCATTCGCTTTGGAAAGGTTTAAACATACTCTAAAAAGAAAATGTAGGATTCCAAACCTTATTTTTCCTCCAAGAATGTTTTACGTCTATCAGAGTTAGATACATTTATGAAATCTGCTGAGCAACATTTTTGCTTTTTCTCTTTTTTTCTGGCTCGAAAATGATTAGAAAAAATCTATTTTTCTCTTTTAAAATGGATATCCGATTAAGCAGATATCCATTTGTGGTCGTATGATGGATTAGAACGCGGCGGGACGAGATGGGACGGATGAAATAATATAACGAGCCAATCACGATTCTTCGTCCTCCAGTCGCTCTGCGGTCGGAGGTCAGTTTGCTCCTCCCCCTCGGGGTCTCTGGCGGGGTCAGTTTTTAATGTGATCTAATGAGATCATCTGTTGGGAATAGGGGTTATGCCTCGCTGTTGGTTTAATCGACAGAGAGAGGGAGAGAGAGAGAGAGAGAGAATTTTTTTTTGTAAACAACGCAGTCTGACTGCCACGGGAGAGAGATAAGAGTCGAATATGCATATGAAATTTCTAAATTTCAGGAGGGAGGGGGAGAGAGGTGAATCTGTTGATCATAACCTAAATTTCAAAAGATACAGAGAGAGAGAGAGAGAGAGACGAGAGAGAGAGAGAGAGAGAGAGAGAGAGAGAGAGAACGGGCATTTGTCTTGATGCGCAGTCTGAATTTCAAACAGCTAGAATGGACAGTCATTAACATTCTCCATGAGCAAATTCGCAAT
>JANJGK010000005.1:32135402-32150402 GCA_039081455.1 Macrobrachium rosenbergii | reverse complement strand
CCTAGTATTGTATGGCATAATGTGTGTATCATCATCAAAGTAGTAATTATTTCTGTTTCCTAACTAAAAGAGTTAAACAAGTTGCACCACAGCGGCTAGTAATCCTTTCCTAAACCGAGACAATTTCGCAGTAATAACTAGTCGCAGAGATGATTAATTCTTCAGCTTTAAAAATTCTTATAATTTTGCATCATAAATGATCAGAGATCCTTAATCATGCATATCTATTCTTATATAGATATTAAAGCCACGATGAAAAATGGCATTTTTAATTTTTTTTTTTATATTAAGGAAACGTATCTTTGTCAGCTTATTCCTTTACTTAAGTTGATTCATTTGCATCATTTCTTCTTCACTTTGTTGGTTTTTATGAGATGATTCGTGTGCATTGTTTAGTTATTAACTTTTCTTATAATAATGTGAGTTCATTCTTTTGCATCATTTCTTCTTATTTTCGCTCCGCTTCTTCGAATAAATAATTCAACAGAATAAACATGTATTCTCGAGCATCATCCTCGCTCGGACACGACATCCGAATAGATGTTTATGCAAGTCAGGCGAACTTCCTCTCCGGTTGGGACATCTTGTGACGGGATATAATTAAATTTGGCATTTAATGCAGTGCGACCCCACATCCTAATCTCCCTCAAGCCTCGCAATCGGAGGATGTGCGTTCGCTTGTGTCATCCAAGATCCTTTAGCTTGGGGGAATGTAAGGGGAGGATATGCTTTTGAAATTTGTGATTATTAATCTTTTCTTGGGAAAAAGACCGTGTAAAGAATTGTAACATAGTACATGAATCGTCCTTCTCTCTCTCTCTCTCTCTCTCTCTCTCTCTCTCTCTCTCTCTCTCTCTCTCTCTCTCTCTCTCTCTCTATATATATATATATATATATATATATATATATATATATATATATATATATATATATAGATGATGGGTTAGATTCACTGGCGATGAAAGAATGATTTGGTTTGCCCCATTAAACCTTTTGCATGTCTTTTAATCTAAGTAGTGGTGGTCAGTTGATCGTAAATGCTAGCAGCCGTGGGAAGAGAGTTGGGCAAGAGAACAAGAAAACGTAACAGACATCATCAGTCAGATATCACATATGCCATGTCATCACAATTAAAAAAAAAAGGGGGAGCGAGGGGAGAAGGCCTAGACAAGGTAATCCTTAACCCCCGTCATTCAGTGGAACCTTCGTCAGGTATTTTCTCCAAAATTAGGACTATTTCACTGTCTCTTGCGAACCTGATAATCCATGTTCTCTCAACTCGGCTACTAGATCCATCTCATCCTAATTGAGGCCACACACATCTCTCTCTCTCTCTCTCTCTCTCTCTCTCTCTCTCTCTGTGTGTGTGTGTGAACAGAAACAGGTGAAACAGTATTCGATCTTCTTGACCTTCTGATCCGTTTAATAGAAAGTTCCTGTAATTTGATTTTTCTTAAGTTTCGAAAGGTACTTTTATTGTTTGCTTTTTTAACTATTCTTCCAGTTGAACTGCTGATTATTTTCCTTTTCACTAGAATTAGATAATTTACTTTGACTGCTGCCCTCTTATTAGAAAGTATTTTATCGTTAGTCAGTGGGAACCAGTTTATCTCCTAATATGATGCATGAATAATTCATTTCGCTGCAATAGCTGATTATCACATTGCGATATATTATACAGTTTTTTCACCTGATTATGATGTATCTAATAACTGACTTTGTTATGTGCAGTGCTCTCATAATATGCGAACGTGGTTTTTCACATGATAACAAAAGTCGATGCAACGAATTTTTTCTTATCTTTGTCATGATATATCTTAATAAACTTTTATTATTATATTATATTTTATTAGCATTTATCTCGTATCATGTAAAATCAAAACAATGTGTTTCCTCTCGTCATCAGTTATGTCTCATCTTGTTACAAGGTACACCGGTCAGTTTGGCAGTGGAATTTTCCTTGAAAAATCGAAAAAATTAACACTAAATTTAGTTGTGCGACACTTTTGCGTCAGTCAGTCGACTAACGGTAACCTAATCAGTTACTCAAACCTGTTCACATCAGTACAATAAAGCAAATTTAAACATCACAATCCGGGTGAATTAACCATAGGGTGGTTACAGAAGATTAAGTAAAATAACTTACCTCGGTCGGAAAAACATCAACTTAGCGAAAATATTGCATTTAGGTTTCAGGCGTATGATTTTATTTCGTAATTCATTCCTAGCAATTTTGATGACATTGAATGATTTCAAAAATCGTAATTGGTAAAAGAAAACAGAAAGCTAAATTCAGACAGCAAGATTAAAAAATTAACCCCCAAAGAATGTGAGGTCATTCCAATATGCTTCAGAACACCAGGAAATATTCTTGTCAGAAAAGTTTCAGTAAGAATCATTACGAAATTTACATTTCTAAAGAACTGCACGAAAAAGAAAGCAATCACTTTTACAATTAAGATAGCTTATTCGCATATCCTTTTTTCAGCTTTTCCCTTTCTAACCTCCATTCATTTTTTTTTCTCCGTCATTCCTCTCTGTCGGTTGTAACTCTCATCTGGCTAATGTATCAGTTCCGCCATTGCCCTATCGGGGCATCTCTCATCCGGCTGAAGTTGTTATCTTAGAACGGTGACGTTGTAATAGTTGTTGATGAATGATGCTGCTGGGCGATAAGATAACCAGCTTGGAGTAGATTATTAGTTAGGATTCCGTTGGGAACTGCCGCTTTTTTTTTTTTCTAGTCTGAGTTAATTAGTGTTCCGTTTGTTTTTGTTTTTTTTTATATGTATCCTTCGTAGTACTTTTTTCGATATCTTTTCATTGATTTCAATTGTATTATTTTTCTTTAAATTTTTCTTCCAGTTCTGATTGCTTTTATTTCATTAGCCCACTTTACCTCATGAATACTTAATATGATAATAAATTCTGATGAGTAACTCCAGCATTCGCCAGTATTTCGTGCCTTCATGTCATTGTTTTTTCCCACGCTTTACATTTTTTACCTTTTAACTTTCTTGAACGTTAAAATTATTATGTCAACTAAGTAGCCATGTTATTTGATATCCACCCGAATGTTCATACGCGGAGGAAAACGGATCGGCGATTTTTTCCTCATCGAGCCCAGTGCAAAGAAGAGAGAGAGAGAGAGAGAGAGAGAGAGAGAGAGAGAGAGAGAGAGAGAGAGAAGTATAGTTCATAACTTCGGAGTAAACACTGAAAACTGGGAGAACGATATACAATAGGAGTATAATTTCAGATTTGGCGGTAGACTGTCACTTGCAAGTCAGGATGGATGTAAGAAGAGAATAAAAGGTTCTGACAGAACTTCGAAGACTGCGAGGTATGTCATGATTGTAGATTTATTAGAGCTTTGAAAAATTTTTTCTATCAATTGTGAAGCAAAATCCTGTATTATTAAACAAATAAAAACTGTAAATAGACTTGATGGGTGAATATGCGGGTGAAAAACAGTCCCGCAGGTTGCCCCTGGTTTCCTGACTCGCTCTGGTAATTGTAACATGAGAACGATACAGATAAAATGTACTGGCTGTTATCTGGTGGGGAATTCATTCGACAAATGTAATGATGTCATTTTTGATGAATGAAGAGCTTACGTAAAACTAGGTGTTGATGTAAACTGTGTTCAAGGACTGATCACGAAGGCCAGCAATAATTGTTCCCCATCAACAATTTCCGAAAAAAATACCATAATTAAAGACATACCTTTTCAATGTATGTACAAAAGGAAAAAGCAGAAACTTTGTAAAAAAAAAATGAGCAGAAATTTCTTCGGTGCAGTCGAGTTTTCTGTAAGAGCCGCGGCCCATGAAGCTTACAGCCACGGCCCGGTGGAGGTATGTCCTATAACGTTACCAGACTCACGATTATGGCTAACTTTACCCTTAAATAAAATACAAACTCCTGAGGCTAGAGGGCTGCAATTTGGTATGTTTGATATTTGGAGGGTGGATGATCAACACCAAATTGCAGCCCTCTAGCCTCAGTAGTTTTTAAGACTTACAGAAAACTAAAAGCAAAATGTTTGTGAGACTTATGAAAAGCAGTAGGCTTATGAAACCTCCTATAGGACTACAAGAGTGACCACTCTTCGAGGTCCCCTGAGGAAATCAATTAAATTTACACACAAAAAATTAGGCTACATCAACGCAATATTATCAGGAATGTAAGCTAAATGAATAACTTGAAGAAATTCAGTGACTCCAAAATTCTGAATTTATTCTGTAATGAGGTGTACTTCTAAACCGCCATTGCTTTGCCGAATTCTCATTTGTGACAGAAGAGTAGTTGGAAGAGTAGTTAACTAGCTTCGCTTGAGTCCCATTCTGAAGTTTTGAAGTTCCCGTGTCGCCCCGAGCAAACGCAAGACGCCAATGGAAACTGTGTGCATCCTTCAACCTAAAAATCTGCATTCTATTCCAATTCAACGGTGAGTAAACCCACCCACGACAGACCGAACGAGTTCCTCCAGTGTGCAGGAATGACTGTAATTCCGTCATTTACGTATAAGAAGCCATTAAATTTCACGTTGATTACTTCATAAATAACGGAACCCATTTATAAGTCGCGCTGAGTTACATAGTGAGGAGCATGAATTCATCATAAAAATTGTAAGCTTTAAAAGCGGTGATTTGTTCTGGCCCTAGGATTACCACGAGAGCTATGGGGAAGAACTGGCGGACGGGTAATAAAAGTTTCACTTTTATATCTCGTGCCTTTGAACCTTACAACGGTTGATACTGAAAATGAGACAAAACGATGCAGCGGTTGTAATGGAACCGAGTTTGAACGCTACAGAAGGGATTCTTCTGTTCATCAGATAGGCTAGACTGAAAGAAAAACGTAAGCTCAGCAATCTCTCTCTCTCTCTCTCTCTCTCTCTCTCTCTCTCTCTCTGGAGCATTCTTTAGAGAATCTCTTTTACCAGTGAATAAACTCTCTCTCTCTCTCTCTCTCTCTCTCTCTCTCTCTCTCTCTCTCTCTCTCTCTCGCTGCATAAATGATGCATTTCTGCTCCCTTCCATCCCTCCCTTTTCCCAGAAGTTAAGATGAATCTTGCAATAATCCTTGCCTGTTCAAACGTAGCCTCTATTCGCTGAGAATCCTGAGATTATTCCCTCTACCTCTTTGTACATTTTGTTATATCAACACGGCGACGGCTGAGAGGGGACTAAAAGGGTTATTTTAGGCAAGCCCCTTCTTTGCCCGAATAAAACTCGCCCCACTGTTCCAAATCGTATTGCTCGGGAAGTCTTGCACAAGTTCATGCCATTTCCAGAAGCTATTTTTCTGCCAAGTGATCTGCATATTTCGGTTGTTCCAGAATTAAATCACGTCATTGCCTTGTTCGCTCTCGTGTTGTTTCTTCCCACCAAGACAAATTATGACGTCGCTGACATCGCCAGTTTGGCTTAATTCCAGGCCGTGGCACGACTTCATGGGGCTAAGGTGCTCTCCATTGGAAATGTAGAATTATCATTTCCATCGTCACGGCCGTCGTCAAACCTCTTCGTTCCCCCATTAGATCGTACCCCTGTGGATGTCTCTCTCTTGTCGCGTCTTCGTACCCAGTCATTCCATTAACAAAATCTCTCCACTTCCGGGCCACACCATCGCCATGTTCTTGTCCTTTTATGTCTTCATTTCTATATCTTCCTCGACTATTCTTGTTCATATTCTGAGTCTCCGGTTCGAGGAAAGCTTCTAAGAATTTCATATCTCCTATTGTTATTCCAGAATTAACAGCATTTTAGACCCATTTGTTAGACCTAAATAACCTTAATTTCTGTTTATTTTAAGGAAAAATTAGATTAACTATTTAAACCTTAATGAGGTTCGTAGATCCGTCCTAGGGGCTCTTATAAAATATGGAATGTAGCAAAATGTGACGAAATTATGCGAAACACAGGCGAATTAGAGTGAAATGGACTTCATAAAAATATTAACCCCTCCCTTTTATCTAAACATGGGATGTTATATCCTGTACAATATCTGACCGAATTATCCTATAGACTAGCTTTAACTTTTGAGTGTTCCCGCTGGTCATGTGCGCTGAGGTACCCTTACGTTAGTTAAGTTAGGGTGCAACATTTATTGACGAAGTTGAAAGCGGTCTAGGGGTTGTTTGAGAGGCAGCATATCCGCTTTGGTCACATAGGAAGCCATGCTATAGGGTAGGATAGGTTAGGGAAGACTAGATTAGGATGAATTCCATTATTTTCCACTGCCAAATTGCTAGTAATTCTTGAATTTTAAATTTTCGTGTTGTCTTAGAATTTATTTTATCTAGAATATATAAAAATGTCTTTTTCATATTTTTGGTCCCCCATTTAACTCTATAATGCCTTCATTTCGGTCTATAAATACTCCATTCTATTAATAATACCCTTGTCCAACCAGTAGCTCTTGCTTTCTGTTAATAAGCATTCCACGTTCTAAAAAAATACACAGTACAAGTTTAGATTAGTGCGCTTATTATAATGTATTCTTTAATTTTCATGTAAACTGGATTGGATATATGTATTTTAGATGGTTTGGTCACATAGAAAGAGAGGATATTGACAGGTTAGTGTAAGGGGAATGCAATTCATTTGTGTTCGGGGAAAGAAGAAGATGTAAACATATAAACGGCTGGATAAATGGTACGAAAGAGGTATTGAAAAGGAAGTGCCCTAATACCCAGGGGCCACGAGACTATGCGCAAGATAGAGATAAATTGCGCAGTGTGTGTAAGGCTTAAGAATCAGCAGTGTAAGTGTATAATGCGGCTGATTTAAAAATAAATGACTGATGTCACTAAACAACAATAAAAGGCAACGCTGAGAATATTGATAAAACTAAAAAGAATAAAAACTTATTATTATTGCAAAAAATCACAACGCTGGTATCGGTCTGTTGAACGAAGGCAGAGAACAGTTCTACATCTATTGCTTCGCCTTCGTACAGTCGACCGATACTACCATTATGATTCTTACAATAATAATTTGTTTTGATTCTTTTTAGTCTTATTAACTCTCGGTGTTGCCTTTTATTTATTTTTAACTGGCAATCTGTATTTGGAGCCAATTTTATGTATAAACATATCTGAATTGTTTTGATTGATTTTAGAAAAATTATGACAAGCAAACTGTCATTGTTCATTCAAGATAGCTTTAAATAGTTCCATCGATGACTGGGACTCTATTTTCCAATGTATATTTAAGCACTACTGGCTATTGTCACTGAATGTAATTGCACTATTAAGTAATTTGCATCGATGAACTAATTGTTTTCCTTCCTTTTTGTTATCACGAGTAACTTCTTACCGGGGCATTTTGTTGACTTCGAGCGGTTGCTGTTATAAATCTTTTATGTTAAAAATGACTCATGGAGTGAAACCTTACAGTATACTTGATTTTAGAATATAGAGACCAGAAATAGACTTTGGCAGCCTTATTTTTAACCTACGAACTGAAAAAAGATCTTCTGTGAGAGAAATAGAAAAGTTAAGCAAAAACTTATCAACACATTTTGCGGCCATCTTTACTGATGTGCGTTTACAAGAAAATCTTCTTCCTAAATATACAAATGCACACACAAACACGACACATATAAAATATATATATATATATATATATATATATATATATATATATATATATATATATATATATATATATATATATATGTATATATATATATATATATATATATATATATATATATATATATATATATATATATATATAGACTTTCTTACCTATATGAGAGGTTATAGCTAAGTAATTCCAATCTTGCCTCACTCAGCAAAAGTTTAGTTCAGTTCAACTATATGGTAACAACATGGGACAGGTTTCTGATTATTATGTGTCACAGGATGGAAAAAAGATGTAGAGCTACCAACCTCATCCCAGAAGAAATGCTGAAAACCGGAAGGTTAACACCCCATGAAGCACATTGCTTTAAAAATAAAAGGTGTTAATATATATATAATATATATATATATATATATATAATATATATATATATATATATATATATATATATATATATATATATATATATATATAATTTATATATATATATATATATATATATATATATATATATATATATATATATATATATATATATATATATATATATATGAGTATTTAATGCTGCTCGTGGTAGTCTGAGAGTATAGAAAAGTCAGGTGTGAATTAGTGGCAGAACTTTCATAATTAGCCGCATATTACAAACTTACCAATCACCTAGCATGGTGAATATGTGTCAGTTTTGATTCTACTTAGAGAATCTGAATTTCACAGGAATATAAAGGTTACAGTAAATATGTGAAATCAGGGATTTCACGAAATTTCTAGGGAAATTGTGAAATGTCCAGTTCGTTTAGAAACATTTGATCCCCAAAGGCTAGTGTTAAACACGGCGAAACAGCGATTCATCTACACTGTTTCACTGTTTAGCACCAGGCGCTTGTACTAAACACAGAGAAAGTGTAGATGGATCACTGTTTCGCCGTGTTTGGTACTAGCCCCTGGGGGATCAAATGCACATTGTAAATGAATCACTGTTTCTCCGTGTTTAGTACCAGCTCTTGGGGATCAAATGTTCCTAAGTGAGTTCCTCAACTGACAAATTCCCTAGGGATTTTGTGAAATTCCCGAATTTCACATATTTACTGCAACATATGCAGCAGAGTCGAAATCACCTTACACCTGTATCTATGGAGGAATGCTCAACTCACTGTCAACCGCACATCTCAAAAGCATTGTGAATCCTGAGCAAGATTTTGTGGACTTATCGATATAAATCCCTATAGATGAAAGTTATTTCCAGTGTTAAGTGAATACGGTATTATGGCCTATTTGTGGCCTAGTTTTTGAGAATGTGACAAGAATCGTATGAATCAGTAACAAAACTGTATATATATATATATATATATATATATATATATATATATATATATATATATATATATATATATATATATATATATATATATATATATATATGTGTGTGTGTGTGTGTGTGTGTGTGTATGTGTGTGTGAGAGAGAGAGAGAGAAAGAGAGGTGAATTGTGGATGTTAGTGCAAATGCCCGAAAAATCTGGATACTGATGAAATGAATTATTTGCACAGTATACATGCAACAAGATGGATTGGAAGGGAGAGAAATGTAGATTAAAAGATTTGCATTAGTTAAAAGATGGACCTGAGTGACTTGAAATGGAGAGGTGAGTTTATATATCTGTATATATATATATATATATATATATATATATATATATATATATATATATATATATATTTGAGTGTGCGTGTTGTGTATGGAATCACCGTGCTTTTAATAAGCTTCTATGTATGTGAATTGGGTAAATATCGAGAATTCTTTTTTTAGTTGTATATTATCTTTCATTCAACAATTAAAGAATTGGTGTACCAGTCACTGTTACCTAATGTTATTCATGAACACCCCTTTAAGGAGAATGGCTTATGTATATACAGTATACATATATGTACGTATGTGTGTCTGTGTGTGGGTGTGTTGTGTGTGTGTGTGTGTGTGTATAATCTTTGTATATGCACGTTATGTTTCTTGCTGAGTAAAATTTATTTATCCTTAACCGTTCCTCCACTAGGAAACTGTTTTCTGACATTCAGTTACCCATGAACTAAAAAGTCAAACCCGACCATCCCCAAACTCAAGTACAGCGGTCAGTCCCACAGAAAGAAAAAGAAATGTAAAAAAGAAAAAAAAAGATAAATAAATTCTTCTGTCGCATCATTAAACACGGTAAACAACACAAAATGTAAAAGTACGTGAGAGCTTCTAGTGTTCTCTTCAGTGTGAACTGGAAAGAATCTATTTTTTATGTTGACTACCGGAATTGTCTGATAAAAAGAAAGTGAGAGGAACTCTTGGTAAAATACGGTTTGCGGATTTGGACAAGTTGATATCTGTTATCTTTACGATCAAGAGAGAGAGAGACGTGGAAGATTATATATATGCAATACTTTCGAAAATGAAAGGAAATGAACTCTTGTGCAAAGAAACATTAGTTGTACTTAATAAGTTTCTCAATATATTAATCATAAATTATTTAAAGATATTCTGACAAGACATTTTTTGAAAATAATCTCTTATATAGATTTGTCACTTTAGGTAGATTTTATCGCAGACCTCAAATTGCAAATAATTTTGATGAAGTAAGCAATCCGAAGGAAGTATGTTATCTGCATTTCATATTTACTTCAACGAAGTAACAAATGCGCATCGTCGGTCAATTTAAGCGTCAACTCATTGGTACATTGCAACTCGTGCACCAGACCGTGTTTGCGCAGTGCCTGCGTCACTTCCTTAGCCCTTGCCATTCTCACATATTTCTCCCTCATTACACATTTCTTATTTATCATTCTTTTCATTCTCGGTCATCACACTATCCAGGTTATCGAGTAATTTCTTTTTTTTATCGGCAAAATTCTTTGTTATCTTTTGGAACTCGGAGTCTGATAGAACTCCATTCATCACAGTAAATTCGTATGCAAATTGGGTTTCAAGTTTAGGCATCAACGTTTTTCTAGCCCTGTGAGATGACTATATAACATTTCCTTTTTCCATTTATTTTTGAATGAATTTTTTATTTGCAATTTTCAGATGATTTACCAGCATTATCTTCATGACCATTGTGATTATTATTAGAATGATGATCATAGTTATCAACGTTGATCGAGATGACTGTGGTCATAATTGATACAAGTGCAATGTTCCGAACCACAGGTGCTGATAAAATGACCAGTCAGCCCTTTAATTACGTTCGCTAACTGAAACATACTTTTGTGTTGAAAAAAATAGTTGCAAATACCAATAATACACCGAAAAAAAGGAAATAAAGGTGGTCACCAATTTTCAGAGATACGCACACAAAAGTCTGTTTCAGTTAGCGAACGTAATTAAAGGGCTGATTGGTCATTTTATCAGCACCTGTGATTCGGAACATTGCACTTGTGTCAGTTATGACCACAGTCATCTCGATCAACATTGATAACTATGATCATCATTCTAATAATAATCACAATGAACATGAAGATAATGCTGGTAAATCATCTGAAAATTGCAAATAAAAAAACTTCATTCGAAAATAACCTCGTAAAAGTTCTTTTCATTAAGTTTCCTTTCCTTTCTTTTTAGTTTTCTGTTAAAGAAAACTATTGTGCCGGCTTTGTCTGTCCTTCCCCACTTTTTCTGTCCGCCCTCAGATCTTAAAAGCTACTGAGGCTAGAGGGCTGCAAATTGGTATGTTGATCAGCTATCCTCCAATCATCAAACATAGCAAATTGCAGCCCTCTAGCTTCAGTAGTTTTTATTTTGTTCGGGGTTAAATTTAGCCATAATCGTGCTCCTGGCAACGATATAGGATAGGCCGCCACCGGACCGTGGTTAAAGTTTCATTGGCAGCGGATCATACAGCATTATACCAAGACCACCGAAAGATAGATCTGTTTTCGGTGGCCTTAATTATACGCTGTAGCTGCTGTACAGAAAACTCGATTGCGCCGAAGAAACTTCGGCGCATTTTTTACTTGTTCTTTTCGTTAATGATTCCAGAAACTTTCATAATTGGGAGGACATTAAATACCCAAATACTCTCCACGGTCAGTGGTTGCATTTAAAATTGACGTAATTAGGGTCTCTTATCTCTCGAAGAACTGCGATAAGTGAGAAAGGGAGACTTGACATTTTCTTCTGATGGTGCTTCAGCAGATAAGCTGTCTTTTAAAAACTTGATATACATCAACGATAAGATAAGAATCTTCCATACACCTTGCCTACTAAATGGTTTAATCACAGATCAAAATTTGGCAAACATCCTTTACATATGATGCAGAATTCAACATAGTCTAATGTTTAATTGTTGATTATTATTTTCTCCAGCCTGTGTCGTCGCCGACACTTAATTAAGGTTATATAAAATGCATTTACATGTTTTTTTTTCTGGCAGTCTTAATTTGGAAGGTTCGTCTGAGAAAAGTGTATGATCCCTGGGCGACATTTTTCTTAACTGGAGGACGACCACTGCTGTATCTGGTACTTTCACGTTTCCAGTACAAAACTTTTTATTAGTCGGATCATTTCCCGTTTCTTCAAAAGTACTGGGAATGATAAAATCGGAATATGTTCAGTTTCTTTTAAAAACACAGAGGGAATAACATTCCAGTCATTTATATGTCTTCGTTGTCATTCCAAATTAGAGTTTGTTCATTCCTAAAATGTTATTTATTCTTCCTCAGACACATCTGTCCCCGCAGTGATTCTTTAAAGTGAAATTAGTCGGTGGCACCATATTTGATTTATATTTAGCAGACTCCATTTTCTAATTTTCTGCATTTCATTTATCATAACGGAATGAAGTAAGCAAATTATAATACATTTCCCCTTCCCAATTTTTTCAGCATTTCGTGCGTTATCATATGATAATGTACAGTAACGTCCCCCTTTTAATGAACGCACCCTTACGTTTATTAGTGTTCATGCCAGGCAAGTGACAAAGTCAATAATTATTCCCTTATCTCAGGAAGGGTGCCCTCAAAACGCGGAAAATTGATGGCGCAGTTGCAGTATTACCACTCTCTCTCTCTCTCTCTCTCTCTCTCTCTCTCTCTCTCTCTCTCTCTCTCCTCCCTGCTGTTGCAGTATTGCCAGACACGAGATCATTTAGCTGATAACAACTGTTGTATATTGAAGAGGATATTGTGGAGAAAATGGCTAGCGAGGGTGGCTGGGATATGGTTGCTGGGTGAAGACAAACAAACCTTATCAGTGAAAATGGGCGCATTTACACAAGCACTCGGTCCCCAGTCTCTCTCTCTCTCTCTCTCTCTCTCTGTACGTGCGTGCGGGCATATGACTGTAGCACTAGTATACATGGTCCGAGTCAACTCTATCTCGCCATCTCTTGTTTAAAATTGCAGTACTTCTCTCTCTCTCTCTCTCTCTCTCTCTCTCTCTCTCTCTCTCTCTCTCTCAGTATAACATCAAGTATCAATTTAGCTTGACAGTCTTGCAGGTAAAGACCACTATGACTCCTCCTCCCCCTCCTCCTCTCTCTCTCTCTCTCTCTCTCTCTCTCTCTCTCTCTCTCTCTCTCTCTCTCTCTCAGTATAACATCAAGTATCAATTTAGCTTGACAGTCTTGCAGGTAAAGACCACTATGACTCACCACCTCCTCTCTCTCTCTCTCTCTCTCTCTCTCTCTCTCTCTCTCTCTCTCACTGATATTATTACTTCCTTGATTAATGTCTTAGGGGTACGTCCATACGGAATATGATTTGCTTATATAGGGTAAGCAGGTAGCAGTTTGCGTAGTGGGAGTGGCGCACGGACGAACAAACGGCATTTCGCAGGTAGAGTTTCCTTCCTCGTGGCCCCTCCTCTTCCTTTCCCCTCATTCCACTCCTGGTTATCAGGCACGATGATTAAAATGACCCAGAGGCTTGTGGAGCCAGAGGGGCCCCGTGTTGGTGTTAGGGAAGGGGAAAGCGCGATTAACATCGCCTTGATACTTCTTAAACAAGTTGCTTAATCGCATGTTTTCTCTCAGATGAAATATTGGATGTTTTTCGTAGCTTAGATTGTTTCCTTTAGTTTTTCAGGCGAAAGCGTCATTTTTTAAACATTGTTATTCTTTTACTTCTGTCATTGCTTCTGTTTTTTCTGGAATATTTTTCTGGAATATTCTCCACGGATAAAAAAATCGCAACATGCAATGTATTTTTTATCTCAGTTTGTAGTTATGTAAATACTATTTTACAATAATGAGAATCAAATAATCAAGACAAACAGGATTTTTTGCCTTTATAGTTCATGTATACTCCGAGCATGTGAGCCTTAACTTACCATAAATGCTACTGTAGTGAGGACATACTGTATTTAGCCAGTCACTTAATTAGGAGCTGCAAAACTAACAGCAATGATTTCTTCTGAAAATACATCATTGGATAGAAATTCATTATCATACATTTTCTTCAACCTTTTCCAAAAGCGTTACCTGTAAAGTTAGTCTGAAATCATGAACAGAATAATGGGAAGAATGCTCTTGGAAGAACTGGGAATTGATATTCATGGATAGATAGCAAAATGGAAAGGATTATGGATACATAGCACTCAGTCGTTCTATATTTATATACTAGAACATGCCGTATATTTGCTGTATTCTCCCGTTGTATGATCACCGCAATGTATAATCTTTCATAAAACACTTAAGGGTTTGCTGGATCTAACATCGTTGTAGCCGTTTTCCTTATTGCTTGGTTTCAAGTTGAATAAAAATTGGTAGCACATATTTGTGTATGCAGTATTTCCAGATTTATTGTATGCCTCAGTTTTCTTTATCGGTTTCAGAACTTGAAATTTTTAATGTCAGGAACTGTGACAGTGAGAAATGAACGCTGCCAACACTGAGTTGCTGAAAAGGAAAATTAGTATTCAAAGTGATCAAGTTAAAGCGACAGAGGTTTCTGAGATCTTTTGTGACGTAACTAATCATGAATTCATCTAATAGACGAATCCAAGGGCCTCCGATTCCGTATGTTCTAGGGTATTTGAACTCTCCTGTAGACAGAACCTTCATCAAACGAGAACAACCTATATGGACAGACAGCAAGCACCTATCGTCGGAAGATATATATTTCGATAATGAAAGCAAATCACGCTGAAGATGAAGGGAAGCGTAGGGCGATTGCTGTGATTCCCTGTGATTTATGGACGTTTAATGTATGGAAAATAGAGCGAGAGCGGCGGAAAAGGATCTATTTAAGGGTCCTGATTCTCTCTGATGATGACGGATTGGGAGAGAAATGACTTTACCGCTGCAACGACCCTCCCAGGGACTCCCAGAGGCGTTTATATTTCACCCGCCTCTCCGTTTGTCTGTTTGTTTCAGCGTGTGAATATGCAGAGCGAGAGAGAGAGAGAGAGAGAGAGAGAGAGAGAGAGAGAGA
>JANJGK010000005.1:32105402-32132902 GCA_039081455.1 Macrobrachium rosenbergii | reverse complement strand
TCCCCATCGGGGATATTCCCGAGGCAGTGTGGATTTGATATTAAGTGACATTTGTAGCTTCATGATTATATATATATATATATATATATATATATATATATATATATATATATATATATATATATATATATATTATAATGATATGTCTTATGATATGTGTATATTCTGTAAAAGTAATATGTTTTCTGTTTTTTTATATGTTTTCTCCTATATTTCTCATGTGTTGTGAAATATAACGAGGTGGTTTTGTAGTATGTGCATTTTTGTGCAATGCTTATATATTTTTTCTTTTGTGTTTGTCATATATGGACTGTAATAACTGAAGTACTGTTTGTGGGAGATGCTAAATGTTAGATTTTAGAAGGGTTGGTTGGTTGTGTGATAAGATAAGATGTGTCTTCCTGTAGGCTTGTTTGTTCAGGTGGACAGGATGTGGATATGCAAAGAAATCCTAGAAGCCACTCATGTTATCATTTAAAAGGGAGATGGGTTGACAGGTTTGATAACCATGGCCAGTTCAGAGGCCTGTGTGTTTGCACAAGTGTTTAAACGGGAAGTTGTCAACCTTTCAGATAAGAGGCAGGCCTACGTAATTCTCTGAGCCAGGGAATAATTTCCCCGTCTTTTTTCCCTTTTGAGAGGAAGAATCTGTTTTTTCCTTTCTTTACCCAGGGAAGAAACTCAGTTTATGCCTGTTCCTACTAGGGTAACCACTTTCTACAAATGCCTAATTGGCAACCCAGGTTTAACCTCATAGGAAATATTGGTAAAATAAAGTCAGTTCAGTTGGAGACCTGGTAGAAATAGGGTGGTCTCTCTCTCTCTCTCTCTCTCTCTCTCTCTCTCTCTCTCTCTCTCTCTCTCTCTCTCTCTCTCTCATCCCCTTTTAATATAGAAGAGTGTAAAATTGTGGTCACTCTCCCAAACATATAAGTTTTGTGAACTGTTAATTGTCTTTAATGCTCCCTTGGTAGAATCTGATTTCAGAGAGAATATCGCTCGTATCCAGAAATCACACAACGGTTCATTGTATGCGATCGTCATGGTCTTGCTGTATCCAGAAACCACAATTACATTTAACAATGTAATTGTGGAACCATAGTGAAGGAGGCGTCGCATGGGTACCCCCTTGCGATGGCAGAATTGAAAGAATGTAAATTTCAACTCTGCATTAAAATACATTTGCCAAAGTGACTTATCTACAATGTCTATAAAAAATATGAAACAATTTGTGGTAAAAAGACCTGAATAACAGCACAACAAAGGTCATGAAAAGAATACTTTTAAGAAGTCTTTGCCTGCCGACGACGGATGAATTCTAGCTCATTGTAACAAAAAGAACCAGTCAGGCACCTATGTTGGAATTCTTTTTCTTCAAAATAGGCTTTGTTGACATGTTTAGAGTTTCCTTTTCAATACAGAATTACATTTTTAATTGGTATACATCTAGAAATCTTAATGTGTTAGTGTTATATTGCCCAAGAAAGTTGAAATCAGTACAGCCACTGAAGCTCACAGGTAGGCTACAAGGTGATACAAGTGTGAAATTCCTCATAGGCTGTTTATCGGTCGGTGATCACATTCTCATGCTCCTTTATTAAATCAAGAAGCATTAAACGCTGAGAATCGGCTATTGGGGGTGCACGATCCATATTCCTGATAAGTTTCCTTGCATATTTCCTAACTGTTTGTTTACATTTTTGCGAGAAATCAGGACAGCAAATATCAAGTATACAAAATATACTACAGATATGCAGTATCTTTTTCTAATAAATAGTAAAGCATAAAGACATTTTAATTCAGTATCACTGTAATAAAAGAAATTGTCTATGATACTGATACAGCCTTGTAATCATTGATTCCAGGCATTTCATTCCCAGTAACCGCATATGTTTGTAAGCCTGTTTAATCAGTGAGGCAATGTGATGGGAGTTGGGGGGTTTTAGGGGTGTCTTACGATTTCTGGATACCACGACAGCCCTTCGTATGGGACCATACAACCGCGATCGCCTTCGTGTTGACAAATGCAATCGTATGATTTCTGGATATGGCCCTATATTGTAACAGGCCCGAGGTACAAGTGTTTTTACTCAGGAAAAAGGAGTTGTGCAATGGTGTGCAGAGACTTGTATAAAGTAAAGTGGTATTTACTTATTTTTTTACCAAGGTAAAAAGGTGAATGTGATCTTTTAAAAAGGTGAATGTAATCTTTTTTAAAAAGGTAGATATAATCTTTAAACAGATTTTGCCTTAATGAAATTATTGTTGATAAACTTTTTGTGCATTTTTCCATGTCCTTGTCATTACATTTCTTTTATGTGTTCTTGTGTTTACAATTTCACAGTGTTACCCAAGACTTTGTGCTGGTGATTTAACGTTGATTTATATGTGTTGATACTTTAACATTGAATACTTGTGTTGATTTCATTTCTTAAGATATCTTTTTCAAATTTGGAGTAAATCTTAATAGTTTGAATTTTGCTTAGTTAACGTAAATTATTGATAAATATAAAGTTTTGTGAATTAATCTTGTTTAAGAATTCATTAAATCTTACGTTGTTTTCAAGTAACAGTAAATTTTTTTGAGATTGTGGACTCTACTTATAACTTTGAACTTAGAAATAAATTTTTGTATTTAAAGTTTTAAAAGCACAGTGTTTCATTTTGACCACCAGTGAATATAGTCATTTAAGTATGCACAAGGTAAGTGATAAACATGTTCTGTTCTCCTTTGAGTTTTTTTTAAGTGAATTAGGACCAGGGAAACAATCATAGTTGTTTGATGGAGTAATGCCCTCTCCCCTCTACTATATTTATTGCTTAATAGTTATTACCCCACTCATAACTTGATAAACTTAGATTGATTTATTCAAGTGATAAGCAACTTTTAAGGAATCACTGTTACCTTTAGAGCGTTCAGTCATAATATTATTGTTATGAGGTTTCAGGTATCTGGCTGAAGTGAGGTGAATTTTTGGATTTAATAGTTGTACAACAACCAGGTACTTGATCACTTTGTGACAATATATATATATATATATATATATATATATATATATATATATATATATATATATATATATATATATCATTGTAGATTGTATTATACTATATATATGTATATATATATATATATATATATATATATATATATATATATATATATATATAATTTTTCTTAAAAAACATCATAATTTACATTTGCACCAAACCCTTCATAAAATCGGATAATGAAACATTGACATTCAGTCTACAAATGTTGGCTGCAAAGCATAGTTTTCAAGTCCAAAATAAATTCTCAATTTTAAGCTAACATAATTTTACAGTTGATTGGCAACTTCTCACGCGCCGTAGACTTATACTTGAGGCACCACAATACTAGAGATTCAGTCTGGAATTCACAACTCAAGAGTCAACCAATTTGATCAGTTTTTATAGCATTCCTTTTCTTACTGAAATTCTCCCAATTCTCTTCAGGAATTTCTGAATCATTCTACCTTTCATGAAGTGGGTCAGTCGTCAGTTGAGCATTGGGTGAATTCTGTTAACACACATCTTGGGCTGGACCGCGATATTTTTGGGAAGGTGGGGTGGGGTGGGAGGGGGCCGGATGTGGTAGATGGGAGTTATTGTGGTTGGGAGCCAGCCATTATCATCCCTGTCTGTCTGTTAACCATAAAAGTAATTTAGATCTGCTCAGTATCTGGCGTAAAGTTATCTTTGATGAGTGGTATAGTTTTCAATTGCCTTCCCTACTAGTAAGAAGGATTCAGTTTATGTGTGTTTAATTTATATATATTATTAACATAGACAAAACTCTTATAGCAAAGTGTCTTTGTTTTAACAAGGGCAATACTCCCTGTAATTAGGAATGCTATAATTTTAGGAATGGATCCGGGATAATGTTCATTACTTATATGCCCCATAAGTTAAAGTATGAAAACTAGACTTCCTTAAGTCAGAGTGGGAAAACTAGACTTCACTCTATGGTACATACGAAAGAACTCAGAAAAAAAAATATTAATGGAAAACTTGAAATCGATGACTTACAGCAACTGTTGACAGAAGAAAATACGTAAATAAAACAGCCAGAGAGAAAATGTGGCTTTCCCAGTTGAATATAGCTTTAGACGAAGAAGAGAAATAAAAAAAGAAAATAAAAAGTTTGCGGCTGGTGGACGTCCTAGCGCAGGCAAATAATGACCGAGCGAAGTAAATTCCTCGAGAGAGTAAAATCTTTCGTGACATCAATTTCCCGAGAAAGGAGGAGACAGATATTGCTATATCCATTCCAGATAACACTGCTGGAGGAATTTTTCGTGGAGCGGAGAAAGGAACGAGAGAAAAGGGCTGGAAGGAGTTTAGGAAGATGTAAATGGGGGGAAAATGGCTGAGATTAGGTATGTTAAGGATATGTAAAATAGTATATAAATAGTACTGTTATCATAATTACAATCCTTCAAAATCAGTACAAATGATTTGTTGCTGTTTACCTTTATTTCAAATCCAGTTCTAATAATCTTCCAGACGCGTGGAATAGTGGAAGGATGCAAATGGAAAGTAGAGCACAGAGGAGAGAGAGAGAGAGAGAGAGAGAGAGAGAGAGAGAGAGAGAGAGAGAGAGAGAGAGAGAGAGAGAGAGAGAGGGTGGGAGTGGGGGGGAGACGACTTTGAAAAGAAAGGATTTTCCGAGACGACCAAGAAAGTGAGAACGAGTCGACGAACAGAGTTAGGAAAGAAGATAAACACTGTTAAAACCATAACGCGCTGGAAGTATTCTTGCAAGCGAAAAAGGAGGGCTGAGAAGGGACTGGGGAGAGGTGGTATAGGGGCGGGAGGAAGGAGGGAGGGAGGAAGAGTAAAAGCTGGGCCCTAATCTCTTGAAAAGAACCTGTCTTGCGAAGCATTACTTGATGAATGCATCTCATAAAGCTGATTAAACCGGGCTCGTAATGCTGGACTCATTACAATGAACTCATCGCCTCAAGGATGTTGCCAAACTTATCGACTCGCGAGCGCTCGCCCAGTGACGACCACCATTGTTGTTCCCCCTTCCTAAAAGATGGCATTTCTGGCAGCTGTTTTTCCTCTCTTTCCCTTCTTCCTCGTCTCTTTTTGTGCATTGGTGTGCATCTCCTTGTTGATTACTTATTTCAAGCCTTTAGTATTATCTTTTTCCTTTTCTCCTACGCGGATTTTCATATGAATGGAAATAACGTTTTCATTTTTTCTGATTTGTTTTCATAGAGCTTCCTGTTTTCTTTTTTCCCCGGGGAAAGGGGTGGTGGTTGTATAAAACGTTAATTATTTTTTTCTTTTTGGCTGCTTACTTGGTATGATTTTTTCCGTATATAAAGTTGATTTTTTTCTGATATTCTATAGTATTTACTGTTTGAGGGTGCGTGCATAATATGCACGAACGCAGCTTGTACATGATCAATATTTGCTCAAAGATATATAGGAAACTTTTTCAACCATTCAGGGGGAATTAACCAAAAAAAAAAAAAAAAAAAAAAACTTGTTACGTGCCCACAGACCTACCAGACATTTCACGCATGAAAAAGAAATCTGTAACTGTCATTGGACTTTAGGAAAAAATGGAAAATAATTAAATGGGGCAAATGACTAAAATTTCTTTGCGTATGCCAGCATACCTTATAAGAGAATAGAAAAATTAAAAGTGTGCGAAGTTATCTAAGTGTTAGCTTACAACTTCATTTCACAATATGAGATGCGAAATTTATCGAATGCCCAAAGGGTAGTTAAGACTAGCAAAAAGGTCATTTTTTGTCAAGAGATCTTATTAATTAATAAGCTGCAGGGTCATGGGTCGAGCGATAACTTTACGTGTCAAAGATTAGAAAGTTTAATGAAGAGCTTTAAATGCTAGTTAAACGCTCTTAAGACCATTTCCTCGTGCCCATGTGTAACCAAGAGTGAAGCACTTTGAATAACGACTTAGACATCGACAGGACCTGATCTGGACTTTCTCTCGCGAAAAAGCAATTAACATGCGACGAATGAGTTGTCTTTTTAACGGAGTTTTTCTCTGGGTAGGGGACAGTGGAATGGTGTGGGTCTTGCAAAGGCTTAATTGATATAAATCTGACAATTTGATAAACAGTAGGCTTGTAACTGTTGCATTTTCAGTGCCAGTATGTTTTATCGGAAGTTAAGATAATTTCTATGGGATACACCAGGAAATACATTTTTTGAAAAAAAATTAACGTGATCCCAGGTTTAACCAATAATAGTTGCAGTAAGTATACCTTAGTTTTACCAGACCACTGAGCTGATTAACAGCTCTCCTAGGGCTGGCCCGAAGGATTAGACTTATTTTACGTGGCTAAGAACCAATTGGTTACTTAGCAACGGGACCTACAGCTTATTGTGGAATCCGAACCACATTATAGCGAGAAATGAATTTCGTTGCAGTGCTTGACTGATGTGACATATCGTACCATATTCCCATCTTTTCACGAAGTTTCACAAACCGCCTGATAACGCCTGTGAACCTAAATGAGAGTCGAAGAACAAGAGAGGGTTTCATCAACAGTTTTTCGTGAAAAGCTGGCACTACAATGCATTAGAAATAGGAACATATATGTGTGTATGTATATGTATATGTATATATATATATATATATATATATATATATATATATATATATATATATATATATATATATATATATATATATATATATATATATATATATATATATATATATATATTTATATATATGAATTATGTATATATATTTGTATACATATATATATATATATATATATATATATATATATATATATATATATATATATATATGTGTGTGTGTGTGTGTGTGTGTGTGTGTGTGCGCGCGTCTGTTTGTGTGTGCATGTATGTGTGTGGGTTGAATATATGCCCATAAATACTAAATTGACGTTGAAAACGCTATATTTTGCTGATACCACATCAGGCAGGATCACAGGTAAAATGTGGGAAGGAGGTGAGTAGGGTACTTATATCGCATTATCAGTTAGGGATAATGACTATGACGCGGTAAAAAAGCAGTTAACTCACTTATCCTGTGAAGAAAAAAGTCAAGACGCCGACTGATTTAACCCTCATTAGTTTGCAAACGAGCAGAATCTGGTGAACAAATCAGTTAAGGACTTGCTTTAGAATAGGTCGTAAAATCAACTCGTCCATATAAACCAATTTCCAGTGTCCCTGACAGATCCATATCTATTTGACTGATGAAGGAGGATTCCAGAATCTTGCTCTCTTGTTCTGACAGTTACTCTTGAGAAACAGCGTGGGTTCACTCCATTTAATACAATGACCCTAGTGTCTCATATTTATGAATGTCCCCAACTCCTGAATCAGTAGGTTACTGCTCGTTTTTTGCTATTGATCTCCATGAAATATATCTGTCGGCCTCACTAGTATTAAATGTTTATTAGCTTTTATGTATATATGTATGTGTGTGTATATATATGTATATATACTGTTTATATGTACATGTGTACATATGTACACACACTCATATCTAATATATATATATATATATATATATATATATATATATATATATATATATATATATATATATATATATATATATATATATAATATATATATATATATATATATATATATATATATATGTGTGTGTGTGTGTGTGTGTGTGTGTGTATACATATATACATATATATATATATATATATATATATATATATATATATATATATATATATATATATATATATATATATATATATATATATATGAATATGGCATAGGAATGCAGATTGTTTCCATCTATCACCTACCAGTCTACCAAGTTGTAAATTTTTACCAGCGTCTACTGGAGTCAAGCAAAAATGGCACGGAACTTACAACTTCATTCTAATAACATGTTGAGAAACCAGAAGGCTGTAATAACTTGGTGCGATCCTTTCCAACTAGAAAATTTGTGGAAAAAAGAGAATAAACTGCAAAAATGAGTGCACGTATTACGTCTTGGATGACTTTAGAAGAACTATGTTCCGTCCTGGCAGTGGCTCTTCCCTGCAGGTGCATTTATGCTGACTTTGGAAATTTGCTCAGTTGGATACAAGAGCTATTTGATCATGGTCTTTCGAACACTGAACTGATGCCGCCGGAAGTGCCCAGGTTCCGGTGAGGTATGTGTGTGTGTGTGTGTGTGTGCGTGGGCGATCACTCACGGTATATTAACCGGGGATAGACGCTTGCAGGAGGATTGCATTAAGAGATCTGGGTCTGTTTGGTTAGTGGTGAAGTGGTAGAAGATCGCCACTGGAAAATCTGTTATTTATCGCCATAGTAAGTGAGTACTGTGATTCATGAACACTTTTCTCTTTACAGACATTGTTTTTGACAGGAAGACCTAATAGTGCTGCAGTGAAATTGATCGATGTCTACCTGATGAATTTTCCCATGTACTTCTTCAGTGTGCACTTTTCTGTTTTGAAAATGTATATTAATCAACACCATTTCAGGTTTTAATATAATGATATGTTTCTTTCAACAGAAATTCGAGTTTCGTCCTGAGAGGACGAATATTTTGGAAGTGGTGTTTTTACTCTTACATACTATATGACATATATAGTGGTCTAAAAGAACTATGACCTTATTACTTTGTTTGATGACCAAGGTGTTATTCACTAGTATTGCTTGGTATAGAACTATTTGTGAAACAGTATTTCCCCTAGCTATGAATTCCATTGATATGGGGTGTGAATCACTCCATTTCATGGCCGTGGCCTTTGCTGAATCACTTTTTGTTAAATTTGCAAATAAAGTCTAGTTTTGTACGTCAGTGTTTAATTCCAGTAGGCCTTTGTGTAAAGATAGGTTTAGTGAGAGAAGATGACAAAGGAGAAGGGATTTGCTGACCCAGGGATGAGCCGCGCTACCACAGACATCTTGGAGAAGTAAGATGAGTGATTCTGTTCTTAAAACAGATAAAGCAATAAAAGATGAACCTGTTTGACCTGGGGAACAGGCCCATTAACACATGTGGTCCTTTAACAGAAAAGAATAAGAGTGAAAAGAGAGTGCTTTAGGGGGAGTCTGAATCTGTGCCTTGCTGAGTATGAAGGTTATGGAAGGATAATTGTGCTAGGTGATTTAAATGCAAAAGTAGTGACAAGGAAAGGTGTTGTTGATAGTTATGGAGTTCTTGGAGGAAATGGGGATTAAGAGGCTAGAATGGAAATGTATCTGGAAATGAGTCTGATTGTTGGCAAAACATGATTTCCAAAGAAGAATATTCATAAGTATTAAGAATAAGAAAATGATAAGGAACAGAATTTTAGTTTACGCGCTAGTACAGAGCAGATGGAAGAGTAATTTGATGGGTTTAATATTAAGAACAGGAGCGGCAGAGGCCCTTATCTGATCAGTAATTGCTTGAAAAAAATTTCAGATCGATGGAAGTCCAAATTGGAGACAGGCAGGTAAATATAATTTAGACAGGCAGGTAAAAATAATTTAGACAAGTGAGTTTGAAAAGAAGAAAATGAGAAGAGCAAGTAAATTTCCTCTCCAAAGCTCCAGTGAAAGGCTATGATTCAGCCTTGATCCAGGTGTATTAGCTGAAGGAAATATACCTCTTGGCCACGTTTATATTGTCGAGTTTGAAACTTTAGACCACAATTAATCCATTTTCTTCTAGTATGCCAGAACATGAATGTAAAAAGTGCTCAGGCTGGAGATGCAGAAGTGGAAGAAACATATGAGTAGTGTATAAAATTCCAGGATTTGGACGAAGAGTCAGCGGGGAGCATATGTGATTATAGAAGGGTAGGGAGAGGGAGTAAAATAAGTAATTGTATGGAAGACGAAATATGAGTTGTAATGAATGTAAACCAGAGACAGAAGGGAAGATCGCATGCAGAAATGTAGGAGGATGAATGAGGCAGTCAAGAGGAAAGTGAGAAATAACATGAAGGCAAGTAATAAAGTAAAGGGATGAAGGTGATTAAGTAATTTAATGAGAACAGGAAGTTGTTCGATAGGGAAGTAAATGTTACAAGAATTGTTAATGATGAAGTGGATATCAGAACAGATGCAATCGGAGAGATGTCGTCTGAAGTGAATGCAGACCTGGGTTGATGATGTTAGTATTCTGAATATGTATCGAATGTGAAGGCCGCCTCTTAGAACCTTTAAACTTTGAAAACAAATTGAATCATACCTCTAGTTCTTCATTGGAGGGATGGGTAGAGCTCTCGGCTAGCACGCTGTTGGCCCAGCGTTCGAATCCCCGACGGCCAATGAAGAATTAGAGGAATTTATTTCTAGTAATAGACACTCATTTCTCGTTATAATGTGGTTCGGATTCTACAATAAGCTGTAGGTTCCGTTACTAGGTAACCTGTTGGTTCTTAGCCACGTAAAATAAATCTAACCCTTCGGGCCAGCCCTAGGAGAGCTGTTAATCAGCTCAGTGGTCTGGTTAAACTAACATACACTTACTACTCTACTGCTAAACTTTAAATTCTTATCCGGCTTGTATTTTTCGGGTTCTTAAAACCTTTCGTCCTTTAAGAATAAGGTCTGTCGTTCCCTTCGTGATAAAGCCACCCTCTCTTCATTCCTTTTTCGTTTTCGTGATTTCTTCAGGCTAGGGTTAAATGGCATTAAGTTCTCCGTCCTGGTCTCCCTCCCTCTTGGAAACAAAATTTGAAGGCTACCTTGGACAATCGCAGGTCGCCTGTATTGTTCCCGATTCCAAGGTTAAAGTAAAGACTTGGGAAGCAACAAGATAAAGACAGGCTTTCTTAGGATAGGGCACCTGCTTCACTTTTTTTTTTTTTCCAGGTCTTGTCCGAAATAGGTCGGAAACTGACTAGCCTTGTTTGACAAGCTCCACTGACAGCAGCTGTATAAGATATATATATATATATAAATATATATATAATATATATATATATATATATATATATATATATATATATATATATATATATATATATATATATATATATATATATATATGTATATATATATATATATAAGCCTTGTAACAGTGAGTATGCTTGTTCGTGTCTAAACTTGGTTTTCTTAACTTGTATCGTTAGACTCCTTAATGATGCACATAAATATGCTCTGACATTTGCTGTCTTTGGCTACATTATTAACACGTTACAGATAGGCAAGATAACATTCTTACTTGAATTCCCGCACATTTTTTTGATTTGCATTAACACTAATAATGAAGTTTGAATAAACACTGCTCCAGCGTTGAACTCGTGGCCTGCCGCATTTTAATTCAAGCGAATGCTCCTTCGAATTCATGAGGAACCCTCTTTGATTTTGCGCTAATATTTCTCTGAATCACGCCGTGAATTTCCATTATTCCGCTCATTACTGGAGTTTCATTTACTATGCTTCCGTTTGGATGTAGCAACTTCATTTTCACCTGAGGACTGGATATTACTTTGTTAATTCAGTCTTCATATATTTATAATTTGGCTTTTATTTAATACCTTTTGTATTTGTGTCTAGGTACGTGCGTTTTATTAATCGCGGCATTTACAGCAAAGTATGCATGCATACTTATACCAAAACTCGAACATATATATATATATATATATATATATATATATATATATATGTATGTGTGTGTGTGTGTGTGTGTGTGTGTGTGTGTGTGTGTGTGTGTGAAGGGCGGGTAGTGGTAAGTTGGGAGCGTGTTTGCTTTTATTTGAGAGTGAAGGGTTTGATTGCTATATAAGTAAAGAATCTATTTATGTTATACATTTGATTGTGTGTTGATTATTTCTATTATTATATACACGTATATATATATATATATATATATATATATATATATATATATATACACTCGTATATATACATAAATACATATAATGCGTGTAGTATATGTGTGTGTTTGTATATCTTACGGACGAAATTAGAACCAACAAGATCATAATTAGCTCTCTCGTCTGCTGATTAGTTGTGTATCGCTTTACAGTAGATCAGTGTCAGAGAGGTAATTGCTATCCTGCTCCCTTAAATTATTATTCTGAATTTATGTTGGTTTTACAACTTGCCTCTACTCTCGAATACGCACACACACACATATATTATATATATATATATATATATATATATATATATATATATATATATATATATATATATATATATATATATATATATATATATATATATATATATATATATATATATATAATATTTTTATATATCTGTGTTTATGTATGTTTGTGCATATATATACAGAATATATATATATATATATATATATATATATATATATATATATATATATATATATATATATATATATATATATCTATATATATATATATATGTATGTATGTATGTATATATATGTATATTCATATCAAAATATATATATGTTAATAGAAAGATTGATAGGTAAATTATATATCTGTCTATCTATCTATCTATCTATCTACTATATATATATATATATATACATATATATATATATATATATATATATATATATATATATATGTATATATACATATTTGTCTTGTAAAAATTCACAGAGTTTATGTGTGTTATATCATTTTTAATCGCCTTTGCTTGAAGCATAAAGTAATTCCTTGGCATGAAATTCGTGATTTACTTTCTAAACGAAAAAGAAAATTACATTAGGCAATAATTTCTCGGCGAAAATATATTCAGGAAGAAATTAGACACGCTCTTAATCTAATGATTAATTCTTGGCCCTCGCCTCCCCCGGCGAATTTCGCTCCAATGTTCCCCTCCTTTTTTTCATCCGAAAGAAAGCGAAAAGATTATTCGATGCAATTAGGTATGCTGCGAATATTCAATGAAGAGGTTCACTAATTAATGGTAGCAAAGGGCTATTGTCTGAGGCCGAATATCCACCCTAAACCGTGGTAACAGGTAAATGAATAGACGTCAATGGGAAAAATGGACTAAGAGATGTACTCCACCCTCGCAGCATCCGACACGCCCCCACGGCCACGCCCTCGGGAGTTCCTGCTGGTGGCGTCCACCTGCTTCTCTTCTTCCTGTGTTGTGTGTGTGTTTGTCTCCGGCTTCCACTCTTTTCATTATCATCCCTTCTCTTCCTCTTCCTCATACTTAACACGCCTTCCTGCGTCTTTCCTTCCTAGTGCCGTTCTTGCTGCTCCTGTTCAACTGGTTCTTCATCTCCTCTTCTTCTTATGTCGAGATTAGATCTTGCTCTGTTAGCTGTGATGTACTCTATGTACACAGATCCGGTATTTTAGTTTTCTCTTTTGATACTGCATCCATCTGTCCTTAGAACTCTTTCTGCTCTCTTGAGTCTAATTTTTTCCTGTTATAACTTCTTATAATTTTATTCGACATTTTTATCTCACATCCACTTTTAATTACTAATGCTCCAGTTTGATTTAGGAAACAGTTTACTATTTTTTTAGAGTCCTCTCTCTCTCTCTCTCTCTCTCTCTCTCTCTCTCTCTCTCTCTCTCGTAAATAATTTCCACGAAGAGAACCAAAAGTATGTAACAGGGAGCTATTTTGGTTTCAGTTAACGCGTTTCAAATGTTTAATAAACATACCAAGGAATACGCACTGATATACATTCATATATATATATATATATATATATATATATATATATATATATATATATATATATATATATATATATATATATATATACATATATATGTATATATTTACATATATATGTATGTGTTTGTATATGTGTACGTGTTTATATATACGCACACATATGTATATGTATATATAAATACACACACACATAGAGAGAGAGAGAGAGAGAGAGAGAGAGAGAGAGAGAGAGAGAGAGGGAGGGAGGGAGGGAGAGAGAGAGAGAGAGAGAGACCAATGAACAAAGTACTTACTGCGAAGCAGAATGCAAAAAAAGAGCTGGCAAGGGGAATTTGAGATTGTATTACAGAAAAGAGACCGTCAGTCTAACGCTCTGTTAAAAATAAGTGTGTTAGCACTAAGGAATTTTATAACCTCAAACACGCAGCTTTCGGTAAAGCGTACCCTCTCAGACACTAACCTTCGCAGGAAGCTCTACGGTAGGGAGACAGGTAATGACCAATCGGTTATATTCACTGTCGCAATTATTCAGAGCAAATAAGTAGATGTACTTCTTCCCACAGTGCACCAGGCTTTGACGAATACCTTCTACCTCTTTCTTTTGCACATTCCTCTCATCAGTTTTCTGTAAAAGAAAACTATTGAGATGGCTTTTTGTCTGTTCGTCCGCCCTCAGATCTTAAAAACTGCTGAGGCTAGATGGCTGCAAATTGGTATGTTGATCATCCACCCTCCAATCAGCAAACAGACCAAATTACAGCCCTCTAACCTCAGTAGTTTTTATTTGATTTAAGGTTAAAGTTAGCCACGATCGTGCGTCTGGCACCGCTATAGGTGCCAATAACACAGGCCACCACCTGGCTGTGGCTGAAAGTTTCATGGGCCGGGGCTGTGAGTTTCATGTCCCGTGGCTGAAAGTTTCATACAGCATTATACGCAGTACAGAAAAGTCGATTGCGCCGAAGAAACTTCGTCGAATTTTCTACTTGTTTTTTGTTTTCGTTTAGGCTCCAGCCTCGCTTTAGTCTACCTAGATTTTTTTTTTCGCTTCTCTACTTACTATTAACAAGTGGATGAACTATAGCTCACTGGGCCCTGCTTTAAGAAAATAGTATATGCTTAATGAAACCTGTTTACTGTAATGCGCATTTCTCTCGTCTACTCTTTATTCTTTTAGCACCTAATTCTAGTTTATTATTCCGCCCCTCGTGCAGGTTGTTGCAGGACACAAAAGAACCTTCTTTTGTAGCATCTTGAATGTACGCTTACCTCTTTCAAAAACTACTCAAGAAAGGTCATTTGCAATTACCAGTGTGTGATTGTTCTTTTTATGGCCTGATTATTATTATTATTATTATTATTATTATTATTATTATTATTATTATTATTATTATTCCCGACTTCATCTCTCTTTCCGAAAGCCAAATTTTCGAAATATACCGCTTGAAACATTTCCTTAAATCATTATGTGAAGACATTTCCTTTTCTACTCAGATTCCTAGTTCAGTTATCAATATATATTTGTTAATTTGACCGTATTTTCAAATAACACCGTTCTCCTTTACTTGAAATTTTACACACACAGACACACACACACACACACACACACACACATATATATATATATATATATATATATATATATATATATATATATATATATATGTATATATGTGTGTGTGTGTCTGTATGAGTGTTTATTTTTGTGTCCGTGTATGTGTGTGTGAGTGCGTGCACGTGCACATTCTTACACAGACATATATAACATTTCTTACATTCAACGTGTGTGTCTCGTACCTAGTCCACCTACATGGTCCCGTTTGCCCATAGAATAACCTCGTAAAACACAGGTACGAACAGGTGCGCTAATAAATTTGAGAAATCATGTTATCGCCAGAACCGTTTTCACTCAAAAATAAACAGAAAATAAAACTAACACTGAGCAACATTCATTGATTTGTAAACCTATATACAAGTATTCTCTCTCTCTCTCTCTCTCTCTTTCTCTCTCTCTCTCTCTCTCTCTCTCTCTCTCTCTCTCTCTCTCTCTCTCTCTCTCTCATTTTAGGTGTTTTTGATAGTCAAGCAACGTGTTTTAAAGACAGCTTAATGAGGCTACTTATGTGTTCATAAAACTGTTAATATGTATTTTTAAATGATATACCTATTTATTATACTTTGCAAGGGCGAACTCATTTATAAACGTACATATACATGCATATTTTTCCTATAGCTGGAGATCTTTGAATAGAATGATTCAACCATTTTACTTATACTATCTTTTGTAATAACAGACAGATATGGGCCCGCTAATCACATCACATAATATATAATTATTTCTCCTTCTTTTCAATTTTAAATAACAAATCGCAGTAGACAATCTTTAGGCGCAATTCCCATCATTCTGTGGGAAGAAAAGCGTCATCTCTCGGTGACTTAACGTTCGATGGATTCTCCAGCCATTTCGTTCCCGAGCTTTGCATTATCCGAGACCGAGTGATGAACGTTAGAGCGATGGTTCACACGAGAGGTTACCCTCGCTTCCTGTCGTAATTCAAGGCTTTCGACCGCTCCTTAAAGGCTCCTTACACGCTAAGCATGGTATTTAAGCTCATTTAGTTCACACCACCGTAGAGAAATGGGGAAAATTGTCTTAGTTTATGTTTTATACGCCATTAATGGATGTCGTTGGTTCATATTTATCAGCGTTGAAATTTGCTATGGTGATTGTACGTACTCACTACAGTGGCTCTATCTAGAAAAGTGCTGATAGCGCTTCAATTGGGACCGCTGCTGATTTTGCTAACGCGAGTCATGGCTGTTCAGTTATGTACGAATAAACTATTATCGCTCCCAGTGGGTGGCTGCAGAGGGAAACAGACAGCGGTCGCTGCCACATTCGTCCTTTAACCCCTTGGCTAGGAAATTCCACATATGCAGAAGGCTCATTAGAAGCACCCCCCAACCCCACAACCCTCCTACACCAGAATTCGCCCGCGCGCACTCACAAACATCCCGCCACTCACCTCACCTCTCTCTCGCATGCATTCTCGTTCTTCCTGAAAACAAATTCTTTCAGTTTTCGAGTTCATGAAGTACATATGAATCGTCACGCATACATTATCAGCTTCTCACGTCCACTAGAATTAGGACAGCCTCTGAATTTGGATACTTTTACAGCTTTCATGCTCTTGTAATTGCTTCAAGAATTATTGATGGAAAATCATTATTTGTCTGACATTACAGTTTTCAAAGAGTTGTATTTAGTTATAAAAAATCGTTGTTTTACTTATTTTTATTGTCATTCATGAATATCAGACTGAATTAGATTCACCTTACATACGGGTTTACCTTGCTTACCTTGCAAAAAAATTTATACTGATAGAATTAGCTGTATTAATATTAGAATGTACCCTGAATACATACTGTAACAGGTACGATTGCAGAGAATAAGAATTTATTAGTTTTGAATGCCTTTATCCGCAATTCCCTCTGGAGTATACCTGTGAGGCAGGAAAAACTATCATGTGGAAAATGTAATATATTATCTGGGGAAAAATGTAAATACCAACTTTAAACCAAAATGCCATTTGAAAATGATGAATGTGCTCCCAATATCAACAACTGCTTACAGGCAAAACTACATAGCTGGTTAAACATAGTCACAAACACTAAAAAGGTTTGTTATATCTTTGCGTGTTCAGTAAATGATTTGGATATATTCAGCAGCTGTTCTTAAGATGTAAATGTGATGATGCATTAGTGAGAACCCCAGTGCTGAAATTTTACGCGCAATTAAAATTATTTATAAATTCCAGTCTTTATTTTAAAATTTTTTTTTGCTTGCTGATCGTTTTAAGTTGGATGCCTTTAGTAACTGTTAAACAAGGTATACGATTGCTAGTTAAATTACTAATAAGTAGTAAAGTTTTTTGTATTTCAAAAAAAGAAAATAAATCTGGCCACCTTGGTAGAATATTTTTTTGCCGTTAAATATAAGTCACTCGCCGTCCATACAGACCTAAGTCCCATGTCAACAGGAAGGTACATTCGCTTTAAAAGCAACTCCAAAAGATTCTTTAGGTTTGCTTTGCTCAATAGGATTTGATCTTAGAATCTCTCTCTCTCTCTCTCTCTCTTTCTCTCTCTCTCTCTCTCTCTCTCATCATCCAATTGAAGGGCTCTCTCTCTCTCTCTCTCTGGATATAATCATAGGATCTGTGTGTGTTTGTGCCTGACGGTTTCCCAAATTCCATTGGGATCCTTTGTTCCATTTTCCCTGGGAAAATTCACCAGTCTTCCTCGGGCCTGGCGGAGTTAAGAGGACGGATTGACAAGTTTACGGCGTTTCGGTTGGGTGTTGTTATTGGCGACTGGACATTTCAGCTCGGCGATGTGTAGGTAATGCAGATCTTGAATTACAATTTCCTTCCGTGCGCGTACGCAGCTGCGGACGGTTTCGGAACAGAGCAGTTTGGATATTTATTTAGAAAAAGATGTACGTGTACTAAACAACATTTCCAATAATCTTATATTGCCCAGCGGCCACATCCATCCTCCAATCATCAAACATGCCAAATTGCAGCCCTCTAGTCTCGGTAGTTTTCATTTTATTTAAGTTAGCCATAATCGTGCTTCTGGCAACGCTACAGAATAGGCCACCTCTGGGCTGTGGTTAAAGTCTCATGGGCCGCGGCTCATACAGCATTATACCGAGACCATCGAAAGATATTTCTGTGGCCCTGATTATACGCTGTAGCGGCTGTACAGAAAACTCGATTGCACCGAAAAAACTTCGGCGCATTTTTTACTTGTCATAATTTCATTTGCTTCTCCTCTGACGCTCATGCTCCAACAAATTTGGAACAAACGAAATATTTTATATACATCCATACATACACGCGCTCACACACACATATGTGTATATATATATATATATATATATATATATATATATATATATATATATATATATATATATATATATATTTACATATATACATATATATATATTATATACGTATGTTATTTTACAAAACTCGATAACGTACAGCTTGTAGGTCGTTTGCATCCATTTAATGACCACCTGTTTCATACTTCACTATATTGAATGAAGCGCTGCGGAACTGATTAGGTTACAAATACTTTATGTAGTATGCCTAAAAACCGCTTTTGATACCCTCTAAAATAATAACACCACTTTCCTCTGATTTACAGAAAAAATGCCGTCCACTTTCCATCTTTACAATGGTAAATGGCTCCTTGGCACTTTACGAATACTTCTGATATCTCGGCTGATAAATAATAATTATATCTTTCCCGTAAGCCATAGGTCACGGTATTGACCCTTTCCATTATGTCATAAATATGAATTATTTCTGGTACTCATTATTACTGTTTTTATTATGTTCTTATATACTCTCAGATGAAGGTACATTCTGGATAACCCTGTCCACTTCTAATTCTCAGCTGGATGATTGACATTTTAATTTGTTAAATGAATGAAATGACAGAACAGGTGTTTCCTAATTAAGAAAAACTAAGTAATAAGCATCAACTGATATTATATAAAGTGTGTAAAGAGATTAGGATTTTTCAGAATAATTTCATGTTTATTTTGTATGTACGAGTCACACTTGCCATGTCTAACTTTATTAAGTTACAACGGGAGCACAGTATATGTCAAAGGATTCTCCATTTATACGCAACATTCATAACTTCGTCAGTAGACTTTATAAATCTATCCTGTTGTCAGAAATCACGTAGACGAGCTCAGCAAAAGAGTAAATTTCCCCTGCAGTCAGCCTAAAAGCGGTGCGTTTCGTTGAAACCTGCACGGTGACCTTAGAGACGGTTAAAGAAGTGGCAGGAATTTATTCGTCGACCTTCACATTGAACTTCAAAACGCGGAAGATATGTTAACGAACAACAGGCTAAAATGATCAGTGGTTAAACCGAAGAAAATGTTAAAACAATTTTCCGGAAAACCAAAAGCAAAGTGATTCTCATATTATCAAGAAATTTCCTAAATAAATTGTGTATGTAGGCTATGTCAGTTTTATGCACGAGAAAGGGATGTCTAAACAACATCTTTGTGTGTGGAGGCATATTCATGTACAAACAGTTCTTTTTTCATCCATACACCGTTTCTTCTAACATGGCGTGGCTTTCGTGTTTCGTAGATATTAAATGGATTTAAGGGCCTTTTGTCCCAGAACTTCCAGCCCGTCAGTCCTGAAATAAGATGACATAACAAAATACATATTACGGTTATAGAAGTAATGGACATCTTTAACAGAAGGGACGAAAAGCTCGGTAAAATATGATGCCAGACGCGCCATGAAATAAACCCAGCCAAGAACTGCAAAATAAAAAAAAAAAAAAAAAAAAAAAAACATTATTTTCGAAGCCGTGATTCCGGCTCAGGCACATCGAAATGCACGCCATTTGAATTCCCTTCTGGATATGTTAATCAAATGTTTAATCAGGTGATGGACTCATTTACATGTTCATTAATTAATTCGCGTATCTCTTGTATTCTTTTAAGGGCTGCTGTTTATTTTGTAGTCGCTAATGCATACTCAGGCACCGGTTGCTAATTGCTTATTCGCTTTAACGACCCGCGAGTTAAAAAGCCCGTCGCCGCCCGTGACCAGATTTTAAGTAATGGCTTCTTGAGGGAGGGAAGGTCGTCGGTTCGATGTTGTTCTTTGCTGTTCTTAATGCTGGTGCGGCTGTGGATCTCAGGATTGCTGTCATTGGAACCTTCAGTATTGTTGTACACATTACTGCCATTACATTTGATATACTTTTTGTGTAACTCCTCAACTAGCGTGGATTACGTATATTCTTAATCCTCGGCGTCGGCGATGACATGATATCGAAAGTTCCAGTGCAAGACCTGTACCATTTCACCTCCTCCATCCAGCACAAGGTGAAAAGAAATAACAATTCTGATGAAAACTTGGTGGTCTTCCAGCATTCGTCAAGCAGAATGTCGAGTCTTTAATATAAGGATATAAATGAATGTAACCTCGTCCTCCCTAACCCCACCCCCTTACATTTTATCTCTTACTTTAACCTTCTCAAACGTATCTGCTTTACTCAGGTATGGAAGAATTCATGTTTGAGCGCATTCGAATAAGAGAATGTTTCCAGCGGAAAAATCCTTATCCTTCAACATTCTTAAAATGTATCGATTGACCTATTATAGACTCTACACAGTGATAGCATAGAAATATGCCCAAGAAGGCGATTTTTGCTAAAGTTTCGAAATGGTGGAGCGGGGATTATGTGAAATGATAGACTAGTTTCAGTCATAACAGGTATTCATTTTTTATATAGCGTTTTCGCGAGAAATGAAGAATAAGAAGTTTAAAAGCGCGCTCTGCATGAAGTATTCAAGGTCGTATTTGAAGTGCCATGATTGCCGCGAAGTTCGCTAAACTTAGAAATATCTTGAAAAGTTATTTAGGATGTGCATTTTAAATTTGCCCCATGGCAGAAGTACATCATTATGATATATCTATTTAGACTGATGTCTGGTCGCGTGACAGCCAAGGTTTATGTTTAACTGTCTGATAAACTGCACCGGCCTCCTTGTCTCTGAGGAAATTTTGAGACGTGACCCTAGAAGAGGGTAAAGTAGAGACATTTGCATAGACGGAAATGGTGCACCGTATGACAATATGGGATGGAGCAAGAATTATTATTGTGAGATAGAAAAGAACCCGTAGTACCAAACTACTGTTTCGTGATCACTTGCGCCTTTTGTTCTTCAAGCTGTAAAGAATTTCGTGGATTTATCCCGTGCAAACACTATTCTGTTGTCTCTTTCTCCTCCCAAAAATGGAATTCTCCTCTGGTTTCATTTTCTCTTAACTTCTACGATCTTTATGCAATGAAAGGCAGGTTTATCGCTTGCATATGAATATTTAATTCAGTTGTCACCTGTGATTACGCTCACTTCATCAGCGGGGAAAAGTTCGCGATTTTATCTTGCACCGGGCAAGGATGGAGCAATTTGGGAAAAATCCATTAAAACTCTATAAGCCACTGTTTACGAAAGTTGTGAAGTATTAAGTAGTAGTTCGTCGACTGTAGTAGGTAACAACCAAAGAGGAATAGATGATAGATCCAGCTACTGCATCCCAAAATATCTGAGAATAGGAGGGGAATGCATTCTCGAGTAGAACTGAATATAAATATAAGTTAATATATATATATATATATATATATATATATATATATATATATATATATATATATATATATATATATATACATACATACATACATACATACATACATACATACATACATACATACATACATATGTATACGTTACGTTCGCCATAACCTTGGTCTTCTCATAACCGAAGTTAAACGTTTAACATCGGGTCTTGTCAGCACTTCGGCGGTCGACCAACATAAAATGTGAAACGCCCTGACCGTCCTTTGAAATTCGGCACGGGCTAATAACTGCAAACTAATGAATACGTAAGAAAAACTATAGAAATTACTCTTTGGAGCCACAGTCCCCTTCCTCCCCACCTCAAGACAAATATACAGTCTCCTTTCTATGAATAATTGTAATACATATAAAATGCACTTGTGTCTTCATTTTGAATTTAAAGAAAAAAGACTCACAGCTGTAGAATGCAAATCCATATATGTATGTATATGTAAGCATATGAATGGAAACACAATATACACTTCAACTGTCTCGGACAGACATCCATATCTGCTGTTCACTGAACTTCTTTTGAAAAAAGGAGAATTTTCTTATTGCTATACAAGGAAGGAAATGGGAAGCAAAAATGTTCCTGTGATGTAGCATCTGCTCAGCAACCAGAACTGAAGCCGAATTAAAGCAAAAAACTAAATGGAGTCACTCCCGACCTCAGAAATAAAAAAAAAAATTTCTCAGAAGAGGCGTCGACAAGGCCTGACTTCCGCTAACCAACCGACAAACGAAGCGTGATACTAAAAATCCCTCCTCAAAGCCTTTTGAGAGTGTTAAAACACGGACAATGCGGCACAAAAAAAAGCACAAAAAGAGAGAGAAAAAAAAATACAAAATGAAAAACAAGTCATTAACGTAGACCCAATGTTCCCATTATACATCCTTTTTTTTTTCTTTCTTTCTTTCTTGTCCCCTTTTTTTATGTCCTGATGGTTCATTTTCCCATTTTCCTCTTTCTTCTTAGGCCATTGTCCCTACTCAGGTTAGAGGAAGTCACGGCAAAATTAGGGTTTCCTTACTAGACAGTATTCTGCCATCTTGGGAAAGCTAATGGTTTTACCAATGTTGAAACGGTCACGTGTTCATATGTATGAGCTTGTGTGTTTGCTTTATGAATATACATACATACATACATACATACATATATATATATATATATATATATATATATATATATATATATATATATATATATATATATATATATATATATATATATATATATATATATTACATACACACGCATCTGTGGTATACATACACATGCATGAAGTATTATAGGTATGTATTGAGATACACGTATACTTTTATTATAGAATTCACATGGACCTATTGTACTCTTTCCGTTTGTTTCCTGTTGAATGTGCATCCATAACAAACGGTGAAGCAGTCCTTCACTCTTATCCCTTAAATCAATTACCAAATATGACATGCATCCTTGTACAAAAGTAATTTCAACTATTAGCATTAATAATATAAATAAGGTTCTAACTTCTCAGAAGATCACTAACAATAAAATAATTATGATCCGCTTTATTCTGTGAAATTGTACTGTGTTCATGAAATTATATTGTGTTTACCGACTGGAGCTTGATTTTCCAGGATATGCTTAGCCCAGAAAAAGGACTTTGCAATCGAAGACCTCATTCCTTGAGAAATCATACTATAGAGTTTTTTTTATATTTCTTGTCTAACCCTGTTTAACATGAAGCGTTTTTACTGATGACAAAATTCAGTTGAAATTTACTATTTTTCTCTTTCCGTTGGATATTTATATAAAAAAAATAAGGGGGTGGGTGAGAGCCTGTGCTCATTAGTGGATTGGTAGGAAACGAGAAGTAACTGTTGGCGTTGCCTTCCTCTCTTTGGGGTCAAGAAGCACAAGCGAGACGCCGAATTGATTATGTTTTCTTATTTGAATCATTAAAACAGTGCGCTTGGTTTATTTTTGGACATTCTAAAGCATCGATTATAAATTTTTGTTCTGTTAGATTCATAATAGCATATCAAGTGAGCTAATGGCTGGTCAGCTTTATCGACCAATAGCAGTTTCGAAATATTTACTAACCCAGTTTATTCCCAAAAGCAGAAGTCGATGGATGTCTGCAGCGGGCGGTGGATGACATTCACCTTTTTCACGGATGGGTTGGTGTCTGCATTCAGAAGGGCTACACGAATATTCAGTAAATCTCTCTCTCTCTCTCTCTCTCATGTCCATTTGTGACAAATATTCCATGAATGTAGGGTAGCTTACAGAATATGAGGCCGATATTCTTTTAGTACTCTTACTATTGCTCTCTTCGCTTTGTTTTTGCGTTTTTTTTTTTTTTTTTAATGATGACATCTTATCTCGTATGGTTCGTTTTGCCAAATGACAGTCTCGTACGCCTGTTCCATATGAATGATAGCATATTATGAATAATAATAAATTATTATTATTAGCTTCCCCTGCTATTGTTTCCACTTTCTGGAATCAGTATTACTAAGAAATTCAGAAACGTACTGATATTGTAGTTTATGCATGGCAATAGCTGACATGAGTTAGCTATGTAGTAAACAGAATAACTGCGTAACAGTGACATACATTTAAACCTCTTTATTTGAATAGTTTTCCCAGGTTGGTATTATAGGTAGATAGATGAAGCAAGCTGACGGATCCACACTGACAGTTTAACGTTGTAGCATTTACTTATTTTACCCACGTCAGAATGGACAAAGGGTCATTTTGATAAAAAAAAAAAAAAAAAAACATGAAATAAGCGTATCTTGTCACATAAATGAAAGGAGTTCTTTCCAGTATTATAGCTGGAATATAAACTCGTTATTAGTACATTTCGCCTGAAGCATGATTTGCAGAAGTCTGAAGAAATAATAATACTGTATAAGAGGATGCTTTTATTACTCTCCTTTGAGGGTTTGAATCGAAGGCATTTTATTTGTTAACGACTATCCTCACAGCTGCAATTTGTGTGTTCTTCCACGAAAAAAAAGGTAATTTTTTGCTTTCCTGGGGAAACCTATAACTCCTGACATATGACACAATTCTTAGAGGTAAGCAAGGTCAGGATAAGTCTATCAAAGGTCCGTGACTATTCCTTCCTTTTTTTCAGAATATTTTAACAATTTCTGGATATTTAAATTCTTGTATTCCTGTACTGCCGTTAATTTCTCGTTCAGTTCATTAGTTGATGGCTTTCTTTGTCTTCTCTGCATTTAACCATTTTATATACCTGTCTATATATTTCATCTGTCTATCTGCCTGTCTGAGGTTTATGGTAGATAAGGGAGTACAGCTTTGAGTAACATGTAATGAAAAACTGTGTCAATAATCTGTGAAAAAATTGAAAAGTACAGTATTACCTGTTCTATCCCATCTGAAATCTAAAGGGGAATGCAACCACTCCTTCGTGGAACAGACGAATGCCATTTATCACTCGGAATATATCGATTTTTGTCCTGGCGACGCGTTCGACTATAGAACAGCCCTGTCGATCGAATGGCCGGATTGGCAGTCGGCTCCTTAAACGCTCTCTCACACACACACACACACACACACACACACACCTGGGCGTGTGTGGTTTTGTAGCGTTTACTTGCGCACGGCGTGTACCTCTTTTCCATATGTGTGTGTGTGTGTATCAAGTTTTGCCACATATACGAGTGACTTTCTATATTCACGAATATTAAGACCCAAATAACGCCTAATGTATATATGTATAATATATATGTATATATAATATATATACTGTATATATATATATACCACACAATAAACGGAAACGCGTTAACATTGCTCCCTCATTGCCAGGATTTGCACCCAGACCCTTTCACTTGTGTGCGTGTGTGTGTGTGTGTATATATATGTATATATATATATATATATATATATATATATATATATATATGTATATATATATATACATACGAGTATATATATATATATATATATATAATATATATATATATATATATTTATATATATATATAAATTATATATATTATATATACTTTATATATGTGTGTATGTGTATGTGTGTATATATATACACATATATACTGTATATATAGTATATATGGAGTATATATGTGTGTATATATATACACACATATATATAATATATATATATATATGTATGTATGCATGTATATATTAAATGTGCATGAGGCACCTAAACAATTTATATTAAAATATTAAAATAGGAGCGCCATAATTATGAATTTACATGCATTAATATGGTGGCATATTACATAACGGTTGCGTGTTTTTCAACTTGTTACGTAAGGTCTAAATGACACCTGGGGATCATGCAGCGCAGTGCGTGCGTGCGTGTATATGACTGAATAAGAATAAAGTGTGTATGGGCAACGATCTCAGTACATTAGCACTATACTGTACGGAAAACTGCACTTTAATATGGGCCATATAACTTTTATCACTCAAAAATGCATTATAATTCCGGCAGGTAGAGAGCATATCATTGACGACATCTCTGAGAACCAAACCCCACCGCCCCTCTGCAATTCTCGAGTACTTCCTGCTCTTAAAGGGTGTTAGTACTCGAGGAGATGATTAGCCTAAGCCTGCTACGGACCAGAATCGGCTTGCGATGGAAGAGCAGGAATTTTGAAAGACGGTTGCCGAGGGGTGCTAGTGTGTAATGACGGCAAATTACGAAGACTGAAGACTCGTAATAACTTTGCCAACCCTGAGACTTCCTGAATCGCTCGGCACGCTTTTTAAAAGTAACGACTTCAAGTGGTCACACGAGTAACAAGTCGTTCTGCCCAGTCTTTCTGTTTTCCCGCATTTCTCTGTCTCCTCCTTCTCTCCCTCAATCCCAAGCCCGTGTACTCTCTGCAATCAGCATATCAGATCTTAGAGTATAGCCTTCAGTGATCACGAAATGCTTCGATTCCTTGTAGTTTTCTGTAAAAGAAAACTATTGAGATGGCTTTGTCTGCTCGTCCGCACTTTTTCTGCCCGTCCTCAGATCTTAAAAACTACAGAGGCTAGAGGGCTGCAAATTGGTATGTTGATCATCCACCCTCCAATCATCAAACATACCAAATTGAAGTTCTCTAGCCTTAGTAGGTTTTATTTTATTTAAGGTTAAAATTAGCCATGATCGTGTACCCGGCACCGCTATAGGTGCCAACAACACAGGACACACGGGCAGCGGCTGAGAGTTTCATGGGCCGTGGCTGAGAGTTTCGTACAGCATTGTACGCTGTACAGAAAACTCGATTCCAAACTTCGGCGCATATTTTACTTGTTTTGAGTCGTACTATATATATTCTGTCTTGCCCATCGTTATTTTTAAAGTGAAGTCATGTCCCCCTCGCCGAAGCGGGCTTGTCTCCATTTTATCCCCTCTATATAAGCTCCGGCTCAAGCTCTGTCTGCGTAGCGGGAGCTTCAGATATCTCCGCCCACCGAAAGACCCAGAAATGTTAATGATGAGACCGGAGGAGCGCGAACAACCGTAAGTCGAGGAAATAGTATTTTCGTTGGCGCCTTAACGACCTCGGTTCTTGGCGTGATAATGACTTACAAAAGACCAGCAAATAAAGGGGGAGAGGTGACTAATGTACGTTTGTATGCCTATTATTTCACACGATTTTTTTCTGTCATTTGTGAACGTGCTCGTAAACCGCGTGT
>JANJGK010000005.1:32095402-32102902 GCA_039081455.1 Macrobrachium rosenbergii | reverse complement strand
CCCCTCTAAAAAGGGAAATGGCAGAGTATGATGTATAATGTAAATGTGTGTGTGTACACACACACACACACACATATATATGTATTAATATATACTGTACTTATATGATATATAAATATATTACATATATATACAGTATATATATATATATATATATATACATACACGTGTGTGCGTGTATGTGTTATAACTTGTGTTCGAATCCCAGGCGAGGACACATTAATTTGGTGCGATCCCGTAACACCCATTGTATCTCTGTTGATTTAAGGAATGAATTATGTGCTTGGTAGTTAGAAGACTGTGATGGTTGCACCCTAGATGGAAGTGGCTTGGATACAACAGACTCTTCCAAAAGGACCTGGCAAGACCCGGAAGGCTAAAACCCACCTACCTGCGTCCCCCGTCCCTCCCAAGGGAAAAACACTATAATATATATATATATATATGTGTGTGTGTGTGTGTGTGTGTGTGAGAGTGTGTGTATGTATGTATATATGTATGTATGTATAGTATTTCTTTATTTCAAACTTAACTGAGACAGGAATTAGAGGCCAACTCCTGTATTACACTGGCACAGAAATATGAGGAAGGAGATTTAATAGTAATATTAATGGACCTACCCCTTATGTGAGTCGAAACCGATCTCGTAATAGGCTTCAAAGGAGGTAATAAGTGTTAGGGTCTTAAATTCATCAATGCGGAGAGCCGACTGAATAGTCTTACAGTTTCATTATTTCTGGCCTATATATGCGTGAAAGTAACTGCTACGAAAGAGTCAGTGCTAACAAATCACGCATTTTTTTTGTTAAAGTAAGGTCTGAATTATTATACGTTGAAAACATATTTGGAAATTTGACTTGGTTAGAAGAGTAAATGAAAGAAAGAATGTGTAATGGATTCGGCTCAAATGATCAACGGAGGGGCATTTTCTAATGGGCAGGAAAAATAGTATACCGAAGGAAGCAATTTCCACAAATTGATGAAAACACTTTCTAAAAGTGGTACCAAATAGCGCCCATTGAATAGCCCACCTCGCAAAGACAGACTAAATCTGAGTTTGTGTCAAATTACTGTAGAAACTGAAGTGGAATTAATATTTATCTAGAAATTTGTGAAAAGTACCAGGTTTCTTGTACTCAAGCAGCAGTGAATGTCGTGATTAAGATTAGAGCTTACGACTGGATTAAGTAAGACTGTGAGCTGATTAAAGGTAGAGTTGAGGGATAGTGAAAAATCATGTGCAAAGCTTTAAAGCTTAAGCCCAAAGAGCTTATCCCGAGGAAGTGTCTGGTATGGTACGGAACATGTTACCAAAATAAGGATTCAAGAACCACTTGCACTGTGGCCAAGATCACTAGGTGTGAGAGCCTTTCAGAACTCTCTGTAGGTGATTTAAATATGTTAAAGCATAGAGCACGAAGTCTGTGAATATAGTTCGGTTGCTTCACTAAATGGTAATTGCCCAGGCAATTCGTATGGCCTTGTTTAGCTGTAAAATTTATTTTCCACGTTTGATATAGAATGCTGAATGTGAATGAAAAGGAAACTGTTAACTGTAATGACCTTTTTAGCACTCTACCCCATTTTTCATGAATATACTTCAATTTGAAGGCGAAGTTACATCGGAAACCACATATGAAAAGCAGAAAATGAACGAAAATTAGACATACATCATCATATGTTACATAACATTATATTATGATGTACCCTGACAACATTATTATTATGATATGATGTACACTCACTTTCCAGATGCGGGGCATAATTAAGATTTAAATCACATATTGGACCGTCTAACCTGGTGGGAGTCGCCAGGATGGATTAGAGTCGAGTGCCATTCATAACGAAGCACCTGTACGATGACAGCCGTAATTATTTTTAATAATGTATCTAGTACTCTCTAACGAGTCTGGTAAAACATGTCCTCAGCGCGTAGACAGACCTGTTCCTATTTTAGATTGCTTATCTTCCTTTCGCGATATTCTTTCCATTTTAATTTTTATTTCATTTCCAGATAATATTCAAACTGGCATACACGCACATTATATATATACATATATATATATATATATATATATATATATATATATATATATATATATATATATATATATATATACATATATATATATACTGTATATATATGTGTGTGGGGGGACTGTTGTATGTATGTATGTCATCACCACTGACTCCATGCGACGCAAAGGGCCTATCTGTGAAATTGCGCCACTCTTTCTTTCATGTGCTTTCACTGCCACAAGTCTCCACTCCTTTCCTGTTTCCCGTCCCAGGTAGGTCTGGGTATTTATAATATTCTGATGCTCGCAGAAACCCAGCTGGCACTATCACGTACTGTTTTTACGAGATCGTGAGAAGGACATGTCCAAGCCATCTCCATCTCCCCTTTCATCAGTGTCTTATCTACGTAAGGAATTTTCATAATTTCCTTTATGGTATCATTTCTCATCCTATCCAGCCATCTGACTCCTGGTACTATTTTGAAAGCCGTCTTCGAAAATCGATAAAAATCTTTCTCGACACAGTTTCTTCGTTATACCATGACTCATATCCGTATACCGTGTACCAATACTGATTGTAATAGACTAACTTTTAATCTTACATCCTTATGTAATTTCAGAATATTTGATTTCCAAGTCCCACTAAGCTTACCCATCGTTGGAATTGCCTTTTTTTTTTAGTCTCACTAGAGTCCACTTCAGGATAACTTTTATTGGTTAGCGTTGTTTCTTAATACACGGAAGACTTACCCTCTTTTATCCTTTCTTCATCTAGTAATGTTTCGATTTATTGTGCTTACAGTACACGCATTATTCCATTTTCCTAATTTTTATCAAGTCATATCTATCTCAATATATAATTCACTAAATTAAGCAAGCTCTGTAAATCTTGGGGAGTTTTGCTGATTAAAACTTTATACACACACACACACACACACACACACACACACACACACATATATATATATATATATATATATATATATATATGTGTGTGTGTGTGTGTGTGTGTGTGTGTACGCGTGCGTGTGTGTGTGTGCGCGCATGAATTTTTGCGTGAACTCTTTTTTTTTATTTTTTTTGGACAAATATCGTTAATATTGAATTCCCTTTACCTTGGGAATAACTGACACCAACTGGAATTATAATTAATAAGTGTACACTGTATCTGCCCCGGCTAGGATTCGAACAAGGTCCAGTTGTTTAGATACAACGATAAACAGTCGACTTTGTCAACTCTGCTATCAAGATAAAAAGAGGTTGATATTGGAATAGAATTTTTGTTTATCATACACGCAATACTTTCCTATATTCACAAATGTTAACCCACAAAGATCGTTTAATCGGTACCGAATTCACTATAGCTTGGGAATAATTTACATCATAAGGGAATTTTTTTGATAATTGCATGTCTGCCCGTGGTTTAGATACAACAATAAACGGTCGAGTTTGACCACTCGGCCATCAAGATGTGCATTTTCAATTATAATTCCCATTTGGTATAAGTTACGCTCTAGGTACAGTGAGTTCGAGATATATATATATATATATATATATATATATATATATATATATATATATATATATATATATATATATATATATATGTGTGTGTGTATATATATGTATATATATATAAAATACACATTATATATATGTATGTTTGTATGTATATTTGTATATACATATATATAGTATGTATATATACACAAATATACATACATACATACATAAGTACAGTATATTATGTATTATATATATATATATATATATACATATATATATATATATTTATATACACATATAATACATAACAAGAACAAAATCTTATTTATAGTCTAAAGATGCATTATTATGAACTCGTTTTTGCTTTTAGTTAGGGAAGAATCTCTGGAGGTTTGGACCTTTTTTCTGATCTCGCATATTTCTTTCTCTCTGTGATTGATTCGGGAATGTTATGCCGTTTCCCGGATGAAAACTAAGGAGAGTAGCAAATAGCATTGTGGATTGCATGCACGCACGCATGCTTGCTAAGTCTCAGGTATATAGTTACTTAACTATTGCGTGCAGGCGTACATGTCCTTCCTTGCCTGTTTTTTTTTTAGATGACTGCTGAATCTTTGCACCTTCTCAGCTGTGAATTTCTATGCGACTAGGAATCAGACACATTCGGTTTAACGTTCCTCATTTTATTTTAATATAATATGTTACAGAATAATCACGATATATCAGATCAACATATATATATATATATATATATATATATATATATATATATATATATATATATATATATATAAATATATATATATATATATATATATATATATATATATATATATATATATACATGAATACTTCAACGTATATATCCGTATGGATATGCATAATGTCACAGTTAGTTAGTCGTGTGATGCCCATCAATTGGTTCAGCATGAATAAATGTGGATGATATTTTGCAACTGAAGATATTAAGCTGCAGATAGAAAAAGCCACAGACGCCATAGCTCCCGAGACTTTTAAAAGTCTCCTTCTTACACTCCTCAACGCCTATCCCAGGCTTTATCGCAGACACTACGGTTTCAGAGACTGTATTCAGAATAATTCTTTCAGAAACATTCTCTGAGAGTAATTTGCTCGCAACTATATGCAGAGAGAGAGAGAGAGAGAGAGAGAGAGAGAGAGAGAAAGAGAGAGAGAGAGAGAGAGAGAGAGGCTGTCCTTCAGCATACCAAATAACAACGATAACAATCGTTTGTGTGTGCAGATTGCCAAGTTCATCTTCAATATAAAGTTTGTATAAGTTGTCTTCGCAGGCTACATTAGAATAACCTCACACCAAGGCATCTGTTGTTCTCTTCATTTCCTGCATGTAATGTAAGTTTTAAGGTGAACTGTCTGCAGGAGCTGATGCTGTTTCTACTGTGTAGTAGACCCACCAGAATAAATATGCGGAGCAGTGGTTCTCAACCAGGGGAATTTCAGAGTTGGGAGGGGGGGTATTGTGAACACAGATTGGCAGGCTCAAACTGGCTCTAGGACCACACAAAATGCAGTGTGCATCGGTCCGCACTACTGAGAGGTCACGCTGGGCTTTCTCTCCGCTACCTTGTGTGTTTCTGATGGTATTTTGTTGGATATAATTTGGAATGCACCTTTTGAGGCAGACAGTTTTGGAGGGGGTGGGGGTGGATGACATTCTGACACACTGTATGGTGAGAGGGTGCATGGGTCAAAAAAAAGGTTGAGAAGCACTGGGATATAGGTTTTAATTTTAACGAGTTTTAATTAATTTAAATGATAACATTCTTATTCTGCCAGACTTAATCCAACAAAGTCTTTATTTCCTTTTTACTTAGATAAGGGTGCTACTCCGTTATAATGCGTTAAATTCGCGTTAATATATAATCTATAGCAAAGTATATAAAACTATGCTGTTTTCATTTTGTATTTATACCAAGATGCCGCTGTGTGCCGCGCAGTGAAAATAATTCTTCAAGTTGTAAAGATGGAATGTAGGTCAAGGCTGTTTTCTTGATCAAGATTTATTCCCTCACCAGAATTATTTCGGAAAATAACGACACAATTAGACGTACTTTAATGATCAAAGATGTTATTTCAGCAGGCCATTTATTTTTAGCCGAAAAGCTGCCCTGGAGTGCTATTGATTAATTCATTAAACTTAATTAACGCCTTTTACGTAATTTTCATCAAAATTAAAGTCAAGAAATATTCCGTGATCGCCAAACGAAAGGAAATGAAGAACGAGAACTCCGGCTGTCTGAATATTATAAAAAAGAAAAAAAAATAATGACGATATCATGTGGACATCATCGAATGTCCTTCATCAGGGACACCGAGCGAGGCAAAATAAACTGGAATTTGTGATGAATATTGGAAATTAGCCGAAGTGAGAGGAGGAAAAAAAACTTTTTTTATGTTCCTGAAAATTCAATTTAGATGACTGAAATAGCGTCATGAACTTGCAGTTTCTCCTCCGGGGACTCGATTCCTATTTTCACTTGACTCAAAATGAGTAAAAAGAAAAGAAAAGTAAAAGCGAAAAAACAGGCAAACTTGTTTTCAGTGAAATCAAGAATTTCAGTTTTTACATTGAACTGAGTTTTTTCCTCAATCAGGATACGATCTCGAACATTTTGCAGTAAAACACGAAAAGTTCTTTTGACTTGAGATAAAAATTCAAAAATTTATTTTATTTTTTTTTTTTTTTTGGTAACCTTTAATCAAACTAGTCATGGATAAAAGAAGTAATTACGAGGTGCATCAGCTCTGAAATTTGGATTGCCTCTCACTTATTGGCCACCGGTGTTATGATGGCGTCATGACGAAAAAGCTCCTCCCTTCCCCTTTATCACATAATAACACTTCCTTCCGTTCCTTCTCTCTCTCTCTCTCTCTCTCTCTCTCTCTCTCTCTCTCTCTCTCTCTCTCTCTCTGTGAGAAAGAGAACACGATTTTCTCTAAATTTCGAGGGTGGATGATATAGGGGCGCTTTGTAAAATCCAATAGGCCCCTCTTGACCTGAATAGTGAAGTATGTACTTAATTGTTGATAGACCGTTGTGGGTCGCAGCTAAGGAAAAAAGAGAAGGAGAGAGAAAAAATACACCAGACGTGAATGTTCGTTACTTCACTAAATTGTATACCTTTAAAACGGAAGGCCTCGACGAGGTAATCCTCGTCCCCCTTAGGGGTGAAAGCATTCATAAGGTTCTCTCTCTCTCTCTCTCTCTCTCTCTCTCTCTCTCTCTCTCTCTCTCTCTCTCTCTCTGGGAATTTGAAAACACGAATATCTTTCTGATAACATATGTGTATGTGTGTGTGTGTGTGTGTTTTTTGTATGTGTATATATATATATATATAGAAAGAAACAATGCTCTCTCTCTCTCTCTCTCTCTCTCTCTCTCTCTCTCTCTCTCTCTCTCTCTCTCTCTCTCTCTCTAATAGGAGACACGGTTAGAGATTAGGGAGAGATGGGAAGCAGGATGTTTGATACGAGTGAAGGAAGGACATAAGTAGGAAGAAAATTTTATTCCAGGAAATGAGAAAATGGAAGAGGGGAGGAGAAAGGAAAAAGAGGAAGGATGGCAAGACAATACCGAGAGAGAGAGAGAGAGAGAGAGAGAGAGAGAGAGAGAGAGAGAGAGAGAGAGAGAGACTTTTTGATATATTCTTTTATCTATTTATCTATCTTACATATGACTCCCAACAAATCCTCATTGCCTAAAATTCATCTGTTATTGCCACTCAAAGTTTAAAAGAGAAAAAAAAGTTACTCATTCCAAGCATGTTTGCAACTGAGATTGCAGTACTTCGTAAGAGTTGCAAATGAATGAAATAAAACGATTTAAGGGATATGTTCACAAAAGCAAGAAAATAAGCAAGGGAAAATGTTTTATTTTGCCAATACGCGTCTAGTATTATTTTCCTTTGGAACCGGGCACAGTTGAAAGCATAGATAG
>JANJGK010000005.1:32082881-32095302 GCA_039081455.1 Macrobrachium rosenbergii | reverse complement strand
TATAAATTATGACTCTGCTCTCGACGCACCCCTTTCCTACGCTAATTCTCGCTACACTTATTATTATAACTATTCTCTTTACTGCTTATTATTATGCCTCGTTCCTTGTTTGGAAGAATGAAATGGAGTTTCGATATCTGACTTTTATTTTTGGAATTAATGTAATTTTAATTTCCTTTTCTCCAGATTCTTTCTCTAAAATGTACTTTAGATTCTACGCAAGATCGCCAATGTTACGTGTGAGGAGTCTTGGTTGATCATGTATTATTCAATTTACGTAAATTTTACGGCCCTGCAAAACCAAGATTACACGTAACCTGTCACTTGAAGCCAAAAGTTAACCTCAAAGACAGACGTTAATTAGCCAAAGGTCGCCAGTTAAGGGTTATTAACCTTAACAAAGAATAGTTGAGATGAATTTGATTTTAAACGCAACGGTTCTTCCAAACATTCGGACGCGAGGCATACAAAAGCATCGAGATTTAACCTGATTTTGCTTACCCTAAATCCTAGGTATTTTACTGGAATAATGGGGTTGAAGCTAACAATAAAATAATTTGACTTAATCTAGACTTCGTGAACACATATACCGTAAGTGGTGGCTGAAGGGGGAACAAAGGAAATTTGAAATACAGAAAAAGGATAAAAGAATGGGCGAAGTTTTGAACAAAAAAGCGACTTTACCTTAGGACGAACGTTGTGCGCATCAACGACCGACGTGGAGTTCTTGCAATTGTTTCTTCACTTCACTAATAGAATAATAGACAAAGAAAGGGGGAAGAGGTCCAACTGGACGTGTTATCTCTCCGAAAGCTTGGTTCTCTCTGAAGTTCTCGGACCGGCCTAGGTCAACAACAATCACCCCAGGTGTCCACGTTCTTGTATTCAAAACATTCGCCATGAGACAGGTAGGAAGGAAAAGGGGACCTTAGGACCACCTATTCTTAAGGCTGATAGGGAAATTTTCCTATAGGGTAAAAGGCCTAACTTACCTATCCCGTTCTCCAACGGACGTTAAGGTTTGAACTAAGACGCACCTATATAGACAATGTCTTTTCCCGGTCTCAGTCAGGCTGATATTTTTACAATCAAAAGTTACGAGGGCGAACAGCAGTAATATTTGTAAAAATATATATATATATGTATGTATATATGTGTGTGTGTGTCTGTATGAGTGTTTATTTTTGTGTCCGTGTATGTGTGTGTGAGTGCGTGCACGTGCACATTCTTACACAGACATATATAACATTTCTTACATTCAACGTGTGTGTCTCGTACCTAGTCCACCTACATGGTCCCGCTTGCCCATAGAATAACCTCGTAAAACACAGGTACGAACAGGTGCGCTAATAAATTTGAGAAATCATGTTATCGCCAGAACCGTTTTCACTCAAAAATAAACAGAAAATAAAACTAACACTGAGCAACATTCATTGATTTGTAAACCTATATACAAGTATTCTCTCTTTCTCTCTCTCTCTCTCTCTCTCTCTCTCTCTCTCTCTCTCTCTCTCATTTTAGGTGTTTTTGATAGTCAAGCAACGTGTTTTAAAGACAGCTTAATGAGGCTACTTATGTGTTCATAAAACTGTTAATATGTATTTATAAATGATATACCTATTTATTATACTTTGCAAGGGCGAACTCATTTATAAACGTACATATACATGCATATTTTTCCTATAGCTGGAGATCTTTGAATAGAATAATTCAACCATTTTACTTATACTATCTTTTGTAATAACAGACACAGATATGGGCCCGCTAATCACATCACATAATATATAATTATTTCTCCTTCTTTTCAATTTTAAATAACAAATCGCAGTAGACAATCTTTAGGCGCAATTCCCACCATTCTGTGGGAAGAAAAGCGTCATCTCTCGGTGACTTAACGTTCGATGGATTCTCAGCCATTTCAGTTCCCGAGCTTTGCATTATCCGAGACCGAGTGATGAACGTTAGAGCGATGGTTCACACGAGAGGTTACCCTCGCTTCCTGTCGTAATTCAAGGCTTTCGACCGCTCCTTAAAGGCTCCTTACACGCTAAGCATGGTATTTAAGCTCATTTAGTTCACACCACCGTAGAGAAATGGGGAAAATTGTCTTAGTTTATGTTTTATACGCCATTAATGGATGTCGTTGGTTCATATTTATCAGCGTTGAAATTTGCTATGGTGATTGTACGTACTCACTACAGTGGCTCTATCTAGAAAAGTGCTGATAGCGCTTCAATTGGGACCGCTGCTGATTTTGCTAACGCGAGTCATGGCTGTTCAGTTATGTACGAATAAACTATTATCGCTCCCAGTGGGTGGCTGCAGAGGGAAACAGACAGCGGTCGCTGCCACATTCGTCCTTTAACCCCTTGGCTAGGAAATTCCACATATGCAGAAGGCTCATTAGAAGCACCCCCCAACCCCACAACCCTCCTACACCAAAATTCGCCCGCGCGCATTCACAAACATCCCGCCACTCACCTCACCTCTCTCTCGCATGCATTCTCGTTCTTCCTGAAAACAAATTCTTTCAGTTTTCGAGTTCATGAAGTACATATGAATCGTCACGCATACATTATCAGCTTCTCACGTCCACTAAAATTAGGACAGCCTCTGAATTTGGATACTTTTACAGCTTTCATGCTCTTGTAATTGCTTCAAGAATTATTGATGGAAAATCATTATTTGTCTGACATTACAGTTTTCAAAGAGTTGTATTTAGTTATAAAAAATCGTTGTTTTACTTATTTTTATTGTCATTCATGAATATCAGACTGAATTAGATTCACCTTACATACGGGTTTACCTTGCTTACCTTGCAAAAAAATTTATACTGATAGAATTAGCTGTATTAATATTAGAATGTACCCTGAATACATACTGTAACAGGTACGATTGCAGAGAATAAGAATTTATTAGTTTTGAATGCCTTTATCCGCAATTCCCTCTGGAGTATACCTGTGAGGCAGGAAAAACTATCATGTGGAAAATGTAATATATTATCTGGGGAAAAATGTAAATACCAAATTTAAACCAAAATGCCATTTGAAAATGATGAATGTGCTCCCAATATCAACAACTGCTTACAGGCAAAACTACATAGCTGATTAAACATAGTCACAAACACTAAAAAGGTTTGTTATATCTTTGCGTGTTCAGTAAATGATTTGGATATATTCAGCAGCTGTTCTTAAGATGTAAATGTGATGATGCATTAGTGAGAACCCCAGTGCTGAAATTTTACGCGCAATTAAAATTATTTATAAATTCCAGTCTTTATTTTAAAATTTTTTTTTGCTTGCTGATCGTTTTAAGTTGGATGCCTTTAGTAACTGTTAAACAAGGTATACGATTGCTAGTTAAATTACTAATAAGTAGTAAAGTTTTTTGTATTTCAAAAAAAGAAAATAAATCTGGCCACCTTGGTAGAATATTTTTTGCCGTTAAATATAAGTCACCCGCCGTCCATACAGACCTAAGTCCCATGTCAACAGGAAGGTACATTCGCTTTAAAAGCAACTCCAAAAGATTCTTTAGGTTTGCTTTGCTCAATAGGATTTGATCTTAGAATCTCTCTCTCTCTCTCTCTCTCTCTCTCTCTCTCTCTCTCTCTCTCTCTCTCTCTCATCATCATCCAGTTGAAGGGCTCTCTCTCTCTCTCTCTCTGGATATAATCATAGGATCTGTGTGTGTTTGTGCCTGACGGTTTCCCAAATTCCATTGGGATCCTTTGTTCCATTTTCCCTGGGAAAATTCACCAGTCTTCCTCGGGCCTGGCGGAGTTAAGAGGACGGATTGACAAGTTTACGGCGTTTCGGTTGGGTGTTGTTATTGGCGACTGGACATTTCAGCTCGGCGATGTGTAGGTAATGCAGATCTTGAATTACAATTTCCTTCCGTGCGCGTACGCAGCTGCGGACGGTTTCGGAACAGAGCAGTTTGGATATTTATTTAGAAAAAGATGTACGTGTACTAAACAACATTTCCAATAATCTTATATTGCCCAGCGGCCACATCCATCCTCCAATCATCAAACATGCCAAATTGCAGCCCTCTAGTCTGGGTAGTTTTCATTTTATTTAAGGTTAAAGTTAGCCATAATCGTGCTTCTGGCAACGCTACAGAATAGGCCACCTCTGGGCTGTGGTTAAAGTCTCATGGGCCGCGGCTCATACAGCATTATACCGAGACCATCGAAAGATATTTCTGTGGCCCTGATTATACGCTGTAGCGGCTGTACAGAAAACTCGATTGCACCGAAAAAACTTCGGCGCATTTTTTACTTGTCATAATTTCATTTGCTTCTCCTCTGACGCTCATGCTCCAACAAATTTGGAACAAACGAAATATTTTATATACATCCATACATACATGCGCTCACACACACATATGTGTATATATATATATATATATATATATATATATATATATATATATATATATACTGTATATATATATATATATATATATATATATATATATATATATATATATATTTACATATATACATATATATATATATATATTATATACGTATGTTATTTTACAAAACTCGATAACGTACAGCTTGTAGGTCGTTTGCATCCATTTAATGACCACCTGTTTCATACTTCACTATATTGAATGAAGCGCTACGGAACTGATTAGGTTACAAATACTTTATGTAGTATGCCTAAAAACCGCTTTTGATACCCTCTAAAATAATAACACCACTTTCCTCTGATTTACAGAAAAAATGCCGTCCACTTTCCATCTTTACAATGGTAAATGGCTCCTTGGCACTTTACGAATACTTCTGATATCTCGGCTGATAAATAATAATTATATCTTTCCCGTAAGCCATAGGTCACGGTATTGACCCTTTCCATTATGTCATAAATATGAATTATTTCTGGTACTCATTATTACTGTTTTTATTATGTTCTTATATACTCTCAGATGAAGGTACATTCTGGATAACCCTGTCCACTTCTAATTCTCAGCTGGATGATTGACATTTTAATTTGTTAAATGAATGAAATGACAGAACAGGTGTTTCCTAATTAAGAAAAACTAAGTAATAAGCATCAACTGATATTATATAAAGTGTGTAAAGAGATTAGGATTTTTCAGAATAATTTCATGTTTATTTTGTATGTACGAGTCACACTTGCCATGTCTAACTTTATTAAGTTACAACGGGAGCACAGTATATGTCAAAGGATTCTCCATTTATACGCAACATTCATAACTTCGTCAGTTGACTTTATAAATCTATCCTGTTGTCAGAAATCACGTAGACGAGCTCAGCAAAAGAGTAAATTTCCCCTGCAGTCAGCCTAAAAGCGGTGCGTTTCGTTGAAACCTGCACGGTGACCTTAGAGACGGTTAAAGAAGTGGCAGGAATTTATTCGTCGACCTTCACATTGAACTTCAAAACGCGGAAGATATGTTAACGAACAACAGGCTAAAATGATCAGTGGTTAAACCGAAGAAAATGTTAAAACAATTTTCCGGAAAACCAAAAGCAAAGTGATTCTCATATTATCAAGAAATTTCCTAAATAAATTGTGTATGTAGGCTATGTCAGTTTTATGCACGAGAAAGGTTTTTTTTTTTAAGATTAAATATTTGGATGTCTAAACAACATCTTTGTGTGTGGAGGCATATTCATGTACAAACAGTTCTTTTTTCATCCATACACCGTTTCTTCTAACATGTCGTGGCTTTCGTGTTTCGTAGATATTAAATGGATTTAAGGGCCTTTTGTCCCAGAACTTCCAGCCCGTCAGTCATGAAATAAGATGACATAACAAAATACATATTACGGTTATAGAAGTAATGGACATCTTTAACAGAAGGGACGAAAAGCTCGGTAAAATATGATGCCAGACGCGCCATGAAATAAACCCAGCCAAGAACTGCAAAATAAAAAAAAAAAATAAAAAAAAAAAACATTATTTTCGAAGCCGTGATTCCGGCTCAGGCACATCGAAATGCACGCCATTTGAATTCCCTTCTGGATATGTTAATCAAATGTTTAATCAGGTGATGGACTCATTTACATGTTCATTAATTAATTCGCGTATCTCTTGTATTCTTTTAAGGGCTGCTGTTTATTTTGTAGTCGCTAATGCATACTCAGGCACCGGTTGCTAATTGCTTATTCGCTTTAACGACCCGCGAGTTAAAAAGCCCGTCGCCGCCCGTGACCAGATTTTAAGTAATGGCTTCTTGAGGGAGGGAAGGTCGTCGGTTCGATGTTGTTCTTTGCTGTTCTTAATGCTGGTGCGGCTGTGGATCTCAGGATTGCTGTCATTGGAACCTTCAGTATTGTTGTACACATTACTGCCATTACATTTGATATACTTTTTGTGTAACTCCTCAACTAGCGTGGATTACGTATATTCTTAATCCTCGGCGTCGGCGATGACATGATATCGAAAGTTCCAGTGCAAGACCTGTACCATTTCACCTCCTCCATCCAGCACAAGGTGAAAAGAAATAACAATTCTGATGAAAACTTGGTGGTCTTCCAGCATTCGTCAAGCAGAATGTGGAGGTTTTAATATAAGGATATAAATGAATGTAACCTCGTCCTCCCTAACCCCACCCCCTTACATTTTATCTCTTACTTTAACCTTCTCAAACGTATCTGCTTTACTCAGGTATGGAAGAATTCATGTTTGAGCGCATTCGGATAAGAGAATGTTTCCAGCGGAAAAATCCTTATCCTTCAACATTCTTAAAATGTATCGATTGACCTATTATAGACTCTACACAGTGATAGCATAGAAATATGCCCAAGAAGGCGATTTTTGCTAAAGTTTCGAAATGGTGGAGCGGGGATTATGTGAAATGATAGACTAGTTTCAGTCATAACAGGTATTCATTTTTTATATAGCGTTTTCGCGAGAAATGAAGAATAAGAAGTTTAAAAGCGCGCTCTGCATGAAGTATTCAAGGTCGTATTTGAAGTGCCATGATTGCCGCGAAGTTCGCTAAACTTAGAAATATCTTGAAAAGTTATTTAGGATGTGCATTTTAAATTTGCCCCATGGCAGAAGTACATCATTATGATATATCTATTTAGACTGATGTCTGGTCGCGTGACAGCCAAGGTTTATGTTTAACTGTCTGATAAACTGCACGGGCCTCCTTGTCTCTGCGGAAATTTTGAGACGTGACCCTAGAAGAGGGTAAAGTAGAGACATTTGCATAGACGGAAATGGTGCACCGTATGACAATATGGGATGGAGCAAGAATTATTATTGTGAGATAGAAAAGAACCCGTAGTACCAAACTACTGTTTCGTGATCACTTGCGCCTTTTGTTCTTCAAGCTGTAAAGAATTTCGTGGATTTATCCCGTGCAAACACTATTCTGTTGTCTCTTTCTCCTCCCAAAAATGGAATTCTCCTCTGGTTTCATTTTCTCTTAACTTCTACGATCTTTATGCAATGAAAGGCAGGTTTATCGCTTGCATATGAATATTTAATTCAGTTGTCACCTGTGATTACGCTCACTTCATCAGCGGGGAAATACTGTTTTGGTAAAAATATCTAGAATGTTCGCGATTTTATCTTGCACCGGGCAAGGATGGAGCAATTTGGGAAAAATCCATTAAAACTCTATAAGCCACTGTTTACGAAAGTTGTGAAGTATTAAGTAGTAGTTCGTCGACTGTAGTAGGTAACAACCAAAGAGGAATAGATGATAGATCCAGCTACTGCATCCCAAAATATCTGAGAATAGGAGGGGAATGCATTCTCGAGTAGAACTGAATATAAATATAAGTTAATATATGTATATATATATATATATATATATATATATATATATATATATATATATATACATACATACATACATACATACATACATATGTATACGTTACGTTCGCCATAACCTTGGTCTTCTCATAACCGAAGTTAAACGTTTAACATCGGGTCTTGTCAGCACTTCGGCGGTCGACCAACATAAAATGTGAAACGCCCTGACCGTCCTTTGAAATTCGGCACGGGCTAATAACTGCAAACTAATGAATACGTAAGAAAAACTATAGAAATTACTCTTTGGAGCCACAGTCCCCTTCCTCCCCACCTCAAGACAAATATACAGTCTCCTTTCTATGAATAATTGTAATACATATAAAATGCACTTGTGTCTTCATTTTGAATTTAAAGAAAAAAGACTCACAGCTGTAGAATGCAAATCCATATATGTATGTATATGTAAGCATATGAATGGAAACACAATATACACTTCAACTGTCTCGGACAGACATCCATATCTGCTGTTCACTGAACTTCTTTTGAAAAAAGGAGAATTTTCTTATTGCTATACAAGGAAGGAAATGGGAAGCAAAAATGTTCCTGTGATGTAGCATCTGCTCAGCAACCAGAACTGAAGCCGAATTAAAACAAAAAACTAAATGGAGTCACTCCCGACCTCAGAAATAAAAAAAAAAAAATTTCTCAGAAGAGGCGTCGACAAGGCCTGACTTCCGCTAACCAACCGACAAACGAAGCGTGATACTAAAAATCCCTCCTCAAAGCCTTTTGAGAGTGTTAAAACACGGACAATGCGGCACAAAAAAAAAAGCACAAAAAGAGAGAGAGAAAAAAAAATACAAAATGAAAAACAAGTCATTAACGTAGACCCAACGTTCCCATTATACAACATCCTTTTTTTTTCTTTCTTTCTTTCTTGTCCCCTTTTTTTATGTCCTGATGGTTCATTTTCCCATTTTCCTCTTTCTTCTTAGGCCATTGTCCCTACTCAGGTTAGAGGAAGTCACGGCAAAATTAGGGTTTCCTTACTAGACAGTATTCTGCCATCTTGGGAAAGCTAATGGTTTTACCAATGTTGAAACGGTCACGTGTTCATATGTATGAGCTTGTGTGTTTGCTTTATGAATATACATACATACATACATACATACATACATACATACATACATACATACATACATACATATATATATATATTACATACACACGCATCTGTGGTATACATACACATGCATGAAGTATTATAGGTATGTATTGAGATACACGTATACTTTTATTATAGAATTCACTTGGACCTATTGTACTCTTTCCGTTTGTTTCCTGTTGAATGTGCATCCATAACAAACGGTGAAGCAGTCCTTCACTCTTATCCCTTAAATCAATTACCAAATATGACATGCATCCTTGTACAAAAGTAATTTCAACTATTAGCATTAATGATATAAATAAGGTTCTAACTTCTCAGAAGATCACTAACAATAAAATAATTATGATCCGCTTTATTCTGTGAAATTGTACTGTGTTCATGAAATTATATTGTGTTTACCGACTGGAGCTTGATTTTCCAGGATATGCTTAGCCCAGAAAAAGGACTTTGCAATCAAAGACCTCATTCCTTGAGAAATCATACTATAGAGTTTTTTTTATATTTCTTGTCTAACACTGTTTAACATGAAGCGTTTTTACTGATGACAAAGTTCAGTTGAAACTTACTATTTTTCTCTTTCCGTTGGATATTTATATAAAAAAAATAAGGGGGTGGGTGAGAGCCTGTGCTCATTAGTGGATTGGTAGGAAACGAGAAGTAACTGTTGGCGTTGCCTTCCTCTCTTTGGGGTCAAGAAGCACAAGCGAGACGCCGAATTGATTATGTTTTCTTATTTGAATCATTAAAACAGTGCGCTTGGTTTATTTTTGGACATTCTAAAGCATCGATTATAAATTTTTGTTCTGTTAGATTCATAATAGCATATCAAGTGAGCTAATGGCTGGTCAGCTTTATCGACCAATAGCAGTTTCGAAATATTTACTAACCCAGTTTATTCCCAAAAGCAGAAGTCGATGGATGTCTGCAGCGGGCGGTGGATGACATTCACCTTTTTCACGGATGGGTTGGTGTCTGCATTCAGAAGGGCTACACGAATATTCAGTAAATCTCTCTCTCTCTCTCTCTCTCATGTCCATTTGTGACAAATATTCCATGAATGTAGGGTAGCTTACAGAATATGAGGCCGATATTCTTTTAGTACTCTTACTATTGCTCTCTTCGCTTTGTTTTTGCGTTTTTTTTTTTTTTAATGATGACATCTTATCTCGTATGGTTCGTATTGCCAAATGACAGTCTCGTAAGCCTGTTCCATATGAATGATAGCATATTATGAATAATAATAAATTATTATTATTAGCTTCCCCTGCTATTGTTTCCACTTTCTGGAATCAGTATTACTAAGAAATTCAGAAACGTACTGATATTGTAGTTTATGCATGGCAATAGCTGACATGAGTTAGCTATGTAGTAAACAGAATAACTGCGTAACAGTGACATACATTTAAACCTCTTTATTTGAATGAGAGTTTTCCCAGGTTGGTATTATAGGTAGATAGATGAAGCAGGCTGACGGATTCACACTGACAGTTTAACGTTGTAGCATTTACTTATTTTACCCACGTCAGAATGGACAAAGGGTCATTTTGATAAAAAAAAAAAAAAAAAAAAAACATGAAATAAACGTATCTTGTCACATAAATGAAAGGAGTTCTTTCCAGTATTATAGCTGGAATATAAGCTCGTTATTAGTACATTTCGCCTGAAGCATGATTTGCAGAAGTCTGAAGAAATAATAATACTGTATAAGAGGATGCTTTTATTACTCTCCTTTGAGGGTTTGAATCGAAGGCATTTTATTTGTTAACGACTATCCTCACAGCTGCAATTTGTGTGTTCTTCCACGAAAAAAAAGGTAATTTTTTGCTTTCCTGGGGAAACCTATAACTCCTGACATATGACACAATTCTGAGAGGTAAGCAAGGTCAGGATAAGTCTATCAAAGGTCCGTGACTATTCCTTCCTTTTTTTCAGAATATTTTAACAATTTCTGGATATTTAAATTCTTGTATTCCTGTACTGCCGTTAATTTCTCGTTCAGTTCATTAGTTGATGGCTTTCTTTGTCTTCTCTGCATTTAACCATTTTATATACCTGTCTATATATTTCATCTGTCTATCTGCCTGTCTGAGGTTTTTGGTAGATAAGGGAGTACAGCTTTGAGTAACATGTAATGAAAAACTGTGTCAATAATCTGTGAAAAAATTGAAAAGTACAGTATTACCTGTTCTATCCCATCTGAAATCTAAAGGGGAATGCAACCACTCCTTCGTGGAACAGACGAATGCCATTTATCACTCGGAATATATCGATTTTTGTCCTGGCGACGCGTTCGACTATAGAACAGCCCTGTCGATCGAATGGCCGGATTGGCAGTCGGCTCCTTAAACGCTCACACACACACACACACACACACACACACACACACACACACACACACACACCTGGGCGTGTGTGGTTTTGTAGCGTTTACATGCGCACGGCGTGTACCTCTTTTCCATATGTGTGTGTGTGTATCAAGTTTTGCCACATATACGAGTGACTTTCTATATTCACGAATATTAAGACCCAAATAACGCCTAATGTATATATGTATAATATATATGTATATATAATATATATACTGTATATATATATACCACACAATAAACGGAAACGCGTTAACATTGCTCCCTCATTGCCAGGATTTGCACCCAGACCCTTTCACTTGTGTGCGTGTGTGTGTGTGTAATATATATATATATATATATATATATATATATATATATATATATATATATATATATATATATATATATATATATATATATATATATATATATATATATATATATATTATATATATATATATAATATATATATAAATTATATATATTATATATACTTTATATATGTGTATGTGTGTATATATATACACATATATATACTGTATATATAGTATATCTTCTTCTTCTTCTTCTTTTAACGTGCTTTTATTCCCATTTTTGTATGGATATGGAGTATATATGTGTGTATATATACACACACATATATAATATATATATATGTATGTATGCATGTATATATTAAATGTGCATGAGGCACCTAAACAATTTATATTAAAATATTAAAATAGGAGCGCCATAATTATGAATTTACATGCATTAATATGGTGGCATATTACATAACGGTTGCGTGTTTTTCAACTTGTTACGTAAGGTCTAAATGACACCTGGGGATCATGCAGCGCAGTGCGTGCGTGCGTGTATATGACTGAATAAGAATAAAGTGTGTATGGGCAACGATCTCAGTACATTAGCACTATACTGTACGGAAAACTGCACTTTAATATGGGCCATATAACTTTTATATCACTCAAAAATGCATTATAATTCCGGCAGGTAGAGAGCATATCATTGACGACATCTCTGAGAACCAAACCCCACCGCCCCTCTGCAATTCTCGAGTACTTCCTGCTCTTAAAGGGTGTTAGTACTCGAGGAGATGATTAGCCTAAGCCTGCTACGGACCAGAATCGGCTTGCGATGGAAGAGCAGGAATTTTG
>JANJGK010000005.1:32060381-32077881 GCA_039081455.1 Macrobrachium rosenbergii | reverse complement strand
TTGAGGGATAGTGAAAAATCATGTGCAAAGCTCTAAAGCTTAAGCCCAAAGAGCTTATCCCGAGGAAGTGTCTGGTATGGTACGGAACATGTTGCCAAAGTATAAGGATACAAGAACCACTTGCACTGTGGCCAAGATCGTTAGGTGTGAGAGCCTTTCAGAACTCTCTACAGGTGATTTAAATATGTTAAAGGATAGAGCACGAAGTCAGTGAATATAGTTCGGTTGCTTCACTAAATGGTAATTGCCCAGGCAATTCATATGGCCTTGTTTAGCTGTAAAATTTATTTTCCACGTTTGATATAGAATGCTGAATATGAATGAAACGGAAACTGTTAACTGTAATGACCTTTTTAGCACTCTACCCTATTTTTCATGAATATACTTCAATTTGAAGGCGAAGTTACATCGGAAACCACATATGAAAAGCAGAAAATGAACGAAAATTAGACATAAATCATCATATGTTACATAACATTATATTATGATGCACCCTGACAACATTATTATTATGATATGATGTACACTCACTTTCCACATGCGGGGCATAATTAAGATTTAAATCACATATTGGACCGTCTAACCTGATGGGAGTCGTCAGGATGGATTAGAGTCGAGTGCCATTCATAACGAAGCACCTGTACGATGACAGCCGTAATTATTTTTAATAATGTATCTAGTACTCTCTAACGAGTCTGGTAAAACATGTCCTCAGCGCGTAGACAGACCTGTTCCTATTTTAGATTGCTTACCTTCCTTTCGCGATATTCTTTCCATTTTAATTTTTATTTCATTTCCAGATAATATTCAAACTGGCATACACGCACATTATATATATATATATATATAATATATATATATATATATATATATATATATATATATATATATATACTGTATATATATATGTGTGTGGGGGGACTGTTGTATGTATGTATGTCATCACCACTGACTCCATGCGACGCAAAGGGCGCCTATCTGTGAAATTGCGCCACTCTTTCTTTCGTGTGCTTTCACTGCCACAAGTCTCCACTCCTTTCCTGTTTCCCGTCCCAGGTAGGTCTGGGTATTTATAATATTCTGATGCTCGCAGAAACCCAGCTGGCACTATCACGTACTGTTTTTACGAGATCGTGAGAAGGACATGTCCAAGCCATCTCCATCTCCCCTTTCATCAGTGTCTTATCTACGTAAGGAATTTTCATAATTTCCTTTATGGTATCATTTCTCATCCTATCCTGCCATCTGACTCCTGGTACTATTTTGAAAGCCGTCTTCGAAAATCGATAAAAATCTTTCTCGACACAGTTTCTTCGTTATACCATGACTCATATCCGTATACCGTGTACCAATACAGATTGTAATAGACTAACTTTTAATCTTATGTAATTTCAGAATATTTGATTTCCAAGTCTCACTAAGCTTACCCATCGTTGGAATTGCCTTTTTTTTTTAGTCTCACTAGAGTCCACTTCAGGATCACTTTTATTGGTTAGCGTTGTTTCTTAATACACGGAAGACTTACCCTCTTTTATCCTTTCTTCATCTAGTAATGTTTCGATTTATTGTGCTTACAGTACACGCATTATTCCATTTTCCTAATTTTTATCAAGTCATATCTATCTCAATATATAATTCACTAAATTAAGCAAGCTCTGTAAATCTTGGGGAGTTTTGCTGATTAAAACTTTATACACACACACACACACACACACACACACACACACACACACACACATATATATATATATATATGTGTGTGTGTGTGTGTGTGCGTGTGTGTGTGTGTGTACGCGTGCGTGTGTGTGTGTGCGCGCATGAATTTTTGCGTGAACTCTTTTTTTTTTATTTTTTTTGGACAAATATCGTTAATGTTGAATTCCCTTTACCTTGGGAATAACTGACACCAACTGGAATTATAATTAATAAGTGTACACTGTATCTGCCCCGGCTAGGATTCGAACAAGGTCCAGTTGTTTAGATACAACGATAAACAGTCGACTTTGTCAACTCTGCTATCAAGATAAAAAGAGGTTGATTTTGGAATAGAATTTTTGTTTATCATACACGCAATACTTTCCTATATTCACAAATGTTAACCCACAAAGATCGTTTAATCGGTACCGAATTCACTATAGCTTGGGAATAATTTACATCATAAGGGAATTTTTTTGATAATTGCATGTCTGCCCGTGGTTTAGATACAACAATAAACGGTCGAGTTTGACCACTCGGCCATCAAGATGTGCATTTTCAATTATAATTCCCATTTGGTATAAGTTACGCTCTAGGTACAGTGAGTTCGAGATATATATATATATATATATATATATATATATATATATATATATATATATATATATATATATATATATATATATATATGTATATATATATATGTATATATATATAAAATACACATTATATATATGTATGTTTGTATGTATATTTGTATATACATATATATAGTATGTATATATACACAAATATACATACATACATACATAAGTACAGTATATTATGTATTATATATATATATACATATATATATATATATATATATATATATTTATATACACATATAATACATAACAAGAACAAAATCTTATTTATAGTCTAAAGATGCATTATTATGAACTCGTTTTTGCTTTTAGTTAGGGAAGAATCTCTGGAGGTTTGGACCTTTTTTCTGATCTCGCATATTTCTTTCTCTCTGTGATTGATTCGGGAATGTTATGCCGTTTCCCGGATGAAAACTAAGGAGAGTAGCAAATAGCATTGTGGATTGCATGCACGCACGCATGCTTGCTAAGTCTCAGGTATATAGTTACTTAACTATTGCGTGCAGGCGTACATGTCCTTCCTTGCCTGTTTTTTTTTTAGATGACTGCTGAATCTTTGCACCTTCTCAGCTGTGAATTTCTATGCGACTAGGAATCAGACACATTCGGTTTAACGTTCCTCATTTTATTTTAATATAATATGTTACAGAATAATCACGATATATCAGATCAACATATATATATATATATATATATATATATATATATATATATATATATATATATATATATATAAATATATATATATATATATATATATATATATATATATATATATATATATACATGAATACTTCAACGTATATATCCGTATGGATATGCATAATGTCACAGTTAGTTAGTCGTGTGATGCCCATCAATTGGTTCAGCATGAATAAATGTGGATGATATTTTGCAACTGAAGATATTAAGCTGCAGATAGAAAAAGCCACAGACGCCATAGCTCCCGAGACTTTTAAAAGTCTCCTTCTTACACTCCTCAACGCCTATCCCAGGCTTTATCGCAGACACTACGGTTTCAGAGACTGTATTCAGAATAATTCTTTCAGAAACATTCTCTGAGAGTAATTTGCTCGCAACTATATGCAGAGAGAGAGAGAGAGAGAGAGAGAGAGAGAGAGAGAGAGAAAGAGAGAGAGAGAGAGAGAGAGAGGCTGTCCTTCAGCATACCAAATAACAACGATAACAATCGTTTGTGTGTGCAGATTGCCAAGTTCATCTTCAATATAAAGTTTGTATAAGTTGTCTTCGCAGGCTACATTAGAATAACCTCACACCAAGGCATCTGTTGTTCTCTTCATTTCCTGCATGTAATGTAAGTTTTAAGGTGAACTGTCTGCAGGAGCTGATGCTGTTTCTACTGTGTAGTAGACCCACCAGAATAAATATGCGGAGCAGTGGTTCTCAACCAGGGGAATTTCAGAGTTGGGAGGGGGGGTATTGTGAACACAGATTGGCAGGCTCAAACTGGCTCTAGGACCACACAAAATGCAGTGTGCATCGGTCCGCACTACTGAGAGGTCACGCTGGGCTTTCTCTCCGCTACCTTGTGTGTTTCTGATGGTATTTTGTTGGATATAATTTGGAATGCACCTTTTGAGGCAGACAGTTTTGGAGGGGGTGGGGGTGGATGACATTCTGACACACTGTATGGTGAGAGGGTGCATGGGTCAAAAAAAAGGTTGAGAAGCACTGGGATATAGGTTTTAATTTTAACGAGTTTTAATTAATTTAAATGATAACATTCTTATTCTGCCAGACTTAATCCAACAAAGTCTTTATTTCCTTTTTACTTAGATAAGGGTGTTACTCCGTTATAATGCGTTAAATTCGCGTTAATATATAATCTATAGCAAAGTATATAAAACTATGCTGTTTTTATTTTGTATTTATACCAAGATGCCGCTGTGTGCCGCGCAGTGAAAATAATTCTTCAAGTTGTAAAGATGGAATGTAGGTCAAGGCTGTTTTCTTGATCAAGATTTATTCCCTCACCAGAATTATTTCGGAAAATAACGACACAATTAGACGTACTTTAATGATCAAAGATGTTATTTCAGCAGGCCATTTATTTTTAGCCGAAAAGCTGCCCTGGAGTGCTATTGATTAATTCATTAAACTTAATTAACGCCTTTTACGTAATTTTCATCAAAATTAAAGTCAAGAAATATTCCGTGATCGCCAAACGAAAGGAAATGAAGAACGAGAACTCCGGCTGTCTGAATATTATAAAAAAGAAAAAAAATAATGACGATATCATGTGGACATCATCGAATGTCCTTCATCAGGGACACCGAGCGAGGCAAAATAAACTGGAATTTGTGATGAATATTGGAAATTAGCCGAAGTGAGAGGAGGAAAAAAAACTTTTTTTATGTTCCTGAAAATTCAATTTAGATGACTGAAATAGCGTCATGAACTTGCAGTTTCTCCTCCGGGGACTCGATTCCTATTTTCACTTGACTCAAAATGAGTAAAAAGAAAAGAAAAGTAAAAGCGAAAAAACAGGCAAACTTGTTTTCAGTGAAATCAAGAATTTCAGTTTTTACATTGAACTGAGTTTTTTCCTCAATCAGGATACGATCTCGAACATTTTGCAGTAAAACACGAAAAGTTCTTTTGACTTGAGATAAAAATTCAAAAATTTATTTTATTTTTTTTTTTTTTGGTAACCTTTAATCAAACTAGTCATGGATAAAAGAAGTAATTACGAGGTGCATCAGCTCTGAAATTTGGATTGCCTCTCACTTATTGGCCACCGGTGTTATGATGGCGTCATGACGAAAAAGCTCCTCCCTTCCCCTTTATCACATAATAACACTTCCTTCCGTTCCTTCTCTCTCTCTCTCTCTCTCTCTCTCTCTCTCTCTCTCTCTCTCTCTCTCTCTCTCTCTGTGAGAAAGAGAACACGATTTTCTCTAAATTTCGAGGGTGGATGATATAGGGGCGCTTTGTAAAATCCAATAGGCCCCTCTTGACCTGAATAGTGAAGTATGTACTTAATTGTTGATAGACCGTTGTGGGTCGCAGCTAAGGAAAAAAGAGAAGGAGAGAGAAAAAATACACCAGACGTGAATGTTCGTTACTTCACTAAATTGTATACCTTTAAAACGGAAGGCCTCGACGAGGTAATCCTCGTCCCCCTTAGGGGTGAAAGCATTCATAAGGTTCTCTCTCTCTCTCTCTCTCTCTCTCTCTCTCTCTCTCTCTCTCTCTCTCTCTCTGGGAATTTGAAAACACGAATATCTTTCTGATAACATATGTGTATGTGTGTGTGTGTGTGTGTTTTTTGTATGTGTGTATATATATATATATATAAAGAAACAATGCTCTCTCTCTCTCTCTCTCTCTCTCTCTCTCTCTCTCTCTCTCTCTCTCTCTCTCTCTCTCTCTCTCTCTCTCTCTAATAGGAGACACGGTTAGAGATTAGGGAGAGATGGGAAGCAGGATGTTTGATACGAGTGAAGGAAGGACATAAGTAGGAAGAAAATTTTATTCCAGGAAATGAGAAAATGGAAGAGGGGAGGAGAAAGGAAAAAGAGGAAGGATGGCAAGACAATACCGAGAGAGAGAGAGAGAGAGAGAGAGAGAGAGAGAGAGAGAGAGAGAGAGAGAGAGAGAGAGAGAGAGAGACTTTTTGATATATTCTTTTATCTATTTATCTATCTTACATATGACTCCCAACAAATCCTCATTGCCTAAAATTCATCTGTTATTGCCACTCAAAGTTTAAAAGAGAAAAAAAAGTTACTCATTCCAAGCATGTTTGCAACTGAGATTGCAGTACTTCGTAAGAGTTGCAAATGAATGAAATAAAACGATTTAAGGGATATGTTCACAAAAGCAAGAAAATAAGCAAGGGAAAATGTTTTATTTTGCCAATACGCGTCTAGTATTATTTTCCTTTGGAACCGGGCACAGTTGAAAGCATAGATAGGAACACCATTAAATCAAAAGACGTGTAAGACCCACCCTTCCCGATCATGCCGCCTAAAAAATTGTATGTAAAAACATTCAAAGCCCACAAGGGAAAACGGAGGGAGGGGTGAAGTGCGAGGTAATTCAAGTAAAAGGCGAATAGCGTATAACGATTAGAAAGTAAGGCTGTTCAGAGGGTCATTAAGAGAGAGAGAGAGAGAGAGAGAGAGAGAGAGAGAGAGAGAGAGAGAGACCGGTAAAGAGGATCCTCTGTGTGAACTGAAACGATGCGAGGAAATCGTTTTGGGAGGAGGGGAGGGGAGGGGAGGGGAGGGGAGGGGAGGGGGAGGGAGAGAGGCCAAAGAGGAGATACGCTTTTGAATTTTTCCAGGGACATGGGATACCACACGAATGAGCTTGATGGAATTGTCAAGGGATAATTGGAACGTCAAATAAAGAGGGAAAAAGCAGAAAGAACTCGTGGGTTAGCTTATATAAAAGGGACTAAAGAGATTAAGTTGGCGATCCTTTTGCATCCCTTGATTTGGCTCGGATTTGTGATATCATAATTATACTTAAATGCCTGATAATTAGATGCAGTGCAGTGTAGAATGTCTTTGTTAAGGTAATTATTAAGGTTATTATTGTCAACGGGATATCGGCTGATAACACTTCCGTATTTTAAAAGGAAATTTTTTCATATAAGGAAACATACAAGCACCTATTTTTCTTATTTTATAAACATATGATCAAAAACTTTATTCTGGCCATAAGGATGCTATAGAATTCAGTAATATATTAATGTAGCTAATATACAGTGCGACAGTGCCCGGGTTTTGTTTAAATAATCGAAAAACTGAACGAATAAAAAATAAGTTTGGGCTCGTTACAACTCCCATCGCGATTAAGCACGAGATCTGGTACTAGAAAAACACTCAGCCAAATTATGTTACGTATATTATTTTGTATCATGATTCAGAGAGAGCCGATTCATTACCATAATAACAAAATTATGAAATCAAATGGATTATGAGCTAATTGCATAAATGGAAAGCTTAATTTTTGCGAATGGGAGTTGGCGAAGTGCTATATTTAATAATTACCTGAATAATTGCAGCAGGAAATGTCTGTTATCATTGACAAATTTCTAAATTTCATATGAGAAGGAGGACAAGAAACCCAAAGGGCTAAGGAAGAAAAAATCTTGGTTCTGACTCCGGACAAAACATTGGAACAGGTTATTGTAAAACTGGTGACTAGGGTCAGGAAAGGCGCAAGCAGGGAGAAAATTCCAAAGCTCAGAGTGAAAGCAAAATCGTGGTTGTATTTTAATAGTCGTTTTTACTTAAGTTAAAAGCAGAGACAAATCGGTACTGTTCGTCTTCACTATTAAATGAACAATTATGCAATAAATAAATAATGCAACGTTCAAAAGTGACTAACGTTAATTTTTAAATATGGTTGTATATGCATTGTTTATTGTTGATGATTTCGAGTGGAACTGAACCGGAAAGACTTTTGGTACTTTTCAGTACAGCAAAAACTTTCTCTCCTATTTACGGGGTCCCGGTGTCTCCTGTTTGTTTCGTTGCTAATTTAGAAGACGCTAATTACTCAGCAATTAAAGATGTAAATGAAACTGAAAAGTTTTCAAGGTATGACTAATTAGGTCATAACGAGAAATGGCAGGGTTTCTCGGATTGTTTTTCATTGAATTTACTCAGTTCACATTCAATGCTAATTACACCCAGTCACGGAATTATTGATTTATATTTGGAGTCAGATTTCATATTTGCTTGTTTCTTGTTTGAGATTAAATTTTTGGGTGCTAATAGAAGAGGAAAATGATAAAGGGGAAATTCAAATTTTCCGTTGAAAGCGTCTTTAGTGTCACTTCCTTTCCTAAGGGTAGCATGTAGAAGAGGCGTGCATCCATGAGGATGAGTAGGCCAGACACAAACAAGTCAGTGCCTGCAAAACCTCACAAACTTTTCTGAATGATTCATCTTCACACGGAAACGCCATTTTAGCAATAATTATAACTAATGTAAGTTATCAAGACAAAATAAGATCAAGAAAATGTATTAACTTAAGTAACTGGAGGAAGTAAAGAGCCTTTGATAAGTCGATATTCGCTTCAGTGAAAGAGAATGGGAACTTCCTGTAGCTGGTGGTAGACACTCTACGGGATTTTATCGTACATTTTCATTACTGATCCCTCCCTCGTTTCATATCATAGATTCTTGGTTATTACCTCGATTAAGCATGGGGGTCTTGTATTTATGGACCATTTTGAGTCCAATTTCGTCTGGGAGATTCATTATGCCATGCTTTTAAACAACGGAATTTAACGAAAAATATTAACTTAAAGTCAAAGCGAAGTTACGAGTTGCCAAATCCCAGTAGGATTTAGTATTAAAGGGGAGTTCGTAATGAAAACTAATTTCAGTAGGAAAGCAGTTTTTACATAAAAGTATATGACATTTCTCAAAATCCGATGATATATGTCCCAGTGGTGTGCGAATATTTACAGGGGAGAATAATGATTAATAATGGGTTTATCTTTGCAGCTACCTGAGGGAAGTTATAATTTCCAGTCGTGGCCTTGATTTTTGTGAAATAAGAGAATTACATTTAAAATATAGAAGAGCAGGTAAGACTCAGATTTACTTTAGCAGATTTCTGGTTCTTGAAAAGATGTAGTGTTAATTAATACTGTTGGAGAATATAGCATCTCGACTGAATTTGGGATAACATCAGTCACACGACTTTTGAATTCATACAGTTTCGTATGAGATACTCTTACACCATATTTTTTCTTTAACTTCCAAGCCCTAAAAAGCCTTTTTGTATGTATAATTTTTTTATATATAGTATGAATATTTTTTCAGCTATACGCCTTTTCACTAGATGTCGCTTACTTTCACGTTCCTCTGGGATTCTTGTACGATGAATTTGCTATCGCCATATCTTTTTTTTTACGTCCTGGCCGCGACCAACTGCAGTCGACTAGCCACCCAGATTAATAATTCTCTGTTTAGGTTTCAACAGAGGCACAATGGAAACCTGGTCAAGTCTTTTCCCCTCTTTATTGTTAAAATCTGGTTTCTGTCAGCTGTATGTGCAATTCCCTTGTGGATGTAAGTTATTCCCATGACAAAGTGAATTCGATAATATTGAGTATTCGTGGGATGATATAAGTACATCTCTCTCTCTCTCTCTCTCTCTCTCTCTCTCTCTCTATATATATATATATATATATATATATATATATATATATATATATATATATATATATATATATATATATATATATATATATATATATATCTTCTTCTTTTAACGTGCTTTTTTCCCATTTTTGTATGGGGTAAGCACGATGCCTTCTTTTGAAGGACTTTTTGATTTGGCTTTGGGGTAGACCGTAGTCTCGATCGGCTGCCCTGCCTGACATCGTTTAGACTCCGGTAGCGTATGGTACATGTATCATACCAGACCCAACGCCCTTTCTCCCAGCAGTGAGAAGTTGATGCGCGGGTAGGTCGAGAGTTCGAGATGTGTGAGATGTTTGTTATGTTTTTAGAAGATGTTGGAGTGGCTTTGTTTTGTGTGTGTATTTAGTCTGTAACACCCATTTGCTTTTTTAAGCAAACCTATCCGTTGATTACATACATAATCCCGGGGTGTCTACACGGATAGCAAAGTGTCCGCCTCTCTGATCAGTCGGCTGCGGATTTGAACCCGGGCCACAGACCTCTAGGAAGTCCGAAGCTGCTGCTGCAACCGACTGTGCCATCGAGGCTCATATATATATTTATAATGTACACATATATATAATATATATACATTTATATCTATATATATATATATATGTATATATATACACACAGACACAGATACACACACACACACACTCACACCCACCCACACACACACACACACACACACACACACACACACACACACACACACACACACACACACATATATACTCGTATATATATATATATATATATATATATATATATATATATATATATATATATATATATATATATATATATGTATATCTTCGACGGATTGCTACCAACAAATGTCTGCCGTTGTCAGCCATGGACCCTTTGAATATTCGTTGGGCTTGGCACGATCTAGGAACCTCATCCCAAATATATATATATATATATATATATATATATATATATATATATATATATATATATATATATATATATATATACATATATATACATATACATATACAGAGAGAGAGAGAGAGATTTGCGTGTGTATGTATGTATGTATGTATGTATGTATGTATGTATGTATGTATGTATGTATGCATGTATGTATGAAAGCATTAAATCCTGATGTGAAATGTTGTAATCTGATGTTTGTTATAAAGTTCTTGATGACTTGAAGTGCTTTATGCCACCACTGTTCTCACACATGTAATATTTTATATAAATACCACATGTTCATGTTCATGTACAAGTAAACGTATATGTTAAAAGTAAGCTTCTTTAAAATGTACCCTCTTTTATTTTCATTAAATCCAATCTTACCCGCCACACACACACACACACACACACACACACACACACACACACACACACACACACACACACACACACATTGCACACGCCTGACGTACTCTACCCCTCTTGTCGTTTGTTTGTTTTTGCTAGTACACGCTAGAGTGACCCTTCATTCTGCTCTTATTCTTTTCATAGAAGGTTATCGTACAAAGTCGGATGTCGGGTTGTAATGAACAGTTATCATTGCACGAAGGGAAAAAGCAATGTTAGAAGCCAGACTGTAATGAATTGTTATTATTTGAGGAAGGGAGAAAGAAGGAACCACCGAGGATTGGCAACGTATAGAAGACATTGCCATCTCATGAGAACATATCAGTACATATCTAATGTTTATAAGGCACAGCGGTCGTATCGTGAGCTGTCAGACGTATAGGGGTAAAGCTCCACCACAGATATACTTAGCATAAACATCATCTGTCTGCCTCGAGAGCAAATGGTTGGGAAAACACATTTCCCCATACTCATTTCTCATGATGTGAGGAGGAGGAGGAGGAGGAGGAGAAAGAAGAGGAGCTCTCTCTCTCTCTCTCTCTCTCTCTCTCTCTCTCTCTCTCTCTCTCTCTCTCTCTCTCACGCTTGCAGATGAACGTAACATCATTGTTTGCTCATGACGAATGTTTAAGTGTAATATTACTCTGAATGAAATTTTAAATATAAAAATGAAATTATGATTCCTACTCTGGCCTGCAAGTGCAAATGTCACTGTACTAAAACTCTGACTTCATGATTATTCATGTAACCAGAATGAGACAACTTATCTATTAAGTATCCTTAAGTCACACCGCGAAATTCCTTTCTGCTCTCATAGCTATAATTCTGAGAACATTTTTAAAAGAAATCCTATCCTTACTGCAGTCTTTAGTTTTCTGTAAAAGAAAACTATTGAGATGGCTTTTTGTCTATCCGTCCGCCCTCAGATCTTAAAAACTACTGAGGCTAGAGGACTGCTAATTGGCATGGTGATCATCCACCCTCCAATCATAAAACATACCAACTTGTAGCCCTCTAGCCTCAGTAGTTTTTATTTTATTTAAGGTTAAAGTTAGCCATGATCGTGCGTCTGGCACCGCTATAGGCGCCAACAACACAGGCCACCACCGGGCTGTGGCTGAAAGTTTCATGGGCCGCGGCCGAGAGTTTCATGTGCCGTGGCTGAGAGTTTCATACAGCATTATACGCTGTACAGAAAACTCGATTGCGCCGAAGAAACTTCGGCCTTTTTTTTTTTTTTTTTTTTCATAAGTGAAAAGCATTAATCTGAACATAAGTCGATTTACTTATTGCAGAGGTATGAGTTTACTTTCTAGATTTCCTGGCAAGAGGAGAGTTGTCGTAATTGTTTAACACCTAAGGAGAACAACTGAATGCTGTACCATGTGGATATATATGGGAAGTCAGACAGGGCAAGCAATGCAAATGACCATTTCTCGATGGGGTCTGAAGGAAAGAGTATGGAGGAAGGAAAAAAAGAATAAGGCCTAAGAGCGAAATAACCGTCATGTCTTCCTCTTGAAAGGAGAAGATTTCTAGGAATCGTGCTAAAAAGAATAAAGAACATATTGTGTCACACGCTGTGGGAGAACAGACAGAAAAAAGTATCTAACCTACCAAAATAAAGATTGCTGATATCTTTGAGTTTCGGTAGGCTACATAATGGGTATAGTCGCTCATTGTATGTTAGGAGGTAAACTCATTCAGCTCAGAGGGACAACCAAGTTGGGTGAAGGTTATATTTTTAGCTTCTGACTATTAAATGTTATTTTGAATTTTTGCTTTTTTTATGTGACTATCAGCTACAAAATATTAATGAATTTCAATAACAATTTGAGAAGTAATGGGACCTGGTCCAAATCAGATCTGCGTGGTTATCGAAGATACAATTTTCTTGCCGTCCTTCCTCAAGAGAATTCAAAATATAATTGATGATTTCAATTAAATTCTTAGTGTTGGTATAATGACTAAGAAAGAGTTGGTATGATTTTGATTTTGTGATGGGTGTGCCGCTCCAGGATTTCTCTAATTTTCTGAACCATAATGTGTTAGGGCATTAGTCGAATTTATTTTTTCATATCTTCACAACCCATGCCCAGATCGTGAGCTAAATTCCAACCAGATGTGTCGAGTGAAAATTTCTCAGCCTGCAAGATTTCACGCCGATTCGAAGACATAACCGGATCTGGTGGATAAAAATAAGTGCTCGTAGCACTTGACATTGCGGGAGCTGCGCTCTTCCTCATTTTTTTTTTTTTATTTATCTCTATAGACTGTACGTCTACCCATGCTTTTTTTTATTGTCTTGCTCTGCAATAGCTTTCTCACTTGTAACGGAACTGAAGAGCTGTGTTGACAGGGACTCGTAGAATATCTGGAAAGGTAGAATTTCTTCTAAGTGACGGCCTTTTTGACTCTCGTGGTCCTCTGAATAAGGATAGAGATATTCTGGAAACTTTTTTGAGAGTCGGACGCTGACTAAGAATGAAGTAATATCGCGTGATGGATTTATCCAGTTCTTTATGATGGATATCTGTTAACTACCTTTTTCAAAAACTCCACGATTGATGTGCATGTTGGTTGTTACCTCGTTTCATATTAATAAGAAAAGAACTATTTACGCATTGAATAAAAAAAACATGATGCGAATAGGAAGGTTAAGAAAATGAATGTTAGCAAAGCAATGGACATCCGTGTACATTGTCTCAAAATGATCATGTCTGAAGGATGGCTTTTATCATGTATTCTGTGTTAAGGAGAAAAGTTGCGGAACAGTCCTCGGTAACTTTTGAGGTAATGATAGGAAAGGCAGTATACAGGAAGGAGAGAGAGAGAGAGAGAGAGAGAGAGAGAGAGAGAGAGAGAGAGAGAGAGAGAGAGAGAGAGAGAGAGTGTGTGTGTATGTGTGTAGGAAATTTCAGCAAAGCTCCAGACAAGTACACTAGCATTACAAAGCTTACCAGGGGAAACCCAACTCTCAATATGGGATTTTTTTTACACATGAGATCGATAATGATTACCAGTGACATTCCACTGACAGGTAGGGAAGAAAATTTAGATTAACGTGCCATGCTCTCTTCATAATACATCATAAGCAATATTTATTTTGTACACACAAAACACTAGTGGGAGTGAGAAGCTTAATTGCATCACAGATACAAAGTCGGGAAGGTCTGAAGCATTACCATCAACTGGGAAATTTGAAGGATGACAACTTTAGCAACACTGAATTGCAAAACGTTTTACCTAATCTGGTGAGAACTGCCTCAGTCATTAGTACTGCCTGTAGCGAAGTAAAACAAATTGATCCTTCATACTAAGGTTCCCATGAAAATTAAGATGAGCCGTTACATTCTCAAGGACACTTCTTGAAGGAGTTTTGAGAGAATAAGCCTTTATGATGTGCTCACATGGGAAAGACATGAGCTCTTTTATATAAATGCCACATAATTATCAAATAAATATCTATAAAAAGTAAACACCTGATTAGGAAATTCTAGGTTTTTTCTCATCATCATTTAACTAACTACAGTAAAAATACCAATGGTAATGGTGTATACGTACAAAATATGAAAATTTAAGTTTTTCAAAGAATTCGTATACTAGAAGACTTCAAACCAAATAGTAAAAATCTGATCTACAGGACATTATCTGAGATGGAGCCATGATGGTGTCCTATTTTATGCTGAATCCTAAGTTTGGTAATTTTCTACTTGATTTGAGGATAAGACTATGTGTACGGTACACAGGATCCAGTTGAACAAATAGAAGCATGAGTATATATATGACTTACGATGAAAACCTAGAAAATATCAGGAACAGGGACAAAATCTCCAGCAAAAGTCTGTAGGGTATGAGAGGAGTCCTTCCTTGGATCACCACGACATCACTTTCGGAACGTTAATTTTATGCCTCCCAAGTAACCTGCTTCTCTCTGAAAGTCCGTAACAAACACCTTTCTTGCAGAGCCTGAGCTTATTTTGGAAACCTATATCCGTTCCGTCAGTAATGCATGAAAATAAGGAAGGTACAAACGTAGGACAGAAAAGCTGGGGCTTGTGTCACAGAAGCGTTTTTTCCAGCTTCTTTTAGCATCTTGCCACCAAGCCTTGAACGAATAAGCCAGTAACTTTGTTGATTTATTTCCATGAACTAGCGTCACAAATTAGCCTAAATTACTGACAGAAATTAAGTTATATAAATCTTCGCTTGCGCATCATCACAGTAACAAACTTTGTAAAATATTTAGCTGCAAAATGCTAAAAGACCAGAAAATGTGCTAGTGTGACAAAAGTATTATTAAAGATTAAAAGTCGACGAATTTGTCGGCTGTTTAGTCAAATATTATCAGTAAATTCGAGGTGTTAGGAAGCGCCAGTATTATATTGTATGTAAATAGCAAGCAAGTGATGCCCGTATTTTGGGTTTCAGAAAAACATATCATCGACAATTCCAGCGCGATTAATAAATATATGCAGTCGCCCACCATCACTGTTTATGTTAGAACTAAGGGTTATTTGCAATTCACGATGCCCAGGACATGAAGGCACTATATTTAGGTAGTGATCTCATAGAGAAGAAAAAGCATGGGAAGTAGTAAAGACTACTGTAAAATAATAGAATATGAGTAAAACCACGAAATTTTTAAATAAAATTAATTGGTTATCACTATTATTACTATCATTATTCTACTGAATATTAGGTTCCTCTGTGGACACGTTTCACCCATAACGTACATAGATAGCTCCAGATCCGTAGAATTGGATGGCTTCACCCATTATTATTATTATTATTATTATTATTATTATTATTATTATAGAAACAAATCTACAGTTATGTAACTACAGAAATATATTTAAAAATAAAACTCTGTAAGACCTCTCAAGAATCGTACAGATTCTCCTTTTGAAAAGGAGAACAGTACAGTTTTTCGAAAGCTCTCTGTAGAGTTCTATTTTTAAATATATTTGTACAGTTACATGACTGTGGATTTGTTTTTCCATTTTAATACTAATGCTACTATGGGTATTTTATTATTATTATTATTATTATTATTATTATTATTATTATTATTATTATTATTATTAACGATGCCAGTGCAAGTACAACAGCTGAGGCACCATTGTTGTCACTTGACCCTGAGATTTTTTTTTTCTTGCTTGTTCTTGACTGGTACCTGCATCTTTTCTTAGCTTTTTTTTTATTTGCACCTATTAATGATTAAGTCTGTTGATTGTTACAGCACCCTAATCCTTCGTTTTCTTCTTTCTTATTTCTTCCGTACTTTCAGCCGTGCCAGTCATTTACTTTCTATTAATCGTATATATCTTAACTAATAATTTAATTTATTGTTTTACAGCAGTGAATGAGAATTAAATTCAAATTCCCTCTCTCTCTCTCTCTCTCTCTCTCTCTCTCTCTCTCTCTCTCTCTCTCTCTCTCTCTCTCTCTCTCAGCCGTGCCAGTCATTTACTTTCTATTAATCGTATATATCTTTACTAATAATTTAATTTATTGTTTTACAGCAGTGAATGAGAATTAAATTCAAATTCTCTCTCTCTCTCTCTCTCTCTCTCTCTCTCTCTCTCTCTCTCTCTCTCTCTCTCTCTCTCAGCAAAGGTCTTCACCCCACTGCAATGTAGCTGTACTTACGGTTTTCTGTCCTTTGGTTACTCTCGGCATTTTCCTCCTTACATCTCTTTAAGGCATTTGAATCCGCCTAGTCACCGATCCTTGTGTCTTATTTTTTTTTATTTCTCTGTTTTTTTTTTTTTTCCTCGTAATGGAAGTCGCATCCTGGTCTATTTCTCCCTTGACTCACGGCGGCCTTACATTCGTTTGATAGTTAACGACCGTTAAGCGCGCGGAGTACTCCAGCGATAAGTTACTTGTAAAAGTGCTGTAGTATCAGGAAGGGTATCGTAATGGCCTCCCCGACCACTGTATGCTACTTTATGAACAGCCATATCGGCGCGCCCATTCGGGAGAATGGGTGCTGGAAATGGGATCCCATTTTACGCCCGGACCGACTCTTCCTTCACCCGGGGATCCTTGGAGTGGGGAATTTTTTAACGGCGCCATTTTGAAGCAGCCTCCATGAACCTGGAGGTAGGGAGGGGAAAACCCGAGGGTCTTAAAGAGATAACCCACATATGGCTTTCAATATTCAGGTTTTTCCTCTTTTCGGCCGGGGACATGATTGTGTGATCTTCACATTTCCTCTGTTTAATGAAAATTATAAGTAATCACGTTCGACACCTACACCCTAATTTCTATTCTTCAGAATTTTTTTTTGTCTTTTTTTTGTCTTACTGAAGCCTAAATAGAATAGATTTATTTTAACTTGACCTTTGTCGTTGTTTTCGTTATTTAACGAGAAAGTTATTCTTGTAGCCTGGTCACATTATTTTTAATTTTCTGTAAAAGAAATCTGTTGTGCCGGCTTTGCCTGTCCATCCGCACTTTTTCTGTCCGCCCTCAGATCTTAAAAACTACTGAGGCTAGAGGGCTACAAATTGGTACGTTGATTATCCACCCCCAGTCATCAAACATACCAAATTGCATCCCTCTAGCCCCAGTGGATTTTATTTAATTTAGGGTTAAAGTTAGCCATAATAGTGCGTCTGGGAACGCTATATACAGGCCACCACCGGA